>CM060461.1:15390286-16037786 GCA_030544235.1 Lepturacanthus savala
AAAAAGAAAGGGGAGGGAAAGGAGAAAAAAGGGGAGGGGGGGGGGTATCATGGAGATCAAGACATTAGAGTCAGAGATATGGAAAGAGAAAAAGGGAGGGAGACGTAGAGGAAGGAATGATGATGAGAGATGGAGGAAAGGAAAGAGTAGGAGAGGGATGTGTGTCGAGGTTAAAAGTCAGAGGGTGTATGGTAGGTGGAGGATTGAAGAACAAACAAGAGCATAAAACTCAAAGTGAAGCCAGAGACTTCAGGGGATTTTACAGTCACCAAAGACTTAACTGAATGAATGAAAAGAATTTCTATTTGGGTAATTTGTCAGTCTGAATCTAAGATGATACACACTTACAACCAGTAGTCGAAAGTACATTTAATCAAGTACTACATGAAGTACACTTTGAAATCATTTAATGTCCATGTGTTTTATTTCTTCTTTCCTTTACCCAATTTATCACAGTTTTCTGCAAAACAAGTAGTTAGTTTTACTGCTTTTGGTAAATTTAACTGATACTACTTTTACTGAAGTATGATTTTTTAATGCATTTTCCTAATAGTTGAGCACTTTTTACATTATGGCATTACCATTCTTACACCTACATTTTTCACCAGTGCCCACAACCTGCCACCCAAACACCTTCATGTTTGCTGCAGCGTAGACTGAAGTCCACTAAATCCACTAATTACTTTCTGACAAACCCATATGTTCCTAGTCTTGTGATTCCAACTGGAGAATTTCCTGCCTACTGATCATCTGGGGATTTAAAAATGCGAGATTATTTGCCTGGACAGCAGCGAGAAAGGCCGTTAAACAAACCTAAACATCCTTTCTTCACTTCTGCATGTTACTGTCTCAACATGAAGGTCCGTCATGACGACAAAAAACCCCAAAAAACTCTCTAAATGTTTCCACTCAGTTTTAGCAAGGAAAGCTGGACAGAAGATGGAAATCTTTGGAAGGGTCACAAGTATATAATTCGATTTCTAAAAGATGCTTTTTGGTTTTTAGCTCTAAGTTTTTATCAAAAGTCTTTTGTCTATCCTCTTTTATTTCAGTTCATTGGTCCTTGTTTCTTGTTTGACATAAAAATTAAATAAAAACTCCCATAAAAGTCACGAGATACCATTCCGTCTCTTGCAACCATAGCGACAGCAGCCTTCTCTAATGTGATTGATCAATACAATACTGTGCAGATATCTGAGGTAAGCAACGGGTTAATCCACATTTGTTGCTGTATGCTGTTGAGTATTTCAGGCAGCAGGGCGGTGTGTGGAGGATTGAGTCATCACCTTACAGTATACAGAGTAATGAGCATATATGACAGAAAATTTCAGCCCTTATAGCTGGAAAGATTTTCAAAAGCCTAAACACAGTCTGCTGTAGGTCTCAGCCAGAGGGCTTCAGCGGGGTGTGATCAGCTTTTTCTACACGTGTGGAGGACCTGACTCTGTAATGGCTGTAACCAAGTTTTTATGATGAGGCTATAGGTGGGTTTTTATCTTCTGTTTATTGTCAACCAACACAGCAACAGAGCAGCGTTACAACTCAAAGGAGTATTGCTGCTGGAGTACCCCATATTAACGTCCCCCTACACTCTTGTTACAGGTAGGAACCAACTACATAATATTAAATAATAAATTACCAGTAAAGAATAATACTACAAAATAAAGTAAAAGTAAAGTAAACATACAATAATCATTATCCCCATAATAACTAGTAGTAGTCAATTATTAATGCAATAGGTAACATTTAATTTTACAGGATATTAAATACAGATGAACTCTTTTGTAGCTCAGCATGAGCATATTATGCATGTAGTTCATATAACCGTTCATATTTGTGTTCATATAATATAATTCATAACAAATTCATATGCAGTTCATATAGTACATATGAACTATATAGATACTTGCTTCATTTTACAGGTCTGATCATTTGTAAACATATATGAACCCCATATGATCACAGATATGAATGAATGAACTATAAAGGAACTACATATGAGCACATATAGGATGGCTTGCAACAACTATATATGAAATACATATGAAAGCTTTGAAAAATAGTTATTTTGGATTTAGGACCTCTAAAATGAAGGGTTACCATGTAATATAAAATAACCTTAAACACAAATGTAGTGCAATTGCTTAGATTATAATGATCAAGGAAGCTTCATGCAAGGTTATTCTGATTTATTTGGATCTAAAAGTACAACTCTCAGCTGGTGAGAGTTAAATAATATGGCATCTGCGCCCTATGGTGCATTTTGTTCCCTATACTCACCCACTCAATTTAATAAAGTTGACAGGGAATTGGTGTGATGTGAGACATGCATCTTTCCTGCGTAGTTGAAGCTGGTGCAGGTGGCCGAATGAGAACAGTCGAGGCATGATGGAATGTTTGACGGTCAGACATGGAGCCAAGATTTTTCAGCGACGATCAAACATTTGGAGGGAGTAAAGCCTACCCAGGCCAAAGCTCCCGTCATTCCCAAAACTCCACAGATAGACGTCCTGCAGACTTCACTGACATTATCCATCATTCTGAACAGCATGTGTAATGCAATTTTCCTTGGACCCATGGAGAGAAACAGCCAGATGTGCAAATTGCAGGTACACAAATAGGAAGCAGATCTTAGAGAGGAATATTTTACAACATTTTTGGAACATCCTGCTATTTTTCTGGCAGCAGCAGGCTAGATAATGTACTGGAAGTGAAGAAAGCACCAGAATGAGCCCACTACATTGATACACACATACATATGTAAATATGTACTGTACATACATACATATATGCACACATGCATACATACAGTATATACATACATACATTCATTAAAATAAAAAAGAAGTATAATAAACTATAATAACATAACACAGTTTGTATAATGAGTATTTTTATTTGATTCTTAAAGTGCATTTTGTTGACATGAAGTGATTGTCCTACTTTTCCATTTCCATTTAATGCTCCTTTATACTCCTACCCAATTACATTTATTTGAAGGTTGTACTACTTGAGGGTTGCTGCTGGGTTAAATGACTTTTAAGACCTTTTTAATAGAATATGATTTAATTCCTATTCCATAATGATTCCAGTAAAAAATATTTTTAAAAGAATATGATGGAAAGCCAGTAAGAACAATATGGTCTATAATTATTTAGATTATAACAGTTTAAGTATTGAACCGTCAGGGTACGGACGTCACAGTGTACGCATTCAAACAAACAATTCATCGGTCTGAGTCATTCTATTGTGGGCCAACGGCTGAGTCATCGTCCACTGAGCCGCTACCATCGTAACATTGTGGTTGAAATTTTTCCATGGATTCCATACGCTTTTATTTCATTTACAAAACTAAATGAAAACTCCAAAAAAAAGTACAGTTCTTAAATTGAATCATTCACCTGGTGTCTGTGTCTGCAGCTGCAGAGTCTCCAGTTAACCTCAGCATGAGAAAACCCATGCAGACAAACTCCACACAGAAAGGTCCCAGACCAAGGACTTGAACCCCTGACCTCTACCCACTTTGCTGCTGTGCTGCCCAGGCCTGGACCAAAGTAAATGAAACATTTCTTGTCATTATTTGTTACCTTTGTGGGGAGGTTTTGCCTTTGGTGCCATTTGCCTGTTTATTTATCTCTAACATGCTTACTGAAAATTTACTGGGCCGATTTTCATGAAACTTGGTGGTAAAGTGTAGAACTGGCTAAGGACAAACCTATTCTGTTTTTGGGTGGAGTGTTTTAGTAGCTCCTGCTGGTCAATGGAATGTCATTAGTTGAACGAGCAGTTACAGAACTGCCACATCTCGGTTGTGCTGCACTTTGGGATGTCAAATAGAAGAATCATTCGCCTTGATGAAGGTAGGAGCTCTATGAATGTTCTTCTATTTACTACCTGTCTACTACCTCAGTAGACAGGTAGTCTCCCCAGTTTTATTTTCCAATTGTACCAAACCTGTATCAAACCGTGACCCCAAAACCAAGGTATGTGTCAAACTGGGATTCTTTGTACTATTACAGCCTTAGATTGTTCATTCTTTCATTTTCTATACCTGCTTATTCCTCACTAAGGTCACAGGGGTCAGCTGGAGCCAATCCCAGCATGCTTTGGGCGAGGGCAGCCCAATAATTTGAATCTGCAAGGTTCCTGCAGTGAGGCAACAACGCTGCCACGCCCAGGACATGGGGACACAGTGATCATTTTTTCCATCCTTACTGTTCTGAAATAAAACCTAAAGCTTGAAACACCAAAGGATGGATGACACTTTAGGATATATTCCATTGGATGTGATTGTGGTGCCACGACAAACATGCATTCAAATGATGGAAGATGCATCTACAGAATGTATTGTTTGTGATACTTTCATGGAAAAGCTTTGTTTTCTACATTTGAAGCTTCTTAATGGGAAACTAAAAAGATGTTACAGTGGTTTGAATATTCTGGTTGCATATGATAAAGTGTATGAGCTTTGTTTTAGCTGATAGAGCAGAGAAGAACTGAATGATGACATAAGAGTAAAAGAGAGGAGGAAAGCGGTGGAAAATAATCTTGGGGAGAGAAAACAGAGAAGCAAAGATGAGAGATGAGGCAGGAGGAGGAGGAGGAGAGAGAAGAAAGAACTAATGTGTCCCCCAGACATCAGATCATTTGAACATCTGGTTTGTTACTCTGAATGTCTGAGACAGAGAAAGAAATATGACTGAAGTTCTGTGGTGGTTGATACGAAATAAAGGAGGCAACAGAAACATGTTTAAGTAGATTAAGAGATATAAAAACTGTGAATAATTGGATAAAAAAAGTATGAAATTGTTGGAGTCTAGAGGGTAGTTAAAACACCCTAAAATGGAAACTCACTTTGTCATGCCTCTCTGTCTGCAGCCAGAAGCTGAGAACGCTATAAGAAAGACAGAAATAGCTCATTCTAGAGAGCTGAGAAATAGTTTTTGCATGAATCTGCATATATTGCACTTTTGACAGTCTCCCACAGTTTACTGCCAAAAACCTCTTGCTTTCTTTTGTATAATAGCCGAAACCACAACTGGTGAAAAATCACCTTTCCTGCAAGTCCAATCAGAGCAGTAGATCTCTCCAGAGGACTTTTTTTTTAAAAGTAGAAATCCTGTCTCATTCTCCCCTGTGCCCAGACATAGAAACCACAGAGTCACAGGGTCGGGGGTTTGAATGTGACTCACATCCTCCATCATGTCACTCCTCTGCTCTCCTGCTATCGTTTCTGTAATTCTTCTGTGTATCGGGTTGCAGGAAGCTAGTTAATGAAAGTCATCTTGTAGTCTGGTGCAGGCGAGTGTCAGGCATCCTGCTGTTGTTTTATGGCTCTAATAACACATCCAGACTGCAATTCAAAGTGAATTGTTGTGAATAATAGGCACCATTAAATTTTAAGATTACTGAAACAAGGAAAGTCATTTTTTAACTCACTTTTTTTAAACCGTTTATGGAGGTTTTGTTATGAGGACCTCTTGCCTCATCTGTAGTTTAGCCCTCTGGCATTTAAACCAATGGCAACTAGCATGAAACAATAGATAAAGACAAAAGGTATTTTGAACGACAAGTTCAGCTTCAATGTCAGTTCAAAGTTTTCGATGAACTGGATGAGTTTCCACCAGAGTACACAGAGCTGATGGTGGACACATCCTGCTTGCGGCAAACCAAGCTTGATAGTGTAGCAAGTAGCAAGCTTTCAATATTATTACAGTCACATCTGTTGAGCATGGCGATTGGTTGAGCTTTCTGTTTGAGGCAGACTGAACCAGCAGTTTAATAAAAAGGATTTCTGGTGGAAGTAGTGGAGATTCTGAGTTGCAGTTATATTGAGAACAGCTGTGGCTGCAGGTCAATATTGGTGCTCACGTTCCAAATGGAGCAACTTTGCTGGAAGACACGTAACCCATTATCGTCTTTTGTGACAGTGACTGGACCTCCAGTAGGCCTAAATCATGGGTTTCCAAGCCTGGACCTGGAGAGCAGTTACACACCCGATTCTACTTATCAACCACTAGGGCCTTTGCTAACAACCTTTACTGCTTGTTTGGAACAAAAGTCTGCACCCACAGTGGCTCGCCAGGACCAGGTTTGGAGACCCATGACCTAATGATGGTTTTGGATTTGTTTGTTGACCTCTGGGTCACCTTTGCAGTTGCCCACTGTCCAAACTGAGAGCTTTGTTGTGCTGAAGCTAGCTGTCGACTGGTCCAAGGCCTTGGGAGTCTACTGAGCTAGGACTGGGGTCAGGTGGAGCCTCTTATATTACTTTTTTCCACTCACCTTAACTGTGTTTTGATTATTCACTCAACAAATGTCATATCACCAGAGACATTTTCCTTGATTTTCATGAAGCTTTTAATACATTTTGTAGATTTACATGTACAGTTTACACAGATTATAGCCATACCTCTACTATGCTCCTCAGTTGGACAACTGCAATTGTCTATTTTCTTGATTGTCATGTAAACATACTAAGTAAATCATCAGATATTGAACAAACTCAGCGCATGTTATCTTTTTTCTTCTATGGTAATGATGCTCTCCTCATATCTGATAGGTTCCAATTGCATAACTTTCATAACTTGTAATATGGGAGTTCCACAAGGCAGCATTTTGGGTCCTTTACTCTTTGTCCTGAAATGACACCCAATATATCACTTTACTGGAACTTTTCTGAATGAAAATGTCCACAAAAATAAGGTAACCCCCCTTTTTTTGTTGAGTTGTATACTTACATTACAATGTTCAAATGTAGAGAAATATGTCATTTTAATTAAGGGAAATTTTATTTGGTCGCCTGCCAAAGTGTCACACCCTCTACCAAAGGGTATACATGTACAATAAGGTCATGCATCCACATTGAGGTTGTTTTAGGGTGAGTTAAAATCTCTGCTCTAGAATCTCTGCATAGGTAATTGTTAATTTAGCAAAGTCTACAGCATAAAGCGCAGTAGTAAGTACTAGGCATTACGTTAGTATGTGATTCCAAATAGAGCCACAGTCTAGAACATTCTGTTACAGGCAGAAGTTGAAATGAAGGGCTGCACAAAGGGCTAGTATACGATAAACAAGGAGTTTTTAAACTGTAATTCATGCAAAGGCATTCCACTAGAGTTGCAGAATATAAATATAAACCTGGAAATCTGCATAATATGTTCCTATTAACTGCTGCAGGCTGTAAAACCAAAACAACGAGCTCAACAAAGACACAAAGAAGCTCTGTAGGGCTGGAAGGAGCTGCAGAGGGACTTGTTTCATATTACAGTCACTTGATTCATTCATCATTGTGGTGGAAAATGATAAGTACATTCACTCAATTACTGTACTTAAGTACAGATTAGAGGTACTTGTACTTTGAGTAGTTCTATTTGATGCTACTTCACTCCAGTACATTTCAGAGGGAAACTACTTTTTACTCTACATACATTTATTTCATAGTAGTTACTCACTACTTTCTATATTAATGTTGTATATATAAAAAGATGACCTGTAATATCTTTTTGGGGTTTGTAATTAATTTAGACCTTTCCATTTCCACATATTTACATAAATCCTCTTTGATGAATGTTTTAAGACACATTCCAAAAGCAGTGAATACTTTTTTCCCCTGTATATATGCTGTATATATGTATGCAGTCTATAACTTACATATAATAATTAATACACACTAAATATATATATTATCTATAATGAGTACTTATACTTGCAAGTAATACTTCTATATGTTTACTTAATGGAGTATTTATATGCTGTGGTATTATCTATGTATTACTTGAGTAAAAGATCTCAATACTTAAAATAAAGCTTTAAAAAGTGAAGAAATGTCATGGAAAAAAATATAAAGTACTTTTATTTGGGCAAAGTTAAACTAAAGCAAAAACGCATTTCTTTATGGTAAAGAATAAATAAGAATAAAACACCTGCAAATGTCATTAAAGTGTAGGGCTGTAAGATTTTGAGTAATTGAAAACACTGAACACTACTGCTGTTTGGAAACCATCATTCAAAAGCTGCAAATTCTGTATCGAGTTTGAGGAAAGTTTCAATGTTTTAACTGAGGATATATGTTATGTTGTAGACTGCAACAGGAGAAGGAAAAGAAATGAGAAAAAAAAGATTGATGAAGAACAACGGAAGGATTTCATCACTGTAACCAGCCTGTCAATACAATTATCAGCCTTTCAAAGCCATCTTGACATATCTGAATAACGATGAGGAACACTCAGCGTTTCTGCTAAAAAAGGGGTGCTCTCTGTTTCTCGCAACATCTGGAATCTGCATCACTGCAAATCAGTCACTCCTTACTTTTATTACCGCCATTATTCAATGTCAACTTTATTAGCAGACACTCCACTACAGACGTCCAGGAGCATTAAAATGAGAGTGCTTGCTGTCTTGGGAATCCTCTGACATGTTTCTGCTCACTAGATCAGTGGCTGTGAAGAGAACCATTGACTTAGCTTAATGAAATATTGTCCGTATAAATGTCTAGTTTAAAGCACTTCACCAAGCATTCTTAAATCCTGCACTTTATTTGATGTTCTCAGGTCGTAAAGTTAAAGAGACCATTTTAAAAGAAAGGGGGACGATACCTGTTCCATCAGCAGCAGTGTGCACGTGTGTGTGCATGTGTGTGTGTGTGTGTGTGTGTGTGTGTGTGTGTGTGTACCAAGGTTAGAATAGATTAGAATACTTTATTGCCTGTCCTAAATGGTGACAGAAAATCTTCTTCAACAGGGCTCACACACATTCACATGTTCCCTTTGAGACGTATTTTACATTAAGAACACAGTAAAAATGAATAAATACACTTTAAAATATGATTTAAAACACAAGACTAGTGAATGCTGAAAAGTGCATGTTGAAGAGTGCAATATTC
This sequence comes from Lepturacanthus savala, assembly GCA_030544235.1. Lineage (NCBI taxonomy): Eukaryota > Metazoa > Chordata > Actinopteri > Scombriformes > Trichiuridae > Lepturacanthus > Lepturacanthus savala. Next base: position 15,399,171 of record CM060461.1, read on the forward strand.
TGTTTCAAGGTTCCGGATGGTGATAGTAAATGGATTGACAAAAATACCTAAAACAGTATTGTGTGTTTACAAACCTTAGTAAAACAAAGGAAAAATAAAGGAAAATAAATTTATAGAAAACATGTTCATCTGAATGAAGACGTGTTGTTTTCGTTTATAACACAATATGTTTTGAGCTTTTTCAATCTTGACCCCGAAAAATACCTCATATATCAACTAATAAAACCTTATTCTGTGGTGCTTCTCATGATGATCTGTGACTAAAAAGGACAAAAAAATCTCCCATAATGAAAAAGAACAGTAATCATGTATTAATTCACACTGAGGTTTCAGTTTCACAGCACCATATATCAACTCTCAACAAATAAAAATCAATATTTGGTGTTAGTCAATATCGTATCAGGAGAGGAAGCATCAAGACATATTGTACTGTGGATATTGTGTGTGTGTCCCACCTCAAGCTGCACACCCTGCAGAACACCAGAATTACATCTTTGTTCAATAAAGGGTCCTTATATTCTATAGATATTATATTACTATGATATATTCTATTATAAAGACCCTATATATTGGGTCACAACACATTGCAGCTTAGAAAACAAAAGAAAAGGAGAATTTCACATTTTGACCAATGTCATGAAGTGAGAAAACTCAAGCAAAATACAGAAAACCCAATAAAGGATTTATAGCAGCTTTGTGCTAAAGCCTCTAACTATGAGCCAACTGCAAGTACAGCGTCTAATATGTAATTATTTGTGCATAATGGTTTTGTATTGTATTAATTATAAAAAAATACTGCAGTGGCTTGAGGTCATTCAGTCTCTGAGGTGAAATATTTTTTCCAAACTTTAGATTGTTGATGTCATAAAGTTTGTTATAAAGTCTGCAGGATCTCAGCAGCAGGTCACCACATCTAATATGCATCACATTCCATATGCAGGGAACTGCATATAAACAAGACCAATTGCATATTATTTACATATTAAAAATGATGTATTTTAAAATGAGAAACATGGCTGTGTTGTTATCATCATCTTAGGTACTAATGATGACATCATAGAAGAGCTGCTAGCCAATCACAGACTGATATTGATGATGACGATAAGCAGCGTTATTACTCCACATATTAATCAACATATTCCTCTGCAATATTTCAGCAGCTGAACATTCTGTTAAAACCAATATCAGATATGACATGAACCAATACAACCTCTAAATATGGGGTGCCAAACATGCAGCTCAGGGGCCAGAACTGGCCCAATAAAGGGACCAATCGGGCCCACTGGATGACTGTTATGAAACAAGTCTCTGCAGATCCTTCCAGCCCTACAGAGCTTCTTTGTGTCTTTGTTTAGATCATTGTTGTTCAAAAATAGACCAGTTCCTGTTTCTTCACAGAAATGTGAAGTCATTGAGCATCTTTCAGGCCTCAAGGTCTTATTTGTAAAGCAGGAGAAAACTTTTACTGGGCTAGTGCTGTTGCCTCACAGCAAGAAGGTTGCAGGTTCAAGACCTCCTTGGTCCTGGGTCTGGGACCTTTCTGTGTGGAGTTTGCATGTTCTCCCCGTGTCTGCGTGGGTTTTCACCGGGTACTCCGGCTTCCTCCCACAGTCCAAAAACATGCTGAGGTTAATTGGCGACTCTAAATTGTGAGTGTGTGAGTGAATGGTGTGTGTGCCCCACGATTGGCTGGCGACCATCTGGGGTGTATCCCTGCCTCTCGCCGTAACGTGCTGTGATTGGCTGCAGCAGACCATGTGACCCTAATGAGGAATAAGCAGGTATAGAAAATGAATGACTATTTTGAATTGCAACTGAGAGGTCATATTGTTGAGATAGCACCCTCTTTCTCATGTCATCTCTCCTGTTTTGAAAACTGAAGGTTAATTAATCCTTTAAATATTCATGATGTATTTGTTTACATAAAAAGGAGGTTTGTTTGTAGATGTCATGTCATTAATATGTTTGTTCCCTGGTCCTAGGGGGGTGAATGAAATTAAATAAAATAAATAAAACCAAGCAAGTTATAATGCAAATATGCAAAAGCAGCAGAAATGCAACTCTGCAGATAAATACCAGCATAAATGTATTTTGCGTCTTTCTCTCTCTTGCATGTGCAGCAGAAAGCGTTGAGGGAAGCCCCTTCCATCGATTCCTAATTACAGTTGTTATGACAGCATGGAAATCTGACCACTGTTCTCATTGTTTTCACACATTTGCACTTCACCTTATTTAAACCCTTTTCCACATCTTTCACATATATAACCCTCCCTTTTTGTTGGCAGCCAGTCTTCATGCTCCTCCTCCTCGCCGCACCATATTTCCAGCGTGTGTGCTCCAGTTTTCCAGGCGTGTGTTGGACAGGACGGCAGAGTTACAGTCCAACAGCTCCGCTGACACTGTGACAATTCACATAGTGTCCTGTGCTATACTTACACACATCTGTTGGCCCTGAGATCTGGATGTGTCTGATATTATCACATTGAAAAAAGAAACTAACTAGTCTTCTTTAGTACATTGTTTATACATACTTATTTGAACCAAATTCATACCAAAAATTGTAGTGTTTACACATTAATTGTAATGTGTCTCTATAACAATGATAGTACCAACAATTTAATTATAATTTGAATAGAAAATATTTTAAAATACCTTAAAACACTCCATGTGTTTTAAGGTATTTTATTTTATATATATATATATATATATATATATATATATATATATATATATATATATATATATATATATATATATATATATATATATATATATATATATATATATATATATATATATTTATATTTATATTTATATATATTTGGCTAATATATGTAAGTAGAATAACTAATTATTCTAATTATTTAGTAGTAGAAGAGGTACTCAATTTAGCAATGTAAAAAAAAAAACATTATAGGAAAAACTCCTGCATAAAAATTCCAAATTAAGTACATAGGTATTGGCAGCAAAATAGTATTAAAGTATGTGACTGATATAATTATATAATATATATAATTATATATGACTTCATTAGATTATTAATATTATAGCATATGAGGATAAACAAGTTCTGCTTTTTACTTTTTGGACTCATGTTCTCTAGTCTTTGACGTTTAGGTGAAACATCGTTTGAACATCTATAGAAAAGAAACCATGAGAAGTTCAGAGGGATAAATCTGTATTTGATGGAGCTGTAGCAAGACTTTAAGCACATGAAATGTGAGCTGACTACACACTGCTGTTTGTAAGACGATAAAGACGAGAAGGCTGAAACCACTGGTTTCATCTTTAACTACGTGTTGTATTTTAAAAGCTTGTTACCGTATTTTCCGGACTATAAGTCGCACCAGCCATAAAATGCATAATAAAGAAGAAAAAAAACATATAAGTCGCACTGGAGTATAAGTCGCATTTTTGGAGGGGAATTTATGTTGTGAAGCAGAGGTAATTAGGGGGCAATTGATTGTTTATCCAGTGGGTGTCGCTGTGAGATCATTGTGGCAAGAAGGAATGTTTTGATGTTGTCTATCGATAAAAAGTGAAACTCAACATCTGCGTTTGTGTTTTTTTGTTTTGACAAGTTACCACAATTTATTTGATAAAATCCAACACCAAGAACAGACATTTAAAATTTAAATGACGAACAATTTAAAATAAAAATGTATGTTAACACAACATATTAAGAGTTATTCCAATAACTATAGCACCATTAACATGCTAAGAAGTTTACCAAAACCATCCGTGTCACTCTAAATACACGGTAAATAAAATCCAATGAAATCTTCATCCTCGGTGTCACGTTTCATCAACTCCTCTAACTCCGGAAGTAGAAGACGCGACGCTTCCTCTTCTACGTCGATGACGTCAGACGTCACATTTTACTACTTGCAGTTTGTAACCTGCAGAATATGATTTTGTTTTCGGTGCCGTTTTTGTTCAGCTCTTCTCAGTTGTTTTTAAAAGATACCGCCAATGTTGAAATTATCAACACAAGCCTCGAGCGCCCTCTGGTGGTTTAGCGTGAAAATAACATGTGAAATGATATACCGGTAATAATGTGTTAATAATTTCACACATAAATCACTACAGAGTATAAATCGCACCCCCGGACAAACTATGAAAAAAAACGCGATTTATAGTCCGGAAAATATATTATCTACTGAGTCAAATCTGCAGCCGAAAGTAAATAGAACTTCAGATAAATTTAGTGTAGCAGAAAGTACATTATTTGTCTCTAAAATATAGCGAAGTATAAAGTACCATAGTATAGAAATACTTAAGAAAAGATTATACTTAATAATACTTGAATAAATGTACTTAATTACTTCCCACCACTGTATCCATTTCAATTTAAGTCTCAGCGGGAGTTAAGAGGAATTTATAAACAAGACAGATGAAAAAATAAAGACACTTTTAGTGTGAAATCTGAACTAGCTTTTCAAGCCTCAACTGATTCATTTCTAATTCGTCATGTCCACATCCTTCATGTGTTCTCATGTATTATCTGCTGTTGCTGCTCCTGCTGCAGTTTGAGACAAACTCAGTGCCTCCTGCATCTGCTTCACATTAAAAGTCCTTCCAGTCATTCATGGAGCAGGTTGAAAAGCTTCTGTGAAGCAGCTACATCTGGTTCACAGGATGTTGTTGGACCAGCAGTCGTTTCCGGGTCCAGATCAGACAACAGAAACTTGAGCTGATCATTGAAACGCTAACTGAAGACCAAGCTCAGTTTAATCCAGCGAGGACCACACCAATAACCTGCAAAATACACCAAGTGAAATACTGTAAATTATCCTTTTTTGTACCCATGTAGTACAAGAAAATACTCAGGTAAAGTAACTTAAGTTAGTTTAAAGGGATAGTGTTGTCCCCCCTCCCCCATCTAGTGGTGAAATTGTATTTTGCATTCAAACAAATAGTCTCTCTTTATTGTTTTAAAGATAATGAATAATTATATTGCTACGCATTGTCCCTTTAACAATTCTGAAACGTCCATAGTTGTGTAACAAAACAAATAAAACTCTCCACATATTTAACTCTGCAGATTCATTTACTCCTTACCAAAACATTTTTGATATTTACAGATATGCTTTTATTTACAGATACATATGAGCGCTGCAGTGTACTGCATATACACTGCAATATTGTTATTGTGTTATTTCTGTATGTTCAGTTGCCGGATCTCGTCCACTCTGTTCCTGTGCAGCTGGAAGGCCGGCGTCACCCAGCGGCCGCAGGAACACTGATCCCCACACCAGCTGAACGAGCCCAGCTTAGAGCTACACTTGGGACACAGCAGCTACACACACACACACACACACACACACACACACACACAAGAGAAATACATTAAATACAATGCAGAGAAACGAGCAATTAAAGTGTGAATTGCATGTCAGCTGATGTATAACGTAAAATAGTTTTAGTGTTTGATTTTACTGGTTTTAATCGGCAGTTCTGGGAACTATTAAAGACAAACAGTGGAGTAGTATCAGTAGTATATAGCAGAGTATTAGTAGTATATGGTAGGATTAATACCACACGTGTACTACATGTGTATGTGTTGTTACCTGTCCGTCCATCACTCCCAGTAAAGCAGGTTCCATCCACTGCACTGGTTCTATGAAGTATGACGTACACTGGATTTCTCCTGGGAGACAACACATGTTGCATCATTGCTCATTAGAAGCTACTACATGCTCAGTGTGTGAGGTTATTGCAACTTCAGAAAGGATTTAATTTAATTTCAGTTGCTATGTTGCATTTGATTCTTTTTGATCTGTTTTGTTTTAGTCCTAGTTACAACTAATTATGGAATAAAAGGATAAGGAGGAATAGTTCTAGGTGGAACTGCATTAGAAAAGATCAGAGGGTCTAATCAGTTGTAGACATATCAATGAAAAGGTTTTAACGTCAGTCAAGCTTCCAGTGACGAGACGGAAACACTAACTTCCTCATATTAGTACATGAAATCAACAGATATGTCATATTTTCATCTTTTGAGCTTTCACTGATGCTCTTCTAAAGACTTTTGTCTTAATCTTATTATACTAAAGTTGTAATAATGCAGACCATTCATCCTGGTAAACCAACCAATGCTAATATTTACATGAAAATGAAAGTTAAAAAGTCCATATTCCACTTTATGAATGTCACGATCAATGTATTTGTGGTTCCAAGAACAGAAAATCATCTCAGTAGTTTTATGTCTCTCATGCTTCTCTCTGCAGGTCTAAGAACAACAGGTTGTTTTCTGTCTGTCTCATTAATATTAATGAGCCTCCCCTCTGATCAGCTGATTTGAAAGCTGTTAATGAGGAGTGGGTGGTGACTGTATAGTTGTGACATCACAACCTCAAAGACGTCCTGACAGCTGGCTTTAAGACATAGTTTTTTTGAATCATGGGAAACTATTTATAGAACTATTTATAATCAAAGGACATTTTCTTCTGGAGATTTTGAATTAGTTAGAAGTAATTAGGAGTTAGAAGTTTGATGAACGGGGCGACAGGACTGGTTTTCTCACCACTGAGGTTACTGGACTTCTTGTAGGCAAAGGCGGATGCTCCTTCTCCTACTGGGTGACTGAGAACACTGGAGCCACGGAACAGAGTTCGTCTGCAGAGGAAAAGCTGGAGGTTAAATGGAGGTAGAACAACATCTAAACAACAACAAGGAGCTGACAATCAGCTGGAGACTGGAGTAAAAGAAGTTCAGAAACATCAAGATGTTTTTGAAGCTTTTTGACTGAACTAAAGAATGTTAGGTCTTCAAAAAAGGGGAGAAAGATTCCAGAATAAAGTTGAAATGTGAAGAATAAACTTGACTTTAGAAGATAAAAGTCAAACTTCTAAATAATGATGAATCAAACATTGGCTCATTTGGCTGCTTCTACTTTGATGAGTTTTTTGTGCCAAAAGTGTCGTCTGTTCAGAAGAGAAATAGAGAACTTGAAGAGGAGCCTCGTACATGCGCACTGAAGCAGCTGTAACGGACAGATGCAAGGTATCCATGGTTACACCTGTGTGCAACAGAGGGATTATGTTGTACCGCAAAACACAATAAGACAACTGATCAAATTAATTGATCCCGATTCAAGCTGGTTGGTCAGTTGCTGTCTGACAGGAGTCGCTTTTCAGCTTTAAAAAATAAAAAAAATAGTAAGTTTTTCTTATATCGTTTTTTATTGTCGGGCCCTAATACTCCTTCATGCTGAACATATTTTATTTCAGTCACCAAATAAACGTTTCCATTTTACCTGCACTTCCTGCAGCGATAAGATACTTCAGAGGAGCTGGAGAGAGCAGGATCAGCAGCAAACAGCTCCCGGGGAACCTGCTGCAACTCTATACACAACATGGGAAAACACTGAAATAATAGTGATCTATGCAAGGAGCATTAGAGAGTGTGTGTGTGTGTGTGTGTGTGTGTGTGTGTGTTACCAGGGTATTTCTCTGTGATCTTGGTCAGTCTGTATTGTTTGTACAGAGGACTGGTGGTGTCCACTTCACACTGCATGGCCTCGTACAGACACAACTGCTCCTCAAATCCTCTGTTGACCCTGAAACATGCAGAAATAAAACTGTCTCCATCCTTCATGTCAACATCACAAACATAAGGTGGAGCTATTCAAGGAGAGACTGCACTGGAAAAGTTTGTTTTTTTTTACTTAAATTTTAAAAAATGGGTTTAAATAAAACAATATTACTAAAACTAAACTACTACAAAAAACTCAACTAAAATAAACTAAAACTAAAAACAATTAAACCAAAATTAAATTAAAACTAAACCAAGTCTAACAAAAACTAAATATAAAGTAAAATTAAAAAAGTAAACTAAAACTAAACTAAAACTGATAACTAAATTAATCTAAGCATTTTCAAAGTATAAATCTATCAATCTCAATCTAAAAAATAAAGGGGGCCTATTTTGCCATTTCCGCAGTTTAATATTTTAATTTTTATAGTCCATTTATAAAAATGTGATTTTTTGGTCCAAAAATATCTAGTTAGCAGCAATACAGTCTGCCTTCTCACACACTCACTTCTGTGCCTGCCCCTCCCCTCGCTACCAAAACACCCACTCTGTTGTGATTGGCTGAGCTCTGTTGCAAATGTCCCCCCCGTCATGAAGCTGGTGTTAGTCACAGTCAGAGAAGAAGTCACGGAAGTCATTGAAAAGGCAGGATTAGGGGGCAGCTACACGGATCCAGAGAGGGTTACTATTAACTTCCACTCTGGTTGTGACATCACAACAGGAGCTGTTTCTAAACAGCTTGTGTTCAGCCAGGTTTCAGCAACACTACAGAGGAGGCTAGACCACAACAGAATGAGCTGGTGGTCTTATTTCACAGTTTATCTGTTAACAGAAACACCAGAGAGCTAAATATACATACACAAGAACTGAAGTGTTTTTTCCATCATATAGCCCCTTTAAAACTAAACTGAAATTGAAAACAAAAAGTCAAAATTAAATAAAAATGAAAATGCATGAAATTCCAAAAGTATTATATCCTTGAGAGCACACACGCACACACACACACACACACACACTTACTGCACGTCCTGCTTGACACTCCTCAGCCTGCTGTAAGCCTCATTGAAGTCCAGCTGGTATCTCTTCATCAGATAAGCTGTGATGATGGTGGCGCTGCGGCTGCGTCCAGCCTGACTGACAAACACATGATATGACTTTAATCAAGTTGAACGATCTGTTCTCGACAACACTGTGAGCTCCGAGGATTCGGTCTGATCTGAACGGGCACTGCACTAGTTACTGAAATGAAGAGTCATAATTTTTGCACACAAGCCCCATCCTCTGCTGTTTTGATGTCACTGTTGTGAGTTTTTCGTTACCTTCCGCTAATTGTTTTTTTTTCAATGAAGATAACTTTAAACTAATCAGAAATACACTCTAAACATTGCTAATGTGGTGAATGTATATTCTAGCTGCAAATGTCTGTCTTTTTGGTGCAATATCTACATACACTAATGGTACAATGTGTAACACTCCTGTGATGAGAAATAAACCTGATACCCAAGACTCAGCTAAGCCTAACAGAAAGGCAGTGTGGTCAAGGCGTCATGTTGACCTCTGACCCCTACCAGTGGACGAGTGCGGCCCCGCCTGCATCCACCGCCTCCTGGATGAACAGGAAGCAGTCGTCCATGTGACTCAGGAGGTCAGAGGTCACCTCATCCAAAACGTTGACCCACTTCCTGCAAAGGCCACTGTCCACAGGAAGCAGGGGAGCGGGGTCTACAGAGTCCACGGACAGGATGTGAGTGACGGACGCATCCGCTAACGCCTGGAGGTCGTTAAGGTCGGCCGCAGTCCCGATGTAGAGAGAAGGGTCCACCAGCAGCATGACTGTAAATACACAGTACAGATAACGCATAACTACAGTACCATTACAGTTCTACTACTACACTACACAGTACTACTACAGAAATACTATTAAACTACACAGTACTACTACAGAAATACTACTACAGTACCACTACGCTACTACTACACAGTAGTAGTGTAGTAGTACTACACTACTATTACAGTACACAGTGCCATTACAGCGCACAGTAGTACTACTGTACACAGTGCTACTACAGTATGCAGTACTACTACTAGTAATACAGAATATATTAATATTACAGTAGACAGTGGTACAACAGTATACAGGGCAGAGTACCGTATACAATGCTACTACAGAACACAGTGCTACTACAGAACACAGTGCTACTACAGAACACAGTAGTACTATGGTACACAGTACTACAGTACACAGTAGAGTACATAGTAGTACTATGGTACACAGTACTACTACAGTACACAGAGTACACAGTAGTACTATGGTGCAGTATGCAACAATATTTCAAACCAACTTAAATTATCTGCTGTGCTTTTCATAATGAGATAAAAAATATTTTATTTAAATCTGTTTGTTTTTAGATACTTTACAGTTACAGAAAGTAGTAATAGTAACTAACAGTAACAGTAACTAAGAGCAACAGTAACTAACAGCAACAGTTACTAACAGTAACAGTAACTAGCAGATACATTAACAGTTACTAACAGTAATAATTACTAATGTTAACTCACCTCTCAGTGACAGCTTTATTGTTTACAGTAAAATTCTAACCAGAGGTTATTTTCCTGCTCAGAAATGATCAACTGCATCGATACAACATGCTTAACGAAAGCGTGTGATAGCCGAAATGTTTGGTTCTTCTTTTAAAATGTCCGGTCAGAAACAGAGGAGCACTGTAGTTCCGCGCAGGACTGTGTTCTGTGATAATTGTGTCTTTCTAGTGTTTCTGTCGAAATCGTGTTACTGGGGATTTTTTCATACACAACAGGAAAACAATCATTTTGAGATTTTAGGCTAGTTTGCTGTTGTTTTCTTTGAGAAGTGAAAACAAAAAAAATGAAAAATCCATTTATTGTCATTGCAAAGCTCGTTTTCTTCTGCAAAATTACAAATACATCACTTGAATGAACTACCAATGGTGAAAGAACAAATGAGGAATAAATCATCATCAATCATTATTAATCAGACAGAAATCTCCACATCAGCAGTTCACACTTACATGTGCGTGCACACACACACATACTTTGACTCCTTGCTATATTCTGAAGGTGTGTACAGAGGCAATTGTTCATATATAATCCAGTTTCTTTTGTATACAATTGTATTCCTAAAACCGTGTAAAAACTTATTTTTGACTGTTTACAGTATTTTATTATTTTTGGAATGATAAAGACACCAAATGACCCACTGTAAAAAAATTTGACCTTAAAATGAAACAAGAATGTTGACCCTGCATCAGCCAATGCTCATTTCTCCTCTGGAAATGTTTGCAAATTTATATTTATTTACTATTTTAATTCCATTTGCATATTTAAACATACCATTTCAGAAATGTTGTATTACAAACAATTAACTTAAATATAAGCAATTAACTGGTGAAATTTTATGGTGATATCCCTGAGTTAAACATTTGACCGTATTCATTTGTAGTGTCTTGCTTTAATGTCCCAACGCACCAATGATAGAAATGTCTTCATTCCCCAAAACCTTCCGTCCTGTTAGAAACTATTATGACCAAATAAGGAGGCAGGATACAATGAAAATATTATTCCTTGAATTTCTATTGGTTTGATGATTATATTCACTTTATCTCCACAACGGTTGTAAAAAAACATGTGACATCACTACTATTCATTATTCAACTTTATTATTAAAACAAGTGTACAGCCTGATGACAGAGCAATAAAGACAAATAAAAAAAAATTACAAAACCAGTACTGTCCTCATGAATACATGTGAAACAAAATTCTCTGGATTCTCTGGAAGAAACAAAGTTAGCGGAACATCACACACATACGAAGCTCTCATAACTATCCTGTGGTAGTGTGATTATTGATTCTAAGTGGACAGCAAACCAATGATACGAGTCTCTTCAAATGCAACAAAACATAATGTGAGAACAGAGTGTCTTTTTGTTTCCTGACTGGGTGAGATGACAGTCGGTGATGGGGTTACTAGAGGAAGCTCCCTCGGCCCATGGCTCCGCCCCTTCCTCGAGCAAAAGTCCCTGGAAACAAACAATTATGAATCTGTTCATTGTCCGATCAGTAAACAGCTTCATCATGACAGGCTGAGTGACTAGTGTCTGTTCTTTAAGTGTAGAGATGAATCAGTTCTGTCACTTTCTTACCTCTGCGGCTGAGTAAAGTTCGGGCCTCCCCCCTCCCCCCTCTGGCTCCTCTGGTTGACAGGCTGCTGATCAGAGGCTGGCTGCGCCGCTGAGTGCTGGTGTCTGAATGAAGCCAGAAATGAACAGAGATTAGATGTCAAACAATTGTTGTTTTTTTTTGTCACTCCTTTAAACATAAGTTTGATGTGATCTTATATAAGAGAATATTACTTTTGATTAACCCATCATTTGTTTAGCTTATGAAAAACCTTAAAAATATTTCATTATAAATTCCTTGTCACAAATATCTTATCAAACCAAAGGTTCAAAAAATAAAGAAAGATATTCAATTTAAAAAAAAAAAACCTCTGGAACTAAACGTTTTGAACTTTGAAAAATTTGAACTGCTGAACAATTTGTGACAGAAAAACAATTTCATGATAAATAACATTTGATACTGATTGAAAATGAATATGAAACTGCCCAAGAATTTCTTTGTCTCTGTGGCTTCAAACAGTTAATATAAAACTAAGAAAAACTGGGAATTATCACATTTGAAAACCTGAAAATATCAGATATAATTAAATATCAAAAAAAAAAATTACAGGTAACAGCACATAAATGAATATACACATTTTGTGAAGCAATCCTTAGTTTTTGAAAGGGGCTATACACACAAATTGTATTATTATCATCATGAGGCACAAGTAACAGCAGACAATGTACGACCATCAGGGAAAGTTCTCAACAAACCAGAACAAGACAACATTAGAGATGTGTCTACATTTAAGGCTAAACACATTTTAGATTATTAAACTAGAAAAAAATGGGTGGGTGTGAATTAGGAAAAAAAAGGATTATTTGAAGTTAAAATGTGAGAATCTGAAAAGGGAAAATAGTCCTGTTGTTGCAGTCAGTAATACACACAAGAAAAAGCAATTCCAGTTAGGAAATACAACACGTTACCAGGGACTTGGCTGGTGGATGGAAGTGATGCATCATCACTCTGTTGTCCTGTTGACTCCATGTCTGCCTGGCTGTCCAAAGAAGACTCAATACCAGGGCTACAGGAAACAAATGTTTAGAGTTAGCAAAAAACTATTAAAAAACTAGCAGTTCACACACAGATTCAGCTTCAATCTCACTTTTCACATTGATTTATTCTCAGTCTCACCCGTCTCCTTCTTGCTCCATGAAGACCTCGTCTCCATCTTCTGCTGCGGAGGCCATCCCTGTGGAGGCCGTTACCATGGGAACAGACTGGGATGCCATGTCAGCGCTGTCTGAGGGCAGAGACTCTGTGAAGACGGTCACTGACAGAAACAGAGAGTCAGGGAACAGCATCCACGGCACCTCGATACAGAAGGTTTGGTAGAGTATTAACAGGTGTTACCTGGTGCAGCCACCTGTAGAGGTGTGGTGGGGACACTCCTCCCTCCTCCGTCCTCATCGTGTGCAGCCAGGAACAGAGGAGACTCATACATACCCAGACCTGCACACACAGCAGTAGATTAGTGTGTTAAGAGTGTTAGTGTGTGTTACAGTGTGTGTGTTATTGTTTGTGTTGTTGTGTGTGTACCTCCTTGAGAGGCCAGCTGTCCCAGGTCAGAGTGTGAGGCTGAGGTCTGGGGAGGCAGCAGATCTTCTGGAGGTCCAAACCTGAACCTGGTGGACAGACCTGCCACCTGAGGAGAACTGACGAGATGAACGACAGAATTCAGGAATTTATCAGTGTAATTACTCCTAGACCTCATTTTGTGAAATAGCCGAATAACAACATAAATAAATAATTTTAAAAGTTATTTTTTCTTCGACAGACAGCATAGCTGGCTTCCACTGAGAAGAAGGGCGCTTCCGATAACTTACAAAAAAGGTGTACCAGTGGTTATATCCCATTACTAAGCAACTATTTCACTGACTATTTTCCCTACAAGTTTCAGGACTTGTTTTTATGAAACAAATTTAACCAAATAATAGAACGATTTTTACTTCTGTGCTGTATGGCAGCGAAAAACCTGAATAGATCCATGAGGAGGCTAGACAAGAAAGGAAACAAGGATGATTTTGCCTTCAGAATAAAAGTGTAGATTGTGTCACTTTGGAACAACAAAGTTAGAATATTGCCATCTCTGACTGTGTAGAGCAACATAAATGGCTAGAGAAGAACAATAATATAGAAAGTATAATATAATAATTTAAACACATCGCACACTGTCCAGTCCTTTGCAAATAAGTAATTTCTTCTGTGTGTGTAATCTACAGTGTGAACTGTGTGTGTGTCTCTTACTGTATAGCCTCAGCAAAGCCATCAGTTCGGTGTGGGACGACCAGAGTGGGAGTACTGGGAACCATCCTGTCGTCATCATCGAAGAAATGTTGCTGCAACACAAACACTCCTTTCAGCTTCAGCTTAATGTGACATAACATTAAACACAATGCCCACACACACATACAATCTCTTACATTACTTCCTATTCCTGGGGTCAGCTGAAGTCCACCACGTTGAAGTCCTGTTGATGGCCGGCGCAGCTGAGAGGACTGTCTCTGCAACGCACGCACGCACACACACACACTGTCACTTTTGGAGTATTTTACAAATAATTAGATGTTTAAACACATTTTGTCACTTGTTTTTACATTGAATTCTTAACAAAAGTTCAAAATTGTTTGGTTGGGTAATAAAGAGTTACAGCTGATATTTGGATGTTATAGCATTCAGTTGGCCTAGCATACAAGTGTGAGTTAGTTATTGGTGTTATGTCTAATGAGGAGAACTCTGTAGTTAAGGTCTGGTTAGGTTTAGCCACCACTTGGTTAGGCTTAGATGGAAAGATTATGATTTGGGTCAAAACTAAATATTTAAATACAGTATGTTTAACAGCAGTAAAATAGAGAAAAAGGTCTGTCATCTGAAACAATTGTGAAGTCTGTAGAGCACAGCTCTCTAGTTGTCGGATCCTGGCCATGTATGTTTCCATGGTTACCATATTCTTACTGTGTTCCTAGTTTTTCAGTTGTTTCACTGTATTTACCTACTTATTGGCAGTGGTAATTACCCATTAACATACCATTATTACCATTTATTTACAGGTTGAAGACCCAGAAATTAGGGGATTTTAAAAGAAGGATTATGGGTAAAACACTGCACTTGTCAATGTCACTGTTTATCCAGTCATCCAATCACAGTAGTGGCTCCATCCTCTCACTGCTGTGTTTCAGCCTTCCCCACCAGGCTACTCTACCTTGGGCCTATAGATAAACTGTAGCCGCATCTGTAAATCTGTGTGTGTGTGTGTTTACCTGTGTGTGTGGGGGTCCCAGCTCCGGAGCTGGGGGTTGGATGTATAGCCGTGGTGGGAGGGGGTGCGGGGGCCTGCGGGGTTGGGGTAAGCGGGGTGTGAGTGAGGAAGAGGATGGGGAGGAGGTGGGAGGGAGGTGTACGGGGTCTCTGGGGGGCTCGGCCTCTGATGTGGTGCTGCTGCTGCCTTCACCTGGAAGAGATCAGGGACTCATGTTAGCTGGATTCAGCCTGGGGGTTACAGTCTGATGTTCGTAGTGTTAAGCTGTGCTGCTGCTGCTCACTGTGCGAGGGCTCAGAGGGTCGCTGAGAGTCAGAAGATGCCCCACACGGCGTCTCCTCTGTGTTGGAGGCTTCTGATGGCTCCTCCTCCCGTCCCTCTTCTTCGGCCTCCCTGCTCTCCTCGTTGCTCTCCTCTCCGCCCCTCATCCCGCTGTCTCCAGCATCGTCCTGATCTTCCTCATCGTCCTCTTCCTCCTTATACTGAAAACGATGCAGACAGGATGGGAATTAACTCCAGACATCAACGACATTTAGACAAGTTATTAAACTGAGCCTCACCTCCTCCTCCTCCTCTTCTTCTTCTTCTTCTTCTTCTTCTTCCTCTTCTTCTTCTTCTTCTTCATCCTCCTGCTTCTCTTCCCCCTCTTTGCTCTCACGGCTCTCGCTGTCTGTGTCGATCACGATGACATCCCGAATCAGAGTGGAGCCCTGGAAGGACATCTGATCCGACGGGACAGACTGGGACACGCCCTCTTCCTCGATGTCTTCGCCGTCTTCAGCCATGATGGGAAAACTCCCCTCGGGCAACTCCTGCAACACAAAGGTGATATTATCAAGTGTTTTAAACCTCTCGCTGCTCACAGCTACTGATCCAACACTTCTTTTCTTCTCAGACAATCACTGATCTAGTGTACAACTTCCACAAATTTGATATAGAAACTTGAACATATTGATACGCTGAGAATAGATTTTCAGTGAAGGAGGAGAGATATTGTGTAAAGCAAAAAAATTAAAATGAAAAATATTCATAGATTCTGGATTTTTTGAAGACAGAAAGGGAATGTCAGTTTGTCAGAGTATTTTAGACATAATGGACAAAACTATTGATTCATTTCCCATTTGACGATTTGATTAATTATTTTAGCCCTAGCTGCATCCACACTTATAGTAGTAATTAGTTGGGAGCTTTACAAAAAGGTAAAAAACTGAACTTCATATTCAGTGTTTACATGAAAATATTGTATTAATTTTGTTGTTCTGAAGTGCTTCTCTAACTTTTTTGGTTTCAGTATATACCCCCCTCTCAGCTAAATAATTTACTTTATTTAATCCAGCATATGATGTGATGCATCAAATGATTGATAAACATTTTTTTGCAAAATATATTATTACAAATAAGAAATGGAGTGAATGGTTGCACTTAGTGCCTTCTGTGCATATTTATTTCAATACAGGCTACAACATTTCAATTTTGATGTCAGTAGCTGCAATTATATTGGACTTGTTTTTCCCATTTTGAAAGAAATCAATGAAGAGTCCTGTGCAAATTTACATGGGGCCAAACATCAGGATCGCATTAAGATGTGTTTACATGCTCATTGCTCAACAGTATGTCAGGATAAAAGTTTCTCACATGCAAAAAAAACAACAAAAAAACAGAAAACACAGGACTTGCGCACATGAGCTGAGGCTTTCTGCTCCACCACATATAGAGAGAAGGCAAGAACAAAATAATCATACTGTGTCTGCCAGGTGTTGAAACAACAACAGCAGCAACAGACCAGATGTTTGGTAGCTGCTGTGACGTCACTACTCAAGTCAGCGAGCATGTGCAGTAGAACAGCAGAGCAGAAGCAATGTTTGACAAAAACCTGCTCATTCATTCTTCCATATTAAGTACCCCTTGCAGTATCTACTGTAGTATTCAATGTATTAACTACATTATATAACAAGCATGCTTGTGATATAAAGATATACACACACAATGTTATTTAGTCTCGTTTAAATTAACTTAAATCTGTCAATTGAAAATGTATTTAAATTTGTGTCTATTAAAGTAAAGCAAATGGATGTTTCACAAATAGTAAAAGTATTTATCTCCACACCAGTCTAACATGACTTTCATTTAATGGTGAGTTAGCCACTAACCACCACATTACAACTATTTTGATCATCTTTTTTAAATTGGTAACTGACCTGACTGTCGTCTGGAGAATCTTGCCGTTCTCCTTCATCCCCGAGCTCTCCTTCCATCTCCTCATCACCTTCCATCTGAAACAACAGTACACAGCTGGAATTACACTTAAGAATGAATCCAATGACATATTAAAAATAGGCTTTCTATCTGGATACTCCATGTATCAGAATATTTATACTGCTGCCATACTGTGAATCTACACCAGTGGTAGACAACCATGTCATGATACACTCATTTCTCTATTGCGCCCTTACTTGAGCACAATCTTCTCACACTGTGTCCCAAATGAATGAGACGCAAGTGTTGGTGAATAAATCTGTTCGGCTTCTTTCTTTTCTATTGTAGTGTCTTAATTTGCTCTAAATTATACTGAGCAGCATTTAGTGTACTGTAGGCCACTGTATCACAGAAGTGAAGTTCAAATGAGGAGTTATCTTTATATCTATTTCACTACAACAACATCAAAAAGGTGGCAGCTGACTTGGAGACCACCAAGGAGCTGGAAGTTTCTGGTATTTAATCACTAACATAAAACAAGTGTTTTCCATTTAAAAGGTACAAATGAGTAAGATAAGAAGCCTGTCTCATGTGCTTTCACATATCATTTAATTGGGTAGTGATGTATCCAGTGAGACATTCAGCACACAACTGATATGTTGGGTATATATGGTACCTGGTTTATTTCAGAGCTGCAACAATGAGTCGATTAATCGATTAGTTGCCAACCGTAACATTAATCGCCAACTATTCTGTTAATCGATTTGTGTCATTTTAAGAGGAGAATGTCTAAATTCTCTAGTTCCAGCTTCTCAAATCTGGTTATTTTCTGATTTCTTCAGTCTTCTATAATAGTAAACTGATGATCTTTGGGTTGTAGACTGTTGGTCTGGACAAAAAAAAAATATATAAGACATTTTAGGTTACATCTTCACATCATCGACCTTTTACAACATTTTATGAACCAAACAACTTATCAATTAATTGTTTCAACAATAGACAGATTAATTGACTATCAAAATATACATTAGTTGCAGCCTTAGTTTGTTGTTGTTACATGATGTAACTGACTATAAAGGTTCAGTGTGGACAAAGAGTGTCTGAAGTATATATTTACAACTATCTAAACGTCGTCCATTTAATTTGAGGGTCATGCTGTATATTCAATTCAGGTCACTTAGGCCAATTTAAAAGCATGAGAATACATACAGACACACATATCACGATAAATCAATATATAGAAAAATCAATAATAATGGGAATGTTATTGAGTACATAGTAACTACCTATGAGTGGAATAACTACTCTGTGGTAGTAACAGAGGCTGTGAATGCAGGACAGTGTCACTGTTTTTTACCTGTGGTGCCATTCTTGGTCTTAGTCGTAGCTTTTTGGTCGTCGGGGAGGTGTGTGAACTCTCTGGTCTGCTCTCCTCTTCCTCCTCCTCTTCATCTTCTCTGGCTCTCTTTGAACCTACTGATGTCACAAACACACACATTGTCTTTTTCTGATACTACTACTGGATGAGCCCCGCTGCATAACGATTTATAGCAAGATGAAGGATTTTTTTTCCCCTCATGGCGGTTTGAGACAAAGTCTTCGCTCACCTGTTCCGATCAGAGAGGACGACGTAGACGGTCGCTCTGCTTCTGCACTGGAGCTGGCGTCCTGATTGGCTGCCTGCTGCTGGGTGGGCTGGACAAATGCTGTGGCCTGAGTACTGGTTGGCTGCGTTATTGATGTGGGTGTGTTTGCCAGGCTGGTGCTGGTGGAGTGCACAGAGGCTCCTGCAGAGAGACATGTTACATCAGTGAAGCGGTCCAGCAAAATTATTCTGCACTTTGCAATAAAAACACTTGGCGGATGTAGGTTATAAAAAATACAGACATGGAGATTCTGCAGATTTGGTAAAACCACTTTGCATACCCTAGCTAAAGGCAACCTGGCAACTACATAAAGACCCAGCATCACCTAGCACAATAAAAACAAAGATACACCACTGGGAAGTTGAACGAGGTGTATTGGTTGTCCAACATGAATATAAGAGTGTGAAATACGAAATAAATAAAGTAAATAATAAGAATAAAGCTTTAAAAATGTGAAAAAGTAAAAATAGAAAAAAAAACATCTTTGTCTGCTGATATCTGATTCATTTAGCTTGAACAGACCTTAGTGTGAATTTAATATTTTGTAACCTATTTGGTGTCCATTTTGAAAAACTGCTGCCATAGCTTATATGGGCCAAATTTGCAGCTCCACCATATCATATGAATGAAAACTATACACACAATACACTCTTACAAAAGATTTAACCATCAACTAGACCCTAATCTAATCACTGTCCAGTCAATTTAAAGGCAAATTTCATGATGAATTCTATTAAGTCCAATGGAATTTCTCACAGGCGCAAAGTTGATACAACTTTTCACATGAGCCACAAAAGCCCTCGACCAATAGCGAACGGTTTTGATAGGGCTGACTTTTGTAAGAACAGAAAGCTGGACAGTCCTAAATAGAGAAAGCTGCTTATTTTCAGTTTTGCATGATACACATTATTCATTTATGATTTATTATCCCATTAGTGACCAAGCTAAGCCATCACGGTAGTGGGTTTTGTAACTGATTCACTCAAAGAGCTTTATTTTGCCTCTAAAATATATATTTTAATTGAAGAAAAATCTGCTGCTGTCACTGCAAATTTCTGTTTCTTTCCTCTCTCGCTCTCACCCTCCTGGCTGTCAGTCTGTGTGGTTGGCATGACGGTAGCCGTGGGTGTCGGCACGGGCACGGTTGCCGGGGTGACCATAGGCCGAATACTGGCACGGGGTGTGGTCTTGCTACCAGGGGAGGGGCTTGGCTTGTTGCTAGGAGACGGAGTACTTGGGGTGGGGCGGATGTTGGCGGTAGGAGGTTCAGTCAGGCTGGAGCTGATGGAGAAACAGAAAAGTTATATCACAGCCATCTCTTTTCAGCAGAAACACATCATGTGATTTGGAGATTATGCGTTTATGTATATTATGTGTAAACAATAACCATCAACCATTTTGTCTCCACTGACTATAAACATAAAAGCTTGCTGAAAATGTACAAATCATAACTGCTTCTGGGGTATTTGTCTTTATTAGTTACCTTCCCCTGTCTTGGGCTGGACTCTTTAAAGAGATCTGTCTCTGGTCTGCAGATCTGGCCTGGTCAACAGCCTAAGGACAGATAGAGGATCGTAACATCAGGATCAGATTTAACAAAGGGTTATTAAACATTTGAAAAACTCTCATAATACACAAAGTATAGTTACAGAATGAAACACAGAACTGCTAAAAATGTTTAGTTTCGTTAAGACGCGAGTATGTGTGTATACCTTCGATCCGCTCTGGTCCTGTGGCTCCTCTCTGGGGTCAGAGTGCGTTTGCGTCTCTCTCAGTTCCCGGAGTTCTCTGTCCAGCCGAAGAATCCGTCCTTCATACTGAGACTTGAGGGCGCTCATCCTCACCTCCTGTTCCTCCTTGTTCTGTTTCAGCTCTTCCACTTCCTGACTGAGCTGCTCCTTTACAGCTGCAGGTAATTAAGTTACAATTAAATTAATGTGATTCGGGAGCTTCTTTGTGTAGCCTTCGGCATGTCTTCACTTCGGAGTGTGTTTTAAGTATGTAAGTGCTTGTGGAACTTACTGTTTAGTTGGTTGATTTTGGTCTTAGCGCCCATAAAGGCCTTTTTATACTTTTCCTCTTTGTCAGCCATCTGCTGTCCGAGCTGCTCCTTTCTGTTCCTACACTCAGACAGCTGGAGAGAAACAACATCACAAATAGTTCTCTTTCTTAAACATCATAACAAACACAGAACGCTTTGCTGCTATTACAGGATCTCGCTCATGTGGTAAAGCTAAATCACACCAATAGTTTACCGCCAATTAGTGAACAATATATATAAATGTTCTTTAAATGTTACCTCCTGTTTGAGTTTGGACAGCTCCTCTTGTGCCTGGTTAGCATCACTGGCTTCACTGGGCTGGTTTGCTTCATTCAGCTGCTCCTGCAGACGCTTGACCTCAGCGTCACGCTCAGCAACCGTCTGTTAAAAAGGAAGCGTTGGGTAATAATAAGTTCCATATTTGAAAAGAAGACAATAGAAAACGATTATATATATATATATATATATATATATATATATATATATATATATATATATATATAAATAAATAAAGGAGGGTGATAGGGACAACTGATAAAAAGCTAAAATTGTGAGGAAGGAGTACAGATGATATTATTAAGTTCAATGGTAATTCTTTATGTATTCATCTATAAGATGCATAAACTATACTTCTATACTTCATGCTGAAAGTCTTTAAATAATACAAAGTAAACATCAAATGTCACCACACATCGTGTATGTAGGCTGTTTGTGTTTAGATTTTCCCAACCTTCTGCAGACTCTCCAGCTGGCCTTGGACCTCAGTCGCCTGTTAGGAGGAGAGCGCAGACACAAACACATATATAGTAGGTGAAATATTGCACAACAATTCACTGATATTAATATAACAGCAGTGAGAGTTAGAAAAATATTAATATGCCAAGTAATCCTTTTTTGTTGAGAAAATGGTTTCTTTAATTTATGAATCAAACCTGTCTGTCAGTTATATGTACTGCAAATGTCTTTTATGTCAAAACATGACAGCACACAGATGATGCCCCATACATTGTCTATCATGTATAAAACTAAAAAATTGTGCTTCACTTAAAAAAACAAAAACAAAAAAAAACAACCTTTCAGACCCAAGAGGTGTCCATCAAAAAACGCCATAGACAGATTTCCCCATTTTTTTTGTTAAAACTTTTAAACAGTATATAAGTATATTATACATTACACATTAGTACATTATACATTATACAAGTATATAAATGTAGGTAGTTTATTACTAGACGAGTGTTGAAAGTAACAGCAACAAAGTAGTCGATGGTACTGAGAAGCACACCCACCCTGCTCTCTGCTTGGCTCAGAGCCGTCTTGAGGTTGGTGACCTCCTGGTTGAGGCTCTGTTGGCTGCTTTGCTGCGTCTGCTGAAGCTCTTTCTGCTGGAGCTCTTTCTGCTGGAGGCCCTCTTTGGCCTGCTGGAGCTCCCTCTGGAGCTGCTGAATCTGGTTCTGACGGGCCTGAGCTTGAGACTGAGCCGACTTCAACTGGTTCTGTACCTGATATTTTGACAGAAGGAGGTTGAGCTGGTTATCGTGGGTTTAATTTAACACCAGCCCCAAATCTGTGTGTTCAAGTGATGATAATGGTGTCGGCTACTGCTCTGGTCGTACCTGCTGGGTGTGGGTCTTGGCCTGCTGAAGCTCTTTCTGACTCTGTGTCAGCTGGTTCTGGTTCTGCTGAAGTTGAGTCTGTATCTGGGACAGCTGGGACTGGACCTTTAGAGGTAAAAGCATGACAATAGAACCAGGGATTCCTTTGTGTTGCATTTTCCTCACTACAGTCAATGACTCTACATGGAGAGCTATCCTAAATGTCCTGGGTGCGTTTAAATAGTCTCCATTCCTCAGAAAACATCACACCAGATCACATCAGATCATACAGACTTGCTGATAGTTTTAGTTTAACTTCAATGTGAGACAGTACTTGGGTCAGCTGGTTCTGGTTCTGTGTCAGCTTGTTTTGGACCTCCTGGGACTTGTCCTTGTTCTGCTGGTTTTCCTTCTGGGCCTCTTCCAACTCCTGCTGGGACTTCTGGGCCTGATGAAAGAAATCCAATTTCCTCAGACTGATTCAGTTTTTAAAAGCTTAGAGCCATATGTATGTGTGTGTGTATTGAAATTATTTGTATTATTGGGTTTTTATTTCTTACAGATTGTGCAATATTAACCTAATTTTAAATGAGTCCATGTGACTTTAAGACTTCCTGTACTTTGAGGAGGAAAAGCAACAATTGTCTGTCATTCTGAATGTATCGATGATAATATCATGAACAGGAAACCAAATAAAAGAAAGATTAAAAATAAAAAGACAAAAAACAGGAGGATGATATAAAAACAAACATGGCAAAGAGATAAATGATATAAACATTAAAAATATAAAATAAAAGCAATAAAATGATGGCACCATATAAAGGAAAATCTGGAAAATAGTTTTAGAAGTGATTTAAAAGAATATTATCTTAATATGTGCGTTTCTGAACCATCCTGATTATAGAACAGCACGTGCACTTTCTCAAAAGGGTGAATTGAGTCATAAAAACACAAAAACAACTGCTCATGTCCCCATCATCCCTCCCAGTTGTACTCTGCACCAGAGTCCAGTCCTTGCACTAAGGATTGTGTAAGTGTCCACGACTCGGCCACCTGCACTGGTTATTGTTTTCACAAGAAAATGCCCTTCATGAGCTTATGTGACAAGTTTATGATTTCAAGACATATGTAAAAATGTTTTTTAGCTTTTTTCTATTTCTCAAACACATCTGACATGTGCTGCTGCTGTTCTATGAGCGCAAACTCTGAACATTTTATGAATGATCTGTAATGCCAATAGTTCTATCTGAAGACTATGATGAAAGCAAGAACCAGGGAATGAACATGTGGAATCTTTCATTCTGTAGTTGTGTTGCAGATCTCGACAACCATTTATCTGATCCATTTCACACCCAGTGGGTGTATTTATGGGGACAACAAGAAGTTCAGTATCAAATTTGGTGAAATTTGGCCAGACGGTGGTGCTACAAGAGTCTGCAACTTTTGAACCATTATTCTCAGAATAACATATTTTCCCTGGAGTCTGGGAGTCCATTCACATCTGTAGTGATTTTCTGCCATTTTATATTTGTTCAAATGTTTTTTTGTCACTCCTACAAATTTAACCAATCATCACCAAATTTTGTTTAGAACATTTCTGGACTGAAGTGGAAAAAGTTACAAAATGTTGATATTTATACAGTTTTGCTGTAGATGACCCTCAACATGTGCTCAAACACAGGGTTTATATTATATTAAAAATGTCATATATTCTGAATGCTTTGTGCTATTGCACCACATTGCACGTCCAGGACAAATGTGTTGCCGTTTGTTCAATAGGTGGCGCTGAAGTGCCGTCATGCATCTATAAAACGAGGCTTTTCTGATGTTTATTCACATTTCCCAAGAACTGTTCATTAGATCAACTTCACACTTGGTGGGTGTTTGTGTGCAAGATCTCAACAACGCTGGTACTCTATCGGTTGTATATAAAGCAAGGTAGTAAATATTCTGTTGCTGTGTGTTGGGTTAATAAAGGCTCAACATATCTGCCTGCTCACCTCCTCCTGCTTTTTCTGCACCTCCTCTTTCAGCGAGGTCAGCTCCTCTCTTGCCTTGCTGAGCTCCTCCTGGGCTTTAGTCAGCTCCTGCTGCACTTCCTGGCTCGGACCAGCCTCGCTTCCAGCCTTAGCTGCTGTTTCTTCCACCAGCTGGAACACAGACACATGAAGGATAACGATTGCAATTTGGATCCATTTTTACTTATTCGGCTGGTTTACTGGTGAATTTAACCTCAACTGATTCCACGACTGCTCTCCCACCTTGTCATGCTGGGCTTTGAGCTCCTCATATTGGGTCTTGTAGCGACGTCCGATCTTCTTCACCTGGGTGATGGTCTTGTTTTTCTCAAGAATTTCGCTGTTTTTTGTGTCCAGTTCTTTCTTTGTGTTATCTCTCTCTGATGTCAGACGGGCTACAGAATCTCTGAGGGCTTGCAGCTGAGACTGAGCCGAGTTACTGCTGGCACTGGATCTGAAGAACACATTATCAGGTCACGTTACTATTAAAGAACAGAGTGATCAATCTGCTCCCCTCATTTTAACTAATAAAGGTCACATTTTATGCTTTCCTTGGGTTTTTAATTGAAAAAAAAACATAAACTAGATATATTTGTAATTTGAAATCATCTCAATATAGTTTTACATTCTATCCGGGTGTCTCGTTAATGTGTAGGTTTTCTACCTGGCCAGTTCAGTCTTCAGCTTGGCTGTCTCCTCAGCCAGCTGTGTGAAGCGTCTCTGCTGAGCTTCTCTCTCAGTGGTGAGTTTCTGTTTCTCTTCAACATCGCCGTCTTTCTGCTGGCTAACCAGTTGCTGTAGGAAACACACACATTCAAGTTAAACAGAAACTAACACAGCAGCTGTAGAAACGCAAAAATTTAACTACAAGAAAAGAGACAATACATAATCGCGTTCGCTTAAAGTACTGTAGTGGACTTGTAGTAGATGTACTTGCCTGTACTCTGGCTCTACAGCGTTTGAGGTCCTCCTCCAGGATCCTCTTATCAGCCTGCAGGGAGCCGTTCTTCTCAGACAGCACAGACAACGAGTGGTGCAGCGGGCTGATGTCTGACTGCAGCTTGGTCAGCTGATAGGGAGAGAAACAGGAAGTGATGCTGTGAGCTTTATGGAGCTTTGCTTAGTAGCAGGTGTAGTGTGATGCTCAACCTGGGGGGGGGGGGTCGCTGGTTTAATTTAAACGGTAGATTAGAGATAAAAAATTAGTTTTATCAGATTTTTTTTTAGAGTTTTATCGTAATTAGAAATAATTATTCAAATAAATCAAATTGAGTCTTTTTAGAATGTTGAACTTAGTCAATTCAATTACTCAATCATTTTAATAATTTTAAAAGCAAAAATGAAAAACATCTGTGAGTTTCATCTTCTCAGATGTGTTAAAACGTGTTAAATTTGAAGATGTAAACCAGAGAATTTCTTCATAAAAATGACTCATATCGATTATCAAAATAGTTGGCAATTAATGCAATACTTGGCAACTAAAGTTTAAGACAAACACTTGAGTCTTACTTTAGCCTGAGCTTGCTGCAACTCCTGTTCCAGTTTATCTCGGTCCATTTTCAGCATCTTGTTGGTTTCTTGGAGAGAACCCATAGTCTCCATCTTCTTCAGCTGTTCCTCCTGCTGAGCCAGAGTCTTCGCTGTGGCCTGAAAAACAGACACATTATGATGAGCATATTCTCTTGTAGTTTTTCTGTGACGTAACAATGATCGCAACGTTCTACGTTTCAGTAAATAAAGTGAGAATAACAAATTCCTGTTACTCCTTAAAGCTGTTGCTAGTTGTTAAAGCTTCTGTCTTCCCCTACTGGTGTTGAAGAAGTTATTACACAAAGACAGAATACGTCTTTTTTAAAGTTATGGTTACAACTGAAATACAGTGGGTATATTTTTAAAGCATCACACATCCTCTGCAAAGTTTTTCATTTTATTGTCAGAATTCCACCCAGCAGGGAGTGTCCACAGATTAAAAAACATGTCAGTCAACTGTGAAACACAGAGGTTAAACTTCCATTGATACACATTGTGTGAACTCCTTTAATGAAAATGGATTTTATATGTAGAAATTCCACACTGTATCTTTAATCCCCTCATCTTTCCATTTCCCACCTGCATCTTCTCCCTCTCAGCGTTCACAGCTTCCTGCAGATCCTTCAGTTCCCGGTCTTGGTGTTCTACTCTCTGTTTGTAGCGGAGCGCTTCTCCCTCTGACGCTTCACTTCGAGCCACAGCGATCTCCTTCTCTCGACGCACAAACCTACAACGTGCATGCACATTGTAAACTCCATGTCCTGCTTACAAGGATTATTGCAAACACACAGTGTGTTTGAAGCGTTTACCGGAGTATTTCTAGGATTTGTTCTGTGGTTTTTCCTTCCTCGCTGAATGACAGATCGAGCTGGGGCTTCTGCTGCTGCTGCTGTTGACTCCTTGCGGCCATTTCATCCATCTGCTGGTGCAGGAGAGTATTCTGGTTCCCTAGTGCCTCAAAACGACGATTCAGACTGGACAACTCATCCTGCAGGACAGTCAAAGTACAGACGAATCAATTTTACATTCATTTAGCTTACTAGAAATCATTTAAAGAACAGTTTATATATATATATACACTATAACCTTTAAACAGAAAATCTGATCCATCTGGGAACTTGTCCTCTTACCTTCAGCCGTCTCTCCAGTGTGTTCCAGGCAGCGGTTTTCTCCAGCATGAGGGAGATGGTCTTGTTCAGCTGCTCCTCCAGTTCCCTCTTATGTGCCACTTCCTGCTGGGATCTTTTCTTCAGCTCCTGCAGGGCCTCCACATCGGCAGCATGCAGCATCAGCTCCCGCTCATACTTAGCCTGAGCCTCTCCTGCTAACTTTGTCTGAGAGGAGGACGGAGGCAAAAGTTAACACACAATGAATCAAAGTGAGTGACGATATTGAGGATTATCTTTCTGTAAATCCTCTACACACGGCATTCACATTTACATATTGGACGATGATACTCCGTTAGGAACAGAGGACATTAAGAAGTGTGTATAAACCTGCAGCAGGCTGTCCTGTATGGCGTTCTGCTCCAGTGTTACAGCAGCGGTAGCTCTCTCCAGTGCCTCCTGCTGCTCTGATTGGCTGGCCTTCAGAGTGCGCTGCAGCTCCAACACCTGGAGGGGAAACCAAACGCACCCGGAGGATGCAATGTCAGTATGAAAACATAAAAATGTTCACTAAAGTTACTACAAGGGACTTGTAACTTTCTATGAAACAGATCATGGCGCCTCTTTATGATCGGTGAACAAGACCATCAGCAAGAAAACTGATGAAACAACAGGCCTGTCTCTGGAAGGTTGCAATTTTTGACATTTATTTGTACAGCTGTGTGTTAAAAGCCCCACTTGTTTCTCCACTGCATCCACAGCCTTCCTCCTCTCTTCTTGCTCCTGTTGCTTATTTTTCTCCAACTCTAATATTCTTTTCTCCAGCTGCTTCTGCACCTCATCGGACTCCTTCAATCGAATCTCCAGAGGGGTGCGGGACTGAGGGAGGACACAGAGAGAAAGGGTGTGTGTGTGGATATATGTATTCAATACATCAGTTAGTAGATGGAATAGAAAAGAAAATACTAATTAAGTGCTGAATGAGCTGTACCTCCTTCTCTTTCTTCAGACTGTCTTCCAGAGTCAGTACCACAGCTTTGTACTGCTCTACATTAGTATTAGCATTCTTTAGCTGCTCTGTGAGTTCACTCTTTTGTTCCTCAGCAGTACGCAGAAGACCTTTCAGTTCTAAGACTTCCTGCTCTGATTGGTTGGGCTGCTGGGAGGCTGGCGGCACTGGAGAGCGGACTGCGCCTGTACAGACACGGGGTGAAATAGTCACAGCGTTAGTGTAATTGATAAATGGACAAATTAAATATAATTCAATTGAAAAATAAATGAAAACCAAGGCTCTCTTCCCTTCTCATTTTAAACCCATTTCAGAACCCCTTATACTTCTTCAAAACCTCTAAAACCTTCTGTAGGATCTCTAAAATGGAACAAAGACTGGAAAGACTAAATTAAACCAAGGGCAAAATTTATTAAAATATATCTTAGCTCAGAGCAAGTCAAACTCTTTGGACAAAGATTAATAGCAACAAAATTTAATACCTCAAAATTGTGATTGTGAAGGCTTTTTAATGCTTTTCAAGGCCTTGAATTTTCCAAAAATTAATTTATTGATTGACATGTCCCTGTCAGTGTTGCAGTCACTCTGCAGGGCTGCTGCTTTACCTCTGAGTGGTGCTCTGAGGCCTGCGGCTCTGGTTGCTGGGCTGGGGGTTGTGCTGCTGCTGCTGGAGGGGGTGACGGCCTCAGAGGATGAAGCCGGAGCCAGCTGGGTTTTCAGCGCAGCCACCTGCTGCTCAGAACTCCGCAACAACTCCCTGGTCTTCTGCTGCAAGGTGTTCTGGGTCTCCAGCTGTTTCTTGGCTTCTAATAACTGAGCCTACAAAGGGGGAGGGCAGTGGCAATGGGATTTTGATGTAAAAATACTCTCAAGTTGACTTTAAAAAAAAAAAAAACATTCTGGAAAAATGTACAAAAAAAAGGAGGAAAACAGGCCTTTAAGTGAATGAATATAAGCATTCAACATAGACGATCTACGTACGTCCATAGTACGTCCGAGGGCGTGCCTCTGTGCTACTTCCTGCTCCAGTCTGGTCTTCATCGAAGCCAGCTCTGCCTCCAGCTGCTCTATCTTGTTGTTCAGTCGCTGGCGAGTGTCCGTCTCCGTACGCTCCATAGTCAACTAGACCCACGAGAGAGAGGAGACCGATTTAAAGAAGACAATTTAAGACGGAGCGGAAAGGAGAGAGGAAACATACCTCACTTATAGCCGTGATTATAACCTAGAGGGGTGCAGCACTACAACATAAGCAGGTGAAACCAACATCTGCAGTAATGACTATCAGCTTTGATCGGGTTTATTTTAGCGGATACCGATCCTTAAAATCAGCTCAGGACATCTAAATCTTTGTGAGAAATTTAGCCTGTAAATCAATTAGATTTTTTTTTTTTTTACTTTTGTATAGTTTGTGAAATGGCTGAACTGCAAAATCAGTACATACATAAATAATACATAAAGACACAATACAATGATACCGCATTGGAGAAATGAATCCCCTCGATAATTGAAGTAATGAGCAGCACAATATTTAAAATATAAAATGTATATATATTTTTTCCATTTGACTTACAAGAAAAAAAAACAATCTTAGCACAATAAGAGGCAAGTAACATGCCTGTACGAAGTATGTATTGCTATAGAAAAGTGGAACCTTAAGTAGATTTTTCATATTTGGTCAAATGAGGGTGTGTTGGACAGTTACATAGTCTTTACAGACAAATTAATGTTGAAAACACTGCTTTATGTTAACGCTACTGTACCTGTATTGACTTGAAGTTGGTGAGAAGTAGGTTCCTGTTCCGCTGCTCAGCCAGCATGGCTTCCTTCTCTCGATTGAGTCGACTCTCTGCTTGTCTCAACATGTCTCTCTCTTTAGTCAGGTTCTCTACGCGTACCTGCAGACCCAGACGCACCATTACAAATTGAGTATTTAATGAAGGTTTAGATTTATAATTGGGTAGAGGCTTTTCACTGAAAGAGCTATGTATGAAGTGCAGTACCGAGAGCTATGTAATGAAACTATTTTCCCTGACAGTTGTTAGATATAAAATTATTAATACTTTCATACAGTTAAACTGAAAGTATACATATCTCTCTTCTATCTGCCAATATATCCTTCCTTTAAAATAGATGAAGCTTCTTTCTCCTCACCTCTTCCAGTGCAAGTTTTTCATTCGTTTGTCTCAGGTCCTGGCTCATTGTGTGAATGATGTGCTCGTGTCGTTGAGTCGTCGCAGCCATTTTTTGGTTCCTGTCCTGCAGGGCAGCGATCTCTCTACGATACGCTGTTACACTCTCCTGCTGCATCTCGTACCTGGTGTTATCAGACACACACAGAAAAAAAAAAAAAAAAACGATGGACACAGAGCAAAAGAATAAAAAGATCACAGCGGAGATGCCGAACATTTCTGAAAGACTTTGTTACTCTGCACACCTCTTGTTGCCAAACTCCAGCTGAGAGGTGAGCTTGGCGTGGCTGGAGCGGAGCTCCGTCAGCTGCCTCTGCAGCCGGTCGTTGGTCTCGTTAAGAATCCGGTCGTTCTCCGCCTTCTCCTTCTTATACAGAGTGAAGGCATCGTTCAGCTGGAAATGATCAGACACACGTCCACTCAGAACAGGTGCTTTGAAGATATCTTTCCACCATATTAAATGTGTGTGCAGATGGTTTTGCGTACCTGTTTTAAAGCTGCTTTAGCCTGAGTCGTCTGTGCAGACTCGGCAGCAGCAGCTCTCTGAGGAGCAGAGCGAGTCGCTGGGACTGAAGGACGAACTTGTCCAGGTTGGGAAGATTCTGGACCTGTAGACACACACGAAAACATGACCTTATTATGTGAACATATCAGTCAATGTAAATGTGTCAGTACACATATATTTTTTAAACCTTCTAGACCCTGTAGCACCCGTTCTCCATCTCACCATAGCACCTATCATTAAAATCATTCCCAGTGAAAAATACAAAAATAAAGTCCTGATCTTTGCATTGTAGATACATTAAGTCGTTTCTTTCTGCTATTTTATTAGACATGCTGAATAAAACTCAGTCTAAAAAGCTGCACTTCATATATTTTACATCCGATCAAAGAACAGGTTGTGTTGATTTTTTTAAAAAATAAAAACAACTTGTGCTTGCCTGTGAATGGTTTGTCTCGATTCAGTAGAAAATCACTCATTGTAAATTCTACTGATGTAAGAGGATTAACTACCATTCCCATCATTATGGGTAAATGGAAGCTACATTTAGCAGTAGCTACAATAACTGAGGTTACATGAGGTGTTTATGTGCATCGGTCACCTTGAGGAGGCAGGTTGAAGCCGGTGCTCTGACTCAGCAGAGCCTTGTACATGTCTCTCTGTCTGGCGTTGGAGTCCGCCAGCTGTTTCTGCTGGTTCCTGTGCTCTCTCAGCTGCTCCACCTCCTTCTGAAGTTTATCCACACTGGCCTCCAACTCCGACACACTGGGGGAAGGCAGAGAGACGGCCACAGTTTGAAGCAATTACCCCAATCAAAATCCTGCTAGGGGCACTTAATGACCAATAGTCATCATTAAAGTTAGTAGGATGAAACTTCTGGATGGAATGAATGAATGTCTGAGCCAATTTTCATGACTTTTCAGTAGTTATGTGGATGACCAATGACAGTCAATGACATCTCTAAAACAGTGAATCACACCATTTAATTAACAGTATTATTTATATAAGATCAACAGTCACAGTACATGTTGCAAAGAGAATGTAGGTTATTTTTATATCTCTCTAAAGCTACAACAGCTTTATGATTACAGTTGTTTGAATTGGATAGAGAGAGGTAGATAAGTCCTCCCACCACTGAGGGAACAAATACACAGGAGAAGAGTCTGTACTGAGATTTCCTGCTTCACAGTGACGGTTAGACTAGTCGTCCTTTAGGTGTTGTGATGTACTAGAGGAAGAAGAAGTATTCCGATCCTTTACTTAAGTGAAAGTAAAAGTAATATACGAATGTAAACATACTTTTTTACAAGTCCTACATTCATAATGCTACTTAAGTTAAAGTATAGAAGCAATATCAACAAAATATCCTTAATAGTACTAAAATAAAAATATTTTATTTTAAGAGTTTTGTCTTTAACTTTAGCAGAACATTGTGTTACTGATATTAAAGTAAAATAACCATTAAATCAAACACAATATGCTTTTACAACAGTTAATGTAAAATCATATTTTTCATGATTGTAGCTGGTGGAGACAGTGAGTCTGAACTGCTTTATAAAGGTCACAATATAAATCTGAGCTGTCTTCATGTGATAGTCCTACCTTTCTCTCTCTAATTCACACAGATGGATGATGAATAAAGCTGTTGCAGCAGTAGAGCTACATGTAGGCATACAGTAACAGCACTTTATTACCGTGCTGATGTTGCTTGGCTCTGCCGTCTGTCGTTCTCCTCCTCCATCTCCCTCAGCCTTCCCAGCAGGCTTTGGTTCTGCCTCTGGAGCTCCTCCACGCTGCGGAAGGACAGCTGGCGTGAGCGGATGACCTCGGTGGTGCTGGAAATGTCGGCGGAGCTGCCGTCGTCCTTGGTGACCTGATTACCTCGGGCTTCCTCCAGCTCCACCAGGAGAGAGCACACCTGGAGCAGTGATGAAATGCAAATATATATATATAAAAATCATGTTCAGATCGCATTTAGACATCTTCAAAGCTTGTATTGCTTGTATTGTGTGTGTACCTGAGTAGATGTATCCTCCAGCTGCCTCTCTGTCCTCAGTTTGTCTCTCTCCATGGCATCACAGCGCTGCTTGACCTCCTCTTTCTCTTTCTGCAAACTGTAGATCTCCTAATAACAAAAAAAGTCAACAGCATTGAAGCATTGAAGGTTTACACCAGGAAATGCTTACGCAATCGTGTGCAGAACGCACGCCTTGGGAGCATGCTTACAGCATTCTCAAGAACATTTATCGAATGTACTTCACACTCGATATTGCACAGTTATAGTTAGGAGATAAGATTTATTTTGTAATATGAGCCCTGCTAAAAACTTTTAGAGCAAACTTTAAGGGGCCATGTATAGTACAATTGTATGAATATCAGAAATCTGAAAAGTAACTTTCTCTGGCTTGGTCAAAAGTTGTAGGAGTGACAAAAACTTACATTTGGACAAAATTCAATGTCAGAAAATCTATATAGACAAATGGGCGTGGTTTATATGATAGATTTGTCTAGACAAACAGAATCCAGGAAAAGACATTTTGATTCTGAGACTCAGGGCTCCCCAGCAATACAACAACCAAGTGTGAAGTGGATTGGATGAACAAGAGCTATGCAAACATACAGATACAGACAGTGACTTCTTTTGTGTGACAGTGTTCTTTTGTTTAAATATATATATTTTTTGCATTTATCTCTCTAAACATGACCTGGGGAAAAAATAACTATTAAAAGAATTGCATAATAAAAACCAGCATACCTTTCAACACCATAACTAAATGCATCACATGAGGATGCATTCAAAATATAAAAACTGTAGCAAAAAATTCACATCCCAAACCTATGTTCAACCTAATGATGTACATTTCAGTGCTGACTGTAGGATATTCATCGTTTTAAAGTTTCTCATGTACATGGAGAAAGACAGAAATTTCATGCATTATATCGAGAAATATTATCTGGAATCAAAAAGTGACATCATGCATTGGTTGACAGGTTTCTAGAGCAGACTATCACAAAGAAAAAGGAGGAACATGTCTCAGACCGTTCGAGCCTGCTCCAGTTTGTTGCACAGAGAAGCCAGAGACCGCTGCATGCTCTCGTACTCCTCACGCTGACGTTTGAGGATCGGTGCTTTGGCCTCCACCTCCTGGACGATCTCATCCAGCACTCTGCTGACTCTCCTGGTCTCCTGCTTCTCCAGCTGAAGGTGAGTCTGACACTCAGCATAAGCATTATACATCTATAACAGGGGCAGAGGAGGAATCCTGTCAGTTACATTCAGTATTTAAAAAAAAAAAAAAAAAGGGATAAAAAAAATAAAAAAAAACAATGCTGCTTCCTTCATGGCTCATGAACATATTTCCCTTGATAAAGGAGCTTATAAATCTCAGGAAATTTTTTCCTAAAAAATTAGGGAATCATTTAAATAAACCGCCGGTCATTTAACAATTAAACAGACAAAATGTTAAGTCAAATATAAACTAGTTACATTCAGCCTTTTTTCTACAGGTCCTTATATAAAAAAAGATCAATAACCACTGTTATTTACTGATATGAAATATTTTATAATATGAATATTTTATATGAAATATTTTATATAAATATATTTTCTAATTACCCGCTTCTATATAAAATGCCCCCAAATATTTAAAAGAATATCCTCAATTATTGTTGATATCGATCAATATAACCATATTTTTATTGATTTGAGGCTTTTTTTTTAATATTGTGCAGTCCCTATTTCAGAACTTACAAAAAGCAGTGGAAACAGTGGCTTTTAGACGGTGTATAAAATCTTGCTATAGATCAATTATAATCAGTGAGATATTCTTTCATTTAAGTATTTAGAAATGATTCTAATTTTCTACTAACTATTTAATTTGTACAGGGACAAGTATAGAGTATGAAGCAATGCCACATACCAGAACATATGTAGCCTGAGCTATCTTTTTGCTATTATTTCAAAAACACATACTTGTTCCTGAAAAAAAGTAAATAATAATACTAATTAAATAATAAAACAAAATACATACAGAACACCACAAGATATGGTTTACAAAGTGTGAAATTGATACCAGACAATTGTGCCCAGGTGTGTCCCATTACACTCACATCAAAGAACTTCATGCCAGGCTTGACGATGGCAGCAATAGCAGCTGCTGATGGACACATGGAGTCCAGCTGTTCCTCAGTCAGAGAGGGCACACCTGGAGCAGATGTACACATGTAAATACAGCCACTACATACTCACGCTTACATCTACCGCGACGTTGCAAACATTAACGACAAAATACCTCGGTGTCTGAAATGTGTTTGTTCTTACAGCATTGTTTGCCAGCAGCTTTCATTGTAGAGTTTTCCAGCTCTTTCTCCATTTTCTTGATCTTCTCTCTGAGCTCTGCCTCGATCTTCGTCTTAAGTTCTTCTGTTTCTGACGCCTTCTTTTCCAGCACCTTGTTGGCTGCAGGGACATCAAAATGCATTAACTGCACGGATCATCCTAAACGTTTAGTGGCATTTTTGTAACAGATTGGGGTTTCTGCTGTTCAGATTTATAAAACTATGATGAGGTATTCAATATACTGCATAACAGTACAACACCCCTGCAGTCCAGTACATCAGCATCACAGACTTGGATTTATTGAGAACACTTGTACCATATAAACTGGAGAGAGGCAAAATAAAACTTTTCAGTAAAACATAACAATTCAGTGGGACAATTCAGAAAGTCTGTGTTCCAAACTGGAAAATGCACAAAAAAAAGGGTAGACACCAGTCACTATTTCATTTTATGACATGAGTCAAGAAGACAAATTGTGGAGTTTGTACCTTCCCCGGTGCTTTTAACCACCCTGCTGAACTCTTCCACAGCTCTGCTCAGTTCTTGATTCTTATTCTCCAGGTCGGATGCCGCCCCCTGCAGGAAGAACAGAGACATCAAGTCCTGATGACATGAAAACTAAGACAAGTTTTTACATTTGATCCCTTTTAGCCTTCTAAACAAAGTCAGAGTGATGAGCCTGCAGGTTTTCTACATATGTGAACATTTCAAAAGAACTCACACCCCTCTGTATTAATGTCCATAAATCAAATCAAGTACTGGTTGATACCCGTTGTACACAATTCCTCTTTAGGTTACGAAGCCACACATTTACTCCAGGTGCCCTGCAGCATTTCTCACCTTATAGAGTGAAGACAACTTGACATGAGCGTTGAGCTCATTTCGGTATTTCTCCTCCATGGCGATCCGCTCATCTTTAGCCTGGAGAGATGTACAGACTGTATGAACGATGGAGAACACTACATACTGCAGTAAACACACCTACGAGACCTAAGGTTACACAGACTGACTGATTTTTGTTCTGAACATATAACGTTGAATAAATGATATTCTTTGTATGACTACAAGCGGTATAATTAAATAAGAAAGTGCAAAGTCAATTCTATCTACAGCTATCCTACATACTGACGTGTGAAAAAGTGTTTGCTCCCTTCCTGATTTCCTATTGTGTTTTTGTCACACTTAAATGTTGTCACATTTCCATTAAGATACTGTGACATGACCTTAAACAGGTGGTTCATACTCCGAAACCCTCCAATGTGGCTGAATTACAATTCTGAAAAGATGAGTGTGCTAAAAGCTATCACGAATGCTTGATTGCAGTTGTTGCTGCTAAAGGCTCCATTAATAATAGAAACCTACATTTAAAAACTGCATTTTCTATTTACTTTTGTTGTCATTGACCAATAAAATATTTGTTTTATGATCTGAAACATTTGTGACAAATTGCAAAAGAAAAAGAAAAATCAGAAAGGGAAACGCACTGTATGCAGATGCAGACATAGACTGAATAAAAAGCAAATAATTAAATCTTAAACCGGTCTTTTCAGTTTTCAAATTCTCAGCTGCACAGCACTGGTGTTTCCATTACCTGTTTCAGTTTGTTGTTGAGGTCTGTGGCTCTTTTATCCTGACTTTCACAGGTTTCCTTCAGAGCAGTGAGCTGACTTTCCAGTCTGTTCACCTGTAGAAGAAAAGACATAAGCATTGTCTCATGATCTCTTTATTTTACAGAATCATTTTAATGACAACGCAAAACACTAAGAACAGTTTAGTATAAATTACGTCCAACACGGGAAAACAAATACAACCATTTAAACTGTCAAAGAATGAATAAAAAGCATCAAACTAAAAACGTTAAAATGGTTAAGATCAGCAAATATAAATGTATGTATTATACAATGTGATCTTGTGTTTGTGTTACCTGTTCCTTGCTGCTGTTCAGACCACCCTGCAGCTCCAGTATCTCTTTGCCCTTTTCTCTGTTGGTGTTCAGCAGTTCTTCGGTCTTGGTCTTTAGTTCCGTGGTTAACCACTCAATTTTCTTCTCCAGCAACTCTTTCTCCTGCTCCATACGCTTCTCCCGGTGCTGCCACATGCAAAACCAGGACATACAACTTTAATTTAGTTCATTATAAAAGCATTTGAAGCAAGAGTCTATGTGTCTAGTCAACATCACATAGCTTTTAAATCCACACATATTAATCATCAATAATACAAGCACTCCAAACAAGAGAAGATATACCAATATATAATGATATATCAAATAGGATGATTAACTAGGATGATGAGCTTATTCTTTTACTTCTTTCAAGTTCTATTTGCCAACAAGTATGGCTGCAATTAACTATTTTAATAACCGATTAATTTATTGATAATTGAAACGATTAATCAATTAGTTGTTTGTTTCCAAAGTTTACCATTACAGAAGACTAAAGGAACCAGAATATAATCAGGTTTGAGAAGCTGGAACCAGAGAATTTGGACATTTTCTTCTTAAAATCGACTCAAATTGATTATCAAAATAGTTACCAATCAACTTAATAGTTGGAAACTAAACGATTTATTGTTGCAACGCTACCAGCAAGCAATCTGAGGTTCAGCACAACTCTGACTCACTTGTCCTGAGAGAACTGGACTTTTTTGTGGAAGTGGTTTCTAATCAAGAAAACTGTCCAGCAGTCTCAAACTTCCTCGTTTAAATCCCCCATGAAATGAAAAATAAATGTTCCCAGTTTTAATTCAATCTCCAAACATCCAGACATTTTTCTATTACATAATTTTTGTAAGAGAGAGTGAGTGCTAGTGCACAAGATATATATATATATGGAGCATGGAGCTGTACGGGTGTGTCTACCGTTTACCTGTACAGACGCCTCCGTTGACTGGATTTCGTCCAGTTTCAACATCACCTCCGTCTTGACTTTGTTGGCCTCCGTCAGCTTCTCATTCAGACGCTTCACATCCTCTGTAAAATACAAACCATTCACAAATGAAACCCGGGCATTCTGAGAAACTGTTTGCATATTATCAAATGCATAAAGAGGAAAAATAAACGTGTTCATGGCATGGTAACATGCAGCGTCACAGACCTGCAGACAGAGGACATGTTACTGTATGAGACCGTGAAATCTTACCAGTCAGGTTCTCCACCTCATGCGTTCTCTTCTCCAGCAGCCGTGCCAGCTCTCGCTTCTCTGCCTCAATCTCATACTTGGCCTTGGTCTGCTGTACCCACACACAGAGATTACATACTTATACTATAATATATAATACTATAATTTTATATATATATATATATATATATATATATATATATATATATATATATATATATATATATATATATACACTGATTAAACAACATTTTTTGTAAAACATATCACATCTGGTTGAATGGACAACTTTAAGGAAACTGCTCATAGAGTTTATTGACATCAGTGGTATTAGTCCTGTATTCATACAGCATAAACCTACATCTCCATATGCATAGATATGTTTACCTGCTGTGGTGGTTTATCTTCGGACACGTCTCCCTCGATTCCCTTCAGAGCGCTCAGCTCTTCATCTGCACGGCAAGAAAAACAGACAAGATGCAATAAGAAAATAGTTCAATAAAATAGAAAGTTTCAATCTGTCTATATAAAAAAAAAATAATAAAAACAATGGTACTCCCTCTATAAAACATCATATTTCTCTTGATTGGAGCAATTATTGAGTCAAACACGCAGACATTGATTTGATAAAGGCAAAATCAATACTAATTTACTAATCTCCATTAATGCTAGTTAATTAAAAATATCAATAATCATTGTTATCTACCAATATGAATTATCAATATATTTTCTAGCTATGTTGCCCGCCTCTACATTTATGTATTAAAAAGTAATTAAACTGCCTCACCCTCAAAATTAAAAAAAAAAAATCAATAATAATCAGTTGTGATCAATGTAAACTAATTTTTAACAATAGGCTTTTTTAAATTTCG
The DNA here is from genome assembly GCA_030544235.1 of Lepturacanthus savala. Taxonomy (NCBI): domain Eukaryota; kingdom Metazoa; phylum Chordata; class Actinopteri; order Scombriformes; family Trichiuridae; genus Lepturacanthus; species Lepturacanthus savala. Next base: position 15,438,319 of record CM060461.1, read on the forward strand.
CCCAGCCCTACTACTTACAGACATTGTTCTCTATAACATGTGGTGCCAAGACACCTGCTGCTGCAGAGTAAAAGACTAATGACTGTATAAAACATTTTAAAGCTTTATTGGTTTGAATTGGAATTAACAACACTGCTATGGATTCAAAAGGACTGTGTAAACCCATAAGACCCATCAGCACGGAACATAGAAGAATGGCGTAAAAATAATATGATGTTCACTGTAAATTAAGTCTAAGAGGTGACAACTGTCCTGAAGCACAGACTCGTCGATGCCCAAAAGTGTGTGTAATAACTCACTGAGTTTTTTGTTTTCTTCCTTGAGCGTCTGCAGGTCTCTGGTAGCGGACAGGATCTGCTCCTGACTCTCCGCCAGTCTCTTCTCGATGTCAAAGTACTGCTGCTCTGTAAGGGCACAGAACATTCGACAGGAATACATGAGCACACACAACCTGTGCAGAATTACACAGACAAATGCAATTTTACATATTTTTTTCCAGGACTACAGTTAGAAACAGCATCAGGGCTTATTAGTAGTAACTACTCACTGCTAAATATTGAATATATATTCCAGTATCCTGGAAGTTTGGAACATCATTAACAATCATAGAGGCACTTCAATGGAAATTGAAATGTTGGATGCCGGTAAGAACTATAAGATATCTGCCCATTTCATAAATGTCCCTACAGTGTATCTGCCATTTGTTGGTGTGTTATAGAGCCTTCTGTTGAAGTTTTCAAAATTATTTAGACACAAAAAAAAAAATGACATATTGATAATATTTTCACTATTTGCATTTAGCCTATTTTCAGAAAAATCATGTCCATAACAGAAAAATGTCATACATTTCTTTCATTAACAGGAAGTGCATTTCTTAAAAAGGTGTTTTGTGGGTACTACAAACACTAACCTACGATATTATATTAAACCTATTAATCATTGGCTGAGCAATTCACAGACTTACGATGTTTATTCAGCCCGAAAAGCTTGTCCATTTTTGTCACTTCCATAAACAAAAGATATTTAGCCACTTATCTGAAAGGTTTATTCCAATGAGTGTGAATAAAATATGTATTTTAAAATCTAATACATGCATCATCAATGTCGAGTTTAGCTTCTGTGTGAATGTCACATCTATAACACTGGAATGTTTTGTTTGTGGTGTTTTTTACTCAAGCAAAAGTTGAAATATCTAAATGAAAGGATTATGCCGTTATGTCAAAAGAAAGAATATTTTTATTGGCATGAATATACAAGTAGAGTGGTAATGCTGTCAAGGTAAATCTATTGTTAACTTATATTATTGGTACTCAAATGAAGGGAAGGAATGTATATTTTATAACTGATCATGTGTTTAATGTAAGAAATACTGATATGTTTAGTGAAATATAAACTAGCAGCATATGGAAATACTCAAAAACTCTAATGATGCGGTACTTGAGTGAATGAAGATAAGTTTCTCTCCACCTCCGGATTTAAGAGGAACAACGTTTTCTCTCATTCAGAGTTCATAGATATGACAAATCTCTCTAGATGTTATAGCATTTAATGTTTATTAGATGTATAACAGATTCATTAACATGAGTTGTCTTCATTTCGGAATTAACTTAACACTGCACAGAGCTCTTCCTTGAGTAGAAAGGTCAGGTTTAAAAGCTGCTCATCTTTATCTTCCGCTAAAGTTAGCCAGAAGGTAACAATCGACGCCACCGAACCTCTCCCGCCACTGATTTATTAGCCGAATTCAGCCGCAGACTGTTCTTTTTATTAAACAGGGGTGTTTATATAATGAATGAGATGTTATCTGGTGGTTTGAGCCCAATGTAACGATGCTAACACACTCACCGCTGTCTGCCTTGCAGCGCTCGTGCTGGGTTCGCAGCGCCTCGTTAGCGTCCTGCAGCTCCGTCACGAACTTCTCCAGCTTGTTCTGGGCTCCTTTCGGGAGTTTGTTCAACTCCGTCCGCTCCAGAACCTGCAGCAGGACGGCCGCCATTTCCACCTCTCCCCCCTGAACAAATAACAGCAAACGGACAACCAACTAACGACCCGAATCTGTGCCCGGTTCACTAAACCACTGATAGCTAACTAGTCTTCTTCTTCTTCGTTTGTTTGAAGCCGGGCTGCGTACAAAACGTTTCAGTACCGCCGCGTGCAGGATATCCGGCGACGTTTCAAAATAAAGGTCTAATTTAACGTCGGATGAAACATTGAGTGGATGCGTGTTTAATACGATTCACGTAGAGTCTTTTGCATAAATTGCATATCACATTTTATTTGAAGAAGGAAATAAAAATAAAATGTGTAAACTCAAGCTGTCATTTAAATGTAGTGGAGTAGAAAGTCAATATTTCTTCTGACATGTAGAGGAGTGATGTATAAAGTAGACTCATATGGTCATTTTTTAAGTATAGTATAAGTACTTCAAATTGTACAGTGTTTGAATAAATGTATTTCGTTACCTTCCGACAGTATTGATCTGTAGACATATAACGTGAACAGCTACCATTAAGTTATATGTGAAGAGACATGAACAATGTCCGGTTACAGTCTTTTGTTATCTAACTTGACAATTTTATCCTCGGTTAACCCGATAAAACTGTTGCGTCGAGACGTGCGACGGAAGTACGTCACTACACAAAGCATTGTGGGAAACTGAGTTTTTATTTCATTTAGCTGTCGATATTTGTTTTTTATTATTATAACCATCACTATCATTATTATGATTATTATACATTCAGCGCAGATTGATGTCAAAATACACCTTTTATCTGTTTTCTTTAAATGAAGTTAAAAAAATTACTACTGGCATTAAACGTCCTGATCCACACTCTATACCAGCTGGTGGCGGGAATACACCAATTCGGGATTTTCAGACTGCCAGTAACCACGAAGAAGAAGAAGAACCGAAGAAGAAGAAGTGTGCTGACGAACCACTGCCAGCTGTCAGTTTCCAGTTGTATGTTATATCTCTTTTTCTGTCAGGTGTCTCCCTCACGGTAGGTGGACACGTTAACGTTCAAGCCATAGGAATTTGTGTGAATTGCGAACTTTATATTAGCTAAATGTAGAAACGTATTACCTGTCACCTACAGCTAATTGAGCTACTGTCTGGTAAACGATTGATAACTACTCCAAGAACTGTAAATGATACGTCTCACGAATTGTGCTCCATTTTTACATCACCTATAAAGTTATATGGTTATTATGACCAATGTTTATTGTATTTATGCATGACACTATCTATCTATCTATCTATCTATCTATCTATCTATCTATCTATGCTGCATTTGTATTTATACTTTACTTGCAGCTTTAGTTACTTTTCAGATGCAGATTTGACTCACTGGATAATATAACAAGCTTTTAAAGTACGACACACAATTAATGATGAAACAAATGGTCTTTAGCTTTAGTCTTTGGCTTCTTGCAACAGCAGTGTGTGTAGTTGGCTTACAACTTACAGGTCTATGAGTTGTTAACAGCTCCACCAAATACAGATTTTTACCCTCAAAACTTCTTAGATTGTTTCATTTAAATAAATGTTTAAATGATCCCATATTTCACAGAAAATCAAAGATTAGAGAAAAAAAGTCCTAAAAGTGGAAACAGATTTTGAATCACCTCTCTGTCTCATTCCTCCTTCTCCCTCTGTTTAGGCAGCATGGGTCGTGGCTATATAGTGGAAGATGCTGTGGAAGGATATCTTTCCAAACTCTGTGAACAACAAGGAGGTCCAGTCACAGGCCTGCTCATTGGACAGGTGTGTAGTCACTGTCTGACTCACAATATAGCATCAGACCATATGTAATAGTCAGGATGTCACTTTTAGACCTGGAATATGTCATATTGTTAAATTAAATAAGGGTTAGGGTTTCTCATTCATGTGAATGGGAAAGTGTTTAATCTCTTGAGTGGCAGATGATACAGTTGATTTTCCTCACAGCTAAAATAACAAGGAAGTATCCACTTCCTAGTAAGTAACTAAGGACTCAACTACTGCAGTAAAGTAAATTTTAAGGTATTTGTTCTTTACTTGTATATTTCCATAAGATGCTACTTTATAATTCACTCTTTCACTTAATATTTTACACACAATTTACACAATTTTACTATATTCTATTAAATTGTTGCTCTTTAATTATTTAATTTTGCACTTTGTGTGACAGGTGCCAGATATTATGATGCAGTACTTTTACTATTAATCTACCAAAAGTATTTCAATTTGGTTCCGCATTGATAAACTAAAACATTAAAATGTTCTCACATGTATTTAGTGACTAAATGTATTAAAGTATTATAATATACTGTAATAATATAACACAGCCTTATACGGAGTACTTTTACATTTGTATTTTAAGTTCATTTTGCTAATAATGCTTATTTATTTTACTTGAATAAAGTAGAATTTTACTTAACTACTTTTACTTTAACATCACCAAACACAGGAACCGTTTCTTCTCTTTCCCGCCAAACGAACAGTTAACTCAGGTACTCTGCAGTAACCCTGGAACACTATAATACCCATGTCACTTGTACATATTAGTTTTAGTCTAAAAAAATATGACTAAATATTCATCTCAGCACTTCCTTCTTGCACTATTTGCGTCCTGTATCCAGTTTCTGGTATATAATCATTCCTTGTGTATATTTCTGGAGATTGTTGTTATTTATGTCAGCACATGGGGAGCCAATAAACCAAAGTCAGACTCCTTATGTGTGTAAATATGTCATAATGTGATTTGGAAGACTTACTCTTATCTGGCGTAAAGAGACAGTAATCGATATTAATGACTAAACATTTCAGAGTTCAACTCAAAGAGATTTTGTCGTCACGGCAACTCGGACACCTGAAAGGGAGGAGTCCACTGCAGCAGCTGGAAACTCTCTGGACAAAGAGTGGGTCACTGAGCATGCTCGACAGGTCGGTGCGATAACCAATATGTTGATTCAGGAGTGATCATCCTCAGTGTCACTCTGAAGTGAACGCTGAGGTAACACATACTGATTGGCTCCTCAGTTATTAGCTTATATTCACAGGTGCTTATGTGATGTAACGTTATCCTTCCTACCATGCTGATGCTATCCCTCTTTTGCATTTAAATCAAATAGCTAAATAGCACGTTGTAGTGAGGAAGACCTGTCTTATTTAAACAGGACAGTTAGCTCAGTATCTAAAGGCACAATATGGATTTTCTCCACATTAATATGTCTAAAAATGACTAAACCTTTATTAAATATTTTGAGTTGTATAATTAGATCAACGTCCCCCATGCACAGATGTCACTGTTTTTGTTGTCATGAATTGTCACATTTTCACATTACTACTTTTTCTTTGTTGTTTTTTAACTATATTTAACTAGATGAAGGATTTTAGGCGTTGGACGTCTAAATCTTAATTTATCAGAGCAACGAGCTGAGCAAACATAAGTGTTAACTCAGGGTATACATTTGCTACTGATGTGATATGTCTCCAGGTGTCGAGGATGCTTCCTGGAGGCCTGTCTGTGTTGGGAGTTTTCATCATCAGTGATACTGATGCCAAGGACACGCTGACCTCCCTCCGACAGGTGAGCTTCATACAGTATAATCATACTCATACCCAAAACATGTAAAAAGACTGTGTGTAAAATCGGCAGATTATAAAGCTGCACTAATGAAATCTTCAGGTATAAAGCCAGAAAAACATGAATATCAGCTGTCAGATGCAGACATTAAAATAGTTCCTATGACTACTGTGTTAGCCAAATATCACCTACTTACACATTGCGCATCCAGTATTTCTAAAATAAATACTTTATTCATGATAATCTGGAAGAATGTTTAAACATCAGATTTGTCTTGCTAACGTGCATATATCGGGGTGTGTGTGTGTGTGTGTGTGTGTGTGTGTGTGTGTGTGTGTGTGTGTGTGTGTGTGTGTGTGTGTGTGTGTGTGTGTGTGTGTGTGTGTGTGTGTGTGTGTGTGTGTGTGTGTGTGTGTGTGTGTGTGTGTGTGTGTGTGTGTGTGTGTGTGTGTGTGTGTGTGTGTGTGTGTGTGTGTGTGTGTGTGTGTGTGTGTGTGTGTGTGTGTGTGTGTGTGTGTGTGTGTGTGTGTGTGTGTGTGTGTGTGTGTGTGTGTGTGTGTGTGTGTGTGTGTGTGTGTGTGTGTGTGTGTGTGTGTGTGTGTGTGTGTGTGTGTGTGTGTGTGTGTGTGTGTGTGTGTGTGTGTGTGTGTGTGTGTGTGTGTGTGTGTGTGTGTGTGTGTGTGTGTGTGTGTGTGTGTGTGTGTGTGTGTGTGTGTGTGTGTGTGTGTGTGTGTGTGTGTGTGTGTGTGTGTGTGTGTGTGTGTGTGTGTAGCTGGTTTTTGCAGTGGAGAACCTTATTTCCTCAGAGCATCTGTGGAACCCTGCCGATGATGATGTCACAGAGTGCGTCACGCTGCATGTCAACCCCAAAACCAGAAAGTATCCTTTAACTCAGCCATCTCATTGGCTCAGGCAGCTACCAGCTGAATGAGTTACTTGCTGTGAAAGTTCTTTAACGGCATAACAGAACCGTCTGCAGAACCTTTGACATCAAAGATCCCAAGGTTAGTTTACATCTTTCCATCTGCTGTCATTTACACTTAATCCAGTTCAGACTCAGGTCCCTTACTGATCTGACAGAGGAAAACATGCAGCAGTGTTTAGTTATCAGTCATATGGTTATGATTGTCTGTTTCAGAGTGTGGCCAAGCCTGCTGATTGGAAGTACCAGTCAGGTGTGTGTTCCTCCTGGACCACGGTGTCATGTTATCTAAATGTGGACTTGTTGGTGCCGCTGCCAGGCAACAGAACCAGTACAGAGAACATGAATGAATGTCTTAAGGTCAGCACACACACACACACACTGGGGCTGAACAATTAATCACCCTTATATTGAAATCACAACATGGTCTACTGCAATTTTGAGATTGCATGTGTCAAAATACCATTTTAAATAAAAGGGGCCCTATTTTGTCATTTCCCAATTTAATATAGAGTTTTTTGGTGTCTATTTATACAAAATAGTTGCATTCCTGGTCCAAATGTAGCTAGTTAGACCTGTAGTAGCAATGCAGTCTGCCTTCTCACACACTCACTCTGAAAAAAAAAATCGGTCTCGTGCTTTCAAAAAGATATTAACACACAAGCACTGAAAACATGTTTTGTTTTGCTTGAAATATTGTTTATTTGCTGAGACATCTTAGTCTATACATCATACTCTACAGACTAAGAAAATCTGTGTTTGGTACAAATCCCTGTAAAAATCACAGCACAGTCATTGTTTAATATGTTCTTCAATGAAAATTAGAATACTGATTGTAAATCTTATCATAACTTCAATATCAGTCAAAATATCTGCAATTAATTCAAAATAATTCAGCCCTAACACACAAACACACACTCACTTATTCTGGAACTGTTCTCAAGTCACTCTTTGTTTCAGGAGGGACTGAAAGTGTGGGCACGGCAGATTGAAAGTGGAATTTGTCTGATTGATGGGAAAAGGCTGCCAGAGGACACAGAGCTGACAGCAGGACAGGTCGTATAGATTTTACCAACACTGAGAAATCTGTATGTGAATTAAATCTGTGAAATCTGTTTTTACTTAATCCATTAATGAGCAACTGCTAAATGAGGGGGAAACATAAACGTGTTGTGGAAACTGTCGATAATAGAATCAAATCTTTTGATTTTGCAAAAAAATCAGAGAAATAATTTAAATTATTATCACATTCACACTGAATCAAGCACTTTTAGATACTAAAAAGACAAAGCACTTTGCAATTTTATTTTGGAAATAATATCTTATACTGTACATATCACCAAATGATCATAGGAATCCTGTATTTCCACTAGTGGGTGTAGTACACTATTGAATAGAACTCGTTCTCTGGCTTGTGTGATAGACTTGAGTATAATTCTGACCTGCTGTGTCTGATCCCTCTCTAGAGGAGGAATGTGAGGCAGACCTACACGACTCAGCTGCTCATCACACCGGTAAGAAACACACACACACACACACTCACACACAGTTCCCACACAGAGGGAATCGTACATCGTATTGAACCATAACTTTATGTGTCAGGACGACGAGAGGTTACCAGATGTGGTCCAGCAGTGTGGAGGCAGCGTGTCAGTCAGAGGAGCGATCCACAGCAGAGCATACCTGCACAGCAACAAACCAAAGGCCAAACTGGCTGAGAAGGTAACGCTTTACTGCAATAGACACTACACAGTCAAAGGAAAGTAAAGAATAAACCATTTTTTCACAAAATTGTGTCATTGTGGACAGTTGCTGAAGAGAGACGTGGTTTCTACAGTGGCCACAAGGGTTCAGATGGTGCTGGAGGAGCTTCTGACATCAGAGGAGGAGAGCAAGGGCAGCAAAGGAGACAAACAACACACAGGTACACACACACACAACTACTGAATATTACTAATAAATTAGACTGTAAAAATATGGACGCACTGTTTTCTTGTAGAGAGTTATTCATGAACTTAGTTATGACAAACAGATCACATAAGGCTTTGTACATGGACTATAAAAAGTGCCATGAATGCAAACAAGTCAAAGGATCAGAAACACAACAGTTCCTGTAGTAGTCTGTGTTTTTTATTCCTTTTAACTATAAATTAAAGGTAATGTCAATACATACACATTTTGAAAGAAATAAATTAAACAAAGACATTATTTCAACCTGTTAAAGCATTGTAAATGTATAACAATGGTATTTACTGGACATAGGATGCATATGTGTTAATATATATGTTTGGAGATAAAATAAAGTCAGTGTAATTTAGGAAAAAGTCAGGTTCATCATTCAGTCCTGGAGATTCAGGCTTTTAGTGTCAATGTTTCTAGAGCGGTTTTCTTACTCTTATGTGGTTGGCTCCAGCATGATCTACTAATCAGAAGCTTTAGGCTATAGATAGTTGAGGTCAGGGTGTTGGGCGGGTGTAGAATCAGCCAATCCCAGTTTACCTAAAGATAAATACATGTGCAACAGTGCAGGGTGAACACTACACAAATAGCTCAGGTTACACTTTATTGTCCTCAAGGGGAAAGGTTTGACACAAATTACTGCTTCACACTTAAAAAGTGACGTTTATGTGTGTGTTTAGATACTGTAAGTTTCCAGTATTTGTTTGTGTGTGACCTGTTGAATGTTCGATTCTTAGAATGATATGAAGAATGTCCACATATTTTGCTGAAGGATAGCTGATAACTGGGTCAGTGACAAATAATGTTTGGCAAGACGAGGAAGTCAAAAAAAAAAATTAAATACAGTTTTAAGAAATATTTATCAGGTCTCCAAGTTCTTTTTGATTTTCAAATGTTCTTCCCCAACCTGACCCAAGAATAGAAGTGAAATCCAATGTTCCATAATCCCGTAAGTGCCAAGTAAAAACACAGTCCCACCTCAGGGTCTTTTATTGATGACCACAATAGCATTAGGTGGGAAATATTTAAATTCAAGCATTTTCAAGCCTTTTATGTTCTTAATAATCAACCAAATGATCACTGGCTCCTCTCACTCTCGTCTCTATTTCAGAGCAACTCTGCCTCCCTCGTCGTATCTTTTGTCCTGTAAAAGTGAGCGGTCCAGTGTGTGTGTGTGACTACCAGTTCAGTGACGAGGGCCTCTCCGAGGTGACTGACAGGCTGAAGGAGCTGCTGGACATTGATGCAGCTGAGCAAGACTTGGACACCAGGCAGGAGCTAACTGCTGAAATCACAGAGAGCATTGCTGCTGCAGGTGAGGAGTCTGAAAATTAGATATGGTGGTTGTTGTTGTCTCAGTACATTGGAGAGTATTTTTAAATCCTCATTCACCTTGTTTTAGATTTGTCATAAAAACAGCACTACCATAAGTTAGAATCTTTACATCTATGCAGAAAGCATGTGTGGCGTTATTACAAGTATAGCATAGAAATAACAGACATTCCACCATTTTGAGAATAGGTGAAGATGTTGAGATTGTTGCCGGGATTAGTTACAACTAAAGCTACCATAAGGAACTTTTAACTGGTTAGAAACAGTCTCATGATGCCTCTACATGCCCCACATCAGCTATCAAGACCATCAGAGAGAGGATTGGATATTTTTTTTTATAGTTATTCTGAATGTCTGTGTTCAGGTGCAACTTCCTTTGAGAGAGCAGTAGGGGTTGAAGAGAAGTAATGATAGAAGCAAGAATGGAGTTAATGAGAGAAATAAAACTTTATTTTCTCATTGTTTCACAGCTGTTATATTCTAAAGCACAAATACACGTCCACACCTCCAAAAACTGCAGTAAGCTGCTGCACTGCTGGATTTAATAACAATATAAAGATGAATAAAGTTGAATTATATTTCTGTATTGAATCTACCTAAAGTCCATGTCATAACCTACATACATGCCCAACACTGAGTATATTATTGTCTGTGCACTCTGCAATTACATCGCCCAGACCAAGGTTAAAATAGTTTTGAATTTATTTTGTTTCATTTTAGTTTTAATTAGTTTATTGTGTTTTCTAGTTTTTAGTTATATTTTTAATTCTTAGTTTTAGTGTTAAATGTTTTTTTAGGGGATAATTGTCAGAGGTGAGATTTAAACATGTTAGAAAAAGTATTGAACTAAAACTGGCATGGGGGATTAAAAAAGGAAAATTGATTTCCTGTTCACCCCAAACACCTGGATTATTATATAATACTGTAAATTAAAACTAAGAAGATACAACATAACAATATACAATAATGTTTCAGTTAGTTCACTTGGGGTTTATGCCATCTGGGATATGGAACATGACGTGACAAATTAAGTAGCCCAAAATATCACTGGTGCACTGGATGAAGCTCATTATTTTAACCGTTAACCTTTGAGTTACAAGCTTTGAGACATTATTCTACGAAATGATTGGTGTTTTATAAAACTGTGTTTTCACAGAGCCCACCGTGGAAGCTGCTGAAGTGCCAGAGCCCAAGAAGAACGACTACCTAGGTAAAACACTGCACTGATATAGCAGAAGCCACGTTTCGCTTGCCAGCAAAAAGGCACACTTTTTAATTTGTTATGAATTAACTACTGAAAATTACTGTACAACTGTGTGTGAGAGTCCTGATTCTCCTCTTCTGTGTTGTTTAGGTGTTGCCATGGCTACTGCTGTCGCCCTACTTGCCACAGCTGCCTCGATGCTTTATCTCAACGACGTTTGACACATGCAGACACCAGAATAAAGTATTTTAAATCAAACATTTCTGTCTGTTTGTTGAATTCTTTAATCTGGATTCATGAATTTGCCAGACAACAATCTGGGTTAAAAAAAAAATTAGACTTGTGTATTATATCGTCATAATTTTATATAAGAATGGAGTGAATTATGTCAACAGTGTCCACTAATATAAATGATACAGCAATTACCAGCTATAGTTCCACAGTCGAGTGTTGACAGCCAACAACTTTATTGATTTGGTACATTTTCATCAATGTTTTCAACAGGTGCAGCTGCTTTTAGCAAAAAGGGGAAAAAGCTCTAAAAACCCACTGTAGTCTAGTACAGACATGGTTAGCAACAAGCTGGTGAACATAAAGCAGTGTGCAGTGTTCCATAACATAAAATATGTACATGTAGCACAAAACAAAAATGTCACACACAATAGTGATTTGTATTGCTTAAAACTTTCCTCCAAAGTCTTGAGAGTTATACTGTATTAAAATAAACATAAGTTTTTCAGTTTAAAAAAAAGGGTTTTTTTTGGTAAGTGACTTACTTAGGCCACTCTGTAAAGCAGCTTCTGTCTATGAGATGCCCTATAAATGTTGCTTCTATATCCTCTGAAATTATATTTTTTTGCTGTAAAATATATACAGAAAAAATATAAAATTAGGTAATATTCTGTAAATCGTCGACTCTCCAGTGCAAAGTAACTGCGTAGTGAGAAGAGAAGAAGAGTTGTCAGCTCGGCCTCTGATTGGTCGGAAGATTCTAGCAAAGAGTAACATAAAAAAACAACAAATATGGTCGATAGCGTCGATGCTAGCTGTAAAATAAGCTCGATTATAGGACAATAAAAGGGTCAATATTGGAAATGTGAATTTATTTGACAAAGCCCCCCTAAAAGAAACATGAGGGTGTGGATGGAAAATCTTATACACGGAGAAAAGAGTAAGTAGCAGCTAAAAAAAAAAGTGTTCAATATAAAATGAAACGAGCAGCATCTTTTCATCGGAGAGGACACCGCTCTCACGTACATTTTGCTCGTAATACTTCTGTACATTCGGGTAATTACATTTTTAAATTCAGTTTCGCTTGCTTAGTAACTAATTCAAGCGACTTTTTGTCCTTATTATTAACAGTTAACGGCAAAGATGTCAAACATGCGGCCCGGGGGCCAGAACCGGCCCGTGTGACTTTATAAAGTGTGACATATAAAATGGCAATCGGCATCTTTCAGGGCTCAATGAATAAATTATGTTAAGTTTCTGTTTGTAGATGGTTTGTAAATCAGGAGATAACTTAACCTGATGCTTAAAAAAAAATAAAATAAAAGGTTCAGAAAATGAAAATTTCTTGAATTGCAATGCATGAAACAATAGACTGAGTGAATATGGAATAACAGAAATGATATTGTTGAAATTGTATTTTTTTAATTAAGTCAAAAACTTCTGTTTTGTAAATTGTAAGAAGTCTTTGAGACAGGCAGGAAGGAGTTAAACAGAGCCATGCAAGGATCAAATGTAGAGAGGTGGAGTTTGGACCTGCAGTTTACTGTAGTCACTGTTTGATTAATACACACACACATAGGTGCAGTGCTGCCTGGAACCTGCTGTGCTGAACTTCACCCCTCAGAGAGTTCACCTTATCGACAGATCAGCCAGAGAACAGACAACCATCGGTCCAGTCCCCGTCTACTGCCTATGGGCCTGATAAAGGGGCTCAGCTGTCAGACAGTTCCACTTGGAGCGGAGCAGTCCCGGACAGTGCTTCGGACCTCTAATCCAGAAACCAGCCGCCATCTCCAGCAGATCTGAAACCAGACACAAGCATCATGTTGAGTAAAGATCTTCAAGATATTGAGGTAAACTGTGTTCCTCGTCTCTGCTTCTTGTTTCACTTGTTAATCGGCAGGATCCTCAAAAAAACGTCTTCAAAAACAAACTTTACTGACATTATGTATCGAACATTAGTTCCACATTCGAAATTGAACTCTGTATGAATGATATACAACCAAGTCTGTACCATGCAGGTTACCCCTCATGGGCCACAAGGCTCATGAGGGGTAACCAATAATCATTTTATTTATTAAAACAAAATACATTTTTACAATACACATTTTTGTGCTGTATGAGGGATAAAGGTTTGTGTTTTATTGAATTTGTTTGACATCCTGAAATCAAAAGGTCAGGAAGCAGCATAATTTAATATAATTGCTTTTTTTTTATTAAAAGCATTTTTTTTTTCCAAAATTAACCTTGTGCTATTTGAGGGATATCAGTGTGTATTTTTAAAGTTGGCTTGACATCCTGAAATAAAGAAATTCAGGGAACAGTTATGATGTATAATAACTTTAATTATTTAAAAAATACTTCAAAGTTTTTTTTTTTCAAATCTATGTTGTTATAGACTATAGATTCATATAGGTTTGAATTTTGAAGCCAAACAAATGTCCAGTATAAAACCAACTTAATGCCGCCACAAAACTTTGTGTCTGTAAAGTTTAATTTTTTTATAAAAAAATTAATTTAAGCTTTACAAAAAATATAGCTAATTGAAACAGCATTGTGTTTGCATAATAATTAATTAAAATTATAGGAGAGAATTTCCTCAGAGGAAAAAACATTAGGAACATCAGTGCAGAGTGTAGAATAATATAAATATGACAAAAAAATGTATAAATATATTTAACAACAGCCATTAAAAAATAATGTAAAACTAAAAATAGAAATTAAAGCACATACAAGAATAACAGTCAGTGCCATACAACGAATGAGTTATGTGATTCAACAAACATGTAAACGTAATTACGGTTATCCTAAATGACTTCACAGAAGTTGTGATGTCACAAGTATACAGTCACTTCCCATTCACAGCTATTCAAATTATCTAAAAAAAGGATCAGGCTCCTTAATATTAATGAGGCAGAAATAAAACAACCTGTTCTTTATATAAAAGATGCTGCACTGCAGGTGCTCACAAGAATGTTTTATCGACAGTTTTTCTTTTATCTCAGGGATTAACACTTTCAACAGGACTAATCCAAAACCTCACCATGTTACACACATGACTGAATCCTGGTGGGACTGAGGTAAACTCAAAGACTTTGCAGCACTCACGTGTTTTACTGCTACTTTCTGGGAAGTGAAGTACAGGATCGCACAGCAACGGACGAAGGTGGACGTCAAAAAAAGAAATTGGGGTTTAGCATTTAAGTACATTTGTCTTTACAGTGGATATCGGACACCAACAGGGACATGATATCAAAATCACTCTGACATGAATAAAGATGCAACACTTCTGTAGGTGATCAGCCATCAAAATACAGATAAATATAATATAATACAATACAATTACAATACAGTTAATATCTATAGTTAAAATATGATGATTTTAGCTTTAATTTTACATGAATTCTTGTGTATTTATTATGTTATTTAATGATGGGGATATATTCACTAATAAATACTATTAAATGTATTGATGTTGTTATAATACCGATAATCAGACTTAAAGTTAGAGAAATATGCTGTTATAAATTGAGTTTAATTACATAATTTGATAAAATCTCTATATAGTAATCTATATCTGATGCAATAAAAGGATATTCCACTGCTAAAATGTTTCTAATTAACCTTTTAAAATATCATAGTAATAATTATTAATGATAAATAATAATTGAGAATATTTGTTCTTAAAAACACACAGAACATGGATTCTTATACAGAAACATGAGGTCATATTACGACAGTAAAATGAGATTTTTATCATTTTTAAATAACTGTAGCTAATTTGTAGATAATAGATAATAAGCTTATATGTTCAGATACTTAATTCCATAAAACCTAAAAGAATCAGAGAGCATCAAAGAACATCTGTTTTAATCAGTTATGTTTCCTGTTGTAAAAGGTCAGTGGGGACATAATTCATATCTTTATTTCCTCTTTGATGGATTCATCTGACAGGTCACATAACCTCAGTGCGTTGAACTGGCAGCTGCTCATTATCTTATCGTCTTGACCCCAACCATCAAAACAAGCAAACTTCCTAGAATGTTCCGGAGTTGTTTGCCCGCATGTGCATGTGTGTGTGTGTGTGTGTGTGAGAGAGAGAGGGAGTGAAGAGTGGTTTATTAGTAACAGGTTTGAAAGCAACAATTAATAGGTTCCTTCCCCTTTTATAATTCCTATTTCTAAAGCTTCAGATAGCAGATACCGGTTTTATTTAATAACCATATATTACGATAATATTTATAATAATAAACTTTATTTATATAGAACCTGTCATACAAGAAATTAAGCTAAAAGTGCTTTATATCAGACATAAAATAGATTCAAATGTCAAAAATTCATTCATTCATTTTGTATACTCACTAATTCCTCATTAGGGTCGCGGGGGTCTGTTGGAGCCAATCACAGCTCATTACAGGCGAGAGGCAGTGATACACCCCAGATGGTCACCAGCACACACACCATTCACTCACACCTACGGGCAATTTAGAGTCTCCAAGTAACCTCAGCATGTTTTTGGACTGTGGGAGGAAGCCGGAGTACCCGGTGAAAACCCACATAGACACGGGGAGAACATGCAAACTCCACACAGAAAGGTCCCAGACCCAGGACCAAGGAGGTCTTGAACCTGCGAACTTCTTGCTGTGAGGCAACAGCGCTAACTCCTGCACCACCGTGTCGCCCATTAAGGGAATAATTTAAAGGAAATTAAAAACCCTCAAAGAACATTAGATATTAATTAGAAACCCATTTAAGATGGGAAGGGGTAAATATATAGATTGCATAAAAAGAAAATAATCAGATAAATAAATCAAACAGAAAATTATGTGTCATGCATATCAGAGCACTCTCTGGTACTTTGATATATTCTGGTGATGAAACAAAGTGATGAAATAAAAAAAGAAGAAAGAAGAAAAAGAAAAAAAAATCATCAACACATGTTTATTGCTCAGGTCTGACATAAAGAATTAAAATATAAAATTAATAAAGATTAATATAGAAGATTTTATATCAAATCACGTGATTAAATTTATAATTTAATTTATAGCAGCACATTTCTCAAATGTAAGCCTCAATAGTTGTTTTCTAGCAGTATCGGTAGGTTTTATAGTTATAATTTAATTACAGATTTTCTGTACACTCATGAGATGTTAATTTTTTATTTTAATATGACATCTTTATGTTTTCATTTTTATTTTTCAGTGTGATATTCATAGTCAGTAGTTTTACAGGAATAATCCTTCCATTTTTTAAAATGTTCACAGAAACTTGTGTTTACCATTTGCAGAATAATGTTCATGTTCACGTCCATGACTCTAAGAAGCAAGAATAACGTTCATTGCCTTTTTATCGACGTGTTGATCGTTTTCAATAATTGTTTTCACAGAGCATCCTGGCTCTGAATCCTAGGGTCAAGACTCATGCTCAGATTATGTCGACAGCGAACAAGAAGAAAGAAAAGAAACACTGGAAGAGGAACCCTGAGAGGAACTGTGATGTGAGAGACACTGCTCAAATGCTCACAAGACTTTTTTTTCAAGATTTTCCATTCATTTCTCTGAATCTTTCTCTCTTTTGTCGATCGTTCTTTATTGCAGTCCTGTGTGAAGTTAGAGAACAACTTTGATGACATCAAACACACGACTCTGAGTGAGCGTGGAGCTCTACGAGAAGCACTGAGGTGATTTTAATACTTCTTCTTAATATTTCATTGAACCGACGTGTGACCAATAGCGGAAACTTTATACTTCACTCTGCTTCGTTTAGCTTTAGTTTCTTTGCAGATGCAGATTTGACTCAGTGGATATTATAATAAGCTTTAAAACTTCAACACATGTTTAAAGATGAAACCGATGGTTTGAACCTTTTATTCTTTGATGTCTTGCAAACAGCAGCATGTCTATGAGTTGTTAACAGCTCCATCAAACCTCATGTTTTCCATTTCTAAATGTTCAAAATGTTATAATTCACCAAAAATCTAAGATTAGAGAAAAAATGTTGTGAATCTGAACTCAGTTTTTTCTTCTTTCCTGGCCCATTAATAATCTCATGAGGCTTTTTTTTAATATCACCTAGCCCTACCCTGAACTTGGAAACATCCAGGCAGCTGCAGCTCACTACATACAATTTGATGTCTTACTAACTATGAATTGTATGTTATAACACATGCACCACCTGCAGGCAGAGAGTGTTACTGCTGCAGCTGATGATGGAATCATCAAATTTTTGCTGCGGTGCTGATTTCTGGACCAGATTTTTTTCATCTCCATAACAACATCGTGGCCACACTGACAAGTAAATGTCACATCTGTGTTCAGGTGTCTAAAATGTGCCGACGCTCCCTGTCAGAAGAGCTGCCCGACGAATCTGGATATCAAGTCATTTATTACAAGCATCTCTAACAAGGTAAGAGACAAACATTCATGCACACACGCAAACACTCTTTGATGCGGAAGATATCTCAGAAGATGTTGAAGACCAAAGAACTAACAACAAAGAATGTCACTTTATAATAACCATCATTAATCAATGGTGACTAGTTAGACAAAGATTCTGTTATAAAGTTGCAACCAATGATTAATTGGTTGCTAAATGCTTAATAAAAACGTAGCAAAGCATCTATAAACATTTTTCAGACATTAATAGTCAACTCAAGGTGAATTAGGAACATATATATATATATATATAGTTAGTAAGACATATATATATATATAAGACATATATATATATATCCCCTCAACAATAAGACATATATATATATATATATATATATATATATATATATATATATATATATATCCCCTCAACAATTGTATACAGAATAAAGTAACGTCAACATTTTGAATATCAAATTATAATATCACGTTCGATCAGAAGTAGCAAACCGATTATTAACCATTCATAAAGTGTAACTAGTAATTAGTATTAACTAGTATTAACTGTCTAAATAATGTATGTTTATAGATGCTTTACAACATACCTATTAACCAGTTAAGATATTATAATCACTCGCAAGTAATATAATAACAAAACAAAAAACTTTACAAACTAATTGTTAGCCATTACCAAACAGTACTATAACCATTAACTAACGTTTAATTAGCCATTTATAGATGGTGGTTATTATGAAGTGTTACCAGATCATTACCGATACTAATATTTATGATCATATCCTCTGTGTGTGTGTGTGTGTGTGTGTGTGTGTGTGTGTGTGTGTGTACCAGAACTACTACGGAGCAGCGCGGGCGATCCTGTCTGACAACCCTCTGGGCTTGACCTGTGGGATGGTTTGTCCCACATCGGACCTGTGTGTTGGGGGCTGCAACCTCTACGCCTCTGAAGAAGGACCCATTAACATCGGAGGGCTACAGCAGTTTGCGACCGAGGTATATAAAAAAAAAATAGCTTATTATATATTTACCATATTACTGTATTTATATAGAAAATTTTTGAAACAGAAACATTGTCCCCATCTTTAAATTCCACATCTGTCTGTACTTGTTGTAGCCACAATGGACACTCACATTAGTTTAATCATATTAATACACACATTCAAGGCTTTGAAAAACACTGGATTGTATTTGTGGTTCTTCTCAGGTGTTTAGTAAGATGGGCATCGCTCAGATCAGGAACCCTGAGCTCCCACCAGCCAGTGAGATGCCAGAGTCTTATCACGCTCCCATTGCTCTGATTGGCTGTGGCCCGGCGTCAATCAGCTGTGCCTCCTTCCTGGCTCGCCTTGGATATGATAATCTCACCATATTTGAGAAACAGAAGTACACCGGAGGGCTAAGGTATCATATCAGCACATGGTATCAACATCAGTTGCATACACAAAGTTAACATACATAAAACAAATCTAACAAAATAAACGTGCATGTACGACAATAAGTTCACTTAAGACCTTTAAAAAATAATGCAATATATTTATTGCTTTGTTGAAACCGTCTTTTATGGGACAGATTGATCCCTGATTTAGTTTGTTGGGCTCATTTACACAATGAGATGTCAATGACGACGTCCTAACGAGACGTCCCTCACGTCTCTGTGAGTGCAGAGCTGTTCCAGATAAAACCAGCAGTATGAAGACAGGGAAAAGACCAGATGAATACTGATATATGTATAAGACACAAATATGCAATACACGTGTGTTCTCCCTCGACACAGCACAGCAGAAATCCCGCAGTTCCGGCTTCCCTACGAGGTGGTCCAGTTTGAAATAGACCTGATGAAAGACCTGGGAGTCAAGGTATAATTTAAGAACTGTAATACATGAGAATTATTCATAGTTTATGTTCCAATTGAACCAAGATGTAGTCCTTCAATATTTTTAGGTCACATTAAGCCGGTGTTCAATTCGTAGTATCTGTGATATTTATCAATCACTTTATTTTACTTTTAATAATGTTCTTTGAAATTACTCATAATTATTGTGTGTAGTGTTTGAACTTGATTTTAAAAATCAACTACAATTCAGTTATTCGTGCAAAGTGAATGACTCTTCTAACTTTCACATGACAATCTCGAAACTTCTAATGTTTAAACACAGTTTAAATTACATTACTACAGTAACTATTGAATAAAGTTGATGTACCATTTATTCACAATGGTTATTTTAAAGTGTTTTATGTATGATAAATTGCCTTAGCATGTAATGGAATATGATGAAGAGAATTAAAGATCTGTCAGTAAAATGAAGCTGATGAATAGAGATAATGGGATGAAAGTGATGTTTGATGATATAATGCATATGGAATACTACAATAATACTGCTGTATTAAGACATGATTTGTTCAGTTTCAACCTGTTTGTGTGTAAATCCCAGGTGGTGTGTGAGAAGGGACTCGGTGTTAACGGAATGACTCTGACATCTCTGAAAGAAGAAGGATTCAAGGCAGTTTTTGTAGGGATTGGTGAGCGGTGATTGATTTCTAACATAAAAAGTACAATTAGAAACAGATAAGAAAACGAACAAAAAACAGAGTAACAAATATGTCGAAGTACATCTTTTATTTCCCACTTCTCTATTAACTCAGATATAATTTAAACAATTTCACATAGTCATTACAACCAAATATAACCATACAAACAACTATCACAAATTTATTTATGACCCAAATATCCCAGAGTGTTGTATATTGATCAAGTGTCATATATTTATCTATCACCTTATATTTAAAGCATGTTTTAAATCTCTGAATAGTTATGCACATTTTAATTCATCATCATTCCATGAAATGATTACTTGACTAGCTGTTTGGCTCTGAAGTACTGTAGCGTATAATGTCGATTACTGTCTCCCAAAGCCGTATATTCAACCAAAAATGTCTGTTTTTTGTCCAGACCAACAGTTCACCACCTCAAGATCATCAGTTTACTATTATAGAAGACTAAAATAAACAGAAATTAATCAGATTTGAGAAGTTGGAACCAGAGAATTTTTACATTTTCTTTTTAAAAATGATTTAAATCGATTATCAAATTATTTGGCTATTTGGATTAATGTAAGAGTTGCGAATTAATTGATTAATCGACTAATTCTTGCAGCCATAATTAAGTTATTATGTACTTTATACAATATTTATCATATGTATTTTTTTGTTGTTTTATAAAACAAGACATTAGTTGGTTCTCTGTAGTTTCAGTCAATGCATAACATATACTGAACGTATTTGTGTGTGTGTGGTGTGTGTGTGTGTGTGTGGTGTGTGTGTGCGTGTGTGGTGTGTGTGTGCGTGCGTGTGCTCATGTGTGCGTGTGTGTGTGTCTTCAGGTCTCCCTCAGGCCAACAGAGCTAAAATCTTCCAGGGTTTAACCATGGATCAAGGCTTCTTCACTTCCAAAGACTTTCTGCCCATGGTGGCCTCAGCCACCAAGAAAGGTATATTGTAATGTACTTTCACTCAAATGCATAACAATTTTAAAAAATCTGATGATTTAAACAGCAGTTTTGAATATTACTATATAATCTTATAAACAGTTTTATAGTAATTAGTATCTTTCAGAAAAATATAATGGAATAAAAGCAGAATATGTGCCTTTTTAAAATGTAGTAAAGTGAAATATAAAGTAGCATCACACGGAAATACTCAAGTAAAGTGTCTTAAAACTGTACCTAAGTCCAGTACTTGAGTAAATGTACTGTTACTTTCCACCACAGGTCAGACACAACCTCACTTTCCTCTCTGTCCCTGTCTCACTCTGTCTAGGCATGTGTCAGTGCCGTGCTTCCCTGCCAGAGTTAAGAGGAGTGGTGATAGTTTTGGGGGCCGGCGACACGGCGTTCGACTGCGCTACCTCAGCCCTGCGCTGTGGCGCCAAGAGAGTCTACGTCTGCTTCAGGAAGGGATTCACCAACATCAGGGCCGTTCCTGAAGAGGTACGGTAAGGCTGAAGGATGGACTGGGGACAGATGGACTGGATCAGCAGAGGAATGGATGGATGTGTTGTCCCATCAGATGGAGTTGGCCAAGGAAGAGCAGTGCGAGTTCCTGCCCTTCCTGTCCCCCCGAGAGGTCATCATGAAGAACGGACGGGTCGCCGGGTTACAGTTCTGCCGCACTGAGCAAACCGAGGAAGGTGATTGGCTGGAAGACGAGGAACAAATCATCAGGTTGAAAGCAGATTACATCATCAGTGCTTTTGGTTCGATGCTCAATGAACCACAAGGTAATAAACCAATCAAAGGTGCAAAATGTAACAGCCCCACACTATACATATATACTGTATGCATTACTATAGACGTTACTAATTACTAAATACATTACTAAACTACATTTGTAGAACATGATGAAAATGTCGTTAATTATCGTATCTGAACCCATGATCTGTCACTGTACCTGTAGCTGATCCATAGTGTGTGTGTGTGTGTGTGTGTGTGTGTGTGTGCGTGTGTGTGTGTGTGCGTGTGTGTGTGTGTGTGCGCGTACAGTGAGCGAGGCCATGGTGCCAGTGAAGATGACCCGCTGGGGTACTCCAGAGGTGAACACAGACACCATGCAGACCAGCGAGGCGTGGGTGTTTGCAGGCGGAGACATCGCTGGTTTAGCAAACACCACAGTGGAATCAGTGAATGACGGCAAACAGGCCTCATGGCACATTCACAGATACATACAGGTAAACATCATCTCTGCCTTTTCCCTTTTTTCTTTCCATTTTTAGTTCATTTTTCATGCAGGTTATAATATACTTTAATATTCTAGTATTTATATAATATATATATATATATATATATTATATATATATTATATATATATTACATATATATATATGCATAATAAGCACATTTACTGATAATATTATTATCAGTAAATGATAATAATATTATCAGTATTAGTAATATTATATACTACATATACTACATTACATACTTTACATTTTTACACAAAATTACATAGTAAGTTTATGAATTTCGGATATATTTGTGTCTCTTTAAGTTTCAGACGTCTCTGAGTTGTTTTTGGTTCCACCAAAGAGACATTTCTCCTCATGGTTTCAAATGAATAACTATGGTATTAGAGGCCCGTTTTGATACTTTTAACTACGTTTTGCTGATAATACTTCTGTAGTTTTACTGAAGTATCATTTTCATTTCAGGACTTGTTGTTGATAACATTATTACTTCTTTTAATTTATTAAAGGATGTGAGTACTTTGTCCACCGCTGATTATAAAAGAAGAAATGACAGATTCATCCGACTTTCAAAAGAATTGTTAAAGTCACAAGAAGTAAACCACACTTTGTCCTTCACTGAGAATAACTGATAGCAGATTATTGTCTAGATCATGTTTGCTTGTGAGATTTACATATTTTGCTATAAAGACAGTTCATGAAAGTGATGTTCAGTGACTGAATTAGTTAGGATATGAATGTCTGGGATTTTGTTTCTTATCAACTAACCACATGCTTGTATAATGGGGCTTGGCTTTCAGACCCAGAGACAGATCTAAGTGTTGATATATTCAACTCAGCCCTAACTCCATGTGATGTAGTTTCAATACTGTCTTCTGCCTTCCCTCTGCAGTCCCTGTATGGACAGCCAGTGGACAGAGTTCCCAAGCTGCCGTTGTTCTACAGCGCTATAGACCAGGTGGACATCAGTGTCGAGGTTTGTGGAATAAAATTTCCCAACCCATTCGGCCTGGCCTCCGCTCCTCCCACCACCAGTACCGCGATGATCAGAAGAGCTTTTGAACAAGGATGGGGCTTCGCTCTCACCAAGACGTTTGGACTGGATAAGGTACACACACACACACACACACACACACACACATATATATATGCTGTAAGGGGCCAAACAAATCAGTAAAATGCAGATAAATGCAACAAAAACATGCAGCAACCTGGAGCTTTCCTGGATCCAATAAATGCTAAATAAAAGGTTAAATATAATATAAGTATATTGAGTCACTTCAGTTTGTTGTAGATTTATTTTAACATTACTGTTACGTGAATGTGTTTTGTAGTATATAATTCAATCAAAATAAGAATGGCTGTGTTTTTATTACCTTACATTGATTAGTTAATATGCTGTTGCATTTCTCACAGGAAGCCGTTGGTTCAGACCACTGACTTTGTTTCTTTGTATCGCTGCAGGACCTGGTGACCAACGTGTCTCCTCGAATCGTGCGCGGCACCACCTCAAGTCATCTGTATGGACCCGGTCAGGGCTCCTTCCTCAACATTGAGCTCATCAGTGAGAAGACAGCAGCCTACTGGTGTCAGTCAGTTGCAGAGCTGAAGAAGGACTTCCCCAAGAATGTAAGACTGGTTCCGTCACCTCACGTGATCCAAAACCAACCAATCACATCACATTTTGCTTTAATTTGTCTGGCTGATGGTGAATCATCACCATACTTCCACCTATCAGTGGAAGTATTTGTATTATGTAATGTAACAACAAATTTGATTTTTTATTAAATTGTCAGTAGTGGGAGACTTGCGTTTCTTTTAACATTAGAAAAACAACCTTTCACTGTCTTTCATGTCAGGTGGTGATCTCGAGCATAATGTGCGCTTATAACAAGGAGGACTGGACACAACTGGCGCAGATGGCTGAGGTGAGAAAAATGATAATGATAATGTTCACCCTTTAAATATCGGACACAGTACAACCATGGTGCAATCATGTTTGGTTTGGTTGATGTTTAGAAATCAGGTCCGGATGCGTTGGAGTTGAACCTGTCCTGTCCTCATGGGATGGGAGAGAGGGGCATGGGACTGGCCTGTGGGCAGGTACACACACACACACACACACACACACACACACACTGTGAATGTAATTTAATTAAATTGTAATTACATTCCTACACTTTCTGAAATGGCTGAAAAAAATCATGGAAATTTTGTACAGCCAAATAATACATACAGCACATTGATGCAACACCACAACCTCAGAAAAAAAGAAAAAAACAATTAGAAAAAATAAATATAAGAAAAAATAAGAGACCAAATGAAAATCATAGGATCCCCTCAGTATTTCAAACAATTAGCACCAGAAACCAACATATACATTTGTAAAAATAAATGTACAAATGTTTTCAGGGATGGCCTACAACAAGCATTTTTTTTCCAATTTGATAAAAAAAAATATATATTTTAATTTAAATGATTTTGATTTTGTTTTGTTATTGAACCACTGATTTGTTCACATAGGCCTAGATTACTTTGGTAATTCATTAATATTATTGAATTAATAGTTAAAATATTTATTTAATTCTTCCTTGACCTTATTAATTTTGCTTGGAGAAAAGGAGAAAAAAAATCATGGTTTAAAATGTTCGTTAGTTAGTTAGTTTGACAAGAATGAAGATTTTATTTTTAGGTCACATAGTCATTATAGCCCTAACATGGTTTACATCAACATACAGCACATTGTAACTTCGACATCCAGTCCTACCATAAGGAGTAGTACTTCTTGTTACCATTTAACCTAAAATAGTTTGTCATGTTAAATTCTTTGTGTATTGACTTGTTGGTGTTTTTTTGTGTTTTTTATTAGGACCCAGTGTTAGTGCGAAACATCTGTCGTTGGGTGCGTGCCGCCATTTCCATTCCGTTCTTTGCCAAACTGACACCAAATGTTACCAACATTGTCGATATAGCCAAGGCTGCCTATGAAGGTAGGTGCCTCCATATCATCTCTGCTCCTGCATGTTATAACACTTTTGATGATGCTGCGACTGATTTCAGTTTGACAATGTGTGTATGCGATGAATGTACGTAGACATCCGTGACTGTTGTTTTACAGGCGGAGCAGATGGAGTAACAGCCACCAACACGGTCTCAGGCCTGATGGGACTGAAGGTGGACGGCTCACCCTGGCCGAGTGTTGGAGCGGGCAAACGCACCACGTATGGAGGGGTCTCTGGTGAGGTCACACTCAAACATACAATCAGCAACGCAAACCCATGCAGTAGTTTTAAAAGATAGGTTTGGTATGACGCTTCCAATGAACCTTAGAAGTAGCAATGGTCTGATGTTTAGTCCCTAATTTGGGTCAAGCTCCAAAAACACTGGATCCTCCACTTCCCATATTACAATTTCCTCTCACCAGTCTCTGGCTGGTAAACACATCACCTAACGATCATCTGGGGATTTCTAAATACAAGCTACTTCAACAATGAAAAGTACAGCCAATAACAAATCTACACCCCTTACATTTTTGTGAAGGACACGCTTTAACAGAAAAGATGCTCTCTCTCCATTCTTCTGCACTTATAAGTATACAACTTCTGCATGTTGTCACTGAAACTCCGCCCTAAAGACTTTGGATTTGTTCTACAGTGGTGTTTTTTTTTTTTTTTTTTTAATTCTCAATAAAATGTTTCCACCTAAGTTTTAAAAACAAAAGTTGGGAGTTGGTCTTCACTCTCTAGTTGAGTGGAGGCGTTAAAACTGACTTGTGAGTAGTACACCTTCTTGGTTTGTGGACTCATCTTTTGAAGCCTAATTGCGGCAGCCGCCATCTTGGCTTTTTAGCTATAAGTGTCTCTCCTGTGACTTTATTGATGAGTGTGGAGCTGGGCGGGAGCAGCCCCTTCGGTTTGACGGGTACAGTAGATAAATGACACATAACTATACAGAACAATAAATCAACACACTGTGCACACAAACATCCACACAGACACATACTCTATAGACTGTTAGGGGCTTTTGTAGGGAACAAGTGAATTAAAATGATGAATTAATCTGTCAAAGCTGAGCAGGCTTTTGGCGAGGCGCTGCTTCCAAGCACTAAATAGTACTAACGATGTCTGCAGGTAACGCCATCAGACCCATCGCTCTCAGAGCAGTATCGGCCATTGGCAAAGCACTTCCTGGTTTCCCGATTCTGGCCACTGGCGGTATCGACTCAGCAGATTCCGGACTGCAGTTTCTTCAAGCTGGGGCCTCAGTTTTACAGGTGAAAATATTATTTATTACATCTTAGCAGGGTGAGATTTAAATATCACTTTCCACATACACAGGATCCATCTTATTCTTTTTATTTGCCATCTGATTAAAAAGGAGATATCAGTTGTTTAACTATTTTAGAGCGTTTTAAAAGGATGCTTTAAACACTTTTGGACAGACATAGTGTTTTCTATAAACTCATCCCACATTTCACAAACTAAATTAGCAATATTTTATTTACGCATATTCTGCAGGCTACAGCTGTTTTTATTTCTCCTGTACGCCTGTTTTACTATTTCATTATTTAACAGATCTTGTTCTGTGAGAGCCAGACACTGCTATAGATCTGTAATCAACTAATAAAACATTGGAGCAGTTATACATTTTTTTTTCTTCCAGTTATCAATATGTAGAAATGATTAATTAACACACATTTCTTCATACACAACAAGCTGTACTCTGGCCATGTTCCCTTGTTCCCGCCCCTTCTACAGTTAGAAGGTGGGTGTAACCAACATGTGGTGAAGTACAGATAGCTGTCAGCCTCCATGGCAGAAACGCATGTTGTTCAGAGCACAGCTCATACTTGTTTCGTTTCTAAGGAAGTGAGACACAAGACAGCCGTTGCCTTTGAGAGGCGAAATGGCCCAGCAAGGAGCTCAGCTTGACCAAGAAACCCTCTCTTGTTCCATCTGTGTGGGTCTACTGAAGGATCCGGTGACTCTTCCCTGTGGACACAGCTACTGCATGAGCTGTATTAATGCAGAGGATCAGGAGGGGATCTATTGCTGCCCTCAGTGCAGACAGACCTTCACACTGACGCCTGTCCTAGAGAAACACACCAGGTTAGCAGAGTTAGTGGAGCAGCTGAAGAAGACTGGACTCCAAGACGCTACTGCTGCTGATCCCTGCTACGCTGGACCTGAAGATGTGGCCTGTGATGTCTGCTCTGGGAGAAAGAGGAAAGCCCTCAAATCCTGTCTGGTGTGTTCGGCCTCTTACTGTGAGCAACACCTCCAGCTTCACGATGAACTGCCTGCTTTTAAAAAACACAACCTGGTGGACCCCTCAGAGAAGCTGCAGGAGAACATCTGCTCTCGTCATGATAAGGTGATGGAGGTGTTCTGCCGTACTGATCAGCAGAGTATCTGTTACCTCTGCTCCGTGGAGGAACATAGAGGCCATGACACGGTCTCAGCCGCAGCAGAAAGGGCTGAGAGACAGAAAGAGCTGGAGGTAAGTCGACAGAACATCCAGCGGAGGATCCAGGACAGAGAGAAAGACGTGAAGCTGCTCCAAAAACAAGTGGAGGCCATCGATCTCTCTGCTGATAAATCAGCGGAGGACATTGAGAAGATCTTCAGCGAGCTGATCCGTCTCTTCGGGAAAATAAGTGTCGATGTGAAGCAGCATATCAGATCCCAGCAGGAAACTGAAGTGAGTCCAGTCAAAGAGCTTCAGGAGAAGCTTGAGAAGGAGATCAACGAGCTGAAGAGGAAAGACACTGAACTGAAGCTGCTCTCGCAAACAGAGGATCACAACCAGTTTCTACACAACTACCCCACGCTGCCACAACTCTGCGAAGCTACGAACTCGTCCAGCATCAACGTCCGTCCGCCGAGACGCTTCGAGGACATGACAGCAGCCGTATCAGAGCTCAGAGATAAACTGCAGGTCATCATGAGGGACACGTGCACAAGCATCTCGCTGACAGGGAGTGAAGCAGAGCCCAAGACCAGAGCTGAATTCTTACAGTATTCGTGTGAAATCACCCTGGATCCAAACACGGCGCACAGAGAGCTGTTATTATCTGAGGGGAACAGGAAAGCGGGACTAACGAGTCAGCGACAGCCTTATTCCAATCACCCAGACAGATTCACCAGCTGGGGTCAGGTCCTGAGCAGAGAGAGTCTGACTGGACGTTGTTACTGGGAGGTGGATCGGAGAGGAGGAGGAGTTGGCGTAGCAGTCACATACAAGGACATCAGCAGAGGGAGTAATTCAAAGGAATGCGTGTTTGGATTCAATGACAAATCCTGGATGTTATATTGTTACATTGACAGTTACACATTTTGGTTCAACAACATCATGACGCCCATCCAGGGTCCTCAGTCCTCCAGAGTCGGAGTGTTCCTGGACCACAGAGCAGGTCTTCTGTCCTTCTACAGCGTCTCTAAGACCATGAGTCTGCTGCACAGAGTCCAGACCACATTCACTCAGCCGCTCTATGCCGGAGTTTGGCTTTTTCAAGACGGAGACACAGCTGAGTTCTGTAAACTCAAATAGAGGTCGTTTCAGGCTCAATGTGTCAGATGCAGCGGTCCTTCATTTTGCTGTCTCAATTATTTTTGAGACCTTATCGCTGCAGAGAGACCGACTGTTGATCAAACTGTGACCCCTCAACATATTCCTTTCTTTTCTTTTGTTGTTTTGAGTTTTTTTAAATGTCTCTTTTTCCTGTGTGTGTTCATCCCTGGTTGACAAAGTGCTCAGATCTGTTATTCAAGTAAATGTAGAAATATTAGTGGGTAAAAATCCTGAATTGACAATGTTACTTAAGTAAAAGTAAAGAAGTATGATCTGCAAAATTCATTTAAAATATCAAAAGTAAAAGTACTCATTACCTAGACTTTGTTATATTATTACAATATATTACGCTACTTGTTTGTATCACTAACAAACACAATAGTATTTTGATGTTTATCAATGTGGAGCCAATTTAGATACTTTGGGTTGGTTAATAATACAATTGAATTGAAATGAAATTGATTAATAGTAAAATCATTGAACGAGACATTTAACAGAATGATTTGGATGTGTGAACGATCTTAAATAAATCTTTTTGGGATTCCCCCCCAACAGTGAGCAAAGTGTTTTCTTCTGTCTTCATGAAAGACAGGTCAACATATCATGTCAACATGAAAGTAAAGTGTGAGTTTATTTGAGGCAGTTTCCTCCTGAAACACCTTTCAGTTCATATTCTTAGCAGACAGATGTTTGTCAGTCAGTCTCTGTACCTTAAGCTTTCTGCACTAAAGTATCTTAATACTTTCAAATTTGGAGCTAATTTGAACACTTTATGCTATTAGATAATCAAATCTATAACAACACTTACAAAACAAACTGGAAGAAATGTTGTGTAATAAGAAATAAAGAGAGAGTGGCAATACAAAGTAGCATCAATTGGAAATACTCAAAGCTCTATGAATGAACCTGAGTAAATGTACATAGTTACTCCACCTCTGTGGTAAGTTTCTTAAGTGAAAAATCTCTCTGTAAATGACTGTAAGTGAGAAAATAAAGTGCAAAAAAGGTTGAAAGTGCAAATTAAAGTGATTTTCCAATAATAATAATTCAAAAACAGTTTGAAGAAAATTAACCACAAAAGTGTTTTTTATATATTAAATAAATTATTGAACTGGTTCTTTCCAAATTGTTGAAAACATGATGAAATCATATATTGTTTGCTGTTGATTCTGTCTGATCACAGGTGTGTAGTGCAGTCCAGAACCAGGACTTCACAGTGATTGAGGATTACTGTGTGGGTATGTACAATAACAATGTTTCTATTTGTACTGGTCTGAGTTTATCTTCTTACTCTATGTCACTATCATCATCATTATCATCATGCTGTATATGTCCAGGCCTGAAGACCTTGTTGTACCTGAGGAGCCTGGAGCTGCAGGGCTGGGACGGCCAGTCTCCTCCAACAGAGAGACACCAGAAGGGAAAACCGGTTCCCAGATTGGAAGACCTGGTTGGCCAGGTACAGCTACATATAATACATCTAGTTATATTATTGTGGCTCTTTACCATTTATTTTTTTTATCACTATTTTAACACTATATCTTCTACCACCCCTTGTATTATTACCTAATAATGGCCTTCAGACATGTTTTAAAACATAAAATAAGTGTCTTTCTATTCATACTGACCATTATAACTGAATATCCATCTTATATCAAATATAAGATGAAGTTCTTATTCTCTGTCTTGCCTTTGCAGCAATTATATAATATATTATTAATACTGAATATATGTGAGTGTTTAACTAATGTGTACTCTAATTAGTTGATGTGTTTGCGTATGTGTGCGTGTGTGTGTGTGCGTATGTGTGTAGAGTCTCCCTAGCTTTGGTCCGTACCTCCAGCAGAAGACAGCAGCCATCTCAGAGTACAAGAGGAGCCTCAGAGCCGTCGGTGACACTGATGTGACGCAAACTAAGACCACCAGGGCCAGCACACCAAAACAACCTGTTCCTGCTGTCAAGGTGTGGTACACACACACACATACACACACACACACACACGCTCACTGCTCCTCATCATGTATTATACCTTTGCTGCAGTTTCTAACCAAGGACACATCTTTGTTTTGTGCATATGTGTTTGGTGGTGTGTTTGTAGGACGTGATAGCCAGAGCGCTGCAACACATTGGAGCATACCAGGAACTAAACAACACGGAGCAGGTACATATTACAGACATTTTCTTTACTAGTGCAGTGTCTGAGTGACAGATCGCCTTTACAACTAATATGTCACTCCCATAGGTCCTCAGAAATGCAATAAGTATTGATAGGATACATAAGATCATACCATAAATTGTATAAATAATAGATGTAGCATCTGAGACATTTCCTGTTAGTTTGTGGCCTCATTTTAAAGCCCCAAGTTTGGTATTTTGACTGTCGCCATCTTTTTTTTTTTTGGAGAGAGACCATATTTGGATGAGAGGCCCAATCCCTTGGCTTAGACTTGTAGACTTTATGGCAGTGTACCACTAAGTCTGCTAGGGTTTAAGGCTGCCCCACTGTGAAACCATCACCTGCATGATGGCTCTCTCGCAGAGTGTATGTGCTCTTTCCAGAAGTCAGCATTTTGACTCGTTCTGGAGCCTCAAGTGGACATTTTAGGAACTGCGTTTTTTTCCCACGGCATAATTTTTTAACTGCTTGGATTCTTGCAGTCACTTTTTATTCTTGACATCTTGACCCAAAATGTCATTATCAATAAATAAAATGTGTAAGGTGCTGATCATCTGTAGTCAGCAGAATATAAAAGAAACTCAAATACATAATCGGTTCCTAGAGTACAGGGATTTTTCTTACATATGAAGGGTCACAGATACTTTAAAATAAAATGAATATAAATTGATTATAATCACGGTCCTCCTCTGTCCTCAGGTCCAGGCTCTGATAGATGAGGAGATGTGTATCAACTGTGGTAAATGTTACATGACCTGCAATGACTCTGGATATCAGGTACATCTGTCTCTCTGTGCACTTTAAAAACAGCTGATTTAAAATAAAACAACAGATTATTCTCCATCACTTAATATGATTTCGAGCTCTCATTATATCGTTTGCTCATTGTCTCTTCAGGCCATAAAGTTCGACCCAGAGACCCACCTTCCCCTCGTGACTGACAGCTGTACAGGCTGCACCCTGTGCTTCAGCGTCTGTCCAATCATAGATTGCATCAAGATGGTTACCAGGACAACACCCTATGAACCCAAGAGGGGTGTGCCCATTAGTCCTGTCTGCTAGCAGAAAAATGTTAAACCATCCTTATTATGTCACAGGGAAAAAGGGCTGTCACTTATCCTTAACATGTTTCTATAAACTGACTGAAATAAGTTAAATGCAACTAAATTTGAAAATCAAATAATGAAACAATCAAATATTTTTTCAATGCTCAACTGTCATAGATCCTCTGGGAGTTTGGTGGTTGTTTCTGTGGTTTATTCCATGAAGGACAAGAATCTTTTTTTTGGTTTGTCTGTGGATCATGTTTTGGTTCCAGCTGAGACGACTCTATTCACAACAGAAGGGCTAGGTGTCCCTCTGCGTCAAGCACTCAATCCACAAAGGAGGGAACACACTTCTGTGCATTTATGATGTCATACCCACACAGTCACAAAATCACCCTGAGCTCTAGAGAGAAGCTTGAGAGAGAAAATGTGAAATTATGATGAACTAATTTTAGGTTCTTTAAGCCATAAAGAGATATTTGTATAACTGTGTGACATGATTGCAACTCATAATGATGGAAGTAGAAAGATTAGCTTCAGTAATACAAGTGGGAAAAAATCAGCTGAGCCTTTTAAAGGTGCAGTGTGTAATAGTCAAAACTAATAGGGGGCAGTATTTAACCTCCTCTGTGACACACAGCTGGACTTACTTCTATGAAATATACTTTTAAAAACAATACTGAGATAGACTTGTTGGACTATCTTTCAGTAATTCCTCCATATATGTGAAATATGGCCATTCACAGTGTGCACAGAGAGAGGTCTGTCACAGCTTAGCTCAGTCTCTAGCAGTGGAAATGTTAACTCATGAAGTAACATATTGACATTCCTGCAACAACTCACAGAAACTGTTCATAAGGGCATAACCTTCTTCCTTGCATGTCGACTGAGGGCTGTTTGATGCTATAGTGCCTCCTTGTCCTGTATTACAGGATAGAACAGGCCGGGGCTAACAATGCTAAAGCTAACTTCACTAGGTGGCGCTGCAGCACAGCAAGTTTTAAGTGTTAGCGACATTTTACACAGTGTACCTTTAAGTTCAAAGATCACAATCATGTAATTATTGTAACTGTGTCCATAATTTAACTTTAGATTTTACTTAAATTACATTTTTAATTGCAGATTCTGATTTCTCCCCCTGTAAACATCTAATATTGTATTTGATATTCAAAATAAATGGACATGTATTGTGTGTTTGATGTATTAATATGAATGTATTTGAATGTATTAAAATGAAGTTCATCCTATGGTGTATGATTGCAATAAAAATTCTCTGATGTAACAATCTGCACAATAGAACACAGACTAAGGTTTTACTTTTTTGGGAAGAAACAGAAAATCACTGTATTCATCATTGATATGTATCATTGTATGTCAGAGCTGGTGTAATTACTACAGGTGTAATTACGTCACTGCAAAGTGCTGTGTGTATTATAAGTTCAAGTAATTATAACACATTATCAGAATGCGTGATAGTTGTAGGCCTATTTTATGTTACTCTATTCTTCTACTTCATTACATATATCTGACATATTTAGTTATAAAAAACCTAAACAGATTACATATTATAGAATAAACATCAACAACCATATTCCAGAAATGAGCCAACAATTACTACCTTAAAAGGTGCATTCAAACTGAATAGTAATTGTAAGAATTTACAAGTAGTAATACATTACTGATATCTATGAAATCATTTATTCAGATAAGCCATGATTGGATATTACCAGTTCAAAGCTGTGAAATTGAATTATTGCATTTCCTCCATTCTACATAATCAGTAGCCTACATTTAATATAAAATAAAACTTAATTCATGAAGCAGCATTTTAGCACCTTATATTGAATCTGTAACATTACATTGTGTTGTATGAGTTGATCAGGTGTTTTATGGGTAAATTCTAAATCTGAAGATTTGTCTTGTTATAACACTATTATTATTACTGATGACATCACTTCAAAGGAGGTAAAAAATGTCCTAAAACTTTCAAATAAACTGGCTTCTACAACTGCACATGCATGATTTATAGATCAACCTGGAGAAAAATGTGTGCTGACGGTTCACATGTGGCTACAGAAGCAAGGAGACTTATGGTTTAGCTCTTTGAGCAAGTGACAGAAATGTCACCCAAAGTCACAGGCATGAAAACTATATCAACGTGTTTGGCAGATTCTTGGCTCTCAGGATGTAGCCTGCACAAGTTAGGGTTTTTCACTGATAAGCAGCAGCTGGCACCTCAGTAAAATATGAATATATAAAATATATGAAATGACATGTGTGACTCAGCAGACACTGGGCTGTTAGCGTCACCATGGAAACCCCACAGCTGTGTGATTTCAGAGAAAGAAAAAAAAAAGAATCCACAGAAAAATGTTTATAATGAGATTACATGGATTCCATTAAAACAAAGGAGTATCTATACTCACTTCAATACCTTCACGAAAACTATTATCATTCCTGGCATATCTACTGTTACTATATTAATCTATCTGCATCTTATCTTATATTGTATTATTTTATTATATTGTATTATATTGTACTTTCTATATAGGCTGTGTGTATTCTTTTTTCTTCCATGTCACTTGTACTGCTTCTATTGCTGTTGCGAATGCAATTTCCCCTTTGTCGGATAAATAAAGGTTTATCTCATCTTTCTATTTTCTTTCTATACCCGCTTATTCCTCATTAGGGTCATGGGGGTCTGCTGGAGCCAATCCCAGCACATTACAGGTGGAGAGGCAGGGATACACCCCAGATGGTCGCCAGCCTATAGAGGGGCACATTATCTCATCTTATCTCATCTTAATGTCCTGTATTTGTGTCTCATTCATACTCCCTGTTCTTGGTGAATAAATATATTTTTTATGTATTCCTCTTTATATTTCTAGATGTATGTATTGTATTTATCCACATTTATTTGTATTTTATTTCAGATGTTACTCTTTACGCTTCTTTTATTTATTTATTTATTTTACAGATGTATTTTGCACTCATGCCTGATTCCAGGATCCCTGTGTGTAGTGGCGGCTCGTGGCCGACGGGGGGGCGCTGTCGTGCACTCAGCGGTACTGCGTGTTTCCAGCAGACATCAGCAGCAGAAGAAGAAGAACGCCCATTTTGCTCACAGTGGTCCAGTGTGCTGAGGTAGCGACAGACAGGAGAGGACAAAGAGCTGCGATGGACGGGTACATTCCTTCATGTTTCTGCTAACGCTGCCGTTTGTTGTTTCTCCAGCTGCGTGTGTGACAGTTAAACTACAGCTTAGCCACCGATACATTTTCTGCCGGCTCGGTTGGAACCGTGATGTTGTATGTAGAGGAACCCGGCGGTAGCTAGCTAACGATAACAGTTAACCCGACCATGTATCAGCCGAGAACCGCGCCTGTTAATGCCTGAACTTATAACGTCGTTATCTTGCAGCATATTTAACGAGTCACTTGACTCGTGTTGCTTCGACAGTGGACTAGTTAGCTCGACCGTTATGGCGGTTACAGACAATAAAGGGGTGCAGCAGAATGAGTGACCGTTAACCGTTAGCTAGATTAATGTCAGTCAGGTGCCGGTGTGTCGGTTTAACGGGTGACCGTGTGATTCTGTGCCTCTCAGCTGATGGAACATTTAAAAACATTATGTTCAGAATGTCTAGTTGACGACGGTGTTTGATTTACACAATGTCAGATAAAAAGGGAATACATATTGTATTGAATTTCCACTTTACGAGAAATTAAGGCGTTTTAAAGAAACCTTTTGTGTTCTGTTGCTTTTAACAAAGAAGGGCTGAAAGGCACCAAGTAACACGGTTACTAGTTAAAACAAAACACCCGTAGATTGAGTTAATTTTTTTAATAATAAATGTCGACAGCGCAACAAGACATGAGAAGTGGAAAGCAACCAAGTACTGTATTCAACTACAAGTTTAAGCTGCAGTGCAATTTACTTAAGTAAACATTAAAATGCTCTCGAATGTATATAATTAAAATAAGTAGTACTGTACATGCACAGTCTGCATAATTAATACTTTTACTTTAGATTCTTTAAGTAGGTTTTACTCGTAATATTTAGGTACTTTTACTTAACTAACCTGTTCAATTCAGAACTTTTACTTTGACCTAATGTCTTGTTACTATGTTGAATATCAACCAATTAATAGTGAGGTCATGCCTGTTATGTTATCTATATTCCTTTATACTGTAAGTGTTGGTTTCTATAAATAAGATGGAAAAAAAAATAAATGGATTAATAATGATAGTAGTAAACTTAGACATTTAGCTTATCTGTACATTTTGAACCAGAAATCTGAAAAACAAATGTTTAAACAGTTCTTTTTTCCCTTTTGTGTTAAGCAATTCAATTTTACCAAGTATTAAAATAACATTATTTCTTGTTTTTTTCCTTGGGCAGTGATGTTGCGGTTGGTGTGAAGGCAAGTCTTACTTTTTATATTTTTACCTCAACACATTGTATGTCCTATGTCCTATGTATATAGAGTTTGTCAGAAAGTAAGATGTGAATAATTGTGTTTTTCTGAACTTTCCAGAGAGGCTCAGATGAGCTCAACATGTACGGTAGCAGCCCTAACTCTATGACTGGTGA
Organism: Lepturacanthus savala; assembly: GCA_030544235.1. NCBI lineage: Eukaryota > Metazoa > Chordata > Actinopteri > Scombriformes > Trichiuridae > Lepturacanthus > Lepturacanthus savala. The sequence goes on from CM060461.1 coordinate 15,475,050, forward strand.
GTTCATCCTTAACTTGGTGTTGGCAACACAAGCCATACCACACAAGTGGTACCCTATAATATCTTTAGATAATGGAATTGATAGAGGCCACCTGGGATTTGGAGGAATGAATGACACGTCTGCACTGATTATTGGAAACGTGGTGGTAAATATCAGAACCATGTATGAAGGGAGCTGAGCAACCACATTACTCTGGTAATTTGCATTTCGCACATCGAAACCTTCCAAAGCAAAAAGACAATTAGAACGAAATCCAGAATTCTGAAACTGAAGCAGCTGAGTGAAATTCAGCTGTCATTTTTTTTTTTTTAGATGACAATACGTTATGGAGTTATGGTGCTGCATGATAGTTTATTTTAATCATATTTGTCTCTGCAGCGAATGGCAACGACAATAAGAAACAGCGTCTGGATGAATCCCCTCCCTCCAGAGTTCTCCACATCAGGAAACTTCCCAATGAAGTGTCAGAAACCGAAGTCATTGCTCTGGGGCTGCCGTTTGGAAAGGTCACCAACATACTGATGCTGAAGGGGAAAAACCAGGTGAGCAATAATGGCAAAGGTCTACACACCATCATCAGTGATGAAAATGAAACCAGAACAATTCAGGAATTCTAAGTTCTAAACATCATTTGGTCCAAATTTTTTGCCTTTTCAGTTCGATCTGAACCAGAATTACAGGTTTATAACCTCCCTGAACTGATGGTCTGGATCAAAGGGCCGGATCCTGGTCCAACAGAAAGAGGTGGATTCAATCCAGATCAACCAGAACTAGGACTGAGACATGTTATAAAAAGCACATTGATTTACACTTTTTTTTATATTGAGTGATATTGATAATTATTGATTTATTTTTAAATATTCGTGGGGTGTGTGACCTACTTTTAATATTTAAATGTAAAGGTGGGTGATATAGCTAGAACATATGTTGATATGAAATACTTTATATCAGTGGGTAGCCATGATTATTGATCATTTATAGTTATCTATTCTTAACAATGACCAGGAAAAAAAATGTGACAAAAATTGATTTGTCATTTGTTTTGTAAATGAACATCTGTTTGATTCAATGAGGAGGGTGCAGCGTTTTTTATTTTATGCAAAACTTGAGTGAAATTATCTATTATAGTAAAGTATTTTCTTTATTGATATTTACTATATTGTTTTATTGCCCAGGCCTAAACTTGAACCACGCTTCTGTTCCTTCTTAGTGCGAAAACACTTTTTGGATGGTTCAGACTTGTTGGACCATTTACAAGATGAGCAGAACCAGACAACTTGTCTCATTGCTCTCATTGACTAGTTTTCTTGCCACCACTAGTCTCTCTCTTCCTTCATTCCGCTCGCTTGGCCCCTGCTGCGCTATTTTTTTCTCTCTTTGCTTCTCATATAAAATGATAATGCACCAAATCCACTTTTAACCACATCAAACACTGGTTAATGTTCTTCCCTTATAACAATCCTGTACGTTTCTGATCAGGTTTACTTGACATCAGGTTCCACTTTTCCAGAATTTGATTACTTGTTTTATTCTTTCCGGAAGGCCACTTCTGTTATTTTTTCAGCACCCTGTGGTGCGTTTCTCTGTGTGACGTGTCTTCCACCACCTGGTGGTGCGTGATGCTCTTAATAAAGAGCAGTGTGTCAACCAATGATCGTCCTTTCTGTGACATTTACAGGGAGACACAGCTCATGTAGATAAAGACAGCAGGGCGTCTGTATGTCATGTGTCATGTTAAAGCTCTGCGCTGCATGGTTACAGTGTGAAAGCAGCTTAACATTAATACAAAGTCCTGGAGGTGATTTGTCATTTGTGTGTGTGTGTGTGTGTTTTTCCAGGCTTTTCTGGAGTTGGGTACAGAGGAAGCTGCTATCACCATGGTGAACTACTACACAGCTGTCACACCACAGGTCAGTGTCCATTCATGTTACACACAATCCGTGTTTTCAGTTTTAGTTGTAAAAAACAATTAGTGAATGTTTATTTAATGGATATTTCTTCGTTTAGGTCAGAAACACACCTGTGTTCATCCAGTACTCCAACCACAAGGAACTGAAAACGGACTCTGCTCTGAACCAGGTATGAATATAGGTGTCTGTACACTAAATATAAACTACTAAACTGATGTAGAGGACTTAATGTTGATCCATCATTCATTCTTTCCACACAGAGAGCCCAAGCGGTGTTGCAGGCGGTGTCAGCGGTCCAGGACGGAAGCTCGCCGTCCTCTGACCCAGGCGTTCTGGACCTAGCTCCGCCCCCTAGCCCTGTCCTGCGAATTATCATCGACAACATGTTTTATCCTGTGACGCTGGACGTTTTGCAACAGGTAGAACATGTGGCCGAGCTCCGACCATTTTACTGTGTTCGTCCTGCAGCCTTACAGAGAGGAAAAGATGAATAAGTTTACCTGGACTGTTAAAAATTAAGTTTGGTAATGAAATCTTTGGTTCTTCCAGATCTTCAGTAAGTTTGGCACTGTGATGAAGATCATCACTTTCACCAAGAACAACCAGTTCCAGGCGCTTCTGCAGTTCAGCGACCCCGTCAACGCACAGCAAGCTAAACTGGTAGGATAAAAAAAACACATGGTTCACAAAAATCACGGTTCGGTTCGTATCACAGTTTAAGGGTCCCAGTTTTCGGTTCTGTACGGTTTTTGTTTCTTTTAGAATACATTTATATCCATTTAGCTTAAAAAGACATTAAACAAACACACATAAAAGACATTATTTGATGGTTGACATTATTGGAACTATCTCTGAAAGCTAGCTGATATTTTGATACCGCAAGAGTGGGGACATTGATTTCAATATGTTTTTTCTTTATTTTGACAAAAAATGAGTTTGTATTGTCATTTAATTACATCTGGACTACAAGAAATTATGTGCCTTTTTTTTCCAATTGAAATGAGAGTGCAGTATTTCAGAACGCACGGCTGGATTTATGAAAACAACTTGAAAACCTATTAAAACCAAAAAGTACTGGCAATCCATATAAAATGTTGCATGAAGCTCAAACACACTGCACTATTTAAACACTCATGTGTTCACTTAATTTTTAAAATAAATATATATAGGGCTGATCAATTGATGAAAGTATTTCACGTTTTTAATATCATTTTTTATATTCATTTGTATTATTTTTTAATACTCTTATCAACATGGAAGTGGACAAATATGCTTGTTTTATGCAAATGTATGCATATTATTTTTGGAACAATGGATGAGCTTTTGTAAATGCAGAAGAGATGAGTCAGCAAACATTTGATACGGTTTTACAGAAAGAGAATTTTGATCTATACTGAGAGACGCACACATTTTTAATACAGGGATATTTTAACTATCATAGTGCCTTTTAACTTTTTTTGGCATGAAACATGTTAAAAAAAGCACTGTTAAAATACTTATTGAGGCTGTTTCTCCCTCTTTTGCCCCCAGTCTTTAGATGGACAGAACATCTATAATTCCTGCTGTACTCTGAGGATAGATTTCAGTAAACTGGTCAACCTCAACGTCAAATACAACAACGATAAGAGTCGAGATTACACCAGACCTGACCTTCCTACTGGAGACGGAGACTCGACCAACAAGGATCATTCTTTATTGGGTAAACCCGCTTCTGTCTTCATCTCTCTACCACACATCCATTCTTATCTGTCTCTAAGGTATCTGTAATAAAGTAATGTTGCTCCCGTGGTCCCATTTATACGCTGAATTGAAGATCATCCTTACCTTTAGTCACGCGCAACCCTGAAATGAAAGACAGTTAACCTGAGAAAGTCCCAGCCCTCAGTACCACGCCGACCAACACACCCTCACCATTTGTTTGTAATGAAGTCGCACCATATTAAACGCCATCCTAAAATCAGACCAAAATCACAGATGAACAATACAACATCCCCTATTTTTAGATCCTCATATTGTATAAGGAAAAACTCCCGAGAAGCCCCTTTAACGGGGAGAAAAGGGTAAGAAAGCTCAGCAAAAGTAACAGTATCAGTGTCATGGTAACGTATACAGTGGCATTTGAATATTTAGAAATAAAGCAGGTGTATAGAAACCGGTAAAACGAGCCTTGAGAAAAGGTAGACATCTACTTTTTCAAACCTTTTTTACACCAGTCACACAGACAACTGTCTGTTCTGACTGCCTAACATAACCACCAAGCCTGACTATAAGAAGTTGGACAAAAAAACTACTTCAAAACAGCAATTAAATAATACTTTATACATCTTTTTATAACAATTTACTGAACCATCCGGCACATTAAAAAAAAGTCATACCAAAATTTATGCGGTATAAATTGGGCCATAAAACAGGACGTCCTTCCTCATCCGTTAACACATGGTGTTCTACAGCTGCAGAGTGACACCGTTGTTTTTGAAGGGCTTGTGGAGAGGGACTATTTTAGGAAAGAGTGCCGCTATTCTATCTTTCCCTCACCGTCCACTGCTGTTCTCTCGAGGGCTGTGCTTGTCTCAGAGTAGCCGCCTTTGGTGAGATCAACTAAAAAGTGAAACTAAAGAAAAACGAGAAGTTTATTGATATGTTATTTTAATTTATATACGCATTTTCTGAGATTATACACTATTATAAAGATGTATGTAATTATAAAGATGTAAGCTGCCAACAGGCTAAGAAAACGAAGCTTGAGTTTTTTTTTTTTTTTAAATCCGTTTCACTGATAGTATTTTCAAACACTTATTAGGTAAGGCCTTTTCATTTCATAACATACAAATATCTACCACAGTGTGGTTTTACTATAACTTAAGTTGCCCGTTTCAACTCTTTAGTTGAAGCACCTTGGAATTTTTCCATTCAAACTTATAGTCCAGCTAAGAGGATCCAGTGTATCCAGTATATTCACATTCCATTCTTTCTGTTTCTTCCACTTATCGTCTGGTTTTATTTCCACACCTCTTACTGTAGCCAGTTGCGTTTGTTTTTGGACATTAGCCATGTTAGCTTAGCTTTTTAGCCAGGTTTTAGCTTTATTTCACCATTCTCTCACCACTGCTGTGGTTTATCATGATTGTCACAGTGTCCTTCATTGTTGCCATGACACACTCTGGAGTCAAGCCTTTCAAAACACACACACACACATTCAAAACATGCAGCTATGAAATACAGCGGCTGTGAATAAGAGAGGAGCTGACTGCTGGAAGTTATGGCCGTGTTTCAGTTTACTTTTGGCTTTTTAAACCATAGTTTAATGAATTGCTGTTAATTCAGTGGTCATATATTCAACAATCACAATCCCAAACTTATGTTTTAACAAATGTAAATATATTATTAAAGTTGGTCAAATTGGACATATCCTAAAATTTTAGGATATGGAATTTTAGGATAGGAAATTAAAAAAAAACTATTTAACATCCAAGAGATACCAAGATTGGATCTCAATGATAAGAAATCAATGCTCCAGTCTCTAATCGTTTTTTCGTTTTTTCTCTCAATTGAAGTTTTAAAAATCCCTCGTTTTTCTACAGACATGAAAAAGCCATTAATGCTTTGTCCTCACCGTCATGGAAATGGTAAAGGTCTGGTTACATGTGTTGTAAATAATGATGGAACACCGAAATGCATTCTTTTTGAAATGAACACTTAGATTCCACATAAAATCCACCAATGTTTGTATTGTCAGCAGAAATGTGGCACATCAAATGTCTTTATTTCAGCATGTCCATATTCTATCGAGACAAGCTTATTTTACTCAATATCACTGTTAGTCTGCCGCCACTCAGATTCTGACTAAGACTTCTGTTTCTGGTATTTAATTTCTCAAACTAGCTGCTTATGTGTCACATACATATATTAGATATGTATTTGGCATATTGACAGTCATTCTGTTATACTTTTAACATTTTACTGACTGAAGCCGGTTTGGCTGCTTGTGATAATCGGTGCTAGGTTAGAGTGGTCCGTGTTTTTGGTGTAAATGTAGTTGTCATTGTCTTGTAGGTACACCATCTGGAGCGCTAGCTTCCTACTCTAGTGGAGGAGGTTACTCATCTTCTCTCTCCCTCTCGCAGGGTGGAGGTACCTATCCTTTTTGTTTTTCATTTAATTCTGTTTTTCCATCGCTCTGTCTCCACTGTCCTGCTGCTGGCCTGTCTTTTTGTCATGTGCAATTGGCTGAATACGCCACAGCTGGAAAACGGCTTTAATAGAATTTGCTTCTGTGGTTGATCGATATTAGAGCTAAATCACTAGATTGAATATTTAGCAGGTCATTTTAACCCTCTTGTGAGCTGATGGGTACAATACAGTTTTCTCTATTATTTATTATTCATCTTCTTGTCTACTGGAAGCCATTAGCCAGATTTAATTATAATGAGATATCTTGTTCAGATATTTAATTATTTACAAGAAAACAGTAGAGTTGAAACATGTTTAACACTTGCCTACAAATTGTCTAACATAGAGCTGCAACGATTAGTCGATTTGTTGCCCTCTATTTTATTAATCATATGCTATTTTGATGTTTGGAGTTATTTTTAAGAAGAAATTGTTCCTATTCTCCAGTTCCAGCTTCTTAAATCTGTTAATTTTCTAGTTTCTTTAGTCTTTTATAATAGTAAACTGATGTTTGGGTTGTGGACTGTTGGTCTGGACAAAAAAAAGGCATTTTACTTTACATTTCTAACTTTGGGAAACAGTGATTGACATTTTACACTCTTTTATGAACCAAACAACTAATTTATTAATCGTTTCAATAATCAATAATAATAATAATTCAATAATAATAATTCAGTAGTTTAATCAACTATATCTAAATAGTCATTAGTTTTAGCCCCAGTTGTTAAATGCCTGCACAGGTCTTCACTCCTGTGTCAGCTGAACCTTCTTCAGCTAGTTACCATTTGACCAGCTCCCAAATTTTGAGGGAAATATCTGTTGACTAATAAATGTTAATAGATGGTGATATTTGGGCTTGGCAATATGGCAATATAAAATTCTGGATATGCATCAAGCCAAGTGGTGGCAACAAAAGTTGTTTTCAGTACAGATCAGTTTAGTATTTTCTAGATTGAATTCAGTCTTAGAAAGGCCCAGATGAAAACTCTGAATAATGGAATCCTACATGAACTCATTATTCTTTGCATAGATTAGAGCAGGTTTGGTTATTTCACATGGGAGATTTCTCTTTCATGTTGGCCATCTAAACACACGTGTTTTTTGCATTGCTCTTCTGGCTGGTTTGAATTGGGGGCGCTGAGTCAAAAAAAAAGGTTGTGTACTTCTCTGCACCAATCACAGATGTAATTAGTAGTTGTTTTCATTCACAAAAGGTTTAAATTGGAAGTATTTAGATTTGAAATGTATTTCAGAGTATATGCCCTTTTAAATTAGAATGAGGTTATTGGTTAAAATAATATGGAATGCTTTGCTGCTTGAATTGTTACTGCATGGCTTGGTGAGAGTTTGTTCTAGTAACTCCTCCTCATGAAATGTTATTCTGCTCAAACTCTCTGTAGGTGTTTCACTAGAAGTGATTGATTTAATTTACTCTTTTTATGTAACTGCTTTTTAGAAACCCACTTGTTTTCAATGTACCATCACTAGTAATTAACGTTTTGATCAAGCTGATGATGTTTTATGTTTTATTAAGAAATTAATTAATTAATTAGCATGGCAACAAGCACATCAACATCCCTGATTTAATCTTCTTCCCCCCCAATTCCATTTTGTATGCATGTAGCACTATGGGCTTAGAGTTAAGCAGAGTGGTTTGTTTTGCATTTCTTTTGACTTGTACATCTATTAAAGAGGATGTATTTCTCTTGGCGAAACTTCATTTAATTCATTTTATTGAATTTAATTAACAAGAGCGTCTTTGTAATTTTAGTGTTGGTGTAGTTTTATTATGATGTATTACACATTTGATTGTGACCTGTTAATTCTCATGTGCTTTCCTAACAGGAGCCATTAGTCCCCTGAGTGCTGCGGCGGCAGCGGCAGCAGCCGCTGGTCGCGTTGCTCTGTCCGGATCCGGAGTGTCAGGAGTCCTGTTGGCGTCCAACCTAAACGAAGAGGTAGAATAACCATTAGCATCATCACAAGATGTCACTTCACTTATGGAGGGGACACTGCTGAATTATTCTCCTTAGATGATAGTTGTGTGAATTCCTGTGTGGTTGTATGTGCACTTAGCCCACTTTACAACATGATTTGTCATCAATACAATGCACTAGAGTTTTCAAAGTAAAATACATTTTGTTAGACTGTTGCATCATCCTAGTCTATTTCTAAAGATTTAAATGATATTATTGTTATACGTTTTCTTTCTTTCTTTTACTTTTAAAACTAAATAACTGAGCAAAATAACTGAGCATTCCAGCAGTCCTTTGTCTTTTGACTGTTTGTTCCAGTTAGGACAGTTGACAGTTTCTTTCTCATAAAGTTTTAACAAAGATACATTGTAGAATCAATTTTTAATATCGTAAAAAACATTTCCCACTATGGGGGAAATATTGAGATATTTCAATATATCTAAAATCGTTCCAGGCCTAATATTGAAATTTTATTGAATTCGCAATATGACCTATTGCAATTGTCAAGTCGCAAAAGGGGTAATATTTGTTAAAATACCCTTTTAAAGAAAAAACAAAGACAAGCTCTTTGATTGTTACAGATCCGCAAGAATTGCATCATAATATTAAAGTTTTCAACGAAAATAAGAATGATGTAAAAGGCACCGTTCTGTCTAATATCAAAAATCATATTGTAGTTGCAATATCAGTCAAAATAATTCGATTTTTTCATACACGTATGACATTCTACTGATGATCTTGTTTTCAATAAGTTTAGTTCTACTTTGAATGCCACAAGTTATCAATATCTCAAAATACTTTATATTCTGTTATATCATTTCTGTTAAGTTTAAAACCTTGTTTTTCTGTGGACCCAAATACTTGTGCGTCTATCTTAGATTTCTGTTTATCCTCTAATTATAAGAGTGGACCTACTGTCATCTGTATCTCTATACTTCCAATATCTTTTTCTGTGTTCCATCTCTCTAGCTAAGCTCTCTCTCTCTCTCTCTCTCTCTCTCTCTCTCTCTCTCTCTGTCTTTGTCCCTCTCCGTGTTGAGAGGGACTTCACAGTGGAGTGGTGGTTTTCACAGTTCTGCTCTCCTGTGGTAAAGTCTCGGCTGCGTAACAGCATGCAGTTCTCTCTGGCCAACGATTGAGAGCTCCTGCATAAACTGCTCCTGCGTATGCTTAATGCAAACCAGCGGCTAGGTAGCGGTTGAGTGTGGTGTGACCGGTCTTCATGTTGTGAGTGTCGAGTCCAAGGGATTGTCCTTCAGTCATCAAATCAAGTCATTAAACAGGCAGAAGAACATCTGTGGTCAGAGACCACTCCAGTTATTATGCAGTCTGCTTATTTTTTTTACCAGGTAGCATAGAAATACTACAGAGCAATATTCTGAGAACTTCAGAGATGATGTAGTCACACATTTACTGGGGAAAATCTGGAAAAAATGAAGTATTATATTTAAAAAAGATGCATAACAAATACATCTATGAACTTTACAAACATGAAACTGTGAAATATGTCAAACCATTAAAAAAAAGCCTTAATCTTACAATCAATCTCGAATTGTTATTTCCTCAGAATATTGCAATGTCTCCTTATAGACTCTGTACAATGCAGAACTTAGTGACTAACATTTCTCTCTATTAAAACTCAAGTTTTCCAAAGCAGTGGATTAAAAGCAGGATCCACCCGACAGCGATGATGATGATTGAGGTTTTCCAGCACAGCAGCTACGGGGCTGGACAAGAGAAAATAGTTTAGGTGTCGTCTAATTTTGAGAGGATATAAAAAGTGTCATTAGTCTCTCGACCAGAGATTTTCCTTTTATTTAGGTTTAGTATGTATCACCACAAGAACCAAGACACAAAATCCAGTAAAAGTCCACTAAAAGTACGGAAGTATTATCAGCAAAATGTACTTAAAGCAGAAGTAGTCATGATGCAGACTGTGCTTTATTATTAAAGTAGATTATACTACTTGTTTTTAATCAGTAAAAAAAATGTGAGAATATTTTAGTTGATCACTGTGGAGTCAATTTGAGATACATTAAGGTAGATTAATAGTAGTAAAAACTGCATTATCCTATTTGGCACCTTTTTATACAAAGTGCATATTTAAAAAGGAAAACAGACAATTTATTAGCATATTATAGTATATTCATTTTCTGCAAATGTTAAAATCTTCATTTGAAAGTAACTAGTGCTGTCAGATAAATGTAGTGGAGCAGAAAGGTCAATATTTCCCTGAGATGTAGTGGAGTGAAGTATAAGGTAACATCACATGGAAATAGTCAATTAAAGTACTTTCAAAACTGTACTAGAGACAGTATTTTCTGTCATTTTAAGATGAGCAGTGGACCCACGTTTACAGTCGCCACGTCTGCAGCATGTGTCCGATGACTTGCGTGTTATTAATAATTTCTCCTGGCTGTTAGAGCCATTTTAGTAAATTGTATGCACAGTTGTTAAACCGTGAAAATACCTTTAGTAATCATAGTTATTTACATTTCGTTTCCATGTCCCTGTCAGTTGATCTGCTTTACAATGCTGCTCCTGTTTGGTTTGACGAGCTCCGTCCAGTCACTCTTTCAAACACTTGTTCAAATCCTGCTTTATTCATTTCTTACATTTATTATTTTCTACCTTCTTCCCATCCTTTCTCCTCTGTGAGAAATGCATCCAGCAGAGAGAGTGTGTGTATGTGTGTTTATATGCGTGTGTTGGGATTGGAACCAGCAATCATTCAGACTCCGTTGATGTTCCACTGATGCTGTTTACTGACCTCTGCTTTGGTTTTTGTCCTCCTCTCCTCCTTTCTCCCTTCCCTGCCTCCTTTCTTCCCTCCTTTACTCCTTCCTCCACACATTTGTTTTCTCTCCATTTGCCCCGTCCTTATTGTCCTACATCCTTAAATGTTCTGTTATATTAAAACCTTCCTCTCATCTCATACGTTTCTTTCTTTCTTTTCCTCTCCTCAACGTTTCTTAATTTGTCCTAACCTGACTTGTGGCTTTGCCGTTTTTGACCCCCCCCCCCTCCCCAAACCTCCCCCATGCCCTCCATCTTTGCTCCACCCCTCATCATCATGGAAACCACCACCTCCCCTGCCTCGTCCAACGCTGGGCGGTCTGATCTCTACCTTCGTCTCTCCTCTTCCTCCTCCTCTGCTCCTCCTCTTCCTGTCCTCTGCTCTGCGGTCTCTCTCTCTAAAGATGGTCACGCCTCAAAGTCTCTTTACCCTCTTCGGTATGTTCAACCTCTTCTATTCTATCTGTTTATCTCTCTCTGTTAATCCAATTTTGTTCACTTTCTTCAGTGATGTCGTGGACACGCTATTCCTCTTTTTATCTTTCTGTATCTCTGGCTTCCTCTGAGATATTGTACACTACAGAGTTAAAATCTGCCGCCTCTCCAATCAACGATTAGTGAGTCTGAGAGATTGTCTGTTTGGTCAGCTTATCTGATAACTGATGAGAAGAAAGACACCGAAAGCACCCATTTGTTGTTGAAAGCTTATAGTAAAACCAGAACCACATTTGCAGATGGCATTTGGAGTGTATCTATAGAGTAAGAATATCCAATAAGAAGCTGTAGAAGTGAGTGTGGAACTCGTGTTACATCTTGAGTCTAACTGTTATTAAATAGGCCGCTCACCTGAACAGTTTAAGTCTGAATCTGTGGATTTACTTCTCATCAGAGCATTTAGCAGCAGCCACTGGAGAAATTCAACCTACTACAAGTCACTGTGAAGATGCTCATTGGCTCATTCAGCTCATTCTAGCTCTATGATTGGCCACAGGGCATGTCTGTCTACTTGCATTACCCAATTAATTGGTATCATTGGTAACACCTGTGTTTTCCTACTATTACATGTCAAAATTGCTGCCGTGGAAGTGGTCTATTTCCAGGCCTGCACCTCATGTAGCGGTTTCATAATGAATCATTACAGTCAACAATAATTAAGATGATGACCTCAAAAACACTTAAAAATCTGTTATATGAAAGTTAGGAATACATTGGAATCATATCAGCCTGCTAACTTTTTGAAATTAAACACACAGTAAGTAATTTTCTACTGTTGAGACTCTGTAAGGCCTTATGACCCACGAGGCACAAAGTGTATAGGTAACAGAGGTCTCTCAATCAAAACAATACAAAAGATGGAGTTGATGTCTTATAATGGTGTGGGTTCATGGGAGTTGTTGTCCTCATCGCTCTGCAGTCAGGTCTTGCTTAGGATTCCTTCTTTGTTCACCATTCAGGTAATTTATCAGAAGCTGAATTACCGTAAATTACCAAATAATTGCCACAGTATTTGTTTTAATCACTCAAATCAAGCATTTATTTGGGACAGATGATTATTGCTAACGTTTGTTTTAACACGTTAGCTAAATTTTCCCAGTTTGGTCTAATTTAAGCGACCAAGTTCTACCACAGATGCCCTGTTTTGGTGGGGTTTTTTTTGTTTTGTTTTTGCGCAATCCCAGATGTCGCTTCTCCAACCATAAACCCTGCATGTAGCCTATTTGACTTTATAGCGCTGTCTACAACACAGCTGATGAAACACAAACCTTCAAATTATTTAAAAGCCCCAAACGTTGCAAAAAGAATTGAAAAGGTAATTGAGGTAATCCTTCTGTTTTATCTAATGAAATAGGCTATGATTCAGGCTGTATTGCAATAAGTAAAACATAGCCAGTTTGGCTATAAGAAATTAAAAAAAAATGTATTGAATTGTTCTATAAATGTGACTTCGGTAGCCGTTTCCTGCTCTGGTAGTTCCAGTGTTGCCATGGAGATGGATACAAAGCTGCCACAGACTTAATAATTTGATTGATGAGTCAGCCGTTCTGGTATGCCAATATGAGCCGTGGATGTATTATAAATATTCTTATGATACATCAATGGTTTGAGCACATTCTAGACGTCTTGTTGACCAGATTGCAATAAACATTGTGGTGTCTGGTAAAAGAATCTCTCCAACATTATCATGCTGGTGTGTGTTAAACGGTTTCATATAGAACATCAGGAGCCTCAGTCTATCTGTGACATGTGGATTACTTCGGTGTTTCTGTTCTCATCACATTAATGGATAAGCTGATCCTGACAGTCCGGTGTACTCACTAAGACTCATTCTAGCCTGTAAATCCCTCATCTCTTCTTCTTCTTGTTGCCTTTTCCTCTACTTTTTTTGTATTAATCATGTGCAGTCTCAGTGCACCTTTTTTATTTTATATGCAAGTTCAGATGGTGCGACTGTGCAGATGGGATTACCAGCCACTCCGTCACCTAAACTAAGCATATCATAAGGGTCGCATCAGACTGTCAACCAGACCAACAGTTTGCACATTTGTCCTCACACTGAGTTTTAAATATTTAAGGATGTCTGCAGATTTTATAGAAAGTCTTAAAAAATGTTTTGCACTGTACACACACCTTTCTACAGCATGTTCTGCTTTATCTGGTTCAGTAAAATGTTATTTTTTTTCTACACTTGCCTTCATGCTGGATTTCTGACTCATGCAGCTCAGCTAAGGTGCCCAACTTGTACCACTGGTTGACAGTCGTAACAGAAATCTCTGTGATACTGAAGCTTTTGATTGAGTCTCTAGTGGAAGTCACATGGGAAGATTCCATCTTTTCTTTTCATTTGTCTTTCTAGCACTAACTTAATTCCTTCCATCTTTCATGCCCCCCTTTTTTTTATCTTCGTCGGCTCCACCTCTCCTGCTCTGTCTGTTCTGTCCTCGTCCATCTCCTCCTCCACCCCCCCCCTTTCTCTCTCTCTCTCTCCCTCTCTCTCTATCTCTATCTGCCTCTCTCTATCACTCACTCATCCTACCTGTAGGAGTGTATGGTGATGTCCAGAGGGTGAAGATCCTCTACAACAAAAAGGACAGTGCTTTGATCCAGCTGTCAGATGGCAACCAGGCTCAGCTGGGTGAGTTGTTGCTATTTATTTATTTTTTTTAAATTATGTTTTAATGTAAAGTTTAAACACCAACAGGGAAATATATAAACTGAGAAAAGATGTCAAAAAATAGACGACATTGAACATTTATTTTTGGGGAGTTGGTAAAAAAGATGGAGAAGAGTCATTTCTAGCTGGATCACCCTCTGATTCGTTTAAAGATTCCTGCAAAGGATTTTGGGAAACAAATATGCCAATTGGTGTCAATGCTAGCTGCTATATATGATCAATCATTGATAAAATATGGACAATGGATCCCCGTATGTATTTGTTTTACTGAGCCCCCAAAAGAGAGACATGGCGGACAAAAAACCTTCTGCACTGGCTACAATCACATCGAATGCAGCATTGGAACGGTGCAAGATTTCAGGCTAGAAAACCTTTAAGGAGCTTTAAGCGTGTAATGATCAGCAGGCTTGTGTAGAAGGGAATGTATTGCATATGCCCGTTTCTTTCCGAATTTGTATAAAGCAAAATGGCAAATAAATCATTTGATAATTTCAACTCAATTATGAGTTTATAGGAAGTTGGACAGGCAAATGAAAATCACGATCAAAATTCAACTAATTGCACAGCCTTACTTCAGAGTGAGTTCAGGGCGTACAAAAGAAATTAGACATACTATTAAATTAAACAGTAGACATACTAAGAAATTAAACGTACTAAATCAAACAATGAAAAAAGTAGGAATAAAATAATTGAGAGCAGAAACTAACCTGTAGTAAAACCTGTTTTTTGTTGTTTGAGCATAAAAGCTAAAGGCAAATTCACTACATAATAAATGTGGAGCCGTAGAGTGATTTGATGGATTTAATATGATAAATGTTCTTCTCTCTCTCCTCTGTAGCTATGAGCCACCTGAATGGTCAAAAGGTGTTTGGTAAAGTAATGAGAGTGACTTTGTCTAAACATCAAACCGTGGCTTTGCCCAGAGAAGGCCTGGATGATCAGCTACTAACTAAAGGTAAGAAGGTTCGTCTGTGTCCTGGAGTCATTCATCTATGGCGTCAACAGCCAGATTAGTTATTGACTGATCCATACAAAGTCTTAAAATGAAATGTATAGTCGTCATTGTCCAAAAATCCTTTCATACGCTTTGGCAAATCATGTGGCAGCTTTGACCTTAATTGCTTGGAAATAATAAATAAGTTAATTTATACTCATACTTTGAAAAGGAATAATTTTGTGAGACTAGGATCATAAACATGTTTGTTTTTGCAGATAATAGAGATATCTGAGTTCAAGGTTCAGCAACACAACAGAATATAGTTCACACAGACTTTTCTCTACTCGATATGGATTATCTGTGGGTTAGATGGAAGCAAACTCTACAGTAAAAGAGTCAAAGTTGTAATAATATTCTGGTGGATAAGGTTTGCATGAGCATGTGGACAAACATGTGCTGATCAGTGAGTCCCTGTTTCTGCAGGTCATGACCTTACCCTTTCCCATCTGTCTATTGTCCTATGTAAATAAAGGCAAAAATGCCCCAAAATTATATTTATATTCATGACTTTGCACCAAACAATATTGTATTTTTATTTTTTTGGTCAGATTTTTCTGGTTCGCCTCTTCATCGCTTTAAGAAGCCAGGATCCAAAAACTTCCAGAACATCTTTCCTCCCTCAGCAACTCTTCACCTCTCCAACGTCCGGTAGTACAACAAGTTCTTCTTTCTGCTATTGATGAAAATGGTTGCGGTGCAGCAGTCTAGTTGGCTTCATGTTTGCTTTAGATCAAGTCTAATAGTTTATCTTTGCATGTCCAGGGAAGGAGTTGGAGAGGAAGATCTACGTCTCCTGTTCTCCAACGGTGGCGGAACGGCCAAGGCCTTTAAGTTCTTCCAGTAAGAAGCCTAAGAAGAATTGCATGACAAATCAACATAATCATACTCTGATATACTATAATATTACTGTTCAGCGTCTCCACACTGTGTTCCCTGTTAGGGACCTTCTGCTAGTTACATGTTTCTGTATCGATTGATGAAAAATGTTCACAACAAATAAACAAAATTATTTTTCTCCTCTGTTTGCTGTAGTAGATTATATTTAAAATGCCCGAACTACTACAGGTGAGGTTTTAGGGAAACTAATATTTTATATGGACATGGTACCACATTTAATACTAAAAAATCAATAATTAGACTTTATCATTCTGTTCTGAAACAATATTTTAGTAAGACGTAGTTTATAGATTTTATTTCAAATATAAATTGACAAAAAAAGTTTTTCTTTGCTGGAATTGGTATTAAGTTTTATATAAATGGTCTTAAAAAGACTTTAACTTGAATGAATCTGTAGGAATCCTGGAGATGATATAAGGAATGACACTTGTAGAATCTTCTGTGCTTGTTGAAGCTGTGGACTAACTTTTTCTACCTAGAAGTAAACGGTTCCATGAACGCAAACAAGGCATCATCAGTTCTGGTTTCTATCAAAGTGTTTGTTTCTGTTCCCTCTTTCAGAGACCGTAAAATGGCCCTGATCCAGATGTCGTCCGTCGAGGAGGCGATCCAGGGCCTGATGGAGCTTCACAATTACGACATGGGAGGGAATCACCATCTGAAAGTTTCCTTTTCAAAGTCCACCATCTAACCCTTGACACGCGACTCCTAAATCTGATCGACGAGCGAGGAAGTCCCCACCGTTGTCCTCTTTTCCACATTTTCTGTTACGCTCTGCTGCGCTTGTCCCCGAACCCGAAATCAAGAATATTTGATCACAGAATTGTTTCCAAACTATGAAGCTGTAGCGTGTAACCTTTTACATATAACTCAGTTGTTCACACAACACTGATTCAGCTTATCACACTGGGTAAATCTCTGTATGTCACAGTTTGCTGAGTTTTTAAACAAGTGTTTGTGGCAACATTCCCACACTGGCTGGATGGTTGAATCCAGAGAGAGACTTAAATGTGGATAAAATAACTGATTTGTGCGGCTTTCTTAAACTCTTTAAATGTCATTGAAGAGTCTGTTATCTCCAGTTGTCATGTTTTTTTTTTTCCCCTCCTCTCACTGCCACACAGGGAGACGAAGGTTCCGCACTATAGCTTTAAATTTAAGAAGTAAAACACTGAAATAGTTTCAGTTCAGATATTTAGAAATACCATAAGGTACGTTTTGTTGACCAGTAGCAGGTACCAGAGTTCCATCTCAAAGTCTGTTTGAATCTTAAACTTTTCACCCTGCTGCAGTGATGTAGAAATGCACCCCGGGGTGTATCCATGCACCGTGGTGTCGCTGCCGGGCGTCGTTACAGGTGCAAACGCAGCAGACTGGTGACCACATGTAGCTGTGATATCAGCTGAGGTCAAAGGTGAAATGGATTTGAAATGCAGCCTGATGTTTTACACTTTTTTTTTTTTTTGCTTGGATTTCCGTTGAGGTTTGAGCTGCTGTGATTAATCTGGTATTCTTCTGTACATTTGGCCTCATGCGGGAAAACGATCTGCCAAAAACTGTTCGAGCCAGGATTTGATCTTTCTTTGTTAGTAGCCATTGATTTCTGGGATTGACCGATGTTTTCTTACTCTTCTCTCTTTGAGAAGACGTTACAAGTGATGAAGACTGTTACCAAGACAAGAAACAAACTTTTAGCTCTTAGTCTTTTTTTTTTGTGGCATCTGCCAATCAGTTCTCAGTCATGTGTCCTTATTTAGTGTTGAGGGGTGTTACTTTATAGTGATAAACATCAGCCACGCCCTTCTAATTTATGATGAAGTAGTATTCATCATTTAGCTCATCTGGAGTTTTCTTTTTTTTTTGTTTTGTTTTTTTAATTCTCAAGATAAAATGAGAATGTTGCTGCATGAGGCCTGTTGTGTCACCACTTAACCCAAACACCCATTGGATTATTTTCCAAAGCAAATGCTGTTTTAAACTAAATTGGCTTTCGTTTCTCATACGTTGATACAGCCACATCACATCCCTCCTCTTTCCTTCTCTGACAGGCAGCCATCAGCTGTCTGTCACTACACACACACAGTGTGTAGTGTGCTGGTTCACTCCTCCAAATCTCTTCCTGTATATTTGTGTACTTGATGAGGTCACTGAAGGTTAAAGTGTATTCCTACTGTTCTCTCCTCATCTGTAAATACGACCAATTTGACATTACCAGCAGCCAGTTATGTCGTAGGGATTTTAGCAACCTTACCTTGGAACATTGGAAATTTCCAATAACGTCTTTTCACATTTATTGAACAATGTTCACCAATCAAGCATCAAAAATTCAAGTTTTTGAAATTTTAATTATTGTTGCTAATATTCAATAGGCCAGATCAGATGAAATATACCAGATACCTTTTGGATGCTAAAGAAAAAACCTAATTTAATTAAAGTGAAGAGTTTATTCTTGATTTTTGAACATTGAAAAATCAACGAAAACAAGTTATTGAGAATTAAGGTAAATCCATGTACTAAAAATATAGATACATGATAGAAAAATGACAATATATTCAATGCTAGAAATCTAATGACTTTTAAAACTTCAAAATGTAGAGAAAAAGATTTACTTTCATTTGGTGCAATTTCAACATGTATGTTTTCTTTAGTGGGCTGTTATTTCCACATAGGAATAATCATTTGAAGCCATTTATACATGATACCAGTTTAATATGAAGTTCATGAAATCCTATTTATGGGGATGTTTAAAGGCGTTCTGGAAAATTTGAATCCTCTTAAATTCACATTTAAATCCTCCTAAATTAACAAAATGAGGTGGAATGTATGGACCTGAACACACTGCTGACATGGAACCATTACGAGGATTAAAAGGTGACCGTTTCCCTGAAGATTAGAGCCGATTGTAAGGTTCCCAGTAAGATCCCAGTCGTTTCTCACGCATCCAGTTTTGTAGACAAGGTTCCAACATGTGATTCTGGTCTTGGTCTCTGATTTTTGTGAGGAGACCTGTTGGGAACAAAGTGCATGTACCTTTAGTCTGTCACCTGATTGAACTGTTTCTTTAAACAGATTATTTTACCGGTAATATGCGTTGATCTTGTGTTAAAACCTGTAGAAACTGTTAATTTTGTTATTGTTTTGTTTTTTTAGCGTGAACCTTGTTTTTTCAGTCCTCTTACTCCTCAGAAATGCACAGAAATCTTGGTCACTGTTTCAGCAGAGGTCACCTGTAAAGTGACATTTTATTTTTTCAACTCATCTCGGGAAAACTTTTTTTTTTGATTTTCTTGAACACTTTTTTCTCTTAGGGGGTTGTTGTAAATTTTTCTACTTGAGTTCAGTTTTCAGATTAGCACAAATTAAACACGTCTTTTCTACCAACGAGCCCAAGTTAAATGGTGTGTGTGTTTTGTGTTTGTGATTCCGACCGTGTTCAGACCTCCGCTCTCATCTGTATCTTACCCTCGATAATAAACTTCTCTCACTCTGCTCAGTTCTGTCTCTCTGCTCTCGCTTCTTTCTCTCCGCTTTTTTCCCCCCCTTCTTTTAGCTGTTCTGTTCTTTCTACATTTCTACCGAGACATGAAAGTCGACGCTGCGTCCACATCTGAATGTCTGTTACAGTTTTGGACAAAATGTTTCACTTTTTAACGTCTAGGAAGAAAATATGAAGTACATTCAAGTACTGTACTTGAGTAGAATTGTGCGGTACCTATACTTGTGATGGTAATTTATACTTCGATTTAGAGGGAAATATTGTAATTTCTACCACACTATATTTGATAGCCCCCCAATTTCAAAGAACACATTAGCACTTTGTGCTACATTATTTTATGGAAAGTGATTTATAAATAGATATTGATTGATCCATAATATCCCCAGAACTCCACCACCTGAAGAATATATCAAAACAAGCATTGATGACTAAAACTGGCTCTCAGACACTGGTTTATGCCTTCATCTCCAGCAAATTAGACTATTGCAATGCTCTATTCACAGGATTCTCCTAACACTCAGTAGACCGGCTCCGTCTCATTCAAAATACAAGAGCACAGATTCTCACATGCACAGAAATTTGACCATATTACTCTAATACTGAAAGCACTTCATTAGCTCCTGGTACAACACAGAATCTCCTTCAAAATCCTGTTAATAGTTGATAGAGCACATCATGGTTTGGTGTTCAGCTCCTGTGGCCCTGGTCTCTGGAAGCAGCTGCCTGATGATCTGTCACGACTGTGTCCATATTTATTTCAAAACTCCAAACATTTCTGTTCTCATAGGCTTTTAGTCAAGAGTGTGTGTGTGATTATCTGTAAACATTATTGTTTTTAAAGGAAGAGTTCAACATTTTTAAAAACTCACTCATCTATAGGGTTTTTGTTTTACAAAAAAAGGGTAAGGCACCAATTGCTATGACTATGGGAATCGTGGGTGAATTTTCAAAAATGTTAAACTATCCCTTTAAATGTGAAGCACATTGAGTTACTGCAACTGTAATTGTGCTACACAAATACAATTTACATTGATGTCCTTTTAGAGCTGCAGGGAGAGGCTTGAGAGAGGAAATGTAAAACTATTGATATCTAGCAATCAGTTTTATTTATAAAGCACATTTAAAAACAACTTGTGTGACATGCTCAACACGTTAAAATAAAATAAAACCTATAGAAGAAGCGACAGAGTGCTGAAACGTTAAAAACTAAATAAAACAGAAGAAGCAACAATAATACTTAAAACAATTATATTAAAATATTAGCTACGGCAGCAGATATAAAATACATACATCAAAACACATAAGAAGTTAGAAATATATATATTTTAATCTATATGATTTTTTCTATAAACATTATTTAAATGCTACTATTATGTTAAAATGCTGTTTATAATACCTTATAATTTAAAAAATTATACAAATTATTAAGATAGTTAATACTTTTGTTTTACATCTCAAGTTATTTCAAGTTTTTCAAACTAACTTGATTCTAACCACTGACTTGTATATGTATATATATATATATATATATATATATATATATATATATATATATATATATATATATATATATATTTAAATGTGTGGAACTTTGACATTGGTGCTGAAGTATGCACCTTGTTTTTCCTTTAATGTCACATTTAGCTCAAAGCCCAGGAGGACAAAGTCAGCTGTTGGGTGTTCGCCCTGCTTTTCGCCTTCCGAGGAAGCATCACCTTCATCATTGAAGTCGTTTAGCTGTGGGATCAATACGTGAAATAGCTGGGAGGTGTCCAGTTTGTCCTCTGCTGTAACCATGGCAACTGGTCAGAGAGGATGAAGGACCATCTTGCTGCAAGAGGAGCCTGTCCAGCTTCCAGCCACCAACATAACATATGTTAATCAGTTAGTTTGAGTGCGGGTCCAATCAATATGAACCATCTGTTGGTCCATATGTTGAACTGTATTTTACTAGAATATGAACTGCACAAAGGTTCAAGGTTTTTTGCTTTTGTATAGCGCTCTCACGATGAGTCATACATATTGTACTGTAAACGCTATATAACAGATGGTGAAGCTGCAGCACTACTGCCAGGTTTATCTCACACTGCTTCTTTTCAGTGAGCACTATCATTTTGTATTTATTAGTATTTTTTTTACTGCTATCTGTTTTACCTATGGGAATTAAAAAGTTTAAATATGAATAAACGGACATTTTCATACAAAGTGTCTTTTTTCCTTTTTTTTCATAATGAAAACATGATACTGTGTTTTATTCAGGATATCTGTACCCAAAAGGGATATTGTATCATGGTGGCATCATGTAAACATTTATAGACACTGGTCTGTTGTTTGTATCCATTTTTTTTGCATAATAGCCAACCAAAGCAGTTCACTTTAAGCTCTATTTACATACACACACAGCGATTAACAGCCTAAATGACAGGTCTGACTGTTTTTTTGTTTTTTTTAACTGTATCCACACAACAAATATATTTGTTTTCTTGTTCCTACCGTTTAATATTTCAGTATTTCACTATACAGACTGGTGGCCTTTCCAATAGTGTACAAGCCATCATGCATCCACTTCTGACATTACATATATTTTCATATTCATAGATGTGTACATACATAGGAAAATTCCAAAGAGCTGCACAAATCAGTTTACTGGATCAGCTGCTGAGAGAGATCAGCTGTTTCCGCAGCCAGCATCAACCAATAATGTCTGCAACTCTCCAAATAGGTGTTATTAGGGTAAACTAGGCCATCTATTAGGGATTTAAACAGTATATCAGATCCCATTTTTTAAAAAGTAGGCTACATATATATTTTGTGTATTTATTTGATAGCACAGGAAGAGAGAAGCAGAGACAGGTGGAAGGACATGTATGAAGGGTCCAGTCCACCTGCGGTGAGAACTGTAACTTCTATATATGGGGTGGCCACTTTACCCACTGCACCATTTGCTACCTGATCCCAGAATTTGAATAAGAAACTTCAATTCTGCTTTTGATTTCAGAAAAAAAAACATGATTTGAGACAGAATCGATTGCTTTCCCTTATTATCCAAAGGAATCCCGGATTTAACCTGGAAGTTTTAAAGGTACGTATCATGCAGCCACTGTCACGTTTAAAATTTTTTTTTTATAGCTCTAGATAGTCAGTCAGTCATTTTCTATACCCGCTTATTCCTCATTAGGGTCACAGGGGTCTGCTGGAGCCAATCCCAGCGCGTTACAGCGAGAGGCAGGGATACACCCCAGATGGTCGCCAGCCAATCGTCCCACGTCCCAGACCCAGGACCCAAGGAGGTCTTGAACCTGTGACCTTCTTGCTGTGAGGCAACAGCGCTAACCCCTGCACCACCGTGTCGCCCCATTTGGATATAGAAATTTGACAATTTCACAGTTCATGCATACTTCTCTCCTCATGTCACACCCACTTATTTCACTCTTCCAAGCAAATTTCAGCCAATCAGAGAAGAGAGGTTTAAATGTTTAAGAGAAAAAAATGACCTGTACTTTTTAGAGCTGGAGAAAGTGCTGTAAAAACAGATTTTTTCTCATGTAGAATTGCAAATATATCATGTTAGGTGTATCAAAACTTCAAATAAAATTCAGAAAAGGGCAGGACATGAGACCTTTAAGTCGAATTTTAGAAACTTGAATATGCATGTGAATTGTTATTCAGAATGTGTAAGCATTGAAAAATAAAAGTGAAAACAAATGATTTATATTTGAAAAATCTAATTCAGAAGCTAAGTATTCACATACATAATTCCAATGCTAAAACAGTGCTAGAAATGCAATGGCTTTTCAATTACAAAATCTGATAAAACAGATTTCTTCAACACGGTGGGGTTTCCGAGTTGACCCTGAAGGCATCATGCTGTAGCGTGGCGAGGGCGGGCCGTGTGACGTCACGTGTGACGTAGCGCCGGGGCTCTGGCTGTTTATTGTTCCTTCATCACAGCACCGACAGAGAAAAACAGGCTAACAAGCCGTCAGCGAGCTTCATCCACACGGTTCACGGTCGGTTTAACGAAGGTGCCACAGTCCAGACAGCCGGGGCCATGGCGTACGCGTACCTCTTCAAATACATCATCATCGGGGACACGGGTAAGCCAGAGCCGGAGAGGCGATACCTGCCAGTTAGCATTGAGCTAGCGGTCCATTTCCGCAGTGTTGGATAGTCAATGACGTGGTCAAAGCGGAGAGGGGTGGGATGACAGCCCCGATATATGCCCTTAACACACCGGGAGCATGGTTAAAAACACCCGAACGCCGCGGGAAAGCGCACACAGTCACATCCAGCACCCACAGCCGAGCTGGGCGCATCATATTTGGGCATTTTGTCCGTCTGCGTCGAGGGTGGGGGTGTTAGCCGCAGCTAGCTAGCCTAGCGTTAGCTCTGTAGCGGAGAAAATACAGAAAACAGCTGTCACAGCATCGAATTAACATAATACAGCGGGTGACATGACGCAGATAAAGACAATATTAATTTATTTTATGTGTGCGTGCGTTTATCACGTAACATTTACGTTAACTTAGCTTCTACTGGGCAGTGAAGGCCACAGCTAAAGCCTCCAATATTCCCCTGAAATGGCGTAATGTTGAGCAGCTGATATTACAGATTTTAGCTGGACTGTTCCTTCACCCTTATCTGTGCTGTAATCTCATCTTTTTTTAGTTTAGAAGATTGCGATTTTCACTGTGTGGAAAACGATACGGAGCAGTAGTTAATGTTGTCATCTGTGGTGTAATGTAACGAGGTAATTATACTTCGTTACAATACTTAAGTATTTGTTGGGAGTACCTTTACTTTGAGTTTTTATATTTCTAACCCTCATTTTTACGATACTACATTTTTCCTGAGCTTCTTCATTACTTGGGACAAAATATAATCTTAATTTGGTTCAGACTGATAAATCACAAATAAATAGTTTGGAAGCTAATTCTAAATAAACAGTTACAAGTGTGATGTGGAAACCTGAAGACTCAGGTTGCAGGAATACTAGGAATCAACTTCATTATTCTCAGAATTCTGACTAAATTCTAACAGCAACAACATTTACAATCAGTACAATCAATAATCAATTCTTGTATCTCTGAATATTATTTAATAATACACTAAATCATTTAATTTTATAATTTGGGAATTTATAAATGATTCTCAGCTGTATGAATTGGACACGTCCATTTTTTACCCTTTCTTGTTGTGTAATTCTGTTTTTTTGATAAACTACAATTTTTTCAATAAGTTATTAGTTGTAGAAGTAGAAGTAATATTTGTAAAACATTTAATCAAAGAGGGTTTAATGTCAATTTTTGACACATGAAAAACAATTTAAAATACAAACAATATATAACACATCTTCTGTTTTTTACATGTAAAATATTCATCTTGAAACTAGTAACTAGCTATGAATTCAATGTAGTGGAGTAAAAAGTAGAATATTTCCTAAGTATAAAGTAGCATCCATTAAAAATACTCAAGTATAGTATAAGTACCTTATTGTAATTGTATTTAAGTACAGTAATTGAGTAAACGTTCTTCGTAACTTTCTACCACTGTTGAACTCCTGACTGTTTAGTTAGCCTGCAGGTGTATTTGAAATTCAGCGTTATTACAATAGTGTAAACAGCAGTAGAAGAAGAATTCTGATCCTTTATGTCAGTAAAAGTACAAACACAGTAATGTAAAAACATTCCTTAAATAACAGTACATAAGTATTAATGTGAAAGTGCTCATTTCCTTCCTGTGATATATCAGATTATTAATATGACGCATCATTGTGTTGCAGCATGTTTCTGTTGTAGCTGCTGGAGGTGGAGCTAGTTTCTACTACTCCCTATACAGTTAGTTAGTTTAGTCCAGTGGTTCCCAACTGAGGGGTTGGGTCCCTCCAAAGGGTCAGCAGATAAATGTGAGAGGTCAGTAGATGAATAATGGGAGAGGAAAGAAGAACAAAGTCCTGAATCACAAATCTGTTTCCACTTTTTGGACTTTTTTTCTTATCTTTGATTTGAATATTTGACATCAAACACTAAAAGACTGAAATCAATGGTTTCATATTTAACCATGTGTTAAACCATGTGTTTAACCATGTGTTATAATAATTCAAAAAGGAAAAAAAAATCACTTGTTATCTTATTCAGTGAGTCAAATCTGTATCTGAAAAGTAAATAAACCTTCAGATACATGTGGTGGAGTGAAATATAGCATCAGATGGAAATACTCAAAGTACAAGTACCTGAAAATTGTACATGAATAAATGTACTTTTCGTTAGAGCCCAACACAGGTGTTTTTGGTAAAGGAAGCAATTGAATTATCATTAACCACTGTTTTTCGTGCAGTTATTTGCTTATATTGTAAATAAGACCGACGCCAGAAACGTTAAATATAGTTTAATGTTTCTTGCGTCCGTTTTGGAAAAGGTTCGTAATGTGTGTTAATTCAGTCCTCGGTGTTCACTGTGGTGGTTGCATGTTTGCGAAATAGCTTCATGTTGTTGTTTATGTCTCGTAGCGAGTGCTGAAGGAGCTGTAGCCAAGGCCGTGTCTTGATTACATAAACCAGAAATACTCTCCAAGAAACGCTGCGCACTGCAAACGTCTGAATCAGAGGTTGCTATTCTAAGTATGTCAGGCATGGTCCAGCTTTTTAAAGGGGGTTAAACAAGTTACAGTCTAATAATTGGTTATAAAGCCTGAATATCTAATGATAAAAATCTTTGAGAAGTTTTAGAGCTACGCAAACGCTACAGTATCTGTATGTGTAGCTAACGACTATTCTGATAGATGATTAAACTATTACGTTGATGAGCAACTATTTTGATAATTGATTTGAGTCATTTTTAAGAAGAAAATGTCCAAATTCTCCGGTTCCAGCTTATAAAACCTGATTTATTTTGTGTTTTTTAGTCTCCTATAATGGTGAACTGATGATCTTTGGACTGTTGGTCTGAAGAAACAAAAACATTTTAGGTTGCATCTTCAGCTTTGGGAAATGGTGATCATCATTTTATGAACTAGCCACCTAATCAATTAATTTTTTCAATAATCAATAGATTAATTGACTTTCAAAACATCCGTCAGTACCGGCTATAGTCACTTCATTAATGGCAATAAGAACATTGTTTCATAGTAGGGCTATGACTATTTTGAAAGCTGAATAATCTATCGATTATCTAAATGATTCATTGATTAGTTGTTTTGCTGCAGTCGGCTCTAAAATGTCTTTTTGTCCAGACCAACAGTCCACAACTCAAAGATCATCAGTTTACTGTTATAGACGACTAAAGAAACCAGAAAATTATCAGATTTGAGAAGCTGGAATTTGGACATTTTCTTTTTAAACATGACTAAAATTGATTAATCGATTATCAAAATCGTTTGTGATTAATGTAATAGTTGGCAATGAATCAATTAATAGACTAATTGTTGCAGGTCGACATGTTAATGCATATATTCAGTGTAGTGGTAGTGGTAGGGGTTGTACATATATGCCACATATATTGTTTGTATTGTTAGTTTGTGCACCTCCAGTAACACTGTGACATTTTCTTTGCGCAGGACGTTCATGGTTCAGATCAGGTCAATTCTCCTCAACCACTAAATGTCATTGTGAGTTTCCAGAAAATCCTAAACACTCCTCTCATGCACTGAAGTGACAGTAGCGTCTCAGACGTCATTTAAATAGTGCAGGCTACATTTTTTTTCTCATGTTGGAAATGCGATTTATATCAAAACGGTGACCTTTGATATCATAAGTGCTATTTTTGGCGAAGCAGAAAGAGGAAGAATACAAGGACAGAAAGACAGAAATCCGTTGTTGACACACAGCATGACTTGTAGTTTTTGGCCTTAAATATTTAGTTTACTACAATGAATCCTGAATTCTTTGGCTTGGCTTTTGATTAAGAGATGCATCAGTACACTCCAGAGATATTAAGGAAGTATAAATCCCCCCAAAAAGAAGCACAAGATAAATATTAGCATTTTTTTTTTCATTTTTTCACCTAACAGAATCTTTTCACTTACATTTTAGCTCAGATCATCAGTTCTTTTACAGGAACAATAAGCAGTCCATGTCTTAAAATTACATTTTAAATTTAGATTAAGTTAAAAGTTTCTAAACATCAGTTTCTAAATATTTCTGGTCCATCCACAAGGTCAGTGAATGCTGGAGCTTTAAAAACTGCAGGTCAGGTGTGTTAGAGGCTGATTGTTGACATTGGACCATGTGATTTCTGTCAAAAAAAACCAATAAACTGGTTGAAGTCGCATACGTAGAGAATATGAACACATATAATGAAGGAAACCAGCCGATAACGTGTTTGTCTGCATTATCTTGTGTTGATGAGTACCGGTTCTAATGATGGATTATGTTTCAGTGATGTTATCTGCCTAATTGTTTGCTAAGACTATTCTAAACCTTGAGTAAGCAGTCAGCCTGGTTCTGTTAAAGGACCAATCCTTTAATTTTTCGTGTTCATAGAGTTGGTTATTTCAAACACGTCCTGACATTGGCGTCGAATTTAAGGTAAAAAGAGGCACATTAATTCGAAAGGTTCTTCAAATTGTCGCCAACCAGAAAAAAACGTTGAAACCAAAAAAAAAGACAATCCCTGAAAGTGTCGTCAGCTACTGTTGTTACAGGTTCAATTAGTGTTTGTAGCCAATCAGGTAGTCTACCATTTACATTTCTCTGTGTCACAGTGTGTGTTCTATTGAATTGTATATTATTACATCAGAGCTGCAAGATGAGTCGATTAATCGATTAGTTGCCAACTATTTTGATAAGTAATTGATTTCAGTCATTTTAAAGAAGAAAATGTCCAAATTTTCCTGGTTCCAGCTTCTCAAATCAGATTATTTTCTAGTTTCTTTAGACTTTTTTATAATAAACTGATGATGTTTGGGTTGTGGACTGTCGGTCTGGGGAAAAAAAAAAGAAATTTTAGGTTATGTCTTCAGTTTTAGGAATAAGTGATCAACATTTTATGAACATCAATAGATCAATCAATCTAAATAGTTGTTAGTTGTAGCACTAATTTGCTTCCTATTAAAGTTTTTGTTTTTAACTAGGTTTAGTTTTTGTTAATTATTGTGATTGTTATAGTGCCCCTACATTATATTGCAGTCTCTTGGGTTCTTCTCTGCCTTGAGATAAATGGAGATTCCATATGGTTCCAGATGATTATCTGTCCTTCGTTAGGCCGCCATGGCCCGCAGTAGTTTGACTTGTGTCAGTTGGGTGTGTTTGTTTGTATCCAGGTAACTGCCGTGTTGAGTCCTGATGCACCAAAGCAAATAACCAGGAGATCTGTAGCTTTGTCTAGAAAAATCTATTGGCACATAAAATGAGATGTACATCATTTTAATACAAATTAATTCATGTCTGAAAAGAACCCAAGAAATCTTCAATTCAAACAGCAAGCATCTTAGGTATTTATTAAAAGTACTCAACATAAACATAATTTATATTTAAACAAACAAACTATCAGATGTTTTATCTTCATTAATTTCCTCCTTATCAGACTTTCCCCTTTTGTGTCAGGGAAACAACATTATTTTCATAAAATATGTCAGGACTTTATTTGAATGAGCACAAATTCAATCATAAAATGTTAATAACTTAAATAAAAAGTCATTTCTGTTTCCCAAAGCTGAAGATGCAACTTCAAATATATGTTTTAGTCCAGACCAAGAGTCCACAACCCAAAGATCATCAGTTCACTATTATTGAAAAGAAACGGGAGAATAATCAGATTTGAGAGGCTCGGACCAGAGAATTTGGACATTGTCCAAATTTGGATTTTACTCAAATCCATTAATTGATTATTAAAATTGGTTCTGATTAATAGTAGTTGGCAACTAATCTATTAATTGACCAATCACTGCAGCTCCATGGGACTTTATTACTTATTTTCCTGTCAACCGTCTCACTTTCTTGTTCTTTAATTGCAGTATTTTTAACAAATAAATAGTTGAGCAATAGTTGTACTGATCTATAAGAGGCCATAAAATAAGCAACTCACATTTTTAGCAGCAGTTGCTGCCAACATTTTCTTCCACACGTCTCTAGATATATGATTTTCCATTGTTGCTTCATACTGAAGCATTTTTTATACAAAAAAAATCACAACTATATAACATGAATTTCTACAGAGGCATCCTTTTTTTATTCTATTAAACATCTTATGAAATTGTTATTAGAAACAAAGTTATTATAAACGCAGAGGTGCCTATGTAATATGATAACAAGTAATTACATACAGTCTTTAAACTGGCCCTTTGAGGGAAACAATAACTTACAGTAAGGTGGTAACATATACTGGACATTTATCACCCACACTAATATATCTGTGTTCTGGTCATTTGTTCACAGAACTTTAAATAGCAAACATATTATTGTAAAGCAGCAGGGACCTATTAGTAACACTTAGATTTATAATCCCAACATTCAGTCTGAACGTGTCATTTGTGCTTCTGTGTGTTTTGTTTTCTTTTTTCTTTTTTTTTTTTTTGCAAACATCAGCACTGTTTGGTCCTCCGCTCAGTTCTGGCCGGGAGACTTTGCAATATGATACAAGGTCGAAGCTGTAAGTTTTAGAAGTACAGATTTATTGATTCTACTGTCCAAGTTATTAAGAGGGGGGAAAAAATGAATTCTGTTTTGGGTTTTGATTTTTCTCTCTCCAGCCAATGGCCTCCAGCCAGCCTGTCCACAGATCTGGTTGGCAGAAAGACGGATCGACTCCGAAAAGAAAATTATAGCCTGTACATGTTTAAGCCTCCAAAAATAGACCGATGTGGAACACCGTCAGTCTGCACATTTCCAGCTATTCACCATTTTTTTTTTTGGAGACTTTCGACCTCATATTTAGGGTTTATGACATTGGATTTTTTTTAAACAAGAAATATCCAGGTTAATATAAAATAATAGTGAATATTCGACATCACTTTATAAACTGTTCCTGGGCCAGTTGTACAGAGTAACATCTGCCCTAACTCCTACAGTCCAGTAGTGAGAGTGTGGAGAATTGCACATTTTTTCAGAAAGTGCTTCTTATAGACTGTTGCTACATTCACTTTAATATCTCTGACTAGCACGTGCTTACACAGTATTGCATAGTGTATTTAGACATGGTGTTTTATAAAAAGACACAGAACGTCTCTTAAATCTGTTTTACTTGTGTCACTTCCAATGAGCTTCAAAAAACAAATTAAAAGCTGATCCAGTTTTGTTCGTAAATATCTTAAAACCTTATTATCGCCCTGTTCAGCCATGCTAGTGACACACTCC
Source organism: Lepturacanthus savala (assembly GCA_030544235.1). NCBI lineage: Eukaryota > Metazoa > Chordata > Actinopteri > Scombriformes > Trichiuridae > Lepturacanthus > Lepturacanthus savala. The sequence continues at coordinate 15,505,754 of CM060461.1, forward strand.
TTGAAATCTCATTCTGACATTCGTGGTTCACTGATGACATCTTCTGAAGACGTTCATGACTTTTATATCACGGCACAATGTTGTAGATGTGGTTTTGTGAAACATCAAAATAGTCGGATGGGTTGCCATGAACTCTGGTTCTTGTCCTCTCTGTTGTTTTCCTTAACCTTTAATCGAGCGCCATCATCCGAGGAACATTTTTCTATTTGGTTTTTGACAAAGTCCCCATCCGACAATAAAATGACGCCCCTCCATCACCCTCAGCTTTACTCGTGTGAATTATCAACCAGCCTCTGTGCTCCAAGCAGAGCTGTCGACTCCTAATCATCAGTTCAAAGTAGGCAATAAAACAATATCAATATCCTCAATATCCACATCATCATAAAAAATAGTTTAATATAATATCAATAGTTTCACTCAAGGTTTGCACAAAAAAACAATCCAATGCAGGCAACTAACGACAAACATAAAACTTTATTGATGATTGATTATTGAAACAATTAATTGATCAGTTATTTGCTTTATGAAATGATGTAAAATGTCCTTCACTGTTTCCCAACCTACAAGACTTTTTTTTAATTATTTTTTTTAGTCCAGTCCAGTTTACTATTAATGAAGACTAAATAAACCAGAAAATAATCAGGTTTAAGATGCTAATACTAGAGAATGTGGACATTTTCTTCCTAAAAATGACCCCAATCGATTAATCGGTAATCAAAATAGATGATGATTAATGTAATTGTTACCAATTAATCCAACTAAAGTTGGCAACTAATTGATTAATTGACTATTTGTTGCCGCTTTACAATGCCAGTCATTTAACCGACAAATGACAAATTAAGTTTTATATAAAATGGTTACGTTCAGCTTTTTTTCTACTGTCTGTTATTAAAAATGGATAATTACAAATAATCATTGTTATCAACTTATATAAAATATATGTCTTAAAAGTAGGTCATTAGGCATAAAATGCCTCCTAAATATTTAAATAACTATCAATGATATAAACAAATTTGTATCAGTAGGCTTTTATTTTTTAATGTCAGCTATCCATGTGGCTTTAGGCTCAGAAAGGTTTGTTTAAAGCCTCAGTGTTGGCGTCACTCCTCACTTTAAGGAATTTAATGGCTTCATAAATGGGTGTGTCTCATGAAGCCGTGATAGGAAGGCGTCTTCAGTTCACGATTGAAATGAGGTCATTTTTTTTGTTCACTATTTTAATTAATTATAGCCTTATGGGGGCTGTAAGCTCCATTATCCAGTTAATCAGCAGCCTGAGTAATGTGAGGTTAGCTGAGCATTCTACTCAGCCCGTGGTGCGGTGTGGTATGTTGGCCCTGCGCCGTCATATGACCTGACGTACACACATCAGCTCTCCTGACTGCCTCGTGTGCATTCTGACCGCCATGTTTTACTGACCGTTTCTACAAGGACACTTGGTTTATTTCCTATCTGACAGCATCTTTGGTTTGGCACATTTACAACCATTTATAGACACGGCTGCCCCAACGCTGACGGTTTGCTTTTTTTTTTTGGCAGAGCGGTACCATAAGTTGTTGGGTTGTCATGTTCTATTGCAGTGACATTCCCAGTGACTGGAGAAAAATGGCAATGCTCAAGGGGACCTGGGTAGCACTCGCTCAGGTTTCTCAGCAGCGCAATCTGCTGACCTCGCTAAGCTTCAGGTTACTGTTGTAAGTGAGCAGAGCAGCATGTCAGACACATCTGCAGCCTGCCGCTGATCAACTTCAAGTGATGTAAATCCACCAGTAACACAATGTCATAATCAGACGGTTTATTTACTTATTATTTGTAACCAGCAGGCTACTTTACTCACTTTAACAAAGAACAGCTTCAGCTGTTTTTTGTTTTCTGTTCGGCTTATTAGCAAATGCAGTGTTTCCCACAAACCAAGTAGCATTGTGTGGTGCTAGGAGCTTTGAAACCCCTACTCCCAACCCCCTCAGTGATGAATGACTCGCACAAACCTTTCCAGGATAGTATCAATTAGGCATCCCCGTGAGTAACGGTTCATGCATTGTATGTAGGCTAGTGGAAAATTCTTATTAAATGTAAACGTGGCTGTTGATGCCTCTCTCCTCTCTCTCTCTCGTTCTCTGTGCTTGTGAGCGAGAATGACCGAATCGGGGTGAAAAAAAGAGGCAGCAATAATTAGTGTTTTCATTCTGTGGCGCTGCGCCACAGATTGGTCTGTGTGGGAAACACTGAAATGCTCACATGCTAACAAAGTAAGATGGACACTAGAACTGCATTGATTCATTGATTAGTTGCTAACTATTACATCAAACTCTAACTGTTCTGATCTTTGATTAATCAATTTGAGTCATTTTTAAGAAGAAAATGTCCAAATTTCTGGTTCTATCTTCTCAAATAGAATTATTTTTTTGGTTTTCTTTAGGCTTCTATAATAGTAAACTCATGATCTTTGGGTTGTGGACTGTTGGTCTGGACAAAAAAAGACATTTTAGGTTGAATCTTAAGCTTTGGGAAACAGCGATTTCCATTTTTAAACCATTTTATGAACCAAACAACAAATTGATTAAAAATTTGAATAATCAATAGATGATTAACTATTAAACTAGTCATTAGTTGCAGCCTTAATGGACGCCTGCATCTTAGCTGGTCCCATGCTGGTTTGTCATTAACATTTAGATCACAGCACAGCTGTGACTTATTTCCACCTCAAAGTTGTTTGAAACAAGTATGACTCAGCTCTATATCTGAAAATTCCCAAGCCATGAATTTGTGAATCTTTTTCATTTCAGAAGTTTAACTGCTGGACTCAGGATGACTGTAAAGTAGGGCCAGGCCATATTGGAAAAAAAAACTTCATTGCAATATGTTTTTCCCTGCAATATGAAGACAGGGCAGTTTTTTTTCTGTGCAAACCATGCACCACCATGCAGAGCTTCTTTTCTCATCTCTACACACTTTCAGTAATATTCGTTCACACCTTTGTTTTACCTACTTTCAGATGAAGATTTTGTTTTGTTCATTTCCTTTCATTGTCGTCCGTTTCCCTCCTAACTTAAAGTTTGGACATTTGTTTGTTTGGGGTGTGTTTTGCTTATTTGGGGAACACGGGTGTTTGGGTTTTACTCATTTGGAGAGGTCACTGTGAAATAGTCAACAAAATCCTATCCTATATGAGGCTAAAACAGAAGTAGTCGATCCCCACCATGCCTATCAGAAAGAAGGCTGCTTTCGGTAGCACCTCGGTGTGTGTGTGCACCTCTGTGAGGCGACGCTGCTGTTTAAATCTGGTATGGAGACAGACATAGATTGTGTTTTAGAGGGAATTATTTTCAATGCACATTATGACCCGACGCAGCGATCCATTATCGAGCGATGTGATAGGCTGTTGATGAGCCGAGGTGAAAGCAGGCTGGGGGGTTTGAATTTTATGTTAAGTAAAACTACGGAATAGCGCCACAATAACTCAATCAATTAGTTGCCACTATTACATTAATCGCCAACTATTTTGATAACTGATTAATTGTATTGAGTCATTTTCTGGTTCCAGATTCTCAAATCTGTTTTTTTTTCCCAGTGCGTTTAGTCTCCTGTAATGGTAAAATTAGGCTTTGGCTTGTGAACTGTTGGTCTGAACAATAAGACATTTTAGGTAGACTAGGGCTGCAACTAATGGCTGTTTTGGAAATGAATCAATCGATTAACTAATTGATTATTGCAACAATAATTCTGTTAGTTTTTTGGTTCATAAAGTGGTGTATAATGTTGATCAGTTGGTCGAAGATGCAGCCTAAAATGTCTGATCATCACTAAAGACTAAAGAAACCATAAAATTATCCGATTTGAGAAGCTGGAACCAAAGAATTTGATCATTTTCCAATTAAAAATGAGAAATCAATGAATCGATTTTCTAAATAGATTGTAAGTTAATATAATAGGAAACCTCTATTGATCCAGGTCTCTGATATCTAGTGATCCAAGAAAGCTGAAGGAATAGCTGCTCCGTTCTAGACCAGCAAAAGTCCACCCTGGTGTCAAATCATCAATGGTCACATTAACCATGTTTCCTCACGTGTAGAACAAGGCTCCGCTTCATGTTTGGTTAGTCTCACATGGCCTGAGCTATCTCCTCATGATGTTTGCTCTGTGCCGGCGCCGAATATTGTTCTCGTTTGTGGCTCTTTAAACCAAATCGTCAAGGGGCAGGTGTATAACTGCTTTAATAATGTTGAGAAACATTCTGCACACGGTTAGAGCTGCAACTGATGACTATTCTGATAATCGATCAGATCAATCTATCCATTATTGAAGTGATTAATCGTTTAGTAGGTTCATAAAATGGTGTAAATCACACACTCTTATATTTGAGTCAAAACAGTACTGTATTAATAGTATTGCTTAACTGTCAATCGCCGTAACTCCAGTGCACTGAAAAAATAGAAAAAAGTAGCAGATTCAAACTTTCTATGGTAAAATATGCAGAGGAAAACTTGGTAGAAGCAGCCGCCAGACCTTTAACTACAGTACTGTAGTCTTACTTTTGAGAAATGTGAGTTATACGGCAGTCATACTGGTTTAATAAAAGAATTTGAGTAAATTACCATATTTTTCCAAGATTTCTGTCAGGAAGGAATTAATCTCCTGTCCCAAATTGCTGCATTGCCTCAAATAAAAGCCTGATCTATCAAATGATTAAAACAAGTAAACGTCCCGATTATTATTTGGTAACTATTTTGGTACGGTATTTCCACTGTTAAAGAATTTAAAAGTTCAATAAATGCATGCCGCGTCCAAATTCAACAAATAATCAGGATCTTAATATAGACCAAATTAATTTGATTTCTGTCATAATCAAGCAGCCCGAACTTTGTTATTCAAGTCCAATATCTTTGTATAATCCCAGAAAATGATAAGTGTATATATATTTATAATAATATATCGCCCTCATGCAGTGCAATTCATTTCATTAATACACCATAAACCAGTGAATTTTAACCATCTTCTTATTAAAAATGACTCAATTGATTAATGAATTATCAGAATAGTTGGTGATCAATGTGGTGGTTGGATCGATTAATCAACACGTGGTTGTCATCATCGTGCACCTTTTTAGACGGGACTCACACTTGCACTGGAGTGGAAGGAAGCAGAATAAATCTCAGCCATCTTTGTTGAGTCAGAATGTATTTACCTGGCCGGAGCGGAGCGGCTAAATGAATCCAGCTGTCAATCATCTGTAACCAGCCGCCCCGTCACCTGGCTTCGCTTATTATTTTCCTATAACCCTGCAGCTCTTTCTACATTTTAAATGCCCTCCACATAACACAAGCTTCCTGGTATGAGGAGGCGTGTTTACCTGTAAAACAGTAACATGCACCGGTCCTCGCTAATTATCACCGAGTGCAGCCTCGCTGAATCCCAGCAGGACGTGATTGTGGACTGCTGGCTCTCCACCACAGGCACCATGCTGACATCCTCTCCACTAGAAATAGGAGGAAGTGTTATGTGAGCGCGGTCGACGTCTGGGCTAGTTCAGCTAATTTAATTAGAGAAGTAGAGGAGCAAACAAACAGAAGCTGGACGCTGGACGTGTGCTTCCGCGGTCTCAGCAGGTGTCGACCGCACACACGGAGGTGACAGAGAGACGGTCGTCAAAGCTCCAGCTGGCCTCCGCCTGATCCCTTCCTTCCCATATCATCACCATCACTCAGCCCCTGTCTAGCAACGCTGCTGCCCTGGCGATGGTAGCCGTGGAAACCGCGAGGAAGGACGACCACACCCCCACTCCTGTCACTTCATTGAATCGTCAATTTCTGGCCGCGTCATTAACCTCCTCTTCCGTTATCTCCTTATTGAACCTCTTAGTTTCTCCTCTCCTCTCGTCTCCTCTCCTTCGTCTCTCATCTCCTCCCCCTCCTCTTCTTTCTCTTCTCTACATTTTTCCCCTTTTAGTCCCCTCTCCTTTTCTCTTAGTCTCCTCCTCTCCTCTCATTCTGTCCCTTCCTAGTGTCTCCTCTATGTCTCTCCTCTCCTTAGTCTCTCATCTCCTCCCCCCTCCTCTTCTTCCTCTTCTCTATATTTCTTTTCTTCATTTAGTCCCCTCTCCTTTTCTCTTAGTCTCCTCCTTCTGTCCCTTCCTAGTGTCTCCTCTGTCTCTCCTCTCCTCCCCTTAGTCTCTCCTCTATGTCTCTCCTCTAGTCTCCTCTTCTTAGTCTCTTCTCCTTTTAGTGCCCTCTCGTCTCCTCTTAGTCTCCTTCTCTCCTCTCCTTGTTGACGCACCTCTCACAAACACCTATTTAATGCGGTTGCTAACCTCAAATCTGACTGCTCATCCTATCACGAACCTCATTCTGCTAAATGAGGATTAGATTACAGTGTTTTTAATGTCCCAGACACTCGTGGGTCTTTCTTAAAAGCTGCATATTTAAAATTTAAACACTCTTTATTAGATTTGTGTGAAATTGGTGTGAAGATGATTCACATTTTCGTCTAAACCAGACATTGAAACCCTGCTCCTCTGCAGTCTCAGAGGGCAGTCAGTAGCACTGCGTGATGAATTAATTGCAGGTGGATTATCTGCTTTTCTTTTTGGCGAAATTAATCCTCGTCACATAGCTGGGATATGTCCCTGTATGTCTAATAACTGACTTCTAAAGTTCAGCCAAAACGAATGTGTTTTATCCCTCGCTGCAGCTATACAAGGAAACTTAAACCACTAAAATGTATTAAAAAAAGACTGGATTTTTGCACGGATCATCAAAATGATTTGAAAACTTTTTTCTTAAAGGTGCAATACAGACTTTAGAACTCTGAGCCCGTTCCATAAATGTCCAGCTTATCTCTGAAAGTTTAATTCTGCTGTGGCACAGGTTCCCAGTAAGAGCGGAACAAACAGTCCTCAACCCAAAGATCATCAGTTTACTATTATAGAAAACTAAAGATACCAGAAAATAATCAGATTTGAGGAGCTGGAACCAGAGAATTTGGACATTTTCTTATCAAAAATGACTCACTTCTAATATTAAAAAAAATAGTTGGTGATTAATCTAATAGTTGGAAACTAATGGATTAATCGACTATACGTTTAATTAACACCACACTCTCTCCCCTTGTGTGACATAAATGAGAGGAGGAAAATTAAGCATCTGTCTCCAGAGTAAATTGTCTTTTTATTATTAATAGTTATTTATTTGCTTTAGAACTTAACTGCTGTAAGTTTTATTGTTTATAATTCTCAGAGTCTTTCTCCTGAATCACAGTTCATCTATGACTTTTCTTCTTTCTCTCACTACTGCCGGCTGCTCGGTCTCTTTCTCTATTGTCTCTTTCGAAACAACAGCCATCGCTTTAAACCTTATCAAAGAAGAAACACGTCTTCTCCTCGGTCTAAACTGGTGCTAAATCAATACAAGAACACTTCCTTGTTTTCTGAATGAAGTGGCACAAGGAGCAGCGGTCACGATAAGCCCCCCAGACTGAAGTGGTTGTTTCTTCTAATCCAGCAGACTTATCAGACACAGATTCTGAACCAAACCTGGAACTGCTTTGATTGACAAAGGGGTTAAATGTGCGTGGAGCAGCTGAGCTCCCATCAGTGAGGATCGGAAAGAAACTGGTGCCAAATCGCAGAAAAGCCTCTCGCTAAACTGACCACACATCAAGTAGATAAATAACACACACAAACAAGAGTGAACTTTGCTGTCATTTAATGGTCGGTGCCAGTTTGTCTCTTTTTCCGTGCTCTCCGTCTCCGTGAGGAAAGATAAGTCACTACTGTTGGATCTGGTGGCTTCTGAGAAACCGTTGACTCTGATGACGTGTAGCATTTCAACCAGGTTATTTCAACGTGCTATTAAAAGCTTTAGAATGTTGTTTTGATGTATGGTTAAGTCTCCGAGCATCATCCTGTTAACTTAAGTCTTTTCTCCACTGCAGATTTTTTTTTATTTTGTTTTGGACTGGAACAAAAACACATGACTTCTCTAATGGATCCTGTCACTTCACCCTCCACATACACCATGAATCAATATATTTCTGTTATTCTAAATAATGTCATACTGGACTCTTTTCCTGTTCTAAATGTATTGTATTCCATCCTGTGCACACATCATTGATTGCAGCCTGTTCATCCTGGAAAAAGGATCCTCCTCTCTGACTCTTCCTGGGGTTTTTTCTTCTTTTTTCCCCCCGTTGAAGGGTTTTTTTTTTAGGGAATTTTTGCTTGTCTGCTGTGAGGGTCTAAGGACTATGGATGTTTTGGTGCTGTTGTACAAACTGTAAAGCCCATTGAGGTGAATTTGTGATTTTTGGGCTTTACAAATAAATTTAATTGAAGTTAATAAATCCATCAAAATGTCTTGTAGATATGTAGCAATCTGAAAACATGCAGGACCAAAATGTTGATTACGAACAGTCACCAGTGGCCTTTAGGAAACAAGCAACAGTGGCATCATGCATATAAAGCAGCCAGCTGGTTAGTTAGCTCGCTGCTCTAACTGAGCTGACTGGAGCTAGTTCAGAGAGGAGCATGTACTCTCCCTGCCCGCACTGTTGGCACTAGATGATGACATTTTAATGAATTAAATGTACACAACATAATTATTCTTCTACATTTGTAGCTTCCAGACGTGTATTTGTATCCATGTGGGAGTTAGCATATATAATGGATTGATGTTGGAATGTGTGGTGTTTGATTCTCAGCACATGTGACACCTTTGAAAATGAATCTGGTGCGTGTTCATGCATATCTGTACATGTCACTAAAGTATCGGACCCTATTTAATGGTGACTTTTGTGTTTTCCAGGTGTTGGGAAGTCATGTCTACTACTACAGTTCACAGACAAGAGGTTTCAGCCAGTTCACGACCTCACCATCGGTAAGAGAGCCTGTCCTCTACAGAAACACCTTTACTAGGAGATGCATGGAAAAGCAAATGAAAGACTTCTCATTCAACATCCAGGGTCTCGGTTAAAAGTAAAGCATTCTTATCAGCTCTCCAAAAACCAGTACACATGGAGCTCATTAAGAGCTGATGTCCAGCTATAATCTACTATAAGTTTTATTTATTTTTTAATCACAGTTTAGGATAATGTTAAATCAGATCAATACACAGCCTTGTTGGCACTTAGATCAAATCACATTTAATGGAGTCTATAATGGGGAAGTTTGTAATTAACTGTTTAGCCGATAATAATAACTAGAAAAGCACTCTGAGAGCACAGACCTCCGCCAAGCATATTGCGACTCCCATCCAACATCTCTGTCTTAGTCGTACTCAAAGTCCTCTTAGTGTTACTGGCGGAGCGGACAAAGAAAACAAGCTACGGAGGTGCATAATAGCACCACCATGTGGCCCCAAACTGTAGCGCCGGTTTGAAGGTCCATTTACAGCCATCTCACCAAACAACAAAAAATTCTAAGTCATCCAGAAACCAGGATTTCTTTGGGATCGTTACCAAAATTTAATCGTCTGTTCATGATACTATCCCCTGAAAATCCAGCTTGAACTTGTTGAGGTGTTTTGCTAAACAGACAGGACAAATGCCAGCTAAAACTCAACTCAACGTATACCTGTTGGCCGATTTTTGTTAATTGTATGGGGTGGAAGAGGACGAGGCTTTTGTTCAGTGCTCTTGGAGTTTGCGTTTTATCGTTCTCTTCATCTATTAGAAGGTTTGAGCTAAAGGGGGGGAGGGAGGCGTTGAGTAGACGGTGGCAGCGGTCCAATAGGATCGAGGGTTGGGGAGAGAGACCATCGGCGGAAAGATACTGAGGTGGGGGGGGAGGGGGAGAAGACGCCTGTCCAGCACCATCACTCACTCTCTGACCCGCCACCTCGTTGTCTCTCCTCGCCTCCCTACTCCCTTGAAATCTCAGTACAGCCCCACTAAATGCTGCATTTTAATCTCATCAGTTAACGGTTAATCAGCACTGGATGTCAGTCAGGAATAAATTCTAAACGTGCATCTGTAGTCTATAACTCTCCTACAGCTTTCAAACCGCATGCTTTGCAAAGTAACCACATCAGGCAGGCTACACCCACTCCAACAGTACACTGGGATGCCCTAAACTAACGAGATAACTCGTTAATACTCGTGTGTGTGAAAACATTGGGCTGGATTTAGCAGCTTCTCACTGTAGCAGACCTAAGTGAATGAGGAGTATAACAGGGTTAAGGCTGCAACTAACGACTCTTTTGATGGATAACGATTAGTTGTTTGGTTTACAAAATGGTGTAAAATGTCAATCACTGTCCCAAAGCTGAAGATTCAACCTAAAATGTCTTTTTTTTCTCCCCACAACCCAAAGATGATCGGTTTACGATAATAGAAGACTAAAGAAACTAGAAAATGATCGGATTTGAGAAGGTGGAACCAGAGAATTTGGACATTTTCTTCTTAAAAATGACTCGAATGATAAATCGGTTTTCAAAAAAAAGTTGGTAATTAATGTAATAGTTGGAAAGTGAATGATTAATCAACTAATGGTTGCAGCAATTATTTAATATATATGAGTGTCCAATACTCTGGTCCCCGCTAAAATAGCTCAACTCCTGGATTGATTGCCAAGAAATGTTGTATTGACACTCCCGCTCTCCAGAGGTTGAATCCTACTGATTTAGGTTATTCTCATCTTTATTCTCTCTCTTTTTTTCTCCTTTATCACCTCCATGAAGTTGACATTTGGTTTAACAAATAACCAGCAAATGTTATGGATATTCAGAATGATTCTATAGTTGTGTCCTTCACCTTTTTTGCATTTATGAAGTATTGATAGAAAATTGAAGAAATAGAAAAACATTTTCAAGTTCACAAAATGTTTTTTTACGCTCAATTGAGGTGGTTTTCTATTTTCCTTGATAGTTAATGAATTTTATAAAATAAATTCTGATGTGCTGACCATTTAATGTATGTGATCAGCTGTTTCCACTGAGCTTCTTCAGTGATAATCCCATATCATTTTTTTTTGTCTTTGTATCCAGACAGAATGAAACCTGATTAACACGAGCTGTCATGAGAGAACTATTACAACATAGATGACTGACCTTTTTTCCCTACACAATGAGTTCTCTACTTCTTCTACTCTGTTTATTAAAGTCATGCATAACATAGCCTATACTGCCACCTTTTGACCAAAATAAGCGTTTCTAGTTTATTTCCTTCAAACTGGTTGGTGGAAACACGTTTTCTCACCCATTTTAAGTTTAAAATTCAAGTTCAAGACAAGTAAAAACACAACTTCTAAGTATTCTTCTAGTGACTGTTAGATATCTCAGTGTGTGCTAAATTCTATGTTAGTATCCAAACCTGGTGGCTTGGCAAATGTTAGCATGCTAACATGCTAACTTAAGATGGCAAAAACAATACCTGGTAGATATCCACATGCTAGTGTTGTCATTGTGAGCATGTCGGTCATTGAAGTTCCATTTTACTTTAAGGAAACCGCTTAATTTTTTCACTCAGGTTTTTCATTCGTACTTCAAAGCTGGCAGGGAGTGGAAAAAAATATGTTGGTTATATCTGAAGGCTATGAGAAGTATTTAATGAAGGCCCTGGATGAGTTGTTTAAAAAAAAAAAACACATTCCCTTTTTTGGTTTGACCTGCTCTGTTGGGACATGCATGACAGAAGTTTGTTTGATGAATAATAACATAATGCTTTATCAATCCAACACTGACTCAGCTGGATTCATCTAACTCCCATTTTTTTGGTGTGTGTAGGTGTGGAGTTCGGAGCACGTATGATCACCATAGACGGCAAACAGATCAAACTGCAGATCTGGGATACGGTAACCTATCTATTATATATCTGTTTTTGTTTTTTTTTTAATTTCACCATATTCACATATCTGTAATCACACCTGAAACCACCCACGGGTCTTGAAGTGAGAGATTAAAAACATTTTTATTCTGGTGATGAAATGAAATAATTTATTTTGTAATTTTTTAATTAGACCACATAAAACTAATATGAAATAGATGTTAAACCTTGATTAGGGTTGAAAATATTTGGGAAAAAAAAGTTTCCAGCTTTTCAGTTTCCAAAGTGTCTTAACGGACATGTTGAAAGCAGGTCTGATTCTTCATAACTTAAACTTAGAAATTCCCTCATCCGAGCAAACACAACCATCCTTCATAACAATATTACATGACTCAATGACTCAGTATCAGCATTCCTAACGACTTGATAAAGATTTGAGTTTGACCGTAATAAATAAAAAAAAACAAACATTTATTTCCACTAAAAACTCAATTTATATAGCATGTAAATAAAGAAAAACACATTAGGCCATCATAATTTCCTTTATTATATAAGGAAAAGAAACTGTTCTTATATTTTAACATAAGAATCATTAAATTATTTCCACCATTATACCTGGGAACTGGTATTGCTGCTTGGAGCCAGTTCAGAGCTATAGCATGTCCAAGGTTTATGGTGATACTGTTTCTGTAAAAGTTTTCCAAGTGCCCTAACATATATATAATTTAATCATATGTTTTTCAAAACATAAGATATTTTCTCTAAGGGGAAACAGTTAATTTCTTGTGAAAGTGGGAAGCCTGACTTCCAGGTTAATGCAGCTCACTTTCTAGAAACAGCAAGAGCTTTCTGGAACTTTGACTTCTGAGTTTCCAAAGTGTTACAGTTCCTAGGAAATGGATCTATTGGGACTGATATATTGCTTATTTTGGTTGGTGCATCACATAAATCAGACCAAAATGTTGAACAATGCCACAACGCAATGAAAACATGTTCAATGTTAATAGGTTTGTACCAGTGTAATTTCTGAGGACGAAGTAAAGTCAGTGAAGGAAATTGTGGTTCCCCACCTTAAATGCGGTATTTACGGTGGCAACCAGCAAATCTGGAATAAATGAAAGGATTTAGTTGGGATTTGGATTATAAAAACACTGTAATTAAAACTGTGTTGGATGACAACAACTACTAATTGTTCTAAATCCCTCTAAACTAAAGAATGATTAAATAAAGGCTGGATAAACACAACTATAAATAGTGTTTTGTTTCAGGTAGTAACTTCTTACATCTTCCATGACCTTGTGACATTTTCTATGTACCAAACATGGTGAAAAATTTGAAGTTTTTTTAACATGCAATTAATAAGTTGACCAGCAGGTGGAGCCAGAGCTCCATTAAAAAAAAAAAACAGCTGCCGGATGAGGGGATCTTTGCAAGAAAAAGTCAAGACTACTGCAGGCGTTTCTCTGCTGCCAGCTGGTTAATTACCTTCTGTAATCCCTGAGTAGATGGTCGGAATGAAAACCAGTACGGCTCAGGCGCTGTTAATTGTTTACCGGACTTTCACCACCAGAGAAAACCGGCGGCACGGTTCATGCAGGCCGCACACGCCGTATGATTAAGTGCATGTGCACGCGTGTGTTCCTGCACACAGGCATCCAGGCCAGATGGCAGACAGACACAGCGTTCCCTCTCTTTCAACCTTATTTATCATTTATTCACTAATAGCATTAAGGGCTGGTCGGCTGCTTCCCGAGTGACTTACTGGCTGTTGGCGTCACCGGCCGGCTGACTAGTTCTCTGACTCAGTGACTGACTGCTCCACGGGCGAGCAGACTGGCTCCCCGGGTGACAAACTGCTCCTCTGACTTGCTGAATGATTCACTGGCTTTCTATCTGTCTGTCTAGCTGTCTGTCTGACCGCCTGATTGGCTGTCTGCTTTTTTTTTTTTTTTCTTTCTTTTTTCAGATGAGGTCAGAGCAGCGCAGGGCTGCAGCTGCTAGGATAGAGTGCTGTTTTGTTTTCTACCCCAACCCGGGACGAAACACAGACAACATTGTTACTGTACATGGGACAGAGACAGAGCATGAATAGACGGTGAGGGGGGAGGAGGAGTAAGGGAGGCGGTATGAACGCTAGATGGTGAAAGGAGTGATGGAAAGAGAGGAGGCCCGGGGAAACGTGGAGAGAGAGAGAGAGAGAGAATGGAAAGATGAGTGATGCAAGGAAGAGAATGTGAAGGTGAGACAATAAGGGGCGGGAACCTACAAGGTGACCCGGTACGCTCTGATATGACGTGAAGGCGAACACGTTCGATCCGTTCACGCTAACGTGACCTTCCATAGTGTTCATGACGGGGGGGAAACCGGGAGCTTTAGACACACGAGCGGAGAGAAAGAAAGGGATTGTAACGGATAGATAGAGAAAGAAAGAGAGGACTCCATTGTATCCAATTACAGGCGCTGCTCTGTCCTGTCCTCCCCTCCTCCAGCTGACTGAAAACCTGGAGCCAGACTCTATAGAGAATCAGGACCAGAAGAGAACATATACATGTATAGGAACTACGACACGTGAACACAACTCGTACATAACCGGCAGGAGGATGTACTGTCAGTCTGAAATATCTGTGTGTGTGTTTGAATTATTTAAAATTCAATTTCTCTTTATTAATATATGTATGTTTCTCTCCAGGCTGGGCAGGAGTCGTTCCGGTCCATCACCAGGTCTTACTACAGAGGAGCGGCAGGAGCTCTGCTAGTCTATGACATCACAAGGTAATACCGCTGCGTATGAAGACTGGCTGGGGAGGTGTGACATTAGAATGAGAAGCCAACAAAATCGCACTTCTAGCTGCTAGCATGACGGATCAGAGTGTTGGGTAAAACATGCAACAGTAACGTACATCTCCGCGTGAAATCCAGAAAGCATGTTGGTTCTAAACTTGGTTCTAACTAAAAAAAAACATCTGCACCAGAGGTTTGAGCCTCACGCTCTTTCTCAGCATTTCACCCAGTCAACAGTATGTGCTGAGCTGAATATATTCACAACTAAAGGCCAGATTGACGTGAAATTTGTCCAGACTGCCCCCTAATTGGCTAATAACCTTAGTCAATGAGAAAAGTCATCCTCACTCCTGATTGACAGATTGGTCGCAGGAAAAAAAAAAACTCCATTCAGGAGATGTGACTTGTCAAAACAAGTTTAAAAGCTGGAATTGGGCAGATTGTTTCATTAAAAACCTTAATTAATCAAACCATGTATGAAACATATTAGAGGGATTTTATTTTGAAGGTGTTAACACACAGATAACACAGGTGCTGGTCATATAATTCAAAAAATGGAACTTGTATATTATATTCATTCATAATCCTAAGAGTGATATATTTCAATTTCAATTTTATATTGTTTCAGAAAATCAGAATATTACTTAAGACTGATGCAAAAAAAGGATTTCTAGAAATGTTGTCAAACTGAAATGTATAAACATGAAAAGTATGAGCATGTACAGCACTCCATACTTAGTTGGGGCTCCTTTTGCCTGAATTACTGCAGCTATGTGGTGTGGTTTGGAGGCGACCAGTCTTTAGCACTGCTCAGGTGTTATGAGAGGCCAGGATGCTCTGATAGTGGCCTTCAGGTCTTCTGCATTGCTGGGTCTGCTGTATCGCATCTTCCTCTTCATAGTACCCCATAGATTTTCTATGGAAGTTCAGGGCGGTTTGCTGGCCAATTAAGAACAAGGAATACACCTTGGTCCTTAAACCAGGTCTCGGTCACATTGGTACTTGTGTGCAAGTAACAAGTCATGTTGGAAAATTAAATCTGCACTTCCATTAAGCTGATCAGCAGCAGGAAGCAGTAGAAAACCTCGCATTGACCTGGATTTAAGAAAACACAGTGGGACAACACCAGCAGCTGACACGGTACCCCAAACCATCACTGACTGTGGAAACCTCACACTCGACCTCAAGCAACGCAGATTCCGTGCCTCTCCTCTCTTCCTCCAGACTCTAGCGCCTTGATTTCCAAAGGACTTGCCGCGGTTCTGTGCCGTTTGTCTTTAGCCCAGGCGAGGCCGCTTCTGACGTCGTCTCTTGTTCAAGACTGGCTTGACACCAGGAATGCGACAGCTGAAACCCATGGCTTGAATATGTCTGTACGTGGTGGTTCTTGAGGCACCGACTCCACTCTGACGACTCTGTAGTCCACTCTTTGTGAATCCCCCACCTTTTTTTTTTGAATGGGTTTTGTTTCACAATCTTCTCCAGGGTGCGGCTATCCCTATTGCTTGTACACTTTTTTTCTCTACCACATCTTTTCCTTCCCCTCTCGGTTAATGTGCTTGGACACACTCTTTAGCAGTGACCTTTTGTGTCTTGCCTCCTTATGCAAGGTGTCAATGGTCGCCTTTTGTTCAACTCAGGTCAGCAGTCTCCCCCATGATTGTGTAGCCTACAGAACTAGACTGAGACCATTTGAAGGCCTTTGCAGATGTTTTGATTTAATTAGCTGATTAGGGAATGACACCAGATGTCTTCAATATTGAACCTTTCCACAATATTCAAATATTTATTAGATACTTGATTCGTGGTTTTCATTTGTTGTCAGTTGTAATTATCAACACTAAAAGAAACAAACAAATTTTTGAGAAATGTTTTTTCTAATATTCTAATGATATGACTGGCACCTGTATATTGGAAAATCCAAAGGAAAAGGGAAGGACATCCAAAGTGTTGGATTATTTTAACAAAATTTATAACGTTGTCTACAGAACGTGTGGGATGTGTTATTGATCTTCATGGTCCCCAGAGGTGCATTCTTAACGATTATCACAACCCTTTGACCTTTCGTCCAGTGTTACCTTTGGATCAAATTTCCGCTCAGCTGGCGGCTTCTCTGTTTAAAATAAATGAACTGAGGAGCGTTCAACAAGGCCGCCTTTATGTGAACCTTCGTGAGCGTTATATGTAACAAAAAAGACGAGTTTTTATTTTTATGAATGTCATTACATTATCAGCCCACCTGAGATTTTCCCGACTCATCCTGAAATGAAATGTAGAAGTAGAAGGTGAAGTTGCTGTATCTTGGGATGACCTCAATGTAATTTGAAATACGACGAGTCTCAACATTTCCAGTTACATTTTCAGTCAAATGCCAACAATCAGCCACCAACAGCTGCAACGATTAATCAATAAGTTGCCAACTATTACATTAATTACAAAGTTAAAGATGAATTAATTTAATTTGACTCATTTTTAATAAGGAAATGTCCAAATTCGCTGGTTTTAGTTTCTCAAATCTGATTGTTTTCTGGTTTCTTTAGTCTTCTATAATAGTAAACTGATCATCTTTGAGCTGTGGACTATTGGTCTGGACCAAAGGAGACATTTTTATATTGCATCTTCAGCTTTTGGAAACTGATCAACATTTTACATAATTTCATGAACCAAACAACTAATTGATTAATCATTTCAGTAGCCAATAGTTTAATCGACTTTTAGTTGTTAGTTGCAGCACTAATAGTAATTGGGATTTTGTTACAGTTATGAAATTTTAAGTTTTTCATGTTCCGACACATGTAACAAATCCCTGCAACATGTTTTCGCTGTCATTTTTCACAAATTGAACTAAAAGATCTTATTTGTACTTTGCGCACACAGGGTTTATTTGGTTCACAAATTTGAGGAAATCCATGTTAGCGAGAACTTAAACTTTGTCCCTCCACCCGACAGGTGTGGCATGTATTAGCTGATTAAACACAGGTTTGCCGTGGGCTGGTCCCAATAAAAGGCCACACTATAAAATGTGCAGTTTTATTTTTGTCTGCATAAAACAAGTCGTGGATCTTTTAATTTCAAGTCGTTAATAACGAGAGCAAAAACAAGTTTTAATGTATATTTTTTTTCAGGTTCAGGAAAATTACTCAGGTTTTTGGGAAAGTTCTTACATTAGTGAGATTATTACATTAAAAGCTTCAGATTTCTTTCAGATGTCTTTAAGGGCCCCACCTGGTTTGACTTTTATTTAATCATGTAGTATAAACCGCCAACAACCTTTTGTCTCACTTCAGTCCAACCCATTTTTTTATTTTGTTGTTTTTATACGATTATATACCTTTATTTTAATGGCAAAAGATTAACTTTGCACTCAGAATGAACCCAGGACAACAGAAGTGTTACGAAAATTACAGACATGGAACCATGTTTGTGATTTAGATCAAAAACGCTACTTGGTCACGGCGGTAACAAACAAACCAAGTCTTGTTTAATAGATGTAAATGTTGCAAGAGGAAGTGCTAAGGACACCGTGTACTGTTGTACAAGTGAAAGTAAAAATGAGAGGCCACTGTGTTTACTGTAATACTCTTTAATGGAACATGTGCTGCTTTATCTGCTGTTTCATCAATGTGCCACGAGGCTGAACTGGATGTTCTGTCTTCTGTTTTAAAACAGAAGGGACACCTTCAACCACTTGACGACCTGGTTAGAGGACGCTCGCCAACATTCCAACTCCAACATGGTCATCATGCTCATCGGCAACAAGAGGTAAAGGCGCGTTCCGCAGCGGCGGCGGCACCGATTCATGTTAAATCTGTTTTAATGAGGAACTGACTTCTGCTGGTTATTCACAATCTGTACCTGAGGTTACACAAGCTTGTGTAAGAGATTGTTATGACACCAGACAGAAGCTAATTCTGCATCCTCTTGTTGAATTTAAATGAGGAAGTTAACTCCTGCAACGAACCTGAGCTGGTTGTTGACAAAATCGACGGCTCACGCTGTAGCCGAACTTACGTAACCGTGTTGCATAAGAAAGACGATGCAGGTTATGTCAAAACAAGCGCACGCACTTTTTTTGACATAATCTGCATCATCTTTTTTTTTTTTCTACAGTTACATGACGTTATTAGCGAAAATGATCCATATCCAAATTGTCGGGATGACGAGTACACCTGACGAAAAGAATCTTTAAAGGGACAGTTCAACATTTTTGAAAATTCGCCCATCATTATGCTTCCCATTAGCCTGGTTAACACCACACCTCATCTCAATGTAGACCGATATTCAGTCTGGGAACCATCATTTGTTCATATTGGAGGGGTGGTTAATAAAAGCCCAGAGCCGTTTATTGGGCGCTATGAATGTCTGTCAAATGCGTCTGTATGTAGATTATAGCCACTCGTATCATACCTGATTATGTACTCGATAACTAATAAATATGAAATAGTTTAGCAGAGCAAGTAGAGCGAAATTAATTCACATGCAATGAAGAATGGGTACACCTAGGCTAGATTCCCATAGTCATAGCAATAGGTGTCGTGAGCTGCTCAGCTACTTTATGGCTATTGGTATTTTTTGGTTTCCCTCATCAAACTCGGCACAATCCACTAACTCCCAAATGCTTCGGTGGCTGAGTTGTGACCTGCACATTCACCATGCTATGAGATAATAATGTA
Source organism: Lepturacanthus savala (assembly GCA_030544235.1). Classification (NCBI taxonomy): domain Eukaryota; kingdom Metazoa; phylum Chordata; class Actinopteri; order Scombriformes; family Trichiuridae; genus Lepturacanthus; species Lepturacanthus savala. Next base: position 15,524,962 of record CM060461.1, read on the forward strand.
ATGTTATTAAAGGGGACAGTTTTCAAGGTAAATATAAAGTCGGACTTCACACTCCAGACATGGCTGCTCGACGAAGTAATCTCAAACTGTCGATGAAGTGACACTGTCACTCTGCCTCAGTGGCTTACGGAAGAAAGTAGTCCTAAATATTTGCTTTGTGTGTCGTAATGTTACAGTTATTATTTCATACTATGGCGAAGGTCACAACTCGTCCACTACAGCTTTTGGGATTTGCTGAATTGTGTATTTGCTGAGTTTGATGAGAGAAACTAAAAAATACCATTAGCAAAATAATAGCCGAGTAGCTCATGGCTCTGCTCCGCTGGTCTGGAAACTGCTTGTTTGGACAAAAAAAAAAGGTAAAACACCTATTGCTAGGATTATGGTAATCACAATGATAGACGAATTTTCCAAAATGTTGAACTATCCCATTAAGCGTTAATAAAGCTGCTCTACAGCCGGCAATACAGCCAAGTGAGACATCTTCATTAGCTGCTATCAGGAATATTTTATCATATCCTGTTTTAATGCATTAAAGTACATTGATGAAATGGAATTCCAGGGGTCCTGACTTGAGGTGTGTGTGTTTTTAGTGACCTGGAGTCACGGAGAGAGGTGAAGAAAGAGGAAGGTGAAGCATTTGCCAGAGAACACGGCCTCATATTCATGGAGACCTCAGCCAAGACCGCCTCTAATGTCGAGGAGGTAATTATTGCTAACTACTTTCCACCCCCCCACATACGCACACACACAAATCTTTTGCTATAAAAGGGCCACAGTCAGATTCCACACATAGAATCTGCTATTCACAGTTCTCAATGCTGTGTGTTTATCTGTAGCTGATGTTAGACCTCTGTTTGTTGAAAACACAATACAAGCTGAAGACCGTAATGCATGTAGTCATGAGTTATGGCAGGATGTGTCTGTAGACACCAAGGAGGATGTGGTGTAGCGCTCTGCTTGCACTTTACATTCAAATGCATATAGCAACAAGTAAATATGGTGCAAGAAAACCCTATAATAATAATGAGAGATGGAAAACCCCCACAGATATAAACCTTACAACACACAGTGTCAAGATCAAACAAAGTTCTAGGTCTTGAACATAATTCATTTGAGTAAAATACCGTTTGATAAAGATCTTATTTCATTCATTACTACTCTCACAAAAAAAACACACACACACACCCGTATGTGTGTTTTTTCTTGTTTTTTTGTTTTTCATTGTAGATGTTCACGATCAGAACAATGACACTTGGAAATAACAAAATATTGCTTTAATCCAATTATTCCTGGACAACTGCTCATGTGAACATGTTCCTCTGATTAGTTCTCCACTCAAAGTTGTCCACTCAAATAATGCGATTGGACTTCAGTTTTCTCCAGCATACACAAACTGGAAATTCGGTTCGGTTCCGGCGTCTAATCAGATTTTTGTCATCGTCCCAGTTTATATGCAACAGAGAAAACTGAATTACTGGAGGGAACGTGTCCTCCCCCTCAACTCTAGGAGGCGATATGTCGTTTCAACGGGTTAATACAGGCCTTTCCAATTGAGCGTTTTTTAAGCATCCATCTATTTTTTTTTTTATAACATTTAGCTCCTTCAGCAGGGTTAGCATGAGTGGAGTGGAGACCCGTCATCTTTCCAAAACCTTTTTTTAACATTTTTTTTTTACATGCTGGGTTGATGCATGCACGGCTTTTGATCTCTCGCTCTCTGTGCATGTGAGAAACAATTTGTGGCACTCAGTTTTCATTCTTTGGTGCTGCGTCACAGGTCTATTTATGGGAAACACTGCACACATTCGCTGGCCATCACGCTTCGATCAAGATAAATCTTTTTGCCTTTGAATAATCCGTTCCCAAAAGATGGAGTTTACCTGCTGCAGCGGTGTGTGTTTACCTGCTGCAGCGGTGTGTGTTTACCTGCTGCAGCGGTGTGTGTTTACCTGCTGCACTGGTGTGTGTTTACCTGCTGCAGCGGTGTGTGTTTACCTGCTGCACTGGTGTGTGTTTACCTGCTGCAGCGGTGTGTGTTTACCTGCTGCACCGGTGTGTGTTTACCTGCTGCACCGGTGTGTGTTTACCTGCTGCACTGGTGTGTGTTTACCTGCTGCAGCGGTGTGTGTTTACCTGCTGCACCGGTGTGTGTTTACCTGCTGCACCGGTGTGTGTTTACCTGCTGCACCGGTGTGTGTTTACCTGCTGCACCGGTGTGTGTTTACCTGCTGCAGCGGTGCGAAAGAGCATCTCTGAGCGTCACCCATTAGCACGGTGAGCACCCGTCTCCGCCCCTCGCAGAGACACACCCCTGCTGTTGTTGTTGTGAGTAATGAATGCATGGCCCTGTCCTCGGGGACCCTTTTCTCACTTATCCAATCACATAAATAATCCCATCCTACACAGCACAGCATGCCAGCCCTGGGCACCGCTGTGTGTGTGTATGTGTGTGTACGTTGTGTGTGTGTGTACATTGATTTTTTTTTCCCCCCCCTTTTCTCTCGCCTGGCCTATATCATGCAAACACACCCACAACGCTGTCGAGTAGCGCTCTCTCTGAGGTTAAGATGAGGGGGGAGGGGGAGGTGTGTGTGGTATGATTAATTTGTCTCATTAGTGTCCTCTGAATCCTCCTGATACCTCTCTCCTCCCTTCCCTTCATCTCTCCTCGCTCCATTCCTCCTCATCCCTTGACGTCCATCATTTGCTCTTTACCACCTCCTCCTCCTCCTCCTCTTCTTCTTCCCCCTCTCCGTCCCTCCTCCCCTTCCTCCCAGCGTTTTTCCCCTAGACGTCTCCCTCCCCCTCCTCCTTCTTCTCCATCATCTCTCTTTCTCTCTTCAGCGGTATATCAACCAGTTATAGTTCATACATATTCATAACCTCCCCCGCCGCCCCCCGCCCGCCTCCCCTCAGCGACACCCGGTAGCCAATCAGTGCGCGGGGTTTGTCGTCAGGGTCTATGGGTGGACACGGGGGCTGAAGGGATGGTCCTTAGAGAGAGAGAGATTCCTGTAAGCATCTTCTCATCTTCCCATCCTCTCTTCCCTCCTCACATCCTTCCTTCCTAGAGCTCCTTCGCCTCCACCTTTTTTGCTCATTTCTTTAGTCGTCTTTGATCTTCTCTGCTGCTCCGTCTCTAGTTTTCCTACTTATCTTTTTCTTTTAACTGATCTCTTTTCCCTTTTATTTCTCAACACTTTTCCCCCTTAAACCTTTTTTTTCTATTATAATTTTCCTTAGTTTTCCTTTCATTTCTTCCCATCTTCACACCCTATACCCATCCGAGCTTCACGTGTCCTTCAGCTGAACTAAAGCGAAGTAAAGGTAGAGACGTGAAGGAAGGAAAGAGGACAGGAGCGAACAGGACCCAATGCGCTGGGGAGCACCCTTGGGCTCATCAGTCTATTTCTGACAGGGTGTCAGATCGCAGTTCAGGACATATTTTCAGTTCTTTAAAGCTCTCGACTCGTGGAACACACTTTTCTCGGGTCTGACGGAGTTGTGTGCGGAGGCCGTTTGATTGTTCCGTCACAGGCTTTAGTGTGAGATCTGTTGATGTCAGATCCTCTAGTTGCTCTCCAGTTTGGCCCCCGGAGACACGAACACTAAGAGACTGTCCCCCGAGACAACATGGCATCCACGCCAAAGTCATAAGCAAGTCGCTCAGGGAGCGTAATCCCACTTTATTCCAACATCTTGATCATGTATGTGTGTGTGTTGACTAGGAACAGCAGAGCTGCTCTGAAGTGTTTCTACATCTTCTAACAAGGTCTTTATACACATAAACTCTGTGTTTTCTGTTCTGTAACTTATTTGAATCTCTCTTTGCCACTTTTAACAAATTAATCCTTGATTCAGTAACATTTGATTTTAATAGGGTGTTTTTATTAGAGCACAAACAACAAGACTAGAAATAAATAAAATCTCAACAAGTAAATAGGTCTTGTATTTGGTACAATTAGTGCAATATTGAGTAGAGTCATATTATTCCATAGGCAGCTAATCTATTTTATAGTTTTTTTCCCTGAATTTGGGTGAATTTGGAATAACATTCTCTCTCAAAAAAGATAAAATTGGCTCAAAACAAGGGGAAAAAACATGATATAAGCTAATTTATCTGCCAATATAGTATCCAAATTTAATTCTAATTACTGATAACATTTGTATACTTATAACACAAAACTTTAAATGTATAATGAAACATTTTCACAATTTTCTTCTTTAAAAAAAATAATTTTAAAGGATCTGAATACTTCACTGCAAATAATAAAATCTTGGCAAACATATCTTTGGTATAATTAGTCCAATATTAATAATATAGTAGAATTATCTTGAAATATCTTATTCCATTGATAAGATTTACTTTTTTGCAGTTTTCCTTCACCCTGTCGGCCCCACAGCTTCACAGTGAGAATCACTTGAGTGAATTGTTATTTTATTGACACACAATTAAGCTTTTTTTTTCCTTATTTGGGTTAATTTGGTCTTGTTTTAAGAAAAAGACTAACACTTTTCTAAAACAAAAGAGGGGGGGGGTTAAATTGACTAAAATCAAGAAAAAACTTTAAATTAGCTTGATTATGAATGAATGACTTGAATGAATTTTAGTTTTTTTCATTCTGGTTATTTAACTAACAATACAAGTCTTACATCAAGTAACAGAAATCAACAATAAATGGCCAAAACCGAAAACACATAGGCTGAAGTTAAAAGCTTATTCAGCCTACGCTTCTTACCAGAACTACAACAAAGTCTTATCAATTCATGAATTAAAAAAATAAAATGGTAAGATTAGTTAATAGTAAGTTGAAAAAAACGGATCATCCCAAAAAAAATACTCCATATATACTTTCCGAAGCACAATGTAACTAAATCATCCATTTTTCACATCTTTTTCACTGTTCTGGCAATAGAAGATAATTCTACTAAGTGCACCAAATATGACATTTTCACCTGATAAGATTTCATTTTGCAGTGAAATCTGGTGTAAATGATACTCCTGCTTTGTCGTGTTTCTCTAATCTGATATTTAGTTCAGCCAAGTTAAAGGATAAGTAATTTGAACAGAGAAAGGCTACCCATCACCCCCTGATTCCAGCCTTTATGCTAAGCTAAGATAAAGGCTTATTCCTCTCAAATGTTGTTCACAAATTTGTTAAAATAATCCAATTATTAGATTAATCACCAACTATTAGATAATTGATTCATTAATTTGAGTTATTTAATATATAAGAAGAAAATGTCCAAATTCTCCAATTCCAGCTTCTCAAATCTTGATGATTTTCTGCTTTCTTTAGTCTTCTATAAGAGGAAACTGATGATCTTTGCATTGTGGGCAGTTGGACTGGACAAAAAGACATTTTAGGTTGAATCTTCAGCTTTAGGAAACAGTTTATTAACCAAGCATCTAATCAATGAATTGTTTCAACGATCGATAGATTAATGGACTTTCAGAATAATCGTTCTTTGGAGCACTAGCACAAGTTTAGTGTGTCTTATCCAGTGAGCTCAGCTTTGCAGACCTTTTTGTTTTCACGTTTTATCCCATTAACTAAACATCACAGACACATACCATGATCACCAAACAGCTGCTGTTTAGTATGTGATGACACTAAATTACTTGACATTGGTTGAAAAATAATCACAGTGAACAAGACACTCATTTTTTAAATTTTTGTGTGGTACGTTCAAGTGCTGGAGGAAAGCTTAGACGTTCCCTACACACACACACACACACACACATGCGCGCACACACATTTTTTCATAATGTACATTTTGACATGTCTGCAGAGCCATCACATGTGGAATGTCTGAAAGTCTCTTAGTGTTGGGACACACCTACAGGGAAAAATCTAACAAATCCTTTCACATTTCCAGATGCAATTCTGATCTTTTTTTTTTTTTTTATATTGAAAGATCATTTCCACAGCATCCGACAACGGGTAAAAATGCGATTCAACCCGTTAACGACTATTCGCAAAGGAGCGATGAGTCGCGTTTTTAAACGGGAACATCCAGCCGCCAACACCTGAAACTTGTTAAATACAAAAATCTGTTTTCTGTTTAATTTAATGACGTGCGCAAAAACATTTTCATAAGATGGACTCAGTCTCAACAACGTCTTTCTCTCCCCTCCTCTCTCCCTCACTTCCTGTCTCTATCTCAGGCTTTCATCAACACAGCCAAGGAGATCTATGAGAAGATCCAGGAGGGAGTGTTTGATATCAACAACGAGGTGAGCCGTGCTCTTCCCTCTGTATCCTTCCTCCTCCAGCTCTCACCTCCTTTGTTTTTCTTTATTTTCTTTTATTTTTTTTTTGTTTAAGGATCCCTTCTCCTCTCTTCCAGTCTTTGTTCTCCTCTCCTCCTCCTCGGTGTGGTTTTCCAGCAGTGTGTGTGGTTTGCCACGCTCCCTCTCCTCTAAAAGAGGGGGGAAGAAAAAAAAAAAGAAAAAAACCTTCCTCTCTGCTTCCTTTGACTCCAGCCAAGCAAAACTCCCAGCGTTCCTCCTTTCTCCTGCTCTATTTTCCACTCGCTCTCTCTCTCCCTCCTCTTTCTCAGCTCTCTCTCTCTCTCTTTTCTCTCGGCAAGTTGCCAGCTCATAAATTCCTCACATCCCACAAGGTCCCAGTCATTCAGCAAGAAAACAAACACTCAGCCAGCCAGCCAGTCAGTCTATAAGCTGCCTATCCAGTCAGCCAGCCAGTCAGTTTGTTATCCAGTCAACCAGATGCTTATCTGTTTGGTGGAGCAGCTTTCCAGGCAGGAATGTCCACAGCCTGTCAGCGTGTATACGTGTTGCTCAGACTACAATGCAGCGCACTACACGCTCTCATTCACAGCTCTTTTTTTTTTTTTCTTTCTTTTTTGCAAGTCTCAGCTGGTAAAATCTTCATTGTGCTGCGAGCGATTCGATCGAGGGTCGTAAATATCACCTGTTTACGAAGCAGGGCGAACAGCCGCTCCCGACCCGAGACCATCAAATCACTCTTTGATGATGGTAATGTGGTCTAACGCCGTAATTCATCTCGCACCCCACACGCCGCCCCACACGCCGTCAGATCAGCTGCTGTTATGTTTCGAAGCCAGCGCGCACACGCGGTAGGTTTTAAAGGAGGCAGGCGGACGTCATGGCTTTTCCCCAAAAAAGCGCAATAATTCCTCGTCCTACGCTGTGACGGCAGTGTATGCACCACTGTCAAAACATCCCACGATCCGCAGCTGTGAATGTAATAACTTTTTATTTTTTTTCCCACAAACGCAACTGCAATAACTTTTATATGTTTACAGAGGGTTTGTCAAAGCAACAAAACAGGCGACACGATAAACGACAGGAATAAGCGAGAAGAAAATATTACTGGCCCTTGAAGACAGATTTTGATCTTATTAGTTATTTATTCCTTTTTTGTTTTTTTATAAATGTGAAAGTATAACTGCTTGTTTTTGCTCAGCTCGAAAGGCTTATTTCTCTCAAATTTACGTTACAAATTAGTTGAGCGATTGGTGAGCAATAGAGCTGCAACGATTAGTCGATTAATCAATTAGTTGACAACTATTACATATTGATTTGAGTCATTTTTAAGAAGAAAGTGTCCAAATTGTCTGGTTCCACCTTTTCAAATTATTTTCTGGTTTCTTTAGGCTTTTACATTATTAAATTGATGATTTTTTTTTCTTGTTGACTGACCACATTTTAGGTTGAATCTTCAGCTTTATGAAACAGTGGTTTTACACCCCTTTATGAACCAAACAACTAATCTAATATATATATTTTTAATTTCTAGATTGGTTGATTATCAAAATAATCATTAGTTACAGCCCTAATATTTGTGATTTATTTCTTTTTTGGGAATGTTTTACGAAGGTTTTCACCTTACGACAAATGTAAAAAATCCCTGCAAAAACACTTGTTTTTGTTCTCATTTTTCCCAAATTGAAATAAAAGATGTAAAAAAAAAAAATGTCAATGCCTTAAAAAGGCTAATTTTGTTCTCAAATTTGTTGAAGCCCGTGTTAGTGAGCACTCAAACATAAACCCTCCACCTAACAGGTGTTGCATATATCATCTGATTAAACTTGCCTTGGGCTGGTCCCACGAAAAGGCCACACTATAAAATGTGCACTTTTAGCTTTCTGTGCATAGACGTCTTAGATCTTTTATTTCAACTTGTGAAAAGTGAGAGCAAAAAACAAGTGTTAATGTTTATGCTTTTGTTCAGTGTAACACAGTTCTTACATTAGTGGGATTATTACATTAAAAGCTACAGATTATTTTGTTAAGTTGCTAGTCTCACACAGTCAGCTTTTTTATTTATTTAATTTTTTTTGGATATTTTTATCTCCACAGACGGTTTTCAGTTCTGCAGGCTCAAGTTCACTTTGTTCAGCTTTGACTGCGTGGATGTGCCTGCTCAGCAAAGGCTGATGTGATGTAAAACCTGACTATCAGACTAAATTGTGTTTGTGTTGGCAAACTTGTATTTTTGTTTTGCTCCAACCAATCAGAGGCATGTGGCCTCTCTGTGCCACAGACATGATTTTCAGTCAATGCTGTTGCTATGAGCTTAATCTTAAATTTGTTTACACCGAGCAAGCAAATAATGTTGATTTGGAACATTCGACCTTAATACTGTCACTCCATTAAATGTTATAACATGCTTATTGTTTATATAACCAGTGTGTATATACATGTATATGGTGCTTGGTGACATTCACAACATTTCACAACTTTTCGGTACATTTTTCCAACTCTGCAATCAGTGAGGTACCCACTGCTTGTCCCGCATTTTGTCCAGTCACTGTTTAAGCCTCAGATCTTTCATACATTCACATACACTCACTCACACATCTGCATTCACTCACCTGTGCTCACCTCTAGGTCCGGTTTCACTCTTCCTGTGCAGGAAGCGTGCGCCGCTGCAGGGGCGGCATTTGTCGAGCGCGGGGCTAGGGGGGCACAGCCCATCGTGCACGGTGTGCTGTGTGCTGATTTCTTAATTTGTGATTGTGATGTAAATCTTATGTGTGAAGAGTGAAGAAACGTGAATTCATATGCTAATGATGTCTGTATGAATGTGTTATGTGCTGTCCCCCTGTGACTATTCTGAAACCATTGTCGTATGTAATGGTTTGTCACAATTAAGCCTAGTCAGGCAGTTCTACTTAAGTGGTGTTTAGTCAGCTCTGAGACTGTGGAGAGTGTGGAGTGCTTAGACTGGTCATCCTGCTGTGAGATAGATGCGAGTTTGCTGCTTTGTTCACCCAGTTTCTTATTAATTGTGATTACTAAAATAATTAAAACTAGCATGCTCGGCAAATTGAAGTTCTGCTGGCTCTCGATTCTACTTTACCACCGTTTCCAGTTTGCCCTGATCCCTTTAAGTGGGGAGGCCCCTCTGGTCCCTCATGGTCCCTCATATATGGACATATAACTGCTCATTCAACTATTAACATTTCATTGACCAGCAGGAGCCACTATCGGACACTAAAACATTCAAACAATCGCTGTGCAAATGACATAAGTGGGATCAGTCAACAACTTTAATGGGTTCATCTTTGCCCAGTTCTACACTCTACCACCAAGTTTCATAAAACCAGTATTTTTTTCGGTGTTCCCGTTCAGAAAATAAAACTGACAAATGCTCCGATTGGCCATTTCTCGAGCTGATGGAGTAAGCACTGATTTATCTATGAAGGCCAATATCCACACCTGTGTAGTTATAGATCCAAAACTATTAGGATGGTTTCTAGCTGAATCACCAGCAGAGTTCTGTTAACTGCTAATTCAACTATTAACATTCCATTGACCAGCAGGAGCCACTATCAGCCACTAAAACACTCAAACAATTGTTGTGCAAATATCATAAGTGGGATCCACTCCAAAGTTGAATGGCTTCATCTATGGCCAGTTCTACACCCTGCCACTAAGTTTCACCAAAGTCATTTTTTCCAGTAATCCTGTTTACATATATACAAACAAAATAGACAAATGGCACCGAAAAACAAAACAAAAAACTCCTTGTGACAATAACAAATCTGAAATGTAGGCGACCGTTTTGGGCAATTCCTGAAAACTCATGTGATTAATAGCGTGGATGTATTCGTATTCTATTAAACTCATGCAAATGAAAACTGTTCTCTGGTCTTATGTGCAGTTTAAAATCACCATCTTATTAGCTTGAATCAGAGAGCGCTGCAATAATTCCAACGTGTTTAGATTGCTGGTCTATGCACAAATGGCAAATAAAGTAAACTCGAGCCTTCTTCAGGCAGAAACGTCCAGACAGCCCGTTAGGCATAAAACACGCCGTGTCCGTGCAGCAGCGACGTGTAAATCACGCCGCGGTCTGCACGGGGCCAAAAAAACCCCTCCGTCTGTTCATGTGGAACGCTACTCGCCAACAAACGTGAGTGAACACGTCCGCGTATTGCAACAGCCGATATAGTATATAAACAGAACCGTGTGTGTGTATCTGGCCCTTTCAGCCAGCCAACCAGTAAGTACAAACATTACTCAGACAGGACGGAGTTACCCAGTCTGACTGTTTTTCTTATTGGTAACAGCAAGACTGAGCGAAGCAGGCCGGCCGGCCAAACCACATCAGCTGACTGGCTGAGAGAGAGAGAGAGAGAGAGGGAAGCCCCACCAGAAATGTTGGCAGCCACTATGAGAAAACGCTCTCTCTCATTCACACACACTCACTCTCTCACACACACACACACACACACACACACACACACACACACACACACACACACACACAGACTTAGCTCAATAAATGTGATTTAAAGGCATACAGTGTTTCCCAGAGGCACTACTGCTACTGAGCGTAGGAGGGGAGTTACACTGAGATAAATATATACTGAAGGAGAGAGCGAGGCCGAGCGAGAGAGATGATGAAACACAGGGAGAGTAGGCACTACAGTACACACACATACACACACACACACACATACACACAGAGAGCGAAAGATGAAACGGCGATGTCTCTCTACCACCCACCTGCCTGCCTCTCTTTCTCTCCGCTGTTCTTTTTTACATGCTCCGTTCCTTTTTCTCCTGGCGTCCTTGAGTGCCGCTGGTGTTTCCTTTGCCTTTGTGTGGTGCAGCAGCACCTGTTGCTGCCTCTGATGTGATCTAATAGGAGCCGCCGCTGCCACCGCCGCGCACTGTTAATCTCGCCATGAAAGCGATGACACACTCATTCTGCAGCGCTGCGTTAATGTAGGCACTCGTTATAATTACTTTACATTATAATGACAATAGCTGTATATGTTTCGAGGTCTACATGTTGTTTCCATGATGGATGTGCTGGATGAAGAGGAAAAAAGCATCAGATACAAATTAGGTTAGGGCTGCAGCTACTCTGATAGTTGATTAATCTATCGATTATTGAAACGAATAATCGATTAGATGTTTGGTTCGTATATTGTTGATTACTGTTTCCCAAAACTGAAGATTCAACCTAAAATGTCTTTTTTTTTTTTCTCTGGAACCAGATAATTTGAACGTTTTTTTCTTAAAAATGACTCAAATCGTTTAAAAAAAAAAAAATTGGTGATTAATGTAATAGTTGGCAACTAATCGATTAATCAGCTCCAGCGATCACCACGTTCTCCCCTTGCGTGACAAAAATGAGGATAATTAAACCGAAACCAAGAGCGTCTGGCTTCACCGTGAATCATCTTTTTGAGTGTTTGATGGTTATTTTTTTGCTTTAGAAATTAACCGCTGTAAGTTTTATTTCAAGAATTGACAGATCTTCTCTCAACAACTGGCATCGTCAGGTCACGTCTTTTTTTTTCTCCCCTTTTTCTCGTTGCTTCTCGATTTAATCAATTATCAAAATAGTCGACGATCAACATAATAGTCTGCGACGAACGGATTAGTTGGTTAATTGTTGCAGCTCTAATACAAATAAAGTGATGAATGTGAATGTGATGAAAATACAGTTTTATGAGAAAGAATTCTATATTAGATTTATAGTGTGAGATCTGCTACGATGGTGTTTGTTTTTCTAACTGTTAATGTTGTTTTTTTTTTGTGCCCCCACAGGCGAATGGTATTAAGATCGGACCCCAGCACCCCACCACCAACTCCACACTGTCCGGTAGCCAGGGAGGCCAACAGGCTGGGGGGGGCTGCTGCTGAAGCCCCAGAACACACCTCATCCACCTCCTCCAACCCCTCCCTCCCTCCCTCCTCCTCCTCTTCACCCTCTCAAACCCTCCCTCGCGTTTCTACAGAACTGTCCAGGCCCAGTAACAGTTTGTTAACCTCTCTCTCTCTCACTCTCTCTCTCTCCCTCCTTTCTTTCTTCCCACCCTCCCTCCTTCTCCGTGTCTTTTCTCTCAGCTTTTGTCTTTTTCCCCAAGTCTCTTGACCATACCGAAGGGTCTTGGGGGGTCCGCCTACCCCCCCCCCCTATAAATCAACTTGACGTCCCACAGTCTTAAGAGGACAGCGTCAGCTCCACCTGCCCATTTACCCACCAAATAATCAAGTTTTGCAGTCAAGTTTTTTTTTTTCAGTAAGATGAACAGATTTTAATCGTTAACCTTTTTTTTTTTTTTTTTTTTAATGGGTCCCTCTTAATTCATGTTTATTGGGATATTATGGTACCTCAGAATCATATATATACATAAAAAAAACACAATATCTCTGGAAAGGGAGAGTTGACTTTGTCCAGACTGTGGGAAGAAAATAAACACATTCTTACCCGACTATGGAATAAAGCGTGTGTTGTCTCTATACACACATCTGTACATGTTTTTAAAGAAAACGACGCAGCAGGTTGATAGCAGGACATGTTTCTACATGTTGAGTCAGTTTTCATGCTGTGCCTGCGTGTATAGGGACGATATAGGTATTCCAGCGTGTGTCAGACTTTAAGGCGTAGGAGTCACTCTGTACCTTCTGTTCATAAAAAAAAGACAAAAAAAACATGTTGTGCTTCCTTTCCCCCCCTATTTTGTCATGTTGTTTGTTTCTTTTTTGTTCTCTCTCTGTCTTTGTGTCATTTTTTTTGACTTGCAGATGATTTGTATTTAATGAACACTACAAACTGCTTGTGGCTTAAAGTGTTTTAAATTGTCCTGGGAGAGAATAAAAGACCAAACTGTTGAGTGTGTAAATCCTTGTGGAAACGAGAGGAAAAAAAAAAGCGAAGCAGGAGAGGGAAAACGTTAAGGGCAGTGGCCGTCATTATGAAGTTAAGAAGTAATTGAGAGGAAATTAGATTGGAACTCAAGACCTTTTTTTGTGTTAACTGTATTTATCAGGCGCATTTCTGTGTATATATGGCTCTTTAGGTTTCTGTAGCTTTTTTTTCCTGGGCTGTGTAAGGTTTGACTTGGCGTGTTGAGGTCTGGATATATTCCTTCCGCCGGGGATTGGGAAAAAAAAAAAGAATGTTTTTTTTTTTTTTTTTTGGACCTTGAAGCAGCTTTTTAGCATTTTAACAATTCTCATTTAAAAGCCGAAGGCACTGAGCCGCCCTGCTGCATCAGGGCTGCTGGTGGCCTTTCTTTGTAAATGACAAGTATGAGTGATAACGGGCTGTTCACAGGACCGCGCAGAGGCATTCAAAGTCCCCTGGTGGAGCCCAGACTCCCAACTGAAAAATGTCAAGGCGTCTCTCTTTAAGTAGGCTATGATTTCCTCCATGAATTAGCAGATATATATAATGTATACTGTTTAGAGCTTGATCAATGACTGCTGCAATGTTGTTGTTTTTTTTTGGCTTCTTTATCCCTGATGTAATGGGCACCGTTTAAACTGTTATGATCATATTTTACTACTTCAGCTACGTATCGTTCATCCCCCCCCCCCCCCCCCCCCCCCCCGCCCCCACCACCCCACCCGCCCGCACCTCGCTTCTCTCATTTAGTATTTTTAATGCCAAAATATTGTTTACCTGTTTGTTTTTCACAACAAACAAAAAAAAAAGACAACAACTGGGGGAAAACGGATCACTCTTAAAGCCCCTGTGAAATCTCACCTGAGATCAGCTGTCTGCCTTAACTCCACCCACCCTGCCGCGCTGAGAGATTTGGACAGCTGCTAAAAACAAAACAAAAAAAAAAAACAAATCAAACGGACCCTTTATCTGCAAAATAGGCATTTTACCACTATAACTGACTAGATGGAGACGATGATGTAATACACACGTGTAGATGCAGGCGTGGAGAGAGAGACGTGTAACGTCATGGAAACCTGCCTGGTTTTAATCAAATGATGCCACGTCATGTTAAAATGAGTTTCATCCCCACTACACACACACACACACACACACACACACACACACACACACACACACACACACACACACACACACAGAGCCTCCATACGGTATATGCTAGATGATGCATACATGTATTTTTTTTCTCTCCAGACTAGCTGTAGAGCTTTTGAGTTGCACAGCGGGCAAGAGTGAATCTGCTCTTTTCATCTTCTTCGGTTTTATTTTTTCTTAATTCATAGATGTATTCTGACATTTATTAATCTTATTCTGACAGCAGTTATTCTTTGTAAAGCAACATGTAGTGTATGTGTGTGAGCATGTGTGAATGTGTGTGTGTGTGTGTGTGTGTGTGTGTGGTCCCAGAGGGGTTACAGGGGGAGGATCAAGCCAAACGTGACGTATCTATCTATGGATTGATCTTATCTGTGGCCCCCTCTCTCTCTCTCTCTCTCTCTCTCTTTCTAGCTCTTCCCCCTACTCTCCCCGCCTCCTCCCTCCCCTCCCCCCCTCGACGTTATTTGCTGTGTTTGTTCTTTGGAAAAAATAAAACTCAAAAAAAAGAAAAAATGAAAATGCTATCACAATAAACTATAATAAAAACATTCTAAACTCTAAACATGTCATTTTGATGGTTATGTGAAGATGAAAAAAAATAATGTGCTGTTTAAAAACAAAAAAAAAAAGGCAAACCTGCAGTTGTATCTTCTGTCTTTTTTGTTAATTTTTTTTTTGTGTTTTGGTGTTCCACTTTTCCACCCGGCCTGCCCCCCGTACCGTACACCATTAATCAATCATCATAGCGCTGCACGCTGCTCTACTGGATGTGATCCATCCGTTAAAATGAGCGGGGAAGGGCGCGCTCGACCTTCAGCGGTCGTGGAGACTCGTATTCCCCCGATGAAGGTCAGCCTCGCTGAGAGCTCGCTTAATGAATGAAACATTTTTAACTCGGAGGTAGTGGAAGTGGGGGGGGTGAGTGTTTAGTGCCTGCGCATAATCGTTTTAGCAAAGTTCTACACGGAATTCCTACGTTTGCAAGAATACGCCACGTATTCATATGTAAAGCACACGCTGATCACCTTGGTTACCTTCATCATTGGGGGTTATAAAGTTATAAACTTTTTGGCCAGATTTTTGTTAAAATTTCAGCCAATGTAGGGAATGATACCATGAACGAATGGTTACATTTTGATAATGATCCAGAAAGAAATCCTGGTTTTGGGATCACTCTGAATTTTTAGTTGTTTAGTAATATTGTGGTAAGTGGACCTTCAAACAGGCGCCATCTTTGGGGTCCTGGTCTAATATCCTAGACCTGCCCCACAGACACAACTTTTCCATTTATTTCTGGATTAGGCGTATCGAATAAATATCAAACAATGTCAGGTCACAATATGCCTTGTGGACGTCTGAGCTCCGACTGCTTTTCTAGTTATGTTTTGTAGCTAATGGCTAATGGGAATATAAATATATAAAAGGTTTCTGCCCTTCCCCTCTCTACCGAAACATTCACTCTGTTGTGATTGGCCGAGCTCTGTCGGAAATGTCCCGCCCCTCAGAGAGCTGGGGCCAGTCGGACAAATAGAAGTCAAATACAAGCGCTCTGGAATTTAAAGGGGAACTAAATGGATCCAAAGGTGAATACTGACCTTTGCTCCTGATGTGACATCACAACAGGAGCCATTTTTTAATGACTTGTGTTCAGTAAGGTTTCAGCATCATTGCTTAGGAGGCCAGGCCACAACAGAACATAGAGATGGTTTTATTTTACAATTTTTGTGTCCTAAAGTTTTGCACATAATCAATCAAACTTTATTTATAAAGCACTTTTCATACATATGAAATGTAGCACAAGGTGCTATACAGGTTAAAACACCCCAACCACCCCCATCCCAACCCAATGAATCCCATGCCCCACAACTCTTTCCCACACACACACACATATACACACTGGCTGAGTACAGAGGAACCATGTCAGGAAACACTGCTGGGGAACGTTCCACGGCCCAGGTTAGAACGCCACAGCTCAGGTGCAACCAAACCATGAGCAGCAGAGGACCCATGACGCTGCAGTGGAGGACCACCACAGAACCACGGATCCCCCACCCACCCCAGCACAAGCACTGGAAAAATTAGAAACTTTTCATAATAAAGTCATAATAATCATTCTTTCACACCCTTTCACGCTAATCAAGTTTGATATTTTCAGGTCTGAAGAACTTTTATCAGTCTACTTAAAGGACAACATCAAAACATGTTGGCTAGTTATGGTTTAAATGCCTGTGGGTCATAAACAGCAGCAGCACTGAAACTAATTTGTTCTTCACACCTGTGCTTTTCCTGCTAAATGTTAAAAAACCTAATGGAAAAAACATTGTTGCAGCACTCACTAGAATTAAAAACAGTCAACATCCGGGAAAGAAAATCAGCACATGGCTGTTCTTCATGGCAGCCATGTTGAAGTGAAATGGAAGGCAGCAGTGGAAGAAATACTCACATGCTTTACTTCATTAAAAGTAACAAAACCAGAGTGTAAAAATCCTGCTTGAGTATTTTGTTAAATATATATATGTATATTTTACCTCTTCAAATGGTTATTGATCACTGCAAATGGCTCAAACACCTGGAACATCTGGACAAGGGGCCACAACAAGTTTTGGGAACTTCTGGTTCTATATTTTATGAGCTTATTATATATAAAAAAGTACAGTAAAGAAGCATCAAACCCTGACTTAGTGGAACCGAGTACATTCACTCAAATACCGCGCTGTCGTCCAATTTTGAGGTACTTGTACTTGAGTATTTCCAAGTGACGCTACTTTAGGAACTTTTACCAGTAGTAGTAGTTTTATTAGTACATTTCAGGAGTTTACTCGTTATGGCGACAGTATTTCTACTTCTCCTCAAGTAGAGGATCAGGATTATTAGATATGAAGACTAGAGCTGCTGGTTGTTGACTTATGAGTCTCACCTTTTGAACCTCAGCTTCTTTATGCTGCTAAAAGCATGCAAAGGTTTATCAGGACGTAAGTAGTGTGAGTTCTTCCCAAACACTGCCTGATGCAAACCTCTGCAGCTCCGAGCAGCCTGAACTGTCTACAGCTTTAAAAAAAAACTGTAGACATTTAATAAAACGTTAAGGAATCGGAGCCTGGACGCTGCTGCTGCCAGCAGATCTCAGATCGGGCCTCAGATCGGCTTCGATTAAGAGGAAAAACAGCTTGAGGGTTAGAGCGAAGTGTTTCCTAAGCAGCGCCGTGATGTATTGGCAGCGACAGACCAAATAAAGCACGTGAATACATCATATTTAACAGCTCCTGAGCCAAAGCTCCCACATACACGCGACCCATTTGTTAGTTTAATGTTTGAAGGTGAAACGCGCCGAGCAGCTTCAGTGCGATTGCGGTGAGTTAGGACCCGTTTGGTCTGTCATCGTATATATTCTGCTTCAGATCTCCATGCAGGCTGCTGCTGGAACACATGGTGGGTTTTTTTTTTACGGCCCAACGTCCGATCCAGCGAAGGGAAACTTTACTCCACAGGCAGAAAGAAACTCTATACCTTTGCTAAACTGTTTGAATTATAAGATCTCAAGTGTGATAAAAGTGAAGCTTTTTAGTTTTTTTGCTGCAGCCCATATATGTTTCTGCACAGGGGAATTTGGGTTAGAAATAATCATTTTAAAAAATCCTCAGGAGACACAACTGGAAACAAGAACAGGTGTTTTAAAGCATCGATTGTGATCATCTATTTTGTTAAACGCTGAGCTACTATTATAAGTTTCATCCCGCACACATATTGATACGCAGATGTAGTTTTTCACCTCAATGCTTGGTGGGATTTGTTCCGTCCATCCGAACTGAAATATCTCAAATAATATCAGGTAGAAACAGGCGTTCCCGGTCCCCACATGATGGATCCTGATGTTTTGACCTTTCCTCCGGTGCCAGCTCAAAGTTTCGAGGTCTGCTATCAAGCATCTATTGGACACAGATGTTCATGGTCCCCAGAGGTTGAATCCTGACAAATCTGTTGAGTATTTTTGGTTGTATTTACCCACTTTGTCTTTATCTCTATCTGTGTTCATGCATTCTAATACATCATAAAAAAAAATAAAAGTTTCCTTTTATTAAGAATACAACTTATTTATACTGAGATCTCCTTCAATCCCCTTGCTGATGTCTAATCTCACGATTTTAATTTGTCCAACACTTTGTATGTCCTGAACACACAACAGGTACTATACGTCTGTCCTTCCTGAACGAGGACCCCTCCTCTCCTACTCTTCCTGAGGTTGCTTCCTTTCATTATTTCAACCCTCATATTGTATGATGTGAGGGTCTAAGGACGTGCTGTACAAACTCTGAAGCCCCCTGAGGCTAATCTGTGATTTGTGATTTTGGGCTGCACAAATAAAATTGACTTGACTTGACTTGACTTAGGTTTATGACCAAATACCTGCAAATACCTGACGTTCCATCAGCCTCAGCTGTACTTTGTGTTTAGTGCTAATTAGCAAAAAAAGAAAAATGTGAACACGCCGGACTAAAACGGTGAATATTCTTCCAGTCAGACTGAGGTTTATGTTTTATCCAGTCAGCACCCGCGACTCTGATGCTACACTGCTAAAAAAAACAAAATATCAAGAAGTGAATATGTCTTGTATTTGGTACAATTAGTCCAATATTGAGCATTCCATCAGCAGATAATTTAGTTTATTTCAACTTTTTTTTCTTGAACTTGAAACTAACCAGCATCAATTATCAGGTTTTATAGTGGAAGTACTGTTTACAGTATTGGGACTTTACTGTAAAATAGAAACAAATAAATACTGTGATTTCAGTTGTATTTACAGTATCGGGTGTATTATAATACAGTGACTCTTTGACTACTGTGATTTACTACAGTAACTCTTTCACTACTGTGTTTTTCTACACTAATACTTTGAATACTGTGTAAAATATACAACAATCCACTGTAATAATCATTCACAGTAACTTGCCCTATGACCTCCCAACATGCCTTTGTATTTTCAACAGATAAATCGGTCATTCAAACTAGTAACTATAATCTGTAGAATGATTTATGATTTTCTTGTAATTCACTCCAGTCTTTCTAAATTCAGCTTTGAATTATTTGATTGTTTTCACATTTAAAAAGTTAAACTAACAGAGAAACATCAAAGGAATCCGCATTATTTTCTGTCATTATCATATAATATACTGTCATCACTGGCGTTGTTTAGTCATTGTTCTCTCTATGAATTAATGAGCACTGTTTCTTTTTTATTTTATTGCTCTTTTGAGATCAACTTTTCAAGTAATCCAAAAACACGACTGCATATTGAAACAACTCAGCCGCGCTCCATGATCCAGTATTTGAGTGAAACACAACAGCTTGGATGTAGAAAGGCCTCATGAAAATGAAAACCTCATGCGAGCAGAGCATAGTAACCACACTGCGCTTTGGAATCTTGGGCCTTGGATCAGATAATCCCGGGCAGGCCGCAGGAGCAGCACCTGCTGCGGTCTGCCCAGTGTTTTTTTGTTTTTTGGATTTAGTAACTTTTACACTCGTGTTTCTCAGAAGGTCGAGTAAGATTAAATTTAGCCAATTTGTCGCAAGACGAAACTCTGATTTACTGCGGTTTGGCTTTTTTTTAAGGACAGGATAAAGTAGCGTAAAACTGATCAAGTAAAGCAGCTGAAAGCTGTGCAGAACTTTAGTTAATTAGTTGTTTTTCCACCATCGGACACCTAGAAGAAATATAAATACCTCAAATAGTGACCAGGAATTGTCAGTTTATTGACCGAGATCTATTTTCCTGGAAAGATTGCAACTTTAAACCTGAACATTCAGAATACTCCAGATGTTAGCAGGATATAGTGTAGAGAATATTGTGTAGGGAAAGAAACTTTTTCCATGTGATGCTACTTTATGTTTCATTCCATTACATTTCAGAGGGAACTATTGTACTTTAAAGGTTTAAAGGTTACATATGAAAACATAAAGATGAGTTTATCAATAACTCTAAGTTCTTAAACTTTTTAGCCTGTGGCCTCTTACAATAAATCAGTGTAGTTTATATATCAGCTGATTATGTTACAGATGTCAGAGTTGTCACCAGTTCCATCAAACACACATTTATCCTCTAAATATTTCTCACATGCTCTCAGATTAATAACTGTTTAAGGTCCAAAGAGGAAAAACTTCATCATATTTCTCCAAAAATATCTAGATTAAAGAAATATTTAGCAAATTAATCCAAATGTTTGAATCAGAACTATTTTTTCCCTTATTTCTACTCAATCTATCACTGAAGACCCATCACTTTTATCTCATGATCTTTATAAAGCAGTTTTAACAATAATTGTTCAATGTTTTATATTCGTCACAACACAATTCACTGTAAAATACTCACTAAAATACTTTTACTGTAGTAATTTTACGTACATTTAACTGGTATTATTCCTATACTTTAACTTATGTAGGATTATGAATGCAGTACTTTTACTGTAACGAGGTATATTTGCATTTTTGTATTATTACATTTACTTAAATTAATATATTTGTTTCTTCTTTATTCCTACTACATGTACCTGATGGCTTTAGTTACTTTAAGATGCAGATTTCTTATATTTTACTACATCAAATGAATATACTTCAATATTACTTTTATTATAGTACTTTTACTATTAATCCACACAAAATATCTCAAACTGGCTCCATATTGATAAACTAAAACATTAAAATGCCCTTAATGTGTTCAGTGATTCAGTGAAGTAGTACAATATACTGTAATAATACAACACAGTTTAATGCATAATGGGTACTTTTATTTTTGGTACTTTAAGTACATTTTTGCTGATATTACTTCTGTACTTTTTACTTCAGTAGCATTTTCAATTCAGGACTTTTACTTGTAATTCAGTATGTTTTGACGAGTATTTCTACTTTTACTCAAGTAAAGTATCCGAGTACTTCATCCAGCACTGAATGTTTGAACTGTGAGTCCATATGAGATCTGCTGGTGAACATGTGAATAGTTTTAATAGTAGAGTATAATAGTTATAAAGTCGTTCACTTCTAGTGGAAAGTAGCTAAGTACATTTACACTAGTGCTGTACTTAAGTACAATTTTAAGGTACTTGTACTCTAGTAATAATATAACATAATAGTTCTATACTTCTACTAAAGTAACTTTTTTCAATTCATAACCTTTACTTGTTATTGAACACTTCTTGTCGACAGTATTTCTACTTTTACTCGAGTAAAGTATCCGAGTACTTCATCTCTTGCTGAGTGTATCACAGGGTATATGTCAGCGTAGATACTAATAAATAATAAGTTGTGTCTGACTTTGATTAAAGCAGACACCATGTTCTTGGTGATAGATTACCTGCTGCAGCAGGTTTCAAGTCTCTGCACGTTGATTATCAAAACATGAAATGAGCCAAACACTGGGGGCTGCCTGAAAGGGAGGAAACTAAACCAATCTGTGGTTTGGAAGTGTGAAATATAGAGAATGCGTAGTGTATGAATGTGTTCAACGTATTAGGAAGTGACAGTCAAATGTTATGTACTATTTAACATAAAGGAGGAAGCGGGAGAGCAGACAAAGGGATCTGAACGATAAAAACAGACAGAAAGTATATGTCTATGAGGTAGTGTGTGTGTGTGTGTGTGTGTGTGTGTGTGTGTGTGTGTGTGTGTGTGTGTGTGTGTGCCCCTCTCCTGAGGGCCAGATTGTTATGATAAGCAAATTACTGGTCGTGTCAGGGACATCCGCATTTTCTGCCGTTCCCTCATATCCCTGCAATATGCATGTTTTTCCAACTGAGCCTCGGGCATTTTCATCATCTTTAGTGGGTCCGGACCGATAAATAAATCATCATTATAAGTGGTTTGAAACACTACGACTATAGCCATGATATCTGTCCATTATGGCGCCGTTTAATCTCGTCGGGTGACATCGTCAGCTTTAAATCGGAAGCTTCGGCGCGTCACTGATGAATTTTACTTATATTACACAATGATTCGGGAGGTAACGTGAAACCCTTTCCTGACAAATGAGTCAAGAAATGAATCAGAAAGAAGCAGGTTCACCCTCAATGGATCGACCTTCCGTGTTGAAGCGGACGGGGATGCAGGACTCGACTCGTGTCAGGCGTCATATTCGGGCCTCCACGCTTTTCCTACGCTTTATTAAAACATATGAACCGGAGGTCATAAGATTCCTGAAAAGGTTCTGTGATGTTTTTAGGAGAAATAATCAAACACGACTGTAATCCGTCCAAAAACATGAGCAAAAAAAAAAAAAGTTTGAAAATTGCAACTCAGGGTCTCAGGGACAAACTCAGAAAGGTGGAAAGTACATGACTTCACTATGATTTTGAGGTACTTGTACTTTACTTGAGTATTTCCATGTGATGCTACTTAATACTTCACTAGATAATATTTTGCACAAAATGAATATACTTTAATATTCTATTAAATTCACTTTTATTTTTATAAACTTGCTTGTATGTAAACTTTTTGTATTATTCAATTAAGCTACACAAAGTATATCAAATTGGATCCACATTGATAAACTAAAAAAATTCAAATGTTCTTACATGTATTTAGTAAATAAAATAAGTAGTATATTATACTTTTTCATCATAATAATAGATTTAGACAAGACACCAAATCGTTTTTCTCCAGCTAAGAAGAGAGTTGACTTGATAAAGGTTCATCACTAGTGAAGAACTTAGATCTTTCATTTAACCACAAGTAAATTAAAACAGTAAAATGTTCTCACATGTATTTAATGATTGAAACAAGTGGTATAATATACTATAATAATACTGTATAACAGTCCTATAATGAGTAATCTTAGTTTTGGTGCTTTAACTAAATTTTGCTGATAATAGTTCTGTACTTACTGAAGTAACATTTTCAATTCAGGACTTTACTTGTAATTTAGTATTTTCAGATGACAGTATTTTTATTTTTACAAAAGTAAAAGTAAAGTATCTGAGTGTTTAAACTAGTTCAAATGAGATCTGAACATGGAAATAGTTTTAACAGGAGATATAAAAAACAACTGATGGTATGAATCTGTTTTGATATCGGTTAGAAACACTGCTTGAAAGTAGCTCAGTACTTTTACTTAAGTGCTGTACTACAATTTTAAGGTATTTGTACTTTACTTGAGTATTTCCATGTGATGCTACGTTATACTTCACTCCACTACATTTCAGAGGGAAACGTGTGTTGTACTTTGACTCCACTACATTTATTTTACAACTTTCAGATTCCAATGGTTCATATAAAGAACATGAAGATGAGTTTATTCTCTTAGACTCTGCTTTGTTAAAGATAATTTTTTAAACTTTTTAGCCTGTGGCCTCTTGCAATAAATCAGTGTAGTTTATATATCAGCTGATTATGTTTCAGATGTCAGAGTTGTCACCAGTTCCATCAAAGACACATTTATCCTCACATGGTCTCAGATAAATAACTGTTCAAGGCCCAAAGGGGAAAAACTTTACCATTTATTTTTTCTGTTTGTTTTTTATTCTACTCGATCCATCACTGAGGACCCATCACATTTATCTCATGATCTTTATAAGACAGTTCAGACTGTTACATTAATGTTTTTATACAAGTTACAATACAATTTTACTGCAAAACAAATACTTTTACTGCACTTTTACTTTTAAGTACATTTTGCTGCTGGTAATACTTCTATGTCTTAATTTCTGTAGGATTATGAATGCAGGACTTTTACTGTAATGAGGTATTTGTTTTATTATGTATTAATACTTGTAGAGTATTAATACCAAAGATCTGAGTACTTCTTCTGATCATAAACCTTTATCAAGTGAACTGTTCTTAGCTCAAGATAATATTATTTGTCTATATTATTATTATGATTATTATTATAAGTAGGAATATCGTCATCTAAAAACACCTAATGAAAAGTAAAAGTCCTGAATTGTGTCAAAAGCAAAAAACTACTCATTATGCAGACTGTGTTATATTAATACCATATATTATACTACTTGATTTAGTCACCAATACATGTGAGTTTTAATTTACCAATGTGGAAACAATATTTGGGACACTTTGAGTAAATAAATAGTAAAAATTCTGCTTAGAATTTAATAATTTTATTATTAAATAATAATATTTAATAGCTTGCAAGAAATTAATAGAATATTAAAATAACATAATATTACTTGCTGACCCCTCATAGTCAATTAACAGATAAATCGATTTGTTTGGTCTTAGTCTGCTGAAAATTAGACGATTTTAATGCATTTTTTCCTGAAGAAACTCTACAAACACTAATTTCACATAATTTAACTGCAGCCGTTAGACAAATGCAGTGGGGTAGAAAGTACATTATTATTATTATTAGGGTGAAATATTAGCGTAGCGTCACGTGGAAATACTCGAGTACAAGTACTTCGTTACCTCCCGGCACCGCGTGCGCCTGCCTCCTGCCATCACCTGTTTGTGTAATGAATCCCGTCCAAAGTCTTCACGTGTTTAACCAGCGGGTTTTAAGCACCTTGCTGCTTTCACATCCACGTATTTTGTTTCCACCGCTCGCTGAGAACTCTCCCGGAGCGCGTCACGCGGGCACGGCGGGGTCAGTGACCGCGCACGCCGCCTGTTTATCTGTATGAGAGGTCCTCGGGAGCGCGCCCCCCCTGGCCGAGGAAGGTGAGCGAGTGTCTGGAGGGGAGGACTCGGGAGCGCGACCAGCCGAGGGATCGATCGGATTAAACTCGATTTGAGTGAAATTAACACAAAGGAGCGAAGAGCAACGCGCACTAGTCGGCGAGGTCGCGGATGCGAAACACGCCGGAGAAATATTTCATGAAAAACATAAAACTTGAACTTTTTTTCTCGTCTGTTTATTTATATTTTGAAGGAAAAAGGTGGATTTTTTTTCCACGCCAGCGGAGATACGAGCCTACTAACGAGGAGTTGATCCGAAAAGCCCGAAGTGAGCGAGCTTGTTGGGTAAGCGAACACACGCTCCTTCTGAATGAGCTTTTCTTTTCTTTTTTCCCCCTAAATGTTACCGACGCGTTTATTCTGAATTAAAACCCATTTTCTTTCCGAATAGTAAGTTTTCCGGACTTTTTTTTTTAAATCGGACCCTTTAATTCTCGGCGTGAGTTGTGTTTTGGTGTTTTCATCTCTTTCACGGGAAGGTTTTTATTCAGCTTTATTTATTGGTTTTATTCGCTCTTTTCAACAAGAAAGTCATTGAAGGTCCATGAAGCTGCCATGCCGACATGCTAACAATAGCAAGTTTAGCTTTGCCACCCGCTGCAGCGCACACACACGCAGACACACACACTCACGCAAACACACACACACCACACTCGCGCACACACACTTGCGCGCACGCACACAACAGTCCCATTAGTTAGTTGAAAAGTGGAAAATGTAGTATTTCTGTCCACCCAGCCCCGTACTTCTGCTCGTTTAAGAGTGTTTGTGAGAAAGAGTTGGT
Source organism: Lepturacanthus savala (assembly GCA_030544235.1). NCBI lineage: Eukaryota > Metazoa > Chordata > Actinopteri > Scombriformes > Trichiuridae > Lepturacanthus > Lepturacanthus savala. The sequence goes on from CM060461.1 coordinate 15,550,726, forward strand.
GATAAAGTGAGTTAGCTCTGTTAGCTAATTGTGTGCCGGAGACACGAGGTGGCCCGAGCCGAGAGGTGAGTCACCGGCCGACTGAATGAGCGCAGCTCCGGGGAGATTCCCAGCGGAGGATACTTGGCACATATCGCCAAAAAACGCATCAGTGTGCTCGAATGAATCCGCATCCCACACCGCGTTCTAAAAGTTGTATTTTAGCGCGTTTCTGCTCCTGAGGGGACAGAGAAGTGTCCGTAGTGTCGGACGGAAGGGACGGAGCGGAGGAGGAGGAGGGGGGCGCTGAGAGGCCAGGCGGTCATTATTACTCCATTCAGCCGTGTTTCTGACACGCTTTAAACACCAAAACATGTTTAAATATGTGGAGAAAATTCCCCCCTTCGCTTTTGCGTGTTTGGGTAGGGATTGAATCGCTTTTACGGGGGGAAAAAACAAAATGAGCGAGAGGTTCGCTGGTCCGGAGCGACGTGCGAACCCCGCCGCTGATCGGCTAATTAGCCGCTAGCCGCTGGAGGTTAGCCCGCTGCTAGGACACAGGTTAGCCTTAGCCTCTCATCCTCATTGTGTTTGTGTGTGTGCGCGAGTGTGTTTGTGGGGAAGAACACTTATTACCCCCGGAGGTAGCTTCTACCTGCTCCGGGTGGGTATCGGATAGCTCCGAGGCAAAGAAATCAACTTCGCGCAGCGTTCGCGTCACTTTTTTCTCTCTCCTCCGGCTTTTAAATAAACAACTCTTGTCGGGGCTTTTCCGCGTTTCGTCTTTTGTTCGCTTTGTATCCGGCGGCCGAAGTTTGGCGACAGTTCCACTTGTTACTCGGTGTGGACGCGGAGAAAAAAAAGTCCAGAAACACCTGCTCGGCTCTTTTCCCTCAATAGTTTCTGCTTCGCATCTTTTACCGTCTTATTTTCCTTCATTTGTATCCACAGTCTGACTTTAATGTGTTAGTCCTTCTGTCCTACCCTCTTTCCCCATTATGTGTTCTGTAATCGGTCAACTTGCATAATGGTCACCCTGCCGCTCTCACGCAACTTTGGCAACGCTTAAATCCCTGGAAAAAACAACAGAACTTGGTGTTTATCCTGGAAAAAACACTCCTTTATTCCACATTATTCACATAGTCTGACACATTCGGTGCAAATGCTTCGTTACGTTTCCTCCTGGCTGCTGCAACAGAGCCAGGAGCTGCTACCCCCACCACCTTGTGTCTGTGAGCCAAGATGGCAGCTAGTCATGTTCAGCGGGACACAGAGGGAGAGATAAGAGGCCCCGACCACACACACACACACACACACACACAACAGATGTTCAGCACTATTTGGTCTCTCTACCGTTTGTCTTTTCATGTGGGTGAAGTTGAAGCACTGACCTGGTTTGTTGGTCGGGGAAGAAGCTGAAACTCAGGACCCAGAGTTAAATTCTCATTTGTTTCGCATCCGATTTGTGAAGTTTCAGACTTAATAGCTTCATTAAGGCAGATTAATGGTAGTTTTTATTCTTTTTGGACGGGTACATGTTGAAGTGGGAGCGTGTCTTTTGTTTCAAACTCAAATAGGCTTTTCTGGGAGCTGTTTGTGACCTTGGAGTCGCTTGTCTTAACTTTGGCTGGCAGGCCTTGAGCTAAAAAAAAAAAAAGGCACGACATGGGAACTGTTTGCTGACTGACAGAGGACGTGGAGAGAAACTGGTGCAGAATAATAAAGCTGTTTCTAAACTAAACCAGTTAAATAAACGGGAGTAATTGCTTAACCCTAAATTGTTGGCCCCCATTTTAACAGCCTGAAGGAAAATATGGTCCCTTAACATTAAACATGAGCCTAATGTTTGATTATCATGCGTGTTCACACCATCAGGTCTGAGAGAAGTAGATGGTCACCGACATGAATTCATAATTTCCTATTTTCAGGCCAATGCCTGACACTTGGGCGATGTCCGAGGAGTCAGGGGAAACCCCTGCCACCTTACGCTGGGGATGAGATGTATGAAGACGCACCACATGCAGCAAAACGACTCATATTATATGAAATTCAACATTAAGATTTCCCAGTTAATTGAGATTTCACAGAATGATGCAATTATGTTTCCAGAGTAATATCCGTGCGCTGATGCTCGTTCTCCACACCATTATCTCCTCAACACATTTAAACTCACATTTCTAACCGTTGTAACCCTTTAAACTGAGCTGCCACAGCCCTCGCGTTCAGTCACACTAGATGTTAAAGGGCGTCCGTCAGTGTGTGGTGTTGTCTTGACCTATGAATCAGTGTGAATTAGTGTGATCGGCTCTGGTTGTCTGAACACTTTTTCAGGACGTGCCATCTTCTAACCAACTTTCGTTTCTGCAGTGTAGGAAGGTTCAGAGCAACTTGTGAGGTGCGAGGAAAGCGGGTCACATCAGGAAAGGCCAAAAGGCACAATAGGTGTGTCTTTGTGAGCAGTACCCCCATTGGCATGCAGAGAGCACTATAACTTGACAACACTGGTGGTGTTGTGCTCTGCCAGTGAAAATGGCCATTGTTAAAGCCTTTGTCCAGCCTGTCTCATTTTACTCCTCTTGCATGCTATCCGTCAGTGTCCCCTCCTGGTTGGGCGTTGAATCCACTCCTGATTTCAGGAGGCAGTTTTTCCCGCTCAACTAGTCAGTTGCACGCGCCGTGGTTCAGTTGGCTCTGGTTTTGAGGCAGGTCTTTGACTTCTTGAGCCGCCGTTTGCTCTTTTTTCCCCTCTCTCCTCTCGCACTCTTCTGATTGGCTGCTCAGTAGGTCAGGTTGATCCTGTCTCTTCCATAGTCTAAAAAAAAAAGCAACCAAAATTGCATTTATCGTGAGCTGCAGGTTTATCTTTTTAAAGCTGTGCGTCGTGATTGAAAAAGATTTATTTTCTCTAGTTTAAGAGGAAGGTAATATCGGTTGCACATTTTCACTTTCAACGTGACATACTGTGCTGCATGGTGTCATAAACATGTTAGTCATATGTGGTTTACCCTCCAGTGTTGAAAGAATACTTCTGTGAGGTTTATAGTGCTTATGTAAGGGTGACAGCTACACTACCCTGATCGGCCGAATGGACTGTTAACTACACACGATCCCCTTAGCTATAGGAAGCTGACACCGAGGTGAATCACTGATGTGGGGAAATGTCCCCAAACACATTGAAATCTCAGTTTTTATCTCCCGTTCCATTGAATTGTTTCAGTCGTTCTTTCCTGTATTTGCTTTTTACAGAAACCTGTGCTCAAAGTGAAAGCTCCATGAGCAGCAAAGAGGCCTTCAGGGACTACTTTTGCAAATTTCTCTCTTTACAGGCAAAGTTGCCCCTCCCAACTGATTGATGGCAGTGCTGTGTTTTTAAAAAAAGATTTAATGCGTATTTTGTGCTTTTACATGTTGAGTGACAGGTGGTGGAACATTCCTAAAAAGATATTGCAGCTGAACCGCAGTAGTCTTAGTCAATCTAGTATATAAATGGGTGAATCTTTGTTTTTGATTATAAGAAAGTCTTGGTGTATAATGTCCCATCTTTAAAAACTCAATTTAGAGAAATGCACACAGCTCATGTTCAGAAAAAAACAGCCTTCAAGAATTCTGTGAATCTGTGATGTCACAAACGTATGCATACCCCCCCCTCATTCACAGACATTCAAATCAGCCAATGAGAGGAGAAGCTCATTAATATTAAGGACAGACACAAAACAACTTGTTCTTTTCTAGAGCTGCAAAGAGAAACTTGTGAGAGGAGTAAAACATAATTTTGGGTTATTAAAATCACAAATGTATATTGTTATGGACATCACAACTTCAAATAAAACACAGGAAAAGTGTAAAATATGCAGCCTTTTTAAATATTTAAAGTTGCAAATATATTATCTGTATCCCTAAGGGATAGAGCAGCATAATAATCTGTTCTTTAGACTTGCTGCATGTGACTTTTGTTTTCACTTCAATGGCTTTAAGTTTTTGGGGAAATGTTAAACATGGTTGTTTGAAAAGTGGTGATGCAGCATTCTGATTAACATACTTACGAGGTCACTGCAGGTTTAACCAACTTGATGAAAAGTGTTCACAAACGCCCTGGGGAGGAGCTTGTGTTTTGGGGGTGGTGGAGGACGCTGGCTGCCGGGCTCACGGGGCCGAATTTGAGCACCGGTGTTTGTTCGGGTGGCCATTTTGTGTCTCCTGTCGTCATGTGTGGAGGATGGCAGCCCTGTTAGCAGGGAGAAGTGGTGCTGTTTGTCTCCCATCTCTTTCATCTTGCCATCTATCGCTCCACCTCCACACCCACCCACTCCCTCTCTGCCTGCACATGAGCTCCCTCCTCTTCTTTCTACTCTTTATTCTCACCCTCTCCAGCTCTCTCTCTTTCTCTCTCTCTCCCTCCATCTTTGCCTGGCCGTTTCCTCCCCCCTGTCCTCTCATTTCCAGCCAAAAGGTTAGCGGGGGTCTTTAGCACCGTGGTGACATTCAGAGCTGAGTGTCATCACTGTCTCTCGCGCTCTCTCACCTGTCTCTCCCTCTCCCCTCCTCCTCCTCCATGCTCTTCCTCCACCATCCCCCCATCCTCCTCCTGCAGGGAAGGCCTTCTGGACCAAGCACTGTGCCTAGAAGAGAGGCTGGCGTTAATACAGCCCTCAAGTACTGTGTGCTGCCTGGTGTGTGTGTGTGTGGGCTCTATGTGTTGTCTGTGTGATAGAGGAGACGTGCTTTCAAGTACATCTCTGACCCGTATGTGTGCATGTCTTTTAATCTATCCTTGACCTCTCTCTGTGTTGATGTGTCACATCCTGTTTTTCCTCCTTTCAGCTTTCTCACACAATCTAAACAGTACTGCCAGGACACAAATAATCAAAAGCAAAAAAAAAAAAAACTCCACGGGAAACGTGCAAGGTTTTGAATTCACTGTAAAGCGGCGTCGGGCGCCCCCCTCACACACGCACACCTTAAACCAGTATTCCCATTGCACACCACTGCTGTTGTGGCATCCTAAGACTTCCCCTCATTTTCTATCATGGTTTCTCTCCTGGAGCGATTCACAGAGCTGATGAAAGGTTAAGTGCTGCCTGTTTGTTGTATTAACGTCCAGTTATGACGATGGAGATGGATGCAAGGTCAGAGGGGAGAGATTGGTTTAAAAAAAAAAAAAAAAAGAACAACGTGAAGGACACGCAAGAGAAAATGTAGGCTTCTCCTTTTAGAAACGTTACCATCACGCATGCTCTTAAATGATGCGGCTGCTTGTGTACATTATTGCGAGCTAATGTCGGCCATTAATCATAGCGCTCCGATGACCCAAAAATGCCAGCAGCTGGATTCTCCCCCTGCTTGGAGGTATTACTCAGCTGTAGCTGTAAAAAAAAAAAAAAAAAAAAAAGAGGAGAAAAAAAAGGGACCAGATCCCGAGCTGGATCCAAACCCACGATCAAGGCATTTTGACCCCGTAGAGCACATTGGCTCTGGAAAAAAGTGAGTGAGTGTGTGCATCCCAGGGGAGAAGTTACCCCACAGCTCTATTGGAAGGACTCTGGAAGTTAATTGGTTGTTAGCAGGCAGGCGGGGCCGGGTGGGGAACCAGCCAATCTCTGGGGACACCGTCCAGACCTGCCTGTCCTATTGGCCTAAAAGGGCATGTCAATATAAGTGATTGATTAGCGAGGTGTGGGGGCTAGCGTGGTAGCGTGCTAGAGAGCCCCGGCCATGTGCACCCGCCTGTTCACGCTCTCTTTTTAAACCAGCTTTCGGTGTTTTTCTCAATTAAGGGAAATTCATCATGAAAGCTCTTTCTTTGCAAGCTAATGGGTTATTCATCATTTTTGATAGAAATGAAAGTCTAGACGGAGAATGAGGGAAGTTCTCCCTGTGATCTTGTTACTCAGAAAATTTTCTCAAATCTTCTTCACCTTCTCTGCACAGGGATGACAAATCTGTCAATAGACAAAACCACTAGTGGTTTGTTGAACACGCTGAGGTGAGTCCCAGATAATGACAAATCTATCTTCAAAGTCCCCCCCACTCCCCCCCCCTTTTTTGTTTTTCTTTTGAAAATTTGACAAAGTTTGCTGGGTTTTCCCTGAAGCCTGTTACAGAGGCACTATGATAACTCATTTGCATCACTGAGCAAGATTCCCCCCCCTCTCACCCTGGAACAGATTTTAGATGTTTGATTTATGCCTTCACCTTTTGGAAAATTCTCACAAAATACAACAACAAAATGTGATCTGCCTCTTGTCTACTTCCCTCAAAGTTTGAAGGGAAAGAGGAGGTCAGTCATAATGCTGTCCCCACACCATCGAGGGCTAAACCCTCATTGGCTGAAGGGGGTCATTGTACGTCACCTGAATCTCCCCAACCCTTGCTGACCTGAGCTGAATGTGGGTCACACATTTCAACAGTCCCATGAATGAATCAAACTAATAGGTGAGTTTATCTCCCGCACTAAAAGAGTTTAACTATATATTTAGATCAGATCAGACACCTAATCTGTTCCCATCGCAGCCAATGCGTCTGTCCTCTTATAAAAATTCAGCCGCTGTCTTCAAAAACTCCCCATCTGTAAATCAAATCTGCTGAAATCCAAAACAGACGGTCAAGTGCAGCCCGAACCAGGAGCTGCATCCCTGGCTCAAGTAGACGTTTCAGACATCTGCTTTATAGGATTAAGATGAGTCTATTGGCCTTCATCAGGACGTGAACTAGCCATTTGTACACATTTCAAGATTAGTCTCAGTGCATCGCAGCTCATCGTGATGGTTTTGGACCACGTAGATCTTGTGAACTCTCACTGTCTCAACCCAAACGGTCAAATCTTCATAACAAATTTCACACCATTCGAATGGCGAGAGGTTGAAATAAATCCTTTCTTTCCCCTCCACTGTGCTGCTGGGCAAAAAGAATCCTCACTGGGTTTGTGATGATGTAAATCAACCTGATTAAAGTTTAACTAGTCAGATGCTGATGGTAATTTGGCTCTGGGTTTAAAAATGTACGTTTTTATTTATTCAATGTATTTTTTTTTTGATAGAAAGAGCAATATGGATTCTGTGAAAATTACCTCATATACATACCCAATTACTGCTTTTTGCCTTTTTGATGGGTCAGTTTTTCTTGAGCCATGGCTATTGTGATGTCACGAATTTCCTTGCAATATATCTGTAATATCACAATCTTAATATTGTAGGAGTATCCTCATTGTGGGTCAATTATCTTGTTATTGTGAGTTACCCACTTCACACCCCGGTCTGTCAGATCGTCACCATTCCTGATCAGCAACGATGATCACTGTAGATAATACAGAATGTGAAAGAAGATCCTTTTTTAATTCTTCAGTGTTGCACCTGGTGTTGCTTCAAAAGAGCGAGCTGTGATGATTAATTGAAGTTGTCAACTAATTTGAAAACTGATAATTCTGTAATTGCAGCTTCTTAAATATGAATATTTCAAGAATATTAGAACGAGTGTATTATACTCTTATATACATACATAGTTTTGCAAAAGATAAAACGGATGAATTTAAAACAAAACCATGCAGCCATCTGATTTTGTTTTTTGTGACCCCTTGGGTGAAACAACAGCATCACTTGATGAATTTACAGCAGGGGTCAGGAGTTTTTGATGCTGTTATTATGGGGCTCAAAAGTTTGGGAACCCCTGATCTGACTGTAAACTCAGTATCTCTGGGTTGTTGGTCAGGACAGAAGACACACCTTACCTTGGGCTTTAGAAAATGGTAATGTTTTTCCACCGTTTTCTTAAATTTCAATAACCAAATATTGTTTCTTCAAAACAAACTTGAATGCAGTTTGGCAGTGAGCAATCAACAATACTAATTGATTTTATTTGTGACTATGCTAAATTATATACTGGCGTAGATTTATCTCTTGACCACAAATCTACAAGTTTTTGATCTGAACGATTTACTTAATAAAAATACACAAGAATTCAGACCATCATCAATAACAGGTTTTTAGCTCAGTATGAGCGCACACATACACGCTGTCCACTAGCAGGTTCCTTGGCCACCCCCTGTGGCCTACTTCCCTCTCTCTCTCTGTCCTGTCTCTCGGCCTCTGTGTCCTCTGGGATCAGACTGAGAGCCGGCCAGTGTTTTTTCCTACCACATGGTAAAGGCAGGGAACAGATTGGATAAACACAGCCCTTTCCTGCTGACCCGCCACCCCCTCCCCCAAACTCTCACACACACACACATACACACATTTTCCCCGACATGCACGCCGCACACACACACACTGTCCATTAACGAAGCAGCCGTGCGTAAAATAACCAGATTTTCTCTAGCTTCACTGCTTGTCTCTTTCTTCTCTCGCTCTCTTGATCCCCCCCCTCCTCCCTCCTCCTCGCCCTCTTCTCTCTTCCTTCCTTCCGGGCCTCAAATCCCAGCCCCAAACACACGGCCCGCATCCCCTCACTTGAGCGTAATTACACACACAGCTAGCCAGCTCCTGCACGCTGTCCTCCATTTGGGAACAAAGGTATAAATTATAGCGGCTTAGATCCTAGTGGTAATGGGAGGTGGGTGGGTGCACACGTGCTCTCCAGAGGAAGAGGGAGATCACTCACTTCTTCAGGTGTCTAGTTAGGTTCGTGTCCGCTAAGCTTGTGGTGGAGTTTGTTTCTTTCGCTTGGTTTCTGTCTGTCTGTCCGTCTGTCTGCGTCTAAGGAAACATGGTGGTGTTGACATGGCAGAGATTTCCTGTAGTAGAGCCTGGAGGCTACAGACAGTTTAGCTGCCAAACTGTCGACAGCAGAGACAGGGCTGTGTTGAGCCGCTGTTGACTAATCTCTCTTCCGTCTTCCTTCCTTCCCCGCACACCAACACACAGTGATTTGGAGCTGCTCGGCTAATTGCAACGTGTCAAATTAGGAAGGACAAATAAAACCTTCACATTTTCTCAAATGAGTTTTAACTATAATGAAGCCACCGAAATGATTCTAGGAACTGACCTTTAGTGGCTTTGAGTTTTCTCTCAGATCGCGTTTCACAGATTGCAGACATGTTTGACTTTCATGAATGTTTACAACGGGGAAAAAAAGATGTTTAGATTTGTACAGGGCCTCATGCTTGCAGGCTGGAACTGACTAACACACCTTCAGCATGACTGGAGGCACTTATCTCTCACCTGATGGAGCAATTGACAACTGACACACATTTTTCTTAAAGTTAAAGGAGAGGTATATTCTAATAAGGCCACAATAGCCATGTGTCTTGTAATAGACATAGCTTATAAAGTCTCTGTTGATGTCAGTATTTTGAAACCAGAACAAGCACTGTGATGAGCCGGGCTTTGAGGACCGTTCTCATCAGAGTTTCGGAGGGCAAAATGAGGGAGAGGGGACGGTAGAGCGAGAGGGAGAACTTTCTGTTCATCCACTCACTTTATGGACGGAGAGTTCAAAACCAAAGCCAGACAGATGTCATTCTTCACGTAGCCAGTTGTCATGATCTGGTGGAGTTGGTAAATTTGGTGTATCATCCCGAGCCTAACTGCAACATGACGAAATTATTGTCATGTCAATTGTTTTCTCTCTCCTGCTGGACCACTGCCTCCCCTTATGTAGCATTAGATTGTTGTTTTTGTGTAAGTAGTGAGAGACAATAAACCAGAGTCACATTCCTTGTCTGTGTAAACCTACTTGGCCAATAAAAATGTCTTATATTTGTGTAACATTACAAGTTGTCTATTGAAGGCTGTGGCAGTTTTTAAATGTTAATTAGATGTCCAACACTTTTAGTCTGAGTTATTAATGTCGTCTAATAAAGCTGCGAGTTGTGCAGCTGTTTGCTCTATTGAGATTTTGTTGAGCTTGTTTCTGTAAATTTAACTTGTATGACATGTCACTTGGTGTTTATGTTAAACATGGGTAATGATAAAACATGACTTAATATTAGAACTGCAACGAGTAGTTGATTATTTGCCAACCATTACATTAATCTTCACTTTTGGTGATCAATTAGGGGAATATTTATGAAGAAGGCCAAATTCTCTGGTTCCAGCTTCTCAAATCTGATAATAGTAAACTGATGATCTTTGGGCTGGTTTGGATGAAAAGAGGCATTTTCTGTTGCATCTTCAGCTTTGGGAAACAGTGATTGACATTTTCTGAACAAAAAAAACAATTGATTCATATTTTTAATAATTGGTAGATTAATCAAAGTAGGTGTTAGTTGCAGCCCTACATAATATAGATACTGTATATATAGCTAATAGAAAGGCTTCTTTTTGGTTTAAAACACTATTACTCTGTAGAATTTAAGTGGTGCTGAAATAACATAATTTTACATATTGTTTTTTTGTTTAACAGGTGTTGTAACATAACCTGTAGTATGTTTTATGAACTACAGGTGGGGAATATATCTTGGCTGCTGCAGCTTTATTTTTTTTAGCTTTAATCCCGGAGTGACAGAGTGATACTCTGGCCGCCTGAGAGGCTGTTGAGTTGCACTAACTTGGCAGTGATATTTTGTGAGTTCGGTCTGGCTGAAGCGAGGCCCTCGATAATTGTGGTTTGACAGAGCTGCACAGTCAGTGTGAATTCCTGAGCCTGGCTGGTGATTGCCAGTTCACTTATCAAGTCGGCTAAAACTGAACATGTTAGAGCCACTCAATGGTTACTACTGGTTTCAGGTGAGGTGGAACTCGTGGAGCTGTTAATTATGTTGTTGTACTCTCAGGCTTATGTGCCCGCCTCCAGCTGTGCCACAACCAAACCCCCTTTTTATATTTCTCCTCACTTTGTTTAAACTCTATAATAAAACTGTCAGCCACTTCAAGATCAAAGCCCTGATACTTGTTTGCTTGGACTCACCAGGTTACATGTGTTTTCAAGATACTGTTAGCTTTCTTTATCTCTCTCCATATTCTGATTTATATATATATATATATATATATATATATATATATATATATATATATATATATATATATATATATATATATATATATATATATATATATATATATATATATATATATATATATATATATGAAAGTAAACAATAGCAATAAATATACCCTAAGCCTATAAATGGCTATCCAAGCAAAACAAATTTTCATATACAATATCAACGATTATAGACAATATATCGTTAGAGGAATATGCACTGATGTGACTTTGTCACTTCTTGACGACAACAGTATGAATGACACAGCATTGTGCGACCCTTAATGATGCACTTTTAAATTGAAAAATCGGTACTGGCGCACCACTAATAATGGAGAGGACGAACGGATTTTAGTTTAGTTTTTTTTTTTTTTTTGAGTCATCTGCCTTCGGTCTGACCCTGCTGTTTGTCACCACTGACACCTACGAGATGCTGATAAACATCAGTGTGGTCTTGTGAAGCCACAGGCTGAAGTGAACTTCTCAGCTGTGTCACCATCTTTGTCACCTGATGGTTCAATGAAACTGTGGTGGACTGCCTGAGAGGAGCCGGAGCTTGTGCTGTACCATTTAAATACACCCATGTTAACTAGCTGAAGATAAAAAGTAGGCCAATTGGTCGTAGTGCTATGGTGAACTTCTCATTTAACTATTAACCTTCTATTGACCAGTAGGATCCACTAATGACCACTTAACACTAATACAATACAAATTCTATAAATGAGAACCAAAATCTAGTGGTTTATTCCTTGGCCAATGCTACATACTACCAGCAATTTTCTCAGTTGAAACATACCAGGGGCTGTGTTGGTGTTGTGCTGCTACAGGCACCAGGGAAGAAGTTAAATATGAGCCCTGACTGCTTCTCAGATACCAAAGACACTACAGCAGCTTTATGCTCCGTTTCATGCAGAGTTTTACAACTTGAAGAAAGTTACGAGGGCAAAAAAACGGTTTGCTTCATCTTCTTGCTTGAACAGTACCTGGCATCGAATGTGTTTGATTGGCCAGCACTTTATGCTCCCAGATGGTCTGACAGCGTAGCGCCATGAAGAAAAAAGTTGAGCCAGAATTCATGTTTAAATTTTTTGCCAGACCTGTCTACAGCGGTAGCCCTCGCTTTTCGAAAGAGGCGAGGAGCCTGCAGGCCTGATGTCAGGCCGAACGCCGCCATCGTCTGAATGCAGCCTCCCCACCTCGCCGCTCCGCCACATGTGTGTCATGGCAGGGGGGAGGGGAGCAGAGCATGGTGGGCTAAACGCCTCATCCTTTGATGAGATTTGGCGTCTAAAGCGGCACACTGACCGTTCACCTAATTCCCTCCGCAGTGACAGCTGGGCCTCAATGCCAAAGTGAGTGTGTGTGTGTATTCACTCGCAGCAAGAAAGAGACTCAAAAGAGCTCGAGCTCTGACTGAAACGGCAGAGGAAATGACACAGAAAGTCAAAGAGAGGGGAGGAAAGAAAAAAGCAGAAGGCTTGTCTCTTACACGACTGTCAGACCCGGAGGAGGTTTCAATCTGGGAAAGAGGGATGAACGGGATAAGCAAATAGGTGAAACACGGAGGAAATGTTTCCAAAGTGCAGATGAGTGTTATCTTGTTGGGAGCCTAACTTCTGAAGGCCAGATGAAATGCTAGGATGAGTGGGGGGAAGAATTCTCTCGCCTTCATACTTAAGCCCTGAGGGGGACACAATTGCACAGCAGCCACCGCTTATACATGTCCACTTATCGTAGAATTCAGTCTTAATTTAGCGTGTGTCTTAACAGTTGACAGGAAATCGGTCACCTTCGTACCAGCAAAGGATGTGAAATTATACTCATTTATTCTCACCTGCCACACACACAATGTTCATACGGAAACTGCTTTTTTTTCTTCCTGTAGTGGTGGAAGTGATGCAACTATAGTCTTTTGTGGCGGCTGCAAGATCACAGTAAGGCGACTACTGTGATCTAGTAGCTGAACACAGGCTTTCCTGATGGCAGCAGCTGAAGTGCTGCTTTAACCATGTAGAGGCTGTTCTCTGCTGTCGGGCTGCTGAACTTGTCTGAGTGAGAGCTGCTGTACAGAGAAAGTGTAAAGCTGCCAACAGTTGCCGACGCCTGCTGCTTCTCAGATGTGACGAGTTGCTGCTTTTCTCTGTTCATGGTGCATTTTTTGGTCAGATAGGAATAGTGTTTGCCTTGGGGAAAACCTGTTTTTCTATCTTTTATTAATTAAAAATAATCTGTAGCCTGTTGAGGAAGATTTTGGTTAGATATATACTTAAATTAGCGGTTTAAAGGAATAAGAGGTGTTGAGATTTCATCAAAAATGTGGTTGTGGTGGTCTTGACCTTGTTTAAACTTCCTGTGCTTCCCTTTTATATTGCAGGTTTGCATACATTGATGTACACACAACAATAGTGTTGAGGGTCTACATGTTTACTCTGTGCAACTTTAGGGATGAGCGTTTATTCTATCAAGAGTTTAAAAATGCACTAAAATGATCAAACTTTCACAAAAGTGCTGTTGAGATGCAGATGAAGTTGACCTATAACAGGCCAAAAAAAAACCTTTAACTTAAACAGACTTAAGCTTCATCTACACAAAATCAATTACCTTCTTTAATCATAAGATTCACAATGACTTGTTTAACAATTGACAATTAAATAATAAATTGCTGGCACAACTTGAGAATTGGGAGCATTAATTTGCTGCAGCAGCGCTCCGTGCTAATCCAGATGTGGCAGAAGTAGAATAATAGTAGAGAACTAATCATTCCAATATACTGTCCACTTTGTAAATTTAATTGTCACCTGGTGTGATTGAATGGTGTCCAGATTTCTTTGGTGAATTCATGCCAGAGGTGGACAGAACTACTGGTTGTTTTTAACAGATTGTTTGCTTCATTAATTATTGTTTGAGCGTCTGAGTGCAGCTGTAGTTCTGTCTTTCTGCTGTGGATGTACAGTGATGTTTGTAGGAAATGTAGTAGAGTGTAAAATGCAAATTTCTTTTCTTTTTTCATGACTGTCAATCTGTAAATCCGTTGGCACGAGTTTCACTGATTTAGTTGAGATCCATTTTGTGTCTCAATTGAATGCTGAATTTACCGGGAGGAAGAAATCACGATCAGCAAAATACTTTTGATTTACCGCTTGTACATCATATGTGGCAGCAAACAATGCCTCATTGATCGCTTTGTTTGCCTCATTTCTCATCCTGGATTTTACCTGCAATATAAAATAAATAATAGAAAGTATCAATAACGGTATCGACAGAGTTGAATCGTTAAGGGGGGGTGTCGATGAAGGTATCAATATTCATGATCTCCAGCTCTCCTCCTCCTTTCTGCAGCAGCCTGTACCCGTCACACAAATCTTCATTGAACAGACAGGAGCACTTAACTTCTCTTGTGATGATTTTAATATATTGAAATATCGTTTTACAAAAAAATATATTATTTTGCTGTCTGCCCTGCTCCAAGCTACATTTCACCGCTCCTCTTCCTCTACGATGTGTGGTTATAAATCTGTTTATGCTCCACATATCTGAACAAACACCCAGAAAACTGCAGGTCTGCTTAACTGTCACTTCTTTTAAAGGAGCAATGTGTAATACTCCCAGCAACCCCCCCCCCCCTTCCATATTTCAGCTTGACAGTATTGTTATATAAAATTTTTGATATCATCCCAAGCCTACGCTTGACACAGTGCCATGGTTTTTCTCCTAGAAAGCAGCGTGAAAGTGAGGAGCACTTACTCTACAGCTGCTTCCAGGGCCTGAAATGACCGTAGAAGTACACTCACAACAACCTCAAAAAAAATGTGACCGCTGGACTTGAAGAATCTCAGTGGATTGAGGTCTCTCTGGCTGATGATTGGAATGGCTTTAAAAGGGGCAACCCTAGATTTGTGGTTTGGCTTTCATGCACTTGAAGATCTTAGAATAACAAAGAAGCGTATCGTTGAATGTCTCCGCATGCCTCGCCTGTTCCCCGTTGCTATCCATAATATAGTGTTAAAAAAAAAAAAAAGTTGAGCAGCACCTGTCTTCCTGTCTTTGTGTTGGCAGCTTGTTTATGGTACAGAGACGAGGAGGAAAGGGCTTGTTAATGGCTATTTACACAACAACAGCGGATGCTCTCGTCAGGCTTTGTGGAGGCTCCCTGTAGAATGCTGCTTTACTGTAGTCCTGTGTCATGCTAATGTTGACTCTTGGCTTACTACTGACTGAATAGGTCTTTATTGTCACCTAGGAATTAGACTCTGAACAGTAGGTATGATGTGATAAAGTAAACATCAGAAAGGAACGTTGGGACGAATAGTGACTATTAGTAGAGGGATAGTTTGGCCTCAGATAGTTATTGTTTATTAAAACGTTAAATGACTTTAAATCCATTCAAATGATCCCCCACTCAGTGCTTGCTCAATAGATTCAAGGATATCACTTAAACCTTTTCTCTGATCTGCACTAATGTTACACCTTGTGGAAATGTGTCCACTACTTTTCACTATTTATTTTATTTTTTGGTCTCGATTACATAAGAGAACAAGGTAGATTTTAGAGCTAAAAGTTTAGCATATGGTGGAAGGAAAGCAAAGTGGAGTAAAGCTGAAGAGAAAACATCTGCCTCGTGACAGAAAGCAGCAGGGTTTATGTAAAATATGCTCATAATTCTGACCAGCACAAGCAGCAACAATACTCCACATTAAGAATCTACCCGATGTCTCATCTATGGTCTGTTGCTTTTAGGCTCTCAGCTGAATTCGAATCGTCAGTGAGGAAGCCTGCTTCTCTCGCTGAAACATTACCTTACTGCAAAATTAATTATCAGAGCCATTTTGATGTAAAGGTAGCTACACAGAGCAGTGTGACGCGTTTCTTTTGAATAATTGACGCTGACCCAGTCAATTATTTGGCCAAAAGTAGTGACTTTTAAAAGGATGTTCCAGCCTTAGTTATTTCCTGCATTAGAAACCTGCTAATTTCCACACTTAATGCTTGATGATAAATTAGTGAGCTGTCCGGAATGTATCCCACTTCTCACCAAATGCATGCTGGGATAGGTTCCAGCAGACTCGACTCTCAAACACAGCTGTTTGTCTGCTGCTGAACACATGGCCCTCCATAACTTCCCATACCATCCAATCAAACAGCCTGTAACTTCAGTTCCTGCCGCCACTGCACTATAACATCGCTAACCCGATTTTGAATGGACATAATTTTGGGGCTATAATCTGGTTAATTTTATTCCTGTTTTGTGTGAAGAAATAATCAAACGTTTTGCCCTGATACCTGCTGGGCTTCATAATGAACCTATAAGTGGATGAGGGGAATCAGTGGGAGGGGAGGGGCGGAGGATGGACTGTGGAGGAGGTAGAAAATGAGGTGACTGGGGGAGGGGAACTCTGTAGAAGTTGGCTTGGTTGTTTTTTTTGTTTTTTTTTTCCCCTCACCGCATGGAAGCAACAAGCAAACCTCCCCCACCTCCTCCCATCCCGTTCTGTGATACAGCCTACACACACTCACTCATGCATGCTTAGATTCACCCACCATCACCCATTCACTCTGCAGACTGCGGGTGTTGGGGCAGGCCACCTCGTCCCTCCACTGTTTATACTAAAGCACCTGGAGTCCTCGGTTTATCTCAGTTTTACACACAAATATGGTTGTTTTTATGAATAATCAAACTTGTTTGTGTCTTTCTTTCGTGATATCAACACATGTTAAAAAGGTAGCAGATCCTCGTCTTAGCAGGAGTGTTTAGTCTGACTGACTGACCGACTGCTGCTCAGAAAACCCCTTACTGCCTGTTGGCCGGCTGATTTCGGGCTGGCTGGATGGCAGCTGCTGCTGTTCAAACAGAGTTGCATCTGCTAGGCCCTTTGTTCTAACACACACACTCTCTCTCTCTCCCTCTCTCTCTCTCAATGATTCTGAGTGTGTGTTGGAAAAGAAAGAAGTTCTTTTGTTTAGTAGTAAAATGGAAATGGGGGAGGGTCAGTGGGGGGAGTGCTACTGTGAAGTGTCTGCAGCTACATCCACATCCGCCATGTTTTTTTTGCTCCAAACAGAGTTTTTAAATTGAAAGTCATCTCCATCCACACAAGTGTTTTTCAGGATTGATCTTGGTTCATATTAAATAATAAACACACATTAATGTAACTATTCACTGGGCATGCAAATGCTGGTTGTAGACAGGAAACAGATTGGTAAGGTGGCAGAAAACATAGACTGGAACTTTATATAGCCATTTTGGTGAGATAGGGATTATCTGAGTGCATTCGTAGTTTCCCCGGTGTCTTCCTCGTTACTCGGGTAATGCAGCGTGCCGCTAACTTTGTTACCACTGGTATTGTTTGTTTTCTTCTGGGGGAAAAAAGTGTTGTGATACTAGCCTGATGAACCAGGAACGGACACATTGTGATTCATAAGAATGCATCACAAAGCGTATGTGGGTATCTTCGTTTGCAGCAGAAGATATGCTTTAAAAAATCTTGAAATGAAAATGTAGTAATGTGGATGTAGCCTTAACATGATAATGTTTTTGTATGGTGTGGATACAACGGATTAACGTCCTAAACATGCATCAACAAGTTATGCCTTGATCACACTTCATGACTGATCACTGACAGGATCACACATTACCACATCTTCCACCAGGATCTGAACCTGAAATGACAGGATAGTGACAGGAAAGGACAGGATTTTTTTTTCTCTTACATGGATGTCCACACGTTGAATGTACAGTGGGTGTCACATCCTTTAAGTAAAAGTACCAATATAGCAATTTAAAAACACTCCAATACCAAGTAGATTCTGGTAAAATGCAAGGATTAGCAGCCAGATGTAGCTATAATAACGTAGTTAAAATATTGGAGTTTGGTCCTCCTGACTTGTGCAATATTTCTGCAAAGGAGGTTTTGTTTTTACGGTTTATCTGGGGAAAAAAACTACTGCACTGGACAAAGGACAAACCCATTCAATTTGGGGTCGGACCCCACTTACTACATGTGCAAAGCAATTGTTTTTTTTGTTGACTGTTTTAGTGGCTATTAGAGGCTCCTGGTGGTCAGTGGATTGTTAATCGTTGAATGATCAGCCGACAGAACTCTGCTGGTGATTCAGCTAGGCACCCTCTTTATATTCTTTTGAATATATAGACACACATTGGCTTTGCTGCACATTTGCATGTCGGATGGACAACTAACCATTGGCCTTGGTGAAAGTATGTGCTCTCCGAGTGACCTTCTACTTATGACGTTAGATTATATTCATCTAAAGCATCAGCATGCAAGAAGCATTTTACTGAGTTAGCCTGGCTAACACCTCATATAATTGATATTCAGTCTGGGAAATTTCTGTTCATTGGTTTGTAATAGAGGCGTGGTTTATGAAAGCCCAAACCCATTTATTGGGTGCTATAAATATCTATTAAATGTGTCTGTACGTAGCCTATAGCAAATCGTATTAAACATACCCAATGACGAAAAATTGGGTCCTTGGTGTCTAGACTAAATTTGTGAAGTGAATTCATGTGCAATGAAGGATGGATATACTGTTCTGATACTGAACTGTTTTTGGAATTTTTAAATTAATATTTTATTTTTGAAATTAAAAAAAAAAAACAGAAACCATGTTTTAAATGAAACTGAATGTGAGAAGTTTAGAGGCTTCAGTTAATAAGGCTGCTGAACTGTTTAAAGTCCCCTCTGCTCAAGTGTTTTCCTATAGCTCCTACAGTTGAATGTTTTGCTTCTCTGTGCAGAATGATGTATGTGCAGACATTGTTTTCACATTCTTCTGCTGAAAGTGGAAAGTTTCTCCGAGCTCATTGAAAATCCAGCTTTTAAGGGGTGGGCCTTCAAGCATGAATTATTTATCATAAATTGTTTTTGGCCGTTCCTGGTCCAATATTCAGTTTCACAAGTGTGAAACTTGAAGTGTGCAGTGCACAAACAGAGGCTTAACAGTGGAGGAGGAGACATCTGGTGTCAAACAACTTGAAATATGAAAAAAAAACTCTCATTTGTATTCCAGAATACAAATGAGGTTTTTTTTAATGGAACAAAATTATTTTTACTCTTTTTTTGTTTAAAAAAATGCATTTGTTTTGTTTATTTCCTATATAGACCTATTTATTGGTAGTTTAAGTGAAGTGGATAAAAACATATCTTTAACATAACCACAAACCTGATCTGTAGTTACATGAAGTGTAGTCCATGCAGAGTGTCTCGGATTTCTAACCGCTTTTTAAGAGAAAACTCCTCTTAAGTAACTATTCTGTGATAATGGATTATTCCATAAACCACTGACAGTGTAGTAGGTGTGATATACTATAACTTCTAGTTGCTGTATATACATGTCTATACTTCCTGTATAGACATGTCACACTGTCAAAATGTCACCAACAATCCTGCTGAAGACCATATATGTCAACCAAAAGCTATTGTAATTCAGTGTTAGGGCACTGTGCATGCCAATATCAGTAATGCACACACGATTTATGCTCAAACAGTATATTAGTAGGTACTTGGCATATTGCTACATTTTTAGCAAGCAATTTGCCATAAACCATTTACTACTTAAATGTGGTTAAAATTTACAGTAATTGCTCATTGGTAGCAGATGTCCTGTAATTCATGAGCAGACCTGGACAATTGTAGACAGTTACAGAAATGTTCAGATGCAGAAACTGTTATCAAGGAGCTTACAGAGCAGCTCTTCGTTTGCGGCAGCCTCTTACACTCATGTTTACCTGCACTAATTCCAGTGTTTCTCTCTCTTCCTCCCCCCTCCCTCTCCCCTGTTCTGTTCTTTATCTTCCCCTCCCTCTGTCTCCAGGGATTTCAATGAGGACCATGGAGTAGCAAGCTTCAAAGTAGCAGCTAGCTGATTAGCTTCTCACTGCACAACACACCTCCCTCCATCCAGTCCCCTCCATCTGTGGGCCCCCCACCCAGCCATGGCGGACCCAGGGATGTTGAGTTTATTCGGGGATGATGCAGGGCTGTTCTCAGATGGATTAGATGGTTTAGGAGACTGCTTTCCTCAGCAGCCCGCTCCTGGCCAATCCAACCCTCTAGCCCAGCAGACGAATCCCTCTATGAACCATGAGCACCAGGGGAACAGGGTTTACCACCAGGGGATGCTCCATGGTGCCGGGTCCAGCCCAGCGCAGCCTAAATTGGGGCAAATGTACGACCACGGCCCCTATGCAGGCTATGATCAACCCGGTGCTCCTGGAGGGCGAATAATGGCCCAGAATGGTCCCAGCCAGGCTCCACCAAATGTTACTGCAGCCATGAATGGCATGGCTTCCCACTACCATAATAACCCAGCCAACTCTAGCAACCCCCACCACGGGTACCCAGGCGACGCCGGGGGAGGAGCAGGCGGGGGCGGCGTTTGGGGCCAGCAGCAGCAAAGTAGACCGTCTTATCAGCAGCCGCCAACACAACCAGGGGCGTCCCCCAACCAGATGGGTGGCTACCAGATGTCTCAAGGCAACTATGGCGGGATGCAAGGACCACCTACACCCAATGCAGCTCGCATGAACCAACACTACCCTCCACAGAGCATGGCCCCCCCTTCTGCTCAGGACCCATCTCACTACCTGGGACATGTTGGAATGGGTGGAGCCCAAATGAGAAACCCCCAGCCCCAGCCACAACCCCAGGGCTACCCGAACATGGGCCACACACCTCGATACCCACACTCCCCCTCCCGGCAGCCTCCGCACCCCCACCAGCACCAACAGGGTATGGGAGGGTTTGGGGGTGCCCAGTACCCCGGCTATCAGGCCCAGTACGGAGCCATGGGATCTGGAATTGGCCAGGGTGCGAATGCTAATGTCAATGCTAATGCCAGCCAGGCCATGGGACCAGGGCAACTTGGCCAGAGGTTTAACCAGGGATCAGGCCCACCCGCTGGGCAACAGGGGCAACGATACCCCCCTGGACCACCACACCAACCCCATCAGACCCATTCTGCCCCAATGCAGCAGCAGGCAGCGCAGCAGGGGCAGCCTATGCACCCCCTCAACCACCCCCAGAATCTGCCCCAGCCCCAAAACCAGCCCCAATCCCACCTTGCCACCCCAGCTCAGGGATCCTATGCCTCCCCCTCATCCATGTCCCCCATGCGGGTTTTGGGAACCCCAACCCCGCCTCCCCAGCAGGTCAGACCCCCTAGCACAGGACTAGCTGGGCCCACAGAGGTAGCAGGGTACCCAGCCCTGCAGACTCCACCCAATACTATCGCCCATCCTCAGAGAACTCCCCAAACCCCTCTTACTGCCCCACACCCCCAACACCAGCAGGCCCACAACATGCCACCCAATGCAGGGCAGATGTATCCCGGCATGGGGCCACAACGTGGTCCACAATTAGGCCCAAATAGGCCTCAGCTCCAGCCACCACAAGGTAAGATCAGTTCACTGTATTCTTACCCAATCAGGCATTTTGAGAACTTTCTCACACATGCAAACATATTTCTCACTATTCACATTTTAAAAAATCTTAAAAACAAAAGTCGGAAGCACTCAGAGCACACACCTTCACCAAGGTTGCTATGAAAACAGACATGAACTTTGAAGAGAATGCCATTTAATGGCACTTGTAAGCCATTTATAACAAAACAAAAACAAATGTTGAGTCCTATTTCAATGTAAGTAACATTGTTAGGGAGAGGACGACACTTTCTATATTCCCATGTATAAATTGTTCAGGTGGAGTGAAAGCTGTGGGAGGAAGATAATGTGTTGAACATTTGAGATAAATATGGAAACATGGATGTACAATGTGACATTGTCTCATGGACTTTCTGTTGGTGTTGTTCCACAATTCCAATACCATACCCTACCACCATCAGCCCAGTAGTTTGTCTACAATCACAGACGAATGGCAATGAAAACTGTACCTGCTTGGTAAGGATAATAACAATGATTACAAATGAAATATTGCCTGAAGATGACAAAACATAATTTCCTTGACACAACATAACTATGAATTTGACAGGTTGGTTGTGTACATGAAACCAGCATGTTGCATCTTTTCTGCTATATGTTCATAGCATTGGAAATGAGGACAATGGAGTAAATTTCAGACAGTCAAACTTTATTTACCAGGAAATTTAGTTAAGAGCGTATTCTTATTTACAGAATAGTACCAAACTTTGCAGATATTTGGAAGAAAATGTTTGAGTCCTTGTCTCCCTTTTATTGTTTGCTGCCTTTTGTAGTTTCAGTGGGTTTCGAAGGAACGTTTGTTTTACTTGCTCCTTAAAATTAACTACAGCTACTTACTGTGTCTACTGTTTTATTGTATTTGTCCTCTTTGATAGTTCTGGGCACTGAAACAAGAAAAGCATTAAAAAAAAGAAAATAGTTTTCTGGAGGCTTGGTGAGGAAATCCACATGTCTGTTGGCGTCATTCACTCAGACACTGACCATCTTGTTCATGCTTCTGCTCCCAGGCCCTCATGAAGCTCCAGGCAGCCAGGGGGGGGACCAGCGTCTGCTCCAGGCCCAGCAGCAGGCCTCTCGTAGCGGGCAGCCTGCTCCCATGGGCTTCCAGGGTCCGCCTGTCAGTCAGCATGGGGTCCCGCCTCCGAACCAGGGCCTGGCGCCGCCCACCCAGAACCCTCAGCACACGCACCTGGCTCAGCACCCCCACCACCTGCAGAGTACGCCCCCTCCCCCCAACCAGGGCTCCCACCCATGGGCGCCTCCCACCTCCCACCCCCTGTCCTCGCCCCCCCTCACCCCTCAGAAAGTGCCTCACGTTCAGGTGAGTCTCCGTCAAACAAACGCTTTGATGTGGCAGAAACGCTGTGAGAAAGATCAAGACTATATGCATTTGTTTTCATGTGTGGGTGTATTTCATGTGAATGTTTATTTTTCATGTGGGTGGGGGAATGTGTGTGTTTGTAGTGTAAGGGAAGTGTGTGTGTGCACAAATGTGTGTACACATGACATTTTGAACACAGCGGTGCATCGGGCTCTGGTTCAGTGGGGTTGTGTGTGTGTGTGTGTGTGTGTGTGTGTGTGTGCGCGCGATCCTATCAATGTGTGTCTTGCTTTTTTTGTGTCTTCTGTCGGCCCTGCCTGTGTTTGTGGGGTTGTGTTTCCGTGTGTTGGGTTGCGTTTCCGTGTGTGTGTGCGGGGAAATGGATTTCTGCAGCTGTTTGTTTCCTGTGAGCTGCATATCCTGAGACACGTGCGCAATACACAGGCATACAAATGTGCGCGCGCACACACAGAGGCGCCACCAGCATAATCTCTCCTCCCTCTCGCTCCCACAGCACCCCTCCTCTTTAGAGGAAACCTCCCTTCCTGTCTCTCCCTCCTCCCCGTCTCCTCTCTTTCCGCTCCCGCTCCGCCTGTCTGTCGCTCTTGTTTGTCTTATCCATTTCAGGGGTGTCATCTCTTAGCTAATGTTGCTTAGCCGGATGTTGGGAGAGACAGGCAGGTTTTTGAAAGGAGGGGGATGGTGAAGAAGAAAACAAAGATGGAGGGGGGCCTGATTAAGAGATTGAGGTAGGGGGGGGTAACTCTTTAAGAGGAAAGAAGTGGGAAAACGAGCAAGATCTCAAGAGAGCCAGTCAAAAATCTCTTGCAGCGATGAGGAGGAAGGTTGGTGGGAAGAGGTTAGCAGTTCTCAATGGCAACCTCTGCTTGTGAGTGTGAGTGAGCGTGCACTATCAACGCTGCTTGCGTCACGTGCCCCCGGCTTCCATTAGCTTGTTTTGTTGCTCAAAGCCCCCTTTCTCCACTGACCCATTCACACACAATAGCAGCCCTGTGGCCACACACACAGACACACACAGATCTAGACCCAGACCCTGTTTTCTCTTCTATTCTCATTCACACTACTCTCCTCGTGCCCCCACCCACCCATCCCAACCCCACCTCCAAGCCTGCATGGCTGCGTTTTTGTGGTTGACATTTTAGCCGTCACACTTAATTTATCCAGCACTCCTGACCTAGATGCCAGGTTGACTGGTGAGCCCCGCTCCTCGCCTGGGCGCGCTGCATGTGCCGTCCCCACTGTAGCTGCAGGCCCGGCATGCCCCTTCTTTACACACACACACACCCACCATGTGGCTCAGGATAGTGCGGTCTGGGATGGCAAATGTGCCCGGGGAAATAGGATAGCCTGGCTAGTGGAGTACTCGGAGCGGAAGTGTGTGTGTCTGCGGCACAGGAAAAGAGTTCTTTCTGTTCCTCATGATGCACTTGTTTCAAAGACACACACACACACAAACCCCAACCCAGTCAGTCATCATGACTGTATGTCTGGTACTCTAAGCTCCATCTGTTCACTAAGCATGGTTATTACACATGCACGCACACACACATGCGTGCCTCCGTCAGCAGCTCAAGGTCACAGCTCCGGCAGAGAGCCGCGCTGTGACCTTTATTCCACATCTCTCACACACGCACACGTGCACATGCACACAGCGTTGCGTGCAGCACTCCGGTTGACATATAACATGCCTGTCTCGCCCCTCCCCCCGCTCACGCATGCCATCAGCGAGCTGCTATAGCATCCAGCTCACCGCTGGGTCTGCAGCTTCTAGGAAACGCGTCTCTAATTTTTCCGTCTTATCTTCGGCGTGTGTGCATGTCTTAGAAAACCTTAAATGGTTTTCATTGGTTGGCCTCATTCATAAATTTAATCAGAATTTGACGTGCACAGTAGTAAAAGTATGTTTCAGATTCAGAACGCTGCCACGTATTTTCCCCACTTTCAGGTTGAGCCTGGTTACTTGTTTCACTCCCATTGGTGGATATGCAGCAGAACAGTTAGGCCACATACTCGCTCTGAAAGATGACACTTTGAATCATCACTTTTATGACTTATGATATGAGCACCAATGTAGTCACCTTGCAAAGCTACTTTTCCCTAAGCTGATTCATCTTGATTTTGGTGGTTTTATTGGAAATCCAGCTCACCTGCCTGAAGAGCTGCAGGATGCAACTGCTGCTGCAGCATCTGTGCGGAGAACAGCCGCATCCTTCCTCTCGTGGCACATCCCTGAATGATTCTTTGATGTTTTATCATTGGCAGATTGATCTTTATACGCAAGATGTCTGAGCTTTCTAATGCGCATCAGCTGTCTGCACAAGTATTCACACTTTCAACATTAAGGGAACGGTGACTGACTTCATCCCATCAATTGTTGAATTGTTGACCTTCTCTTAGACTTATCATAGTTTTATTATGCTGCAGGGACAAGTGTTGAAGTAAAACTGGCTCCACGATGTCTCTGAACATTCCATGCAGCTCGAGTGCACTTATGGAGCACTTGTTGGGCCTGGGAGAGTAAGATAATGACAAAATGAAAGCAGTAAATTAATGAAATGATTGTGGACATTTGTCAAAGTAAAGGGACACTTAGGAACACATTGTTCCTCTGGCATTCATTAATTCTGCTGTAGTTACAAGCAGAGATACAAGTCCTTCCCATATCCTCTTCCTAAAACTGAGGGATATCCAGAATTTAAGAAAATCGCTCTTCAGGTAAGCTCATCGACTTCTGAAAATGCAGTTTGACAAAGTTATGTCATTGCCTGTTCAGTTTCTCTCAACCTATGAACCTGTGACCCATCAAACCTGGTGCTTAAGGACACTAGTGATGCAGCAACCTGTAATCACTGCAAAAATGATTTCATCAATTGGAGAAAGTCCAATTAAGATTACGAAGCATTTACTGGCACCACAGTAACAGATGTACTCCGAATTCCTGCACAAAAACATGGAATACTTATACATTTTTACCACATGAATCAAAAATGACAAAAAAACTGACTACTTTGCCTACCAGAATTATTCTTATCGTATCCAATCTATTGATAAGAACTCTTGCATCAAAGCGTGTGTATGGAGCAGGAAGTAGCAGACGGGTCTGCTTTTCACACTAGACGGCCATGTGGCTTCTGACTGTCCAGTCACCTGCTGAATGGAGGGGAGGTGAAGGAGCATCTGTCAGGTCGGGCTAGGTTGACATAGCGAGGAGAGAAACTGGACGACAACAACAGGATTTCCTTTCACACCATCCTCCGGGAGTCTTAAGTGTTTTTTCTGCCTGGTAGTTAACCCTCGTCTCCTCCTTCAACCCCTCACCCTCCTTCCTCCCGCTATCCTCTGAGACATGAAACTAAACACCCTTCATCCCCTTTGAGTCCGTCACAGTAGCATCGTTGCTGTTTGTGGATCTTTTTTTTTTTCTTCAACTAAATTCACATATTAGTAAGATAATCAGTCTGTTTTTTGTAAGTTGATATTTGTCTGTTCTTGATGGAGCTCTGGATTCAAACCAGTGAGCTGAATGTTCCCTGCAGAACAGCACACCTGATGCAGGACCTGTGTGTGTGTGTGTGTGTGTGTGTGTGTGTGTGTGTGTGTGTGTGTGTGTGTGTGTGTGTGTGTGTGTGTGTGTGTGTGTGTGTGTGTGTGTGTGTGTGTGTGTGTGTGTGTGTGTGTGTGTGTGTGTGTGTGTGTGTGTGTGTGTGTGTGTGTGTGTGTGTGTGTGTGTGTGTGTGTGTGTGTGTGTGTGTGTGTGTGTGTGTGTGTGTGTGTGTCTGTGTGTCTGTGTGTCTGTGTGTCTGTGTGTCTGTGTGTCTGTGTGTCTGTGTGTCTGTGTGTCAGTGTGTACACTATGTGTGTCTCCATTGTCATTCGTGTGATTGATTATCTGGGAAGCTTGGCAGGAGGACAGATTTATCTCTTGGCACCGTGTCTTCCCCCCCCCATCACTCTCTCTCCCTCTGTGATTGTCTCTCTCTCTCCTCGCTCTCCCACCCCATTTGTGTGTCTAAATGGCTCAGTTTACGTGTGTGTCAGCAGGTGTTTGTGTGCATGCGTGCAAAGGTTTGTGTGATGCGTGACCTTGCAGCAGTTTGGTGTCAAATGTGTGCGTTTGCGTGTGTGCATTAGCATTCTCCTGATGCAAGTGGACTTTAAATGATAGCACCCCAACTCTTCCTCTTGCCACGTGAACACATCCATGTTGTGCTAAATGTGTGTGCGTGCGTGTGCGCACAGAGGGGAGCTGCTGCCGTGGCATTTTGCTTTAAACTTGCTGATGCTCACACACCTTTTTGACACACGCACAAGCGCACACGTGCGTTACACATGCGCATACACACACACTCTCAGAGGCATACTCTCTCCTGCTCTCGTATGACACACACACACACACTCACACTCCCTTGCTGTGCCTTTTTGAAGTATGGAGATAATTTATTCGTGTCATGATGCCTGATTTCCCATCTGCTACTGGGACCCTGAGCAGCTGGAGAGAGGGAGAGAAAGAGGGAGCGAGGGGGGGAGAGAGGGATGGAAGAGAGGGAGAGGGAGGAGAGGCAGCTGGAGAGGCTCCCAACAGCTGGTAACCAGTTTCCTGTCACAGAAAGCTTACTTGGGAGCACCGAGGAGGAGGAAGAGGAGGAGAAGGTTGTAAAGGAGAAGGAGAAAGGAGAGGATTTAAAAGGAGGAGAAATGAGGTGTCATCCGGTTTGTTTACTAAGGTTAGCATGCTGGAGCAGGAGGCAAGAGGGGGAAGGAAACTGTAGCAACAGGGAGAGAGGTGGCAGCCAAGTGCTGAATGGCGGCTGGATGGATGAATCCCCCTCTTCCCACTCCGCTCTGTAGTCGGCCATCACCGTTAAACTCAACCCCCACCCCGCAGAACATCCAGTGGTATTGACTGACAGTCGGCACGGTCGAAAACATTAGCAGGCAGATTTCAGGGCAAATGTGCACATGCTGGTCTGATTCATGGATTCATGTTGATGTCAATCAACTGAAAATAAATCTGTTGACTTTTTTTTTTTTTGGTGATCTTATATCTGATTCCCAACATTGGCTTTGTTGCTGTTGTGTCCAGTGACTCATGCATCCAGCAGTAGAAATGACTGTTTTTCATGCTGTTTGCTCTGTTACTGCTCTGGCCACATCTGGACGCACGTGTTGACGTGGCTTAGTGTTTGAGCACTAATCTTATTTAATTTTTATTATTCGTTATGTAAAAAGAGGTTTTCTTTTAAAATAGGATCTTAAATGTGGTGAATGGGTGGAATTAACTCGTTATATTTGTGCCCCCACCCAGCATTCCCCCACAGACCCGTCAGGCGACGCCTCAATGATGGTTCCTGACTGGCCGACGGTCGGTGCCGGTGCCCCCGGCCAGCCTATCAGCACAGAGCAGCCCAGCGACCAGGAGACCAAAAAGCCAAAAAAGAAGAAGAAGAAGAAGGCAAAAGCAGCAGATGCAGAGGAAGAAGGAGGGAGGAAGATGACGAGAGACGATGGCGGAGAAGACGACATGAAGTGCGAGTTTCCCGGCACAGGAAGTGACGCGGGCGAACAGGTGACTGGCACAGGACACGTAGAGGGAAGTTCGCCACCGGTGGAGGAGAAGAAAAAGAGGAAAAAGAAACCAAAGGAGAAGGCAGAGGGCAAGGAGCCCAAAGAGCCCAAGACCCCGAAGACGCCCAAAACGCCCAAAACACCCAAGACCCCCAAAGAGCCCAAGGAGAAGAAAGCCAAGAGCTCCACGCCCAAGACCAAGACCCCCAAGAAAAGCAGGTAGGAGCAATGTTTACACACCACAACCCAACATGTGTCCACATCTGGCGGTGTGGACATGATAAAATTTTCCCTGTAACCACAAAAGTGATTTCATTTCCACGTGTTTACAGCAGGCAGAGATTTGTGAATCACTCGCTCAATCACTTTTTTCCCCATTTCTGACATTTATTGGTGTGTGCAGCTTATTTAAAATTGTACATTTCAATGTCAGTGACTGAAAGACTTCAGTAAACAGAAAGCTGTTACCAAAAAAAAAATGGATGCACACAGGATCCATCACTCATGTGACCAACCAGGGGGAACAGAAAAGGTCACAACCTCTGAGCTGTGACACGCCCGACTGCCTGCTTGCGTGGGTGCGTGCGTGCGTGTGTGTGAGAGAGAGATCACAGGGTTCAGTGAAGCATTGAACTGGAGGTGCCAGACAGATTTGAGGATCAATCACATTTTCTAGTATGGATACTGATCAACAGGATTAAAACTACTGTCAGTTAAGTTCTGCAGGTCAGGTGGCAAGTAACATTACTCAGCCTCATGTTTCAGCACATCTTCAGCTAAACCAGTGGTTCTTAAAATAAAAGTGGCACAAATTAGACCAAGGACACCCATTGGATAGGATTTTGTCCCAGGATCCCCCATCTGATAATCTGATTTTTGCTTTTAGATGTTTTATTATAGTGTGAAGGGAAAATGCCAGAAGTCACTTTGTCATTGTTACTTGTTATTGGAGTTATAGTAAAAATAAATATATTCCCTTTTTGCTGAGGACATCCCTGCATGGACCCCACTTTAAGAATCACTGTTCTAACCTGCTGCTCACACAAGTCTCAGTAATTTTCTTAAACAGCTGTTCACTATAGTTTCTAGCTAATCTCTGCAAACAGGAGAAAATGATGCGTGTGTTGGACTATTTTCAGCTGCAGATTAATCCACATTTAGTGCTGTAGCAAGTCTTACTGGTAACAGGAGTGCATTTGTAAGAACGTCAAAAAAATCTTTCTTTAGGGTAAGGAAGAATTAACGTTTATAACTGTTTCTGGATGATAAAGAAATATGCACACACAACACCGTTAATAAATCTTGTTTATTGGGGGGCTTTTATTGAGATTTGTTGACTATTAGGAAAATATAACCAGTCACCAGCCCTATCCTTGACAAATTGTTCAGGTGAATTTATTTATATTCTGTATCAAGCACATAACAAAGTGAGGCGAGTGATGAGTTCAGTTAAAAGGTAGGTGGACTGAGTAGGTTCCAGCACTTCGTAGTGGTTGTGTGTGGATATGGACTCTGTGCTCTGCGGCGTCATCACTCTGTTCTTCTTTCGTGCTCCTCTCTGCTTTATTCGTTCGTCTCTATTTTCACGTTCCCGGGCAGCACATGTCCCAGTCCTGGAGTGTTTTCTGTACCTGCGGCGGCTGCACAGCCTGTCCCGCCTCCTTCCTGCCGAACAGCTCAGTCAGATCAGAGAGAGAGAGAGCGAGAGATGCCTGAGTTTGTGTAGGAGAGAGAGTCAGCGGTGGTTTCATTGTGAAGGTGGAAACTTGATCGGACGGAGGAATGTGTCAGGACGGCCCCCCATCTCTCTCCCTCTCTCACCCAGCCCTCAGTCTCCCCCTTCCCCCCTCCTCCCTCTTTCCTCTCGGCCCCTTTTATCCCGAGGAAGAGGGCGGGCCAAAGCAGCAGGCAGGGGTCAGCGCTGGGGGAGGTGTGTGTGTGTGTGTATGTGTGTGTGAGGATCGGCCATTGGAAAAGAGTCGGGGGCGGGGGAATAAGGGGACCTGGAGTGAGTGTGAGGCAGTGAGGGGGCAGGCGTTTTTTGTGTGTGTGTGTGTGTGTGTTGGGGGAGGGGTTAGTAGTAATCTTTGTGGCAGAAAATGGCGTCTAATGATAATGAAGGCCATACTGACCACTCCATAGCCACAACTCTGTGTGTGTGTGTGAGGGCAGAGGAAATGTGGGGGTGGGGAGTCCATTCTCAGCTGTGTGTGTGTGTTGGTAAACTAGCTCTTATCTGTTGTCAGGCTTTCCTCCATCTTGAGTGGCGGCCTGCAGCTCCCAGGTTAATTTAGCATAATAATGGCTGCCGGCCATTCAGTGCTCCTCTAAAATGGTGGACTGTCACAATCACCCAACTATCTTCTTTTATTCTTTCTTCTCCTCTTCCCCTCCCTCCTGTTCCACCTCTTCCTGCTAAAGAAGAGCGTATCCTTTCATCTTTTCCCCTCTACCGCCTCCTCTCCTGCTTTCTCTCTTCCTGAGTCAAACCGAGGTTTTGAGGGCCGTCGCATGTTTTCTTTCTCATGTCGGCTTTTTGCAACACAAGGAATGAAGGGGACATTACGTTTCCATATTTTTTTTTTTTATGAAGTTTGGTCTGGCTCATGAAGTTCAGCTCTTCAATTACTCACTGATCCTCGCTGTCACAAAGTGATTTAGGCTGTCTGCACATGTTTATAAAAACTTTGTTGTTGCAGTTTGAGAACTTGTGCAACATTTTCTGAACAGAAAATGGAAATCAAAATGAAATTTTTTTTTCATTTAAAAAAACAACAAAATGACAAAACTGTTGTAAAAAGAGATTTCATTCCTATATAGTGAAGCTCAACAATCAAAACATTCAGTGAGACATCTATTCAAAAGAACACAAAAGTGGCTTCAGGTCACAACATTTCTCCCTTTCTGCTTCCTGAGACCACACTCTATCAAAACAGATCACTGCATAATGCTCAGCTTTCAAAATCTAAGAGAAAAGTCCCCAATTTCAACCTACACAGCAATGTTAGAAGAACAAACAACAGTAGTGTAGTTATCTTAGTGTGAGGGGAAAAAAATCCCAGAATCTATGTAAAAAAAAAAAAAAGTGGCTGTGACTCAGTCAGTTTTCAATAACGACTCTGCGGTGCACTGGCCCCTTAAAACAGCATCAGTTTCTGTCAGAAAGGGCAGTTTCTGCTTTTTAATTAATACCAGTGATTACAAACAAACACCTTGAACGTACAACTCCTCACTTTCCACGTTGCAGAGTGGGTTCTTTCTTTTGCCTTTCATAAAGACGGGATGAAGCTGTTGTGTAGATCTACAAGTGGAATCCTGGTGGAAAGCCATGAACTAAATCAAAGCTCTCAATGTTATGATGTATATTTCCGGTTATTGAAGTCAACTTAACATATCTACAATGCAAAGATCAGGACCTTATTTTCATGTTTTGATATACTAGGAATGATAGTCTTTAGAGGGTTAATGACATCGGATCATATCATGGAATTTTCTTTTTTTTCTAAACTTGATGCACTTAAATGTTGACTTCATTTTAGTCTTTTTCTCCACTGCTTCTTCATTCTTCTAGTTTAAAATGACTCTGATTTTTTTTTTTTTAAAGAGTGTCTCAGTGTAGAGAAATTCCACTTGCACATGTTCCTTTGCAAGTTTGAGGAATTGTGAAGATTTCCACTAGTGGGAGGGGAAATGAGGCCCAGAGCTCCTTGCGCTACAGTGTTTTCCTTCTGCTCAGTCTATTTGCATCTCTCTGTATGAACAAATAAACCACCACAAACCAGAATGAAGCAGTCACTTAATTGGTGTAACCAGGATGCAGCGCAGTGTTTCCAACCCTTCCACTACTTGTCAGTGTTTTTGGTCAGTTTTTGTTATTTATCATGCTCAGGAATCCAGTCATTTTGCATAAAGGTGATACAATAATGGACTTACGGAGTGACTTCTTACAAGCTGTAATCACCTTACAAACATATAAATGTAGATGGCATATGAACAATGTTGATGTGACAAGCCTCAATACTGTCAGAAAGCCATTTTCATTTAGGTTGAACATATAGAGATTTTTTTACCATGAGACTTTCCACTACACTGTAGCTTTGAGCCAGCCTATAATTATGTACATTTAGCTGGATCCGTACCAGCATGCTACACAACTGTTTACATCGTAACCTTGGACACACAGAACACAGTAGGCTGGATTGTGTTTTTTTTTTTTTTAACCGAAGATTATAATTAAGATCTGATGTTATGATTCATGCAATTACTGTTTTATCTGCTGCAAACACTGAAGATGCACTTTCAGTGGAAAAGGCACATTGCTACCCTTTAGTTGACATAGTTAAATATGTCTAGTTTGTGCAGGCCATTTTGTTTTAATGAACAGACATCAACAGACATTTAAATGTCCCTACTAGTAGTTTCACTTATCCAGGAAGGTGTGTGTGTGCTGTGTGTGTGTATGTGTATGGAGAGAATCGGGTGGTTTACTTGTCCAGTCAGCTCACTCCGCTCCTTTGACCTTGCTTTCTCTCTCCATCCCTCTCGCTCGCTCTCTCTCTCCGTGTGTGTCTACCTCTCTGAGGAAGTACATCTATAAATAACCCAGCTCTCAGCTGCCACACCCTTCCCTCAGAGTGTGTGTGGGGGGTGTGTGTGTATGTGTGGGTGTGGATGTGGATGATTTGTTAGCAGTACACACAAAGAAGTCCGACATGCATGCAGGCACCTTGTTTTGTGCACGTCTGCAGGCGTGTGTGTGTAGGTGTGCACACGCAAATACATTTCTTGAACACACATACAGGCGAAGTGATTGTGTGTGTGTTGCCTTCAGGCTGCTTCTGTTGTTTTTTGTGCGTGTGTTCGCTAGTATGAATCATCACGGCGGCAGCAGGTGTCTTACACACCCGTACCCCATTTTTGTCTTCCTCTCCAAGCCAATATTTTACCCCGCCCTCCTGTGATCAGAAAAGAGCATCTTGCGTGCGCGTTCATACACACACACACACCCCGCTCCACAGCTGGCCACTGTGTGAAGGCCAAGAATACAGCGGAGTGAATGAGACATTGAGAAGGGAAGGGGGCGGAGCGTCGACATACACCTGGACAGGACTTCTACAGTCATGACAGGACGATCTGATCACAACATTACCAACATTACCAATTGATCTTAGACATATGACCAACTGATGGATTATTTTTATTCATGCACATAAAGACTAATATTTGGAATATTTTATGTTTACACAAATATTTCCAGAGTTTCCTTAAAAATGGAGAGAACAAAACTTGCAAAAACATTGGGTTCCATAGCTGAAGCTTGGAATTATAAAAAAAAGCAGGCCTGAGTTAGAGATTCTGATATTCAAAGTCTCCAATACAGCGTGAAAGCAGAACTTATCAGAATTTGTTTGCTGGTTTTTGATAAGTGCCCAGTGGAGTCAGGATTACAGGGCAGAAACATGCAGGCTGAGACGTCAGTCATTCTTACTGTAATTGTAATGGTGACCGGCCTGTTTACAGCAAAGTTCTTTGCAGTGAACTTCATGCCGCGAGTAGGTTTGATCCGCCCCTGCGTTAAGATGCCTGTCGGAGACCGGAGGTGTCGAGACAACACAGCAGAGGAAGAAAAGTGAGGAGATGCAGCGAGCAGAAAGAGTTTGGAGAGCGATGGAGGGATCGAGGAGAGAGACCACGAAGAAGCAAGGAGGAGGAGAGAAGGCAGCCAAGTGGAGAAGTGTGTGTGTGTGTGTGTGTGTGTGTGTGTGTGTGTGTGTGTGTTTTTGTGTGTGCATGTGTGTGGGGCCAGATGGCTCCAGCGTGTGGCGACCAGCCAGAGGAACAGGTGCAGGTCACATGACCAGCCGTTACCACGGAGATGGTGATTGCTCTTGGCGTGAGGATGAAAGGAGAAGGGCCCCAGGGACAGAGAGGGGGCGAGCGAGCAGGAGGGAAGGAGGGAGAGAGGCACAGAACAGGAGAGAGAGAGGGAGGGATAGAGAGAGGTGTACTGTACTGCAGAGGGCAATACACACAACTATAAGCATATTCTGACATTCACTTTCACTGGAAGTTATAAGAACAATCCTTTCTTTATGGCCGAAATGTATAGATCATATATTGCTATTTCTTTTCAAACCAGATCTACATGTCATTACATGAACACCACAGTGTGTTTTGGAGAATTCCTTCCATGTTGGATCGAATTCCAGGTTTGCAAAACAGCCGCTAAGCTCCAAAACTGAAACCTTTTATCTCTGCTCACCACCACCGCAACACATCCAGGCTGCTTCTTCAATGACCGTCCTCATGGCAGATCATCTCCACTGC
The DNA here is from genome assembly GCA_030544235.1 of Lepturacanthus savala. Taxonomy (NCBI): domain Eukaryota; kingdom Metazoa; phylum Chordata; class Actinopteri; order Scombriformes; family Trichiuridae; genus Lepturacanthus; species Lepturacanthus savala. The sequence goes on from CM060461.1 coordinate 15,585,306, forward strand.
AGCTAATTAGAGTGCAAACTTTTCTTTTTTTTTTACGTGAACTTATCATTATGAAGTAAATGTCTATTGCGTCTATAGAATGATGACACCATCTGTGTTCACACTAGTTATCTTACAAGATTCAATTCAATCTGCTGTAAATCCTTCCGCCTTCTGACGTTGCTCCACCTCAACCTCTCCCCTTATTTCAAACTTTTGCTGTTCTGAAATTCATATATAAAATGGTGACTATTTCAGTGGACCCCTTCAGTAGGGTCGAACAGAAAACTGGTATTTTTTTGCTACTGGTTCCTGTTAGGTTTAGTACCAAAGTACCAGTGAGCTTCAGAAAGAAGGCCTCTCTTGGGATTTAGCTTGGTGTTGTTTTGTCATTACAACAATCCTCAACTGATAACACCGGCATCATCAGCTGACGACACTACATGTTTTCAATACTCCTCTATAGGGCTGTCTCCTCATAGTAGATTAGTCAATTGGTTTGATTTTAGTCATTTACAGTTGACTTTTACACATTTTTCCTGCTGAATCATACTTTCTGGTAAGCAATAGAATTAAAGAGGCTCTTCTAACATGAAAAAATGATTTGACCTATTGATAAGTTGATAATCAGATGAATGGGTAATTGGAATAAGTCAACTATGAATCTCTAGTCGCTGACAGACAAAAAAGGCAGAAACATCAGCAACATCATGAAACTGTTTGACTGCTTTAGCAAAGCAGCTAATATCAGTACTAGTCAGGCGACTAATGTTGGCAGCAGCAGCTAATGGGTCTTAAACTATATGACCATGACCATGCTTTGTAACACATTCCTATTTTTAAATGTTAATCCAGTGTTAAAATTTGTGTTATCTACATGATAAACAAGGTACCATAAGATAACATTACGATGTGTTCAATGACTGCTCAATAAATAAGTCGTTATGTATTCAAATGTAAAGGTAGCTTCTGGCAAAAATTGAATGTATGGATGATGAGATTATTTTCCAGCAAAATAAAATAGAATTATTGTATGTGGAAAGCTAAAGTTTTACAGATTTTTGTGATGAATCAATGCATCAGTTGAAGGTTGATAGGTTAAATAGTTGAGCTGAATCACTATTGGTCAACTTAAAATTTCTGCCACAGTCCTACTCGAGTAATATTTGATAGGGCAATAATTAAATGCAATAATGAAGAAACATTTCAAAATATCTGTAAAATGGAACAAAGTGGACCTCTTCAGTGAACTTGTCTTCTTTCATTTCTAAAATGCTGTTGATCTTACTTAAATGAAGCTTTAGACTGAGGAAATGGGAAATGATCCTGTTGTGAGGAGAGTTGGAAGTTGACTTGTTTCCACTTTTAATGTGAATTCCACAACTAACCTTCGTTGGGAAGCAAAGACCATAGTGAAACTTTACTGGTGTCATGCTCATGTGCTTCCAGCAAGCAGGTGTTTGGCTGAAGATGCTTTGAAAAGTAAAATAAACTGCAGAAAATAAGATGCAATATTCCATAATCGCATCTCTTTACCCGAGGCCTTAGTACTAAGTTGTTCTGTTTGTTGTTGCTGTATTTTAGTAGAGGGGGTATTTTGGATGTGTGTCATTTAAATGCAGAAAGCAGGACAGGCTGTCATGTGTACGTGCCCTTTGGAAGAACGAAAAGTGTTTTTTGGACCAATACCAATAAAAGAAACGGTGTTGATCTCGTATTTCCCTTTTTGAATCCATGGCACTGCCAGGTTCCAGTAAAGTGGGTTTAGTTCCTGCAGCGGAAAAAGGGCGAGGGATACGATTCCAATCTGCAATTTAAAAAAAAAATTTTTTTTTTGGCTGCAGAATCAATCTTACTGATCCACATCATCAGACGCCGCTCTTCTCATCTTCAGGTTGTAGCTGCAGGTGCGAACGCTGATGAGGCTGCAGCGCTTCATCTCTCTGAACCAACACAGTTCAACTCAAGTCTTTGACTCGGGTTTCAACATTTCGCATCTAACCCGAGCGAATATACGTGAATGCTATGCGGGATTCAGTTTCAATAAAAAGCCATCTAACCTAATTATGGCTCCCGGCAATAATGAGCTGTATGTTAGTGTTTGAAAGTAAATATTTGGTGACATACCCTTAATATTCTTTTAGAACAGTGGCATGCGTGTTGTGTGTGTTGCTGCTCAGTGTCCTCATCTTCTTCCTATAGTGTGAACACACACTCTTGGATTGAGCCAGCTCCTCTTTCTTTCCATGCCAGAGATTAGAGGAAGCCCGGGGGCCTCTCAACCCTCCCCCCCTTCTCTCCTGGGCTCGCTCTTGTTCTCGCTCTCTCACTCTGTATCTCTCTATCTCACTCCCTCCGCCTCCTCGCGGCCTTTCATCATATTAACCCCCTGTGTGCCAGAGCCTGAGGCACACTAATGATTTCTAAATGGATAAATCAAACATGGCGACTGCCCTGGGACAGGCAGACGCGCGCGCACACACACACACATACACCGCAGTCTGTATTTCTGAAACTGAAAAACATGTTAGATTCTGAGGTCTTGTGGTGTTTTTACACACTTTTCTTTCTATAGGATGCATAAAGTTGTTTTCTCTCTCCTTGCAGCAGTAAGAAGGTGGAGTCGGAGGGCGGGGCCAGCGCTGCTAAGAAAGATTCCAAGAGGAAGAGAGAGTCCTCGGTCAGTGAAGAAGTGGAGGTGAAGTCTCCGCCTCCCTCACCGCCTGAAGATGACGACGACGACGGCGTACAGGTACCAGGATTCTCACGCTTGGAAGGGAAGATCCTGTAGATTCTGACTGTCAGAGTGCAGCATACGCCGTCCAGAAAGTAGACAAGGGTCTAACCCAGGGATCCTGACAAAAAGGCAGAAGGCTATAAAACATGTGTGGACCTCTGTGTCCCTGCCTGTAAGAGATGGAAGGCGCTGAGCCAGCAGCCCGCTCGTGTTTGTGTTGTAAACCAGCTTTGTTGACAGAACAAGCAGACAGGTTCAAGTTCACATGATGCACCATCAGCAACTTCTCAACAGCTATCACAGACACATTTGGTTTCGCTAACTTTTTATATCTCAACTACAATTTGAAAGCAGCCCAAACGATTATCTGCCTAAGAAAAAACTTTTTTTTAATTAATTTAATTTTTTAATTTTTCTTTATTTTAAGCAGCAGTACTCTGCTGTGGCCCTTCTCAAACAGATCCATTCCTTGTGCTCAATTGTAATTTTGTGGACCATGTAAACAGAGTAGCATCTGGCTATTAGCGGTGTCATTTTCTACCGCACCGCTGCTATCGGGCAACATTTTAAGCCCAGCAAATCGGGTGATTTCTTCAAAGGTAATATGGCCAACACGCCAGACCATATGGAAACAGAAAAATGAACAGGCATTGGGTGTGTTATAGGAGCATATAAAATTGTTTAATCTGCCGCACTGTATAAAGATGTATTACACATCTCTTTCTGGAGATTTTTTTTTATTTTATTTTGCTTTACCATTTTTTACTAAAGTAAAACAAGAAATAATTTCTCTGGTAGCCGAGCCGGAGATTTCTAGAAATGCTAAAAAGCTGAATAAATCAGTTACGCCTTGGCCTCTTCCTCTGCCTTCATTAGAAGCGTCGCTCCAGTCGTCAGGTGAAGAGGAAGAGGTACACGGAGGATCTGGAGTTCAGGATCTCAGATGATGACAGCGGAGACGACTCGCCGGCACCAAAATCCCCGTCATCCTCGTCCCACCAGCAGGTACCGCTGACTTTCTACAGCTACAAACGTTTGTTAGGTTCTATAAACTTTTCCTTTATTACGTTAAATGCCCACGAATTCACAATCACAAATATAAGCTCGTTGTCACAATATAAATCTCTATATGGTACTGATGAAAATGTTTCTGTATCACTGATCATTAAATGATCCAGATATATTTGGTAACACTTTATATTCATCTTTAATGATTGTTGGTAGTTAGTACGTAAAAGGTCTGTAAACATTAGCTTTTGCAGATGCACTACAATCATTTACAAAGTAAAGTTTAATAAGAATCTCTTAACCATTTATAGATGGTTATAAAGAGTTATGGTGTCTTGTTTACATGTTCTTTCATCATGAGTTAAAGGGGCCCTCTTACAGAAAAAAAGCACCTTTTTATAGCTTGTGTGTAAATATTTAAGTCTCTGGTGTTTCTGCTAATAGTCAAACTGTGAAATAAGACCACCCACTCATATTGTCTGTCCTCCTGTTTTTTTTTTTCTACAAGCTGTTAAGAAATGGCTCCTGTTGTGATGTCACAGATGTTAGCTAAGACCATATATTGATTTATTTATATATTTAATTAAATTATTTAATCAGGATATCAATAATAGTTTTATACCCTATAGAATAATCCCGAATGTCCCTGTATGCCAACACTACATGTGAAGGGGGCTATTAGTCATACAGGGACAAACGGGCAGTCGCAGTTGTTGGGTGGTTCAGATGTAGTAAAGGTTTGTTGTATCAGCTGATCTCGCTGCTGTTGTCAGAACAGTGTCCAACACGTGTGTGTGTGTGTGTGTTTCCAGGATGTGGTCGAGGCTGAGGGGCCTGTTGTGGAAAAGATCATGGGCAAACGCCACACCAAGAAACAGGTAAGAGAGACGTACACGCCCCACACACACACAGAACCGAGTCATGGTTTACGTCATCTGATTAGCCACTCCACAGCTGGCCTAAGCAGATTATATACACACACACACAGCTAAGACGGCGTGTATTCACTTGGTAAGCGGAGACAAGAGCTCTTGTATTTCAGTGTGTGTGTGCTTAAAAAGTGTGTGTGTGTCCGGCTTTGTTTTAGATGGCTCGTTCTAAAGAAAGCTCATCCCTGAGCCAACACATGCACATATAGTCACCAGCCAATTTTCCTTTGCTAGCCAGCTGCCAATGGGTTATCCACCCCCCCCCCCCACCCCCCACCCCCCACCCCCCACACACACACACACACCCACACACACACACACTCACAGCTCCATTCAGAGCTGACCCCGGGCTTGGCACACAGCCAAAACCACAGCGCTAGCTACGCCAGACGCCAAGCTAGCGTTTCCTCAGGCTGTGTGTGTGTGTGTGTGAGCGAGAGAGATTGATGATTCATGGCATTACAGTAGTAGTAGTAGTAGCATGGTGGAAGATGTGCGCGTGTGTGTACAGTAGTAATGGTGAATGGAAGTGGATGGCTACACTTGAAAGCATACGCACTCACACACACTGTATATATGGGGACATGTATACAGATTATGTCATTCATTGACCTGCTTAATCTTTCTTTCCAATTTGATGGCAGCCAGGTCCTTATGAATGTGTTTTCTAATATTGATCTATTTCTAAAATTAAAGTTGACTTTAAAAAGCACACAACCTCTGTACGATAGATTTTTAATTTTTTACTCAAAAGTGCAAAGCCTGAGGGTTTCTGAATGAAACAATACTTTCTCTCTGTGTGATAATGTTGTGTAGAGATCGTGTTAACCGATATGTTGGTGTGAAACCAGTCTACAGGCCTCTTTAGCCACATGTTGTATAACAATGACGCACCACATCTCAGCCTGTCACCTTGTAGTCGCTATATTTCCAGCAATTATTAACCCTTTTTTTTTTTCAGCTGGAGTCTGGGGAGGAAGTGGAGGTGGAGGAGTTTTATGTCAAGTTCAAGGGCTTGTGAGTAGCTGTTCTTTTTTTCCCCTCTACACCTCTTTTGTCTTTCACAGCATGGCTTCCTCTTATTTTAGATCTATTTTCATCACGCACACATAGGGGTATCCATGGGTCCATAAGTGTGAAAAGCCCAGTATATATTGAACCTGAAAGCCTTATTCAGTTTCTTTTACCACAGGGTTATTTGTCTTTGTGCTTCAGACCCACTTCAATTTATTGCAGTCATTCATCCAGACTGACAAATAACATTCACATATCATTTTAACCTCTAATCAGGCTGCAACAAAAAAGGCTTTTGCAAATTAGATTAAGATCTATGTTGTACACACAGAGCTGACCTCATGACATGCAAATAAGTTTGCTTTTGTCATTCTTATGCATTATTATAAAAAAAATATATGCAGAAATAATCTGAATTAATTAGCACAGTGCCTGTTTGGAGCTGACCGCAGTGCTGCTTGCAGCGTCGTCAAGACTCGTTCAGCTGATCGCCTTCACACTTGACAGTGCACTCCCTCGGGTCCTCGGCAACACTCCCACCAGGTGTGAAGTTGATCTGATGAACGGTTCTTGAGATACATGAAGGACAGTCACATATAGACAGAGCTTCCTTCCTCCATAAATGAGTAATGGTGCTACAGCGTTACCTATGGCCAAACAGTACCAAGTTTGTCACTAATATATCGCATCCATCTATATATCTATACACATAAACCAAGTGTGGTTGCAATAGTGCAAAGTGTTCTATAATATAATAACTGTAATGTAAGCCCTGCACACAGCATTTGGGCAAACGTTGAGGGTCATCTACAGTGAAACTCTATGACTTGACAACCTGAAATGGTAACTTTTCCATTTAGGTCCAGAGATATTCCAGACAATTTCTCAATATTTGTAGGAGCACATACATTTTGATTCTGGGACTTACAGTTGAGAAATTATAGGACAAAATGTATAGCGCCACCATCTGGCTAGATTGCACTAAATCCTTCACTGCACTCCCTAGGGTCCCCAGTAATACATCCTCCAAGTGTGAAGTCATGAAGTCAGATAAACGGTTAATAAAAGCTATATGTTCTATGCTCTAATTTCTTACTTTGGTGTGAGATTAGTTCAGCTAAGAGCAACAAATGATCACAGCATCCACATGTCTAAAAAATCAACAATAAACCTGTGAAAAGTGAAATCACCAATGTCGAAGACGACAACCACTTTGTTGTGAGCATCGCTGAACGCCTGCTGCGTTTCTCTTTCAGTTCATACCTCCACTGTCGCTGGGCTGACCTGGAGGAGCTGGAGAAAGACAAGAGAATACACCAAAAGGTCAAGCGATTCAGGGCCAAGCAACAACTTAACAGTTATATAACTGAGGTAAGGCCTGAGTTCTGCTAACCTCTGTCTGCACAGGTCATACCACTCGACTGACAGTTAATGGTTCTGAAAAAACAGTTTTCAGCTCTCATTTAAGATGATCTGTCATTTTAAAAACATCATTTCACAGGCAACATGTGTCATATTGTGAATAATATATCTGTGGTGTCCAGCACTGACTGAATAAGGTGTAATGTGAATAACTGAAGGTTTTCTGTCTCTGCAGATGGACGATGAGCCCTTTAACCCAGACTATGTGGAGGTGGACCGTGTCCTGGACATTTCAGAGAGCACAGATGAAAACGGAGAGGTGCTTTGATCTCCTCCTGTCATCTTTCATGGGTTTGAGCCTCTCCCTATCCTCTCAACTCACACTCACTAAACTACGTTTGTGTGTGTGTGTTTTCCTGCAGACGGTGACCTTATATTTGGTGAAGTGGTGCAGTCTGCCTTACGAAGACTCCACCTGGGAGCTGAAGGCCGATATTGACCAGTCCAAGATTGAGGAATATGAACAGATCGCAGCACGCACACCCAACACTAAGAGAGTGGTAAGTAGTTCCGTGTGTGTGCGTGCACGCACGCCTGTGTATGTGGGGTGCTATCCGTCTTCCAGTCTACTCCCAGACACTTTGAGAAGGACGCCAGTAGGCGTGTGTGTGTTTGTGTGTGTTGGCCTTCTGCCTGCTCCTTCCTCCTCTAGATTTACAGCTCCCTTAACTGCTCTCCACAGGGCCACGTTCTTGTGGTCTCTCTCTCTCTCTCTCTCTCTCTCGCTCACACACACACACGCCCTGCTCTTGTGGCCAGGCCAAACCACTAACAGTGTGTTTAATGCTGAACAGAAGCAGCTGACTGGCTGTGGTCTTTCCCTCCATCACTCCTTTTTCTCTGTGTCCGTCTTTTTAACTACTGCCTGCTGCTTCTCCTTAAGGACCATGTTAGCAATGCTCCATCATACAGTGGCAGCATTTGGAGGCTGGCGTGTGTGCATGCATGTGTGTCTGTGCGTGTGTGTGTGTGTGTATATATAGCCACACCAGCAGTGTGGCTTAGGGGATGGTCAGCTGAATTTGAGGCCTGGTCCAGGCAGAAAGATGCTACAACATGAAGAGTCTGCTTGTTTGCTGCTATAGCTGTAAACTAACCCCACAAGACCCATCAGCTACAGTCACAATGTCTTGCATTTTACTTTACTGTTGCAGGAGGTGTTTATTTTCCCCAGAGGATGGCTCCTAATGACTTTGTTGATCACATCAGCAGATTTAGAGCATGACAAACTAATCAGTGTCCTGTTAAAGATCTATTGAAAGAATGAGAAATTATTTGCATGACTAAAGCCTGTGGAACAAGTCTCAGGCTCTATTCTGAGCCGTCTTCATCCTGAAAAGACTTAGTTTATTGTAAATTGCATGTAACTGTGCGTGTTGTTCCTGATACTTGGTAACAGGTTGTAAAATTGGCCAAGGATGAATTCACAATGTTGTGGGGCAGATACCACTTATGGAAGTGGTTGTTTTAGTGGATCCGGCTGGTCACTGGAATGTTGATGTTGAATGAGTAGTTGACAGAACTCTGATGATTCAGCTAGGCAGCATCCTTGGACATACAGCCACATTTGTTGCGCTGCATATCTGCATGTTAGTCTGATCACTGGCTCTGGTGAAGCTATGAGCCCTCCGATTGTTCTTCTAGCTGACCAAATCTACACCGATAATTTGGAGACTGATGAGCCTCACTGTCTTTTAATACTAAATTAAAGCATTTCTTTGCAGGATCGGCCTCCTGCAGCTGACTGGAAGAAGCTGGATGGCTCCAGGGATTACAGGAACGGCAACGCACTCAGGGAATACCAGCTTGAAGGCCTCAACTGGCTAACCTTCAACTGGTACAACTCGTAAGTCACCATTAGGTTTATATTGTTAACGTTAGAATAAATCCCTGGCTGCTACTGTCAGCCAGTACATGTGACAGCACCTCATTTAATAGTCCTAAGTGGGCAGTAAGTGACCCTGCAGCTCAGAGTCTGAGTTATCCCTCTGGTGCCTCCCTGCTGAAGATCTAGTCTTTGGATTCCCTCAGTAGCGCAAATCGTAGTTTGCAGTTGAACTCAGATGCTCCAAATCTTTGTGGAATATTATGGATGCATAGGGCATGTATTCACGGAAATTGAGGCAATCAAATCAAATCTGAGGATTTTCCAGCTTTACAGCACAAAGCATTTTCCAACTGGTGCCGCAGGTTTTCTGCATTAGATCACTGGAGTGGAAAACAGACAGCCCTCTCCTCTTCGGAAAATCATTAATAAACCAGGAAGGAAAAATCTTTTAGATCATGGAAGCACATTGACTTGCAGAAGTCTCGGTCACAGTGGAAACCTTGAGAATGTCTTCATCATTTCCTACGTGGTTAAGTGCCCCTGAAGTCCTAATAAAATGTAAACTGCAGATCCGTCCATCTGTTTTCAGCCTCTGATCCACGTCCTCCCTCTCTGTCCACAGACGTAACTGTATCTTGGCTGATGAGATGGGTCTAGGAAAGACCATCCAGTCCATTACATTCCTCTACGAAATTCATTTGAAGGGCATTGAGGGGCCGTTCCTGGTCATCGCCCCGCTCTCCACTATCCCTAACTGGGAGAGAGAGTTCAGGACCTGGACCGAGCTCAACGCGGTGGTCTACCACGGTAGCCAGGCAAGCCGTAAGACCATCCAGGCCTACGAGATGTACTACAGAGACGCACAGGTAAACAGACCGCCCCCCCTCACCCCAGTCAAGAGACGTTTCTGGGATGTTATCAACTGCTCTTGTTTGAGATATGAATAGTTTAGATAGTCCCACTTCAGTTCACAAGAGTGTTTGTAATAATTTCTCTATTAAAGAAAGGCCACATACCAAACATATACCCATTATGTTTTCATATGACAAAAAAGAGTCTAAATCTTAAAAAACATAAAACCTAGAATATCATGTTTTGTCAAACAATTGTCTTGTCTATAAAACTACAAATGTTGTTTTTTATTTTTTGTTTGAGTTTTGTTTTTGGTTTGCATGAGTGGACAACTAATACCCAGTGTTACCCATAGACGTTCATGTTAGTTTATATATATATATATATATATATATATATATATATATATATATATATATATATATATATATATATATATATATATATATATATATATATATATATATATATATATATATATATATATATATATATATATATATATATATATATATATATATATATATATATCTCTCTCTCTCTCTCTATATATATATATATATATATATATATATATATATATATATATATATATATATATATATATTTCTCTCTCTCTCTCTCTCTATATATATATATATATATATATATATATATATATATATATTGCACTTGACTAAGTGTGCATGCTTAGTCAATGGTGTAATCCAGACAGGATGCGAGTAGTCATTTCAGTAGCCTGCTGCTCAACCTGAATTGTACTTGTAATTGAACACCAGATTGTGAGGTGTGAATTAGAAATGGAGGAGGAACTAAAGAGAATCTACAGAGCTCTCACTGGTTTTCAGTTTTAGGGGCTCTGTGTGCACAAAGTTGGACAAAGATCATGTTAGATGGAAGAAAAAAAAAGATGCATTTGTGTGAGACAGTCAGCAGATCTGGGGACAGACAGCTCCTCTAAGCTCTTTAGTCTTCTATCTGTAAGCCACATGCTGTAAGCTCTTATTGTACGCTGTCAGTAACATCTCATAGCGTAACCTATGCCATGGCGAGCCTGTGAAAAACATAAGCTGTAGTAGCAATGTCCTTGCTGGCCGCCTGTTCCTAATCCAGGCTGAGGTAATCCTCAAGGTCGCAGAAGAGGAACGTTGTGTTCTGTTCTTCTGCCCCGCCTTCTTACACATTCTGATGATATGCCATGTTTTGTTGTGAGTTTGACCCTTAAATGAAGTGTAATAATGCAGAGTTTTCCTCACAAACTTCTGGACCTGCTGTGTCTAACAGTGTCTTTATTGACCTCCTTTCTATCTCCCTCTTCCCTCCAGGGTAAGATAATAAAGGGAGCATATCGCTTCCACGCGGTAATAACGACGTTTGAGATGATTCTGACTGACTGTCCGGAGCTTCGCAACATCCCGTGGCGCTGCGTGGTGATAGACGAGGCCCACCGCCTCAAAAACCGAAACTGCAAACTACTGGAAGGACTCAAAATGATGGACATGGTGAGATGCAGGCTTCTATGTTTGTGACAGTGGAGTACAGAAGAGGCTGGTTGTTGCAGTCAAATATTAGTCATCAGATGGAAATCTACAACTCAGTTTAAGGTTTGCCAATTGTTGGCACATTTGACTGAAGTAAATATAACCTGTTGTCTTAAGTTCCCATCAGGTTAATATCTCTTCTGTCCGACAGACATCCTGCTTTCCATTTGAGCGGATCTAAATATTGCTTTCCTGTCTCTCTCTCTCTCTCTCTCTCTCTCTCTCTCTCTCTCTCTCTCTCTCTTGTCCAGGAGCACAAAGTTCTGTTGACAGGAACTCCTCTCCAGAACACGGTGGAGGAGCTCTTCAGCTTGCTCAACTTCCTGGAGCCGGAGAGATTCCCGTCTGAACAGACATTCATGACTGAATTTGGAGACCTCAAGACTGAAGAACAGGTAAATGGACAAATTTGTTTTGTACTGTGGAGAAAGGGAGAGGCTTGTTTGAAATTTTCCACTAAATGAACGAATCCATTTGTGTGTCTCAGGTTCAAAAGCTACAGGCCATTCTGAAGCCCATGATGCTGAGAAGACTGAAGGAGGATGTGGAGAAGAACCTGGCTCCTAAAGAGGAGACTATAATAGAGGTAGGACTCAGCTCTCATTAGTAGGGAGGGATTTTTAATGATACTCTCATCAATAATTTTCAATTTTTTCAATTTCTCATCCAAACAACTGTTTATTTGTTTATTGCTGGTTACACTGGTTACATCATTGGATTTTATATTTTTAACTAACAGGAACTTACTATGAGGTTTGTGTGCACTTCATTTAGTTTTACACCAGTTGCCTGTCAATAGAATGTTATGGTAATGTTAATCATGTTAACCACTTTGCACCACTAAAGCAACAAACCACTTCAGATCCTTCAGACCTCTTGAACATGGCTACCTTTTTTGCATTTAGCTGCATTTTCACATAAACAAAAATGACAAGTAGCATCACTGCTTTATTGCAGCAGCTTCATCATCATTTGGGGATGATTGAAATTACATAAAATAAACATGTAATGTTAAATACCAATAGCGGTTCTGGTGCTTGTCAGTTAGGAACTGGCATTAAAAAATACTTCTTTTTTTTTCATACATACCCCTGCCCACATTCATAGTCTGTCAGAATAGTTTCAATCACTGAACCCAGTCACTCAGCCACATTGTTGTGAGGTGCTGCTACTGGAGAAAAAACTGGGTTGTCTGTGATTGTCATCAGGTGGAGCTAACAAACATCCAGAAGAAATACTACCGTGCCATTCTGGAGAAGAACTTCACCTTCCTGTCCAAAGGAGGTGCAGGCGGAGGAGGAGGAGGAGGTAGCGGCGGTGGTGGATCCAGCGTCCCCAACCTCCTCAACACCATGATGGAGCTGAGGAAATGCTGCAACCACCCCTACCTCATTAATGGTACACACACATACACACACAACAGTATGGCAAACCAGTGGTTTTTGGTCATTTGTGATTACACACATTTTTTTCGTGCACAGGAGCTGAAGAGAAGATCATTGAGGAGTTCAGGGACTCCCACGGCGGCAGGGCCGACATACCAGACATGGCTCTCCAAGCCATGATCCAGGCCGCCGGCAAGCTGGTGCTCATCGATAAGCTGCTGCCCAAACTGAAGGCCGGCGGCCACAGAGTGCTGGTGTTCAGTCAGATGGTCCGCTGCCTGGACATCCTCGAGGATTACCTCATTCAGAAACGGTGAGCCCCAGACAAATAAGCATTTTCTCAATAGTTGCATAGGTTAATATGTAGGAAGTTGTTATTGGCTGTGAAGAGCAGCCCCATCGTGCGATAAATCTACTACCCGGAAAAGAAAGAAAACACATCCTGAAATGCATGTCCATGCCAAAGATGCTCAATCTATATTGTAAAAAGTAAATGTGTGGGACATCTCTCCATTATTAAGATGTTACTGTAATAAGAATAATAACTCAAACCTCTCCCCCTCTCCATGTGCAGTTATTTCTACGAACGTATAGATGGCAGAGTGCGCGGTAATCTGCGACAGGCAGCCATCGACCGCTTCTCCAGACCAGACTCTGACCGCTTTGTTTTCCTGCTGTGCACGAGAGCCGGAGGCCTGGGCATCAACTTGACTGCAGCAGACACCTGCATCATCTTCGATTCTGACTGGAACCCTCAGAACGACCTGCAGGTACAAACTACAGGATGCAGCGTGTTGTATGATATGGCTGTTCATATGACTAGAGCGGTTGTGTGAAGTGTTCTGTAGTTTCCTACCAGCTCCACACCGTCTACCGGATGTCATGGATCGGCCAGCTGTATTTAGCTCTGCTTCACTGGGCCACATCATTATCCTCAGCTCTAACCATGCAACTACAGCTGAATATACCCCTGTAGACCCAACAGAAGCAAAACAGTGATCAAATCCACTTTCTCTGAATCTGTGAACCTCTCCACCAGGCCCAGGCGAGATGTCACCGTATCGGCCAGTCCAAGGCGGTCAAGATCTACCGCCTGATCACCAGGAACAGCTACGAGAGGGAGATGTTTGACAAGGCCAGCCTGAAACTGGGGCTCGACAAGGCCGTGCTCCAGAGCATGAGCGGGCGAGAAAACGCCAACAGCGGGGTGAGACGCTGCATGCACACACATACAGATTTTCCCATCAGGTGAATATCAGTAGTGTACCATGTGTTAGAAGGCCTGGAGCACATCCCTCAGTGCTCTGTTAGAGCACTCACCCAAATGCAATATTCTCACCTAGAAGTTACATTAAAATTGATGACGCAAATATATTAAGTATGTGGAAAAAAATCTTTTGCTCCTGGTTCAGGTCCAGCAGTTGTCCAAGAAGGAGATTGAGGACCTGCTGAGGAAGGGAGCGTACGGCGCTCTAATGGATGAGGAAGATGAAGGCTCAAAATTCTGCGAGGAAGACATCGACCAGATCCTCCAGAGACGAACCCACACCATCACCATCGAGTCTGAGGGCAAGGGCTCCACCTTCGCTAAGGTAAAGACTCCATTCTGCCTCCTGACAAAATATCACATCCCCTAAACCTTTTCCTTTACTCATAAGTCTACTCGCTCTGCTTTAAGAGTGTGTAAAATGGGTGTCGGAGATTCTCTGTTACTGATCAACATGCTCTCTTCTCTCCCTGCAGGCCAGTTTTGTTGCGACAGGTAACCGAACAGACATTTCTCTGGAGGATCCAGACTTCTGGCAGAAATGGGCCAAGAAAGCTGAGCTGGACCTGGACGCCATGAATGGACGGGTACGATATACACACACACATACAGTTGTACCACTGTGCTCCTGTTCAGTGTGTATATACACACACTGTGAACAGGAGCACCTGTGTTGTGCAGTGTCTAAGGACACATGCTGTCATACAGCCACACAGTGAGAGAATGATTGCTCCATGCATCCAAATACTTCCCTCCCCACACACACACTTGCTGGTGTCCCCTTATGCAAATGGGACTAGCGGTAGTAATTAGTCGCTGCTATCACCACAAGCTAGTAGGAGGAAGGTGTGAGAGAGAGAGAGAGAATGAACAGGAGAGATGCAGAGAGAGAGAGATTAATATTGACAGTTGGGAATCTCCTCTCTTCCTTAATTACCCATGTTTCCCAGCTCTCATGTGTGTGTGTTTGAGCGAGAGAGAGTAAGCTGCTTAGCTCCACTTAACAGAGCGCAGATGCCTGGAGGCTACAGAGATATCACTTAGGCTAGTGCTCACACAGACACACACACACCACACACAGCAGCTCAGCCATTGGTGCCGTGCACATTCTTACACACACGTTGAGCGCTGTTCTTTGGGTTCCTGCTTTCTTTCCTCTCTATATTTATTCACTTTTTTCTATTATTTGTGTATTTGTTCCTCCTGATTTGTGTCTTGCTGCCTCTCTTTTGGAGGGCCCTCCACTGCAACACTTAATCCAGCTCTACGAGCCGGAGTACGCTCCACTCGGCTGCTCCCCAAGGATTTCTTATTGTGGGATGTTAAAATGGAAATGACTGCATCTGTGATAATTGTGGAACTAACTACTGCCCTGTTTGCGCATATTAATGTGATTGTAAGAGGTGGGGGGAAATCAAATTAATTGAACAAAAATGTAATTCATTAGACAACATAATTAATGCCAGTTTACGTTTGAGCCGGGCAGCAATTTTCTCTGTATCATGAATGAAACACGGGGGCCAAATATCCAATTAATCATATTCGGCACAGAGGATGTCATGTATTCACAACACTCACATGAGTCAGAATATACAAGAAATGTATAAATAGGCCACAAAAGCAGAAGGTACTTTGCATATTGTTATTGGTGGACTTCAGACCATCTGTAATTGAAACCCATTTCTTAGAAGAAAAATAAGAGGACATGTTGGCCATAGAAGTAATTTTGTCAAACGTTTCCAGAACACACTTGTGATCGACACGCCGAGAGTGAGGAAGCAGACACGGCACTACAGCAGTGTCAAAGAGGATGAGATGCTGGAATTCTCAGAGCTGGAGAGTGACGAGGATGAGCCGAGCAAACCCTCGAGTAAACCTCGGCGACCCCAGGACAAAACCCAGGGGTACCCCCGATCGGAGTGCTTCAGAGTGGAAAAGAACTTGCTGGTTTACGGGTCTGTATGCATTCATATATTCACACAGAACAGTTTTATACATGCGCAGCTACGAGAATAAAGGCATGGGATTAGTTGGAATTAACATATTTATACAGCTTCTATAGCTGCCTTGTCAGGGAGCAGATATGAATGGTAGAACATAAAAGTGCTGTGGTGCAACACGACCTCATTGAAGTGGACAGTTGAGTAGGAAAAGAAAGCCTAGGTTAGAGAGGTGGTGGATGTGGAGTCATGCCGGTGGGCGGAGTTCATCACGCTTGTGTAACACGACTTAATGGATGCAGGACCTGCAGGAGTGATTTAGTGGACAGGAATGTTTGCTCTCAACCACTAATCAGAGCTGCCTGTAAACACATCCATGCACACCCGTAGGCCAGTTTGTGTGCACAAGAATAAAAATGTTTTGCCCACACATGCTGTGCATAGATACAGTACTGAACAATTCTGAAATGTCATCTTATTGTGGTTATTTTTGACTGATATTGCATTGGTGATATACAAAGTCATTTTAGTTGAAAAAACGTTTTGGAGGTGCAATATTTTACATTTCTCACTATTTTGTTTGAAGTTGTGATGTCACTAACAAGATACTTTTTAAAGAACCCAGATATCAGCTCAGTATAGTTTTACATCCCCTCTCTGTATGTGTAGAAAACCAAGTCCTTTTGTGTTAGTCTCATTAATATTAATAAGCTTCTCCTCTAATTGGCTGATTTGAATGGGGGGTGGTGGCATTGACTGTGTAGGTGTGACATCACAACTTCATAGAAGTCCATGAGACAGTATTCCTAGAACACCTGCACCTTATAATCAGAAAGAGGTTAACATTTATTTTTCTACGATATAGGAACTTTAATTTAAAATTGTATTTTGAAAGTTTTTGCTTGTAATCTTATGTTACATCTGTAGTCGGCCATATTTTAGTATTTCGGCCCTAATACACACACCGGCTAAACATATATTTGATGAAGTCTGGAATCGAAGGATCGTCTTTTAGAATCTCCGAAGCGACACAAATGCCTCACAACTCTGTGCTCTACTTGTAAACAACACCAGCCTTTAAATTCAGATCGGATGGCACTATATTGCACGCACACAGGCAAATTGACACACTTACCATAGATAGTGATTATCGGGTGAGCCCGTCCATTTTCACGGCTGACTTGGCGTGACTGTGCGCGCGCGTGCACATGTGCATAAGACAGAACAGTGGTGCTAGTGAGATGTCAGCATTGTTATTGTTACAGTCTAGTCTCGTGGCCTGAGGCTGTAGGACACAAAAACACACTGTCTGACTGCCCGTCCTCTCCGCTCAGCGCTCTGTTGTCTTTTCCCATCATCCATCTCACTCACACTCTCTCGTCCACCATTTTACCCTTTCTAAAATCATTCAGAGGAAGGCTGCCTCACATGGTTCAGTGCGTATTGGGGAGCAGCAGCGGAGGAATTTTAGTCCAGATCAAGACAGTCTGAAGGGAAACTGTCCACCACATCAGCGTTTAGGGCCACTTGCTCTCGGGAGGGGGGGTTGGAACGTCCAATGAGAGCTGGGCACTCACCACTCTGTTGGTGCCTGATGTGGACTTGTGTGAATGTTCATGAAAGATCAGGGTCATGTCAGCCAGGAAAGTGGCACAGAACCACAAGCTGTCTGAATGATTTAGTAAAATAATTAACTTTTCCAGGTCGGTTTTAGTGGCAAAGCTTCAATGCCAGATGACATTTTAGTGACGACAATGTTGAGAGTTCGTCATTACAATATCATAACTAGCTGTAGATGTATAGGGTGTAACCACGTTTTCTATCTAGAACTTGTTTAAGAAAAGCTTTATAAAGATCCTCGTAATAAGTGTTTATCTTATAAGATGCTTATTAAAATTATGCATTACAAAGGGCCATTATAAACATTATGTATAAGATAAGACATTTATAAGAATTTATAAGGAACAAGTTGACAGGTTAATGTCAACTTGTTAATTAATGTTAATCTTGATATCCTTGTGTAAAAACACATTTCTTTAGTTTAACTAACTTACCCATTATATATGTTAAACCTTATTTTTTTGTTTTGTTCAACTAGTAAATTTGCATAAATTATTTTTAATGAAGATTAAGATGATCAAGTTAACCAGATTTTTTCTAGCTACTAGTTCTAAAGTCAAAATAATGCTGGATTTAGAATTTATTAGCCTCCAAAAAGCATCATACGGCTTGTTAGAAATTTCTAGTAATTTGCAACTTATATTCTAAGAATTGTTTAAGGTCATTGACACTTATAGTTTTAAACCTATTATAAATTAACTAATCTCTCCAGCAATTAACAAATTTCTTTTATTTGAGGTATATTTTACCCCCCCCCCCCCCTTATTCTTATAATGGTTTAGTAGAGCTACTTGGTTTTTAACAATAAATTTTAACAATAATAAAAAACATGTTTGGGGAACAAACTCAATGAATGTTTGAATGTTTAGTTATCCTTTTTTTGGTGTATTATGGAGGCTACTCTGACAGGTTTACTGTCGAACCGATGTTCTGCATTACATCTTATATAAATGGCTCTCTCCGTCTTCAGTTGGGGAAGGTGGACTGACATCCTGGCTCACGGTCGCTTCAAGCGCCCCCTGAAGGAGGCCGATGTGGAAACCATCTGCCGAGCCCTCCTGGCCTACTGCCTGCTGCATTACCGTGGTGATGAGAACATCAAAAGCTTCATCTGGGACCTGATCACCCCGAGCGCAGATGGAACGACCAAGACGCTGACCAACCACTCTGGTAACACAAAAACACAACTTGGTACACCATCAGACAGACTAGAACGCGTGCGCACACACACACACACACACACACACCTCAGTACTTTGTTAGACAACAACTCTAACATGAGAAAAATAGTACATGAGAAAAATAATGTAATTACAAATCTGTGATGCAACATTTCAAATGTTTTCCCTTTTTGAGTATCAAAGATGTGTCCCTAGTAGGCTTGAAAGGTGTCTGGTAAAATTTGTATTTTCTGCTCTTCCGTTTTTATATCTTAATCATTTGAATATCTGTTTTTTTGCTGCAGCATTAGACGTCACAATCTTTCACTGTAGCCCGAGTACAAAATGTATCCCAGGGTGTTTGAAAAGGTCAATGAGGCAGTCTCACTTCCATTGCATGACATTTCCCTTCAGTTTAGAAGGTGGAGAAATATCTAAATGTATTTGTCGCTTCAATAAAGTCTTATCTACTGATTTAGGCTGTGAAATAATAAAGTAGTGAAACTGATTTTTGACTAGGAAAAAAGAGATTTTGATATGGTGGAAAAATATTGAAATATTTCAACACACTGATAATCGGTCCTGGTCTAATCTGGATGACTGAACCCTAAAATGTATTAGTCCATATTTATGTCAGTCTGTCAGTTGGTAGATTCACCATTTTGGTCCAGACTGAAACATCTTGACTAGTGGATGGATTGCAGTGTGATCTCATACAGACATTCATGGTCCCCAGAGGATGAAGCTTTAAAGACTTTTCCTCTAACCGACACCGGGCAGGTCTATGTTTTCACTCACTGTGAAAGATGACAGATGAAAACAGATGTTTGCGGGTCTTTGTAGAGACACGTGACCATAACCCTCCCGCCCTCTCCATGTCTTCAGGTCTCTCCACACCAGTACCGCGAGGCAGAAAGGGGAAGAAGGGGAAACCTGCAGCCCCGCCCCCACAAACGCCAAGAGCTGACTGGCTGGCCAGCTGCAATCCCGACCATTTACTGCAAGAGGATAGCTATAAGAGACACTTGAAACATCACTGCAACAAGTAGGTTTTTTTCACACATACAAACAAAAATACTAAATTGTGACGTGGAGTTTATGAAAGAATAAATTAAACGTTGTGGATTATCTGTAAATATTCATGGTACAAACCGGTGCTGGACATTTAGAAGCATCACAACTTGAACGGGCCCGACAGGCTCCTGGTCCTCTCTCTCTTTCTCACACATGCACACACACAGGAACACACAAACACACGCACACACCCTCTCTTTGCTCTGCGGTCAGCTCTCTCTCCTGTTGTCAGGGAGATATGCTTCCTTGCCCTCCAGATTCAATTCCAAGATTTTTTTTTTCTTCTTGAGGTGGAAGTGTGTGTGTGTATGTGTGTGTGTATGTGTGTGGCTGTGTGCCAGGCCAGGTGCTAGGCAGGCAGACCTGTTGGAAGTGGGTGAAAGACGCACACAAACACACACACACACACTTGGGGGTGATTATGTGGTGCCATCTGCTAGGCTGGAGCACAGCGTTGTGTGGCTAATCAGGCCTGGCACATTGATGGATGAGCACACACAGCCTGCCAACAAACACACACACTGCAACTTGTGATGCCATTGATGCACGCACACACACACACACTGCAGAAGGAGTTGCAAATGACTGCCTTTATACCCTTCCCCCCCTCTTCGCTGCCTCTCCAAACTTTGTGTTCCCTCCCTCGAAGCACAATCCTCCGTCCTTTCAATTCTTCTCCCCTCCGCTCCTCCCACTCGTCTTCTCCTCTCAGCCCGCCCGCCTCTCCTCCTCTGGCTCCTGCTCCAAAACGCCGTTATTGGCATTAAATCCTGGTGACAAATGTTTACAGTGAAGCAGATCTCCCAGATAGCAGTAATTCCAGTGTCAGGAGATCAAATGTGACTCTAATTCTGGAGCCTGAAGTGATTCATTTCGGTGTGGGAGAGATGCTGTAAGAGCAGCTCTCACTGGGAACATCTGTAATGTGGATTCAAGAGAAACTGGTCTATATGACAGCAAGCCATTAACAGTATATAGCGCTGAAATAAATTCATGAATTAGTTTTTTCAACAGAACCATCTGAGCAGTTTTAGAAATAAATAAAAAAATCCAAGATCCTTTTCTGCACAAGAGCAGAACTTTACAGCTGTGCTCCAGTAAAATCAGCGCAGTGTGAAGACGGTTAGCAGTGTAATGAAACCTCTGATGTCACATGGACTTATGAAACTTTATTCAGGGAGTGAAAAAGTCTGACGACATTATGGAATTTATCAGCCTAACAGGAACTGGACAACAGAACCTGATTTCAACTTCTAAATAGAGCATCTGCACCTATTTTTTTCATGTTTTTTAATTTAATATCATTTTTTTTTTTTATTATTTGATATCTTATCTTAAAACTGTACAATTGATTGTACATTAAGGCATTTTCCATTATTCTCAGTTCAATGGGTTAATCAGTTTATCTTTTGCAGTGGTGGAAGAAGTACTCAAGATCTTAAGTAAAAGTAGGAATAAGACAAAGGACAAAGGTATTAGCAGCAAATGTACCCAAGTATCAAAAGTAAAGGTACATGTTGGTAATCTAAAAGTTAACTTTATGGCTAGGTCTTTTAAATGGATGTAAAGAATGTATATTTTAGGGCTGTCAACTGAAGAAAATCTTAGTTGAATAAACAACTGTTTGACTGATTATCGACTAATAAGTTGATCAGCAAATCTGTAAAATTTCTGTTTTCCATATGTAATTATGCAGACGGGCCACTTTAAATCTTGCGTTTACCAGACATGCTCATGATGTTCAAGATATCACTAATTAAGCAGGAAAAAGAATCAACTAACACATTATTGAGGGTTAGCCCTGTATTATCCGATTATGTTTTCCTTATAAAATGCTGATCAAAAAAGGAAGTAAAGATGTTGGGTAAATGTAGTGGAGTAGAAAGTACAATATTTCCTTCTGAAATAGTGTATGAAGTAGTATCAGGAAAATACAATTTTGTGTTAAAGACAGTACTTGAGTATATGTACTTTTTTCTATCTTCACCTCTAATCTTTTGTCTGTTTGGAGCTACAATCGGACAACGTCACCAACCTTGGCTCTGTTTTCAGGGTGCTGCTGAGGGTGAGAATGCTGTATTACCTGAGACAGGAAGTCATAGGCGACCAGGCTGAGCGTATCCTGGAAGGAGCAGAGACCAGGTCAGTAAACGCTCCACACTGCATCTTTTTTTTTTTCATTTTTTTTTGTCCTTTTTTCAACTTCTCCTTATGTTTTCTCCCTGTTCACCAAATGAGCCCTCTGATTCACACAGATTTCTGTTTCTGACTGATCTGGCCAAGTCTCACAGATGTCTTGAACATCTGTTTTACTGTTAAAATTACTGCTCTTAAAAAAAATAAAAATAAAACATGTACACTAACATAAAACATTGTTTATCTGACATATTCTGGAGAGATTTTGTCCATAAATTGTGTAGGCTGCTGTGTTTCCTAGAATACAAGCTCCTCGGCGCTTGTAACAGTTAGAGGAAAGGCTGTCAAGTATTGGATGCACCATGAAAGAGAGTCGAGAAATGGATATTTATATGAATTTGTCATGAATTATTACTTGGGAGTATTTTCGTCTCTTCTAGTGGCCTCTTTGGCAGAGTTTCTTTCTATTCTGACATACAACACAATGATCAGGGGAAAATGAGCTTCTTATCCCAGTTTTGACCCATTTAGACGTTTGCTTGTTTTTACATTGACTGGTTCTGATTGGTCAGGTGTTATGAAGCTCAGCTCCACTGCTCACCTTGACTGTTGCCCTCCTCGCGTTCTGACGACTCCTTCGCCGCATCCATTTTTTCTGGTCGCTAGACTTTTCTTACCATCTGTCCATCTCTCCTCAGCCTCTCTCTGCAGTGCACTTTTAGTCTGTCATCATCTCCCATCCCCCTCTCATCACCCTTTCACCCAGATGTGAACGCATTTGTAATGTGGAGCACGTGCACTTCATGCTGATCTCTCCCTCCCCCTACTCATTGGCTACTGTGACAGACCCGTGTGTGTGTATGTGTGTGTGTATGTGTGTGTGTGCGCGCATGCCAGACGTGAGCATACGGGGTGCCATCGTGCCAACATATGCCAGGGGGATTTAGCATGCCAGTCTTGGCGCGTGTGTGTGCATGTGTGTGTGTTGCCAGGGCCGGGTTGCATGCTGCTGTTTGCAGAGATAAGGGACTGTTTCCCTGGTTTCTTCTTTCCTCCTGTCACCCTCTGTCTTTCTGCTCCCATTGTGTATTGTACCCTTTCTCTCCAGAAGTAGCTGCAAACATCATTTTCTCCCACCTCCTTTCCATAATGGAGATTTTTTTTTTTTAAGAATCTATCCTGCAGGGACATCGCACATTAAAACTATTCTCCATTCTTTCATTGACCCGCATTAAGAATCCTGTTCTTGAGCAGATACTGAACAGACACTGAAAACAAGCCTAATGTTTTGGTACTATGATTATGGCATAAATATATTGTTGCCGAGTTACAGTCAACATCATTGTGATACCTGGAAACAATCAAAGTAAACTGTGTGGGACCACAGGGAGATGATGTACAACTTGTCCCATCATAGTCACTGTTATGGTTTTCAGCTTTAAGGGTGCAAAACTGGCTCTAAATTTATAGTATTTTTTTCCTATAGTGCCGCTACATAAAGGATCACACTCCTGAAACTGATGAATGAAGGTGTAAAGGAAGTAAATGTCAGGAGGTGCTGTGATATTGTAAGAATTTTAAAGTTAAATGCTTTGAAATCTTTGGAATTCTTCCAGTGAAGAACACCTGCAACATAATAGACATTTGTTAACTAGTCTGTACTAGATATTCTACTGCTTCCTCAACAGTAATCTGTTCCCCATATTAACAGAAATATTTACCAGTGGATGACTAAGCACTCGGATCCTTAAATAAAAGTATAAATAATGTTGGTTAAGAACACACAATTAAAAGTAAAGGTCCTGAATTTCAAATTAAAAAGGTACTTAACGAATAAAATTAAAAGCACTTGTTAAGCATGGTGTTATACTAGTTTTAAATCACTAAATACATGTTAGTCGGTAAGTACTGCATCATAATATTTGGCACCTTTCACACAAAGTGCAAATTTAAAGATAATAGAACTCAGATAATAGAATATTAAAGCATATTAATTGTATGTGAAATATTAAAATCTGCATCTCAAAGTTGTCAAATGAAGTGAAATAGAAAGTACATTTCCTTTGAAATATGGAGTGAAGTATAAAATGGCATCGCTTAAAAATAAGTAAAGTTTCAATACCTCAAAATTGTACTTAAGTGCAGTACTTAAGTACATGTACTTTGTTAGTTTCCACCACTGTAAACATCATGTGAAGGACATAATACTCAATATCATACTGCTTCCTCAAGAGTAATCTGCTCCCTGAGTATTAGACTATTGCAAAATGGGTGTTTCCATGATGATAATGATTGTGACTATATGAGTGATTTGTTGTGGAAGAACAGCTCCCTCTTTCTGCCTTATTGTGTAAATAATCCCATATTACGCCACACACACACTCTGAGGTATTCATCTAATTCTCAGTTTGTGTTTTTATTGGTTTCAGTTGTCAAATTCAGGCTTTAATTAACAGGTATTTATAATTTGAGGTGTTGGGTAATTCTTTTTAATTAAAATCAGATAAAGTAACCAAGTACTTTGACTCAAGTACTGTATTAAAGTATTTCCAGCTGATGCCACTTTATACATCAAACTCATTTCAGAGGGAAACTGTATACTCCACTAGATTTATCTGTCGGCTTTATATACTTTTCATATTAACATTTTGCATTAAATTGGATAAAAAGCTTACAAATTACAAATATTCAAGATTAAACTAGTAGCATTAAACCAAAGCATTTTGCCTTTTAACCTGTGTGTATATGTGGTCTTTGTCATGTTATACATGTTTTGAGCTATTAGTTACATCAAATAAATGAGGTTAATAACTGTCCAGTTATTTTTGAAAGAGCAACATTTACAGATAAGATTGAACAAATGAATTAAACCTTTTTTTATTTGCTTTTTGCTGACTTCATATATCAGGCAGTTTTCTTGCGAAACAAGAACTTTTAACTTTTACACCATTAATGTGTCTACTTTTATTTAAGTGTGATTTCACTAATCAACTTTGACTTGTGGAACATTTTTACATTGTTGTATTGCTACTTTCACTTAAGAAAAGGATCAGAGTACTGTTTCCACTCCTGGTTAAAATGAGTGGAAACTTGTATACTGATTTAAACCTTACTTGATCTAAAGCTTTGACTGTTGGAGCCTTTTATGACCACAAACTGTGGCCAACAAAGAGGCTTTGTCATTTATATGGTGGCAGCCAGAACTTCCTGTTCGATCCTCCTCTTTTCCCTCTATTCTGTGAAGCTTACAACTCATTTACAAAGACAAGAGGATGTGTTTGAGATGTCTTCATTGGGACAAATTGAAGAAGGCTTTGGCTACGGCTTGACCAGAGCTCTTTGTTAGTTCTCCTTTAATATTTTGGATGTTAGTTTTTATTTGTGGTTGGCAGCTGACAGCCTACGCAGTCTGATTACAACCCAAATGGCTCATAATCTGATTTCCGCTCTTCCCCATTCTGTTGTGAAATACAAGACCAATGCCTCGGTGAAGCAAACTGAACCCACACAAACAGTTTAGTTTGATTATCAGTGACGTGATGTGTTTGATGGGTCCCACAGCGAGCTGGATATCTGGATTCCCCAGCCGTTCCATGCCGAGGTCCCAGTCGACTGGTGGGACAGCGAGGCTGACAAATCCCTGCTCCTCGGAGTCTTCAAACACGGTACGCGTGCACACACACGCACTTTCCAAAATGGCAGCTATAACACACACCGAATATAAAAAAGAACACCATCCCATGCACACACAGATAACATGTCAAACACCCTCCAGTAAGCATCTCCCACAAACACACACATCCCACCCACTACTGCTGCCACCAGTTGATTGGTGTTGCTATGGCGACAGCGGTACGCAGCTGGCAGGCTCTGTGTGCTATCAGGAGTGTGATTGATTGATGGCTGTTCACCACCAGTGTGTGTTAGAAGTGTTAATGTTGCAAATAAAGCTAATTTAAGTCACAAAACAATCTTTCTCCTTAACTGTTAACCTGATTGTTTTGAATTTTGCGGGTGGTGTTTATCTCCCAGAGACACACATCTGGGTGCTGAATGAATGTGACTCCCAATGACAGACCTGTGTGTGTGTGTGTGTGTGTGTGTGTGTGTGTGTGTGTGTGTGTGTGTGTGTGTGTGTGTGTGTGTGTTTGTATGCATGCACACTCTGGATGGAGACCCTCATTCATATTAATTTGGCATAATTGTCATAATTTTTCCATCATTGCCACCCTCCATGATTCAATTAGGACACACACACACACACACACAAATACAAAAGGGCTCACCCATAGTTAATCATAATCCTCATTCACTCGGGAGGCCCCTGGGGGGGACTCTCTCTCACACACACACACACACACACACACACACGCACACACACACAGTGGGCTTTGTATGCAGACACACATACACACACATGGGTGTACAAAACAATGCGTCACACACAGAGAGAGAAGAGTGATGGCCTATAAAGGCCCCGATGATTAACGTTTGGCTGCAGGCACAGAGGGGTGTGTGTGTGTGTGTGTGTGTGCGTGCGTTTGTGTGCGTGTGTGTGCGTGCGTGTGTCAAAGACAGTTAGGAACAATACGTCACCTCCTAATTGAAATGTGATGGAGAGAGAAGGAAGGAGGGATGAATGAAAGGCTGAAGATGTAGAGGTGTGGTTCTGTCATGCTGGCCCTCATGTCTTTTCCTTCTCTTCATGTCTTCCTCCTATCTTCTCTTCCTCCTCATGTCTTCTTTTTCCCCTCATCTTCAGTCTTCCTCCTCATGCCTTCTGCTTTTCCTCTCGTTTTCTCATCTTCCTCTTATGTCTTGTTTTCCCCCTCTCATATCTTCATCCTTTCCTCATGTCTTTTTCTTCCTCTCTTCTCCCTCATGTTTTCATCCTTTCCTCCCCTCCACTTTTTTTTTTCTATTTTTCTGTCCCTCTCACCTGCCTTCTTGGCATTTTCCTCTCACCCCCCCTTTCCCAATGTGTCTCAGTAGGATCTGCACATTCTAATCTGTTCTGCCTGAGTGCCCCTAACGGACAAACACACACACACAGTTTCTCACACCCACTAGCTCACTTTCACAGACGCCATGACACACGCACCCCCCCCCTCCCCCCCTCCCTCCCTCTCTGACACAAATGAGCACCTGCAGGCTCACTTGGACAAGCGCACAAACACGTACACACGTGTGCATAAGAGACAAGAATTGTGCAGGCACGCACAAAACACACACACATACACAGGCTGTCTGTCTTGTCAGCAGCTGGCTCCTGGGGTCTGCCCTTCTGCTGCTGTTTTTGTCTATTCCTTCATTTAATATGGATGCTGTGTGCACGTCTGTTTGTGTGTACGCGTCTGACTGCGTGTGTGTATTTAGATTGTGTGTGTTGGACTGCAGCGTCATGTGTGCCTAGGAGTGAACTAGAAAGCTTGAGCTCAGTGTGTGTTTATCACAAAGTTGTTCCTATTGGCTAAAGTAAAACTGACTCTCTGGTTGTAGGTTAAAATCTGCTTCTTAGCATCTACACATTCAGACATGGGTCACAGTCCTGAACCTCTCTCTCTTCCTCTTCAGGCTATGAGAAGTACAACTCCATGCGAGCAGACCCCGCCCTGTGTTTCTTGGAGAGGGTGGGCATGCCGGACGCCAAGGCTATAGCCGCCGAGCAGAGGGGCGCCGACATGATGGCAGATGGTGTCGAGGGGTAAGAGAGGAGGCGTCGCTGACCAAAGAGGAGCTTCTTTGCTCCCTTTTACCCCTTTCCAATGTCTTTCTCTCTTTAATACCCTCTGTAGAGCTTGAAATGTGTATAGCTTGTTAAAAACAATTATAATAAGCCTCAGGTTTAAAGCAGACCAAAGCAAATAGCATGAGTTCTTAAAAAGCTATAAAGGGAAGGAAAGAGTTGTTGTGTTCTGAAACATCTGATTTAGTTTCTCTTTCACCTTTAGCTTTTCCCCTTCTCTTAGCAGTCAAATCATTTTTACATCAAAAATAGTCAGTTGGTGAAATGTAGCCTTATTCTACAGCTCTTAAATTGCTCTGACTGTCCTTCTGACCCTCTACAGTGAGGATGAGGATCCAGAATATAAACCACTGCGGATGGTTTTCAAAGACGACATGGACGACTTCACCAACTCTCCACTGGATGACAAAGACGACACTGCGGAAGGCGATGCTGAAGGTAAATTTTGAGTTCACAAAGGGAACGAGAAGTGTCCCTGAAACATAGAAATGGATCTTTTTTAAAAATAGATTAGCACGTTATAGATTCGCCCTCATCACTCACCCTCCTCTCTCCTCCGTGAAGGTAAATCAACTGAAAACGGTCAAAGCGCGTCCTCTGCAGGCGGAGCCATGGGTTCCAACGAGCGTCTCTATTGGCCGGCAGCCTCAGCTCTGACAGCCCGTCTGCGTCGCCTCATCACGGCGTACCAGCGCTCCAACCGCAGAGAGCAGCTCCGCCAGGAGGCACTCAACCGGCCTGATGGTCGCCGGCGACGACGCAGGGAGTTCCTGCCTCCCATCGCCATGGTTACTGAAGCAGGAGGAGGGCCGGCGTACATCCAAGACGGAGCTGGAGTGTTCATGGCTGAAGGAAACGCATACCTGGCTAAAGGAAACACTTTCTTTGCCAAAGGTGGGCAGTTCATGTCGGAGGCGACACCGGTGATGACCGCCAGCTCCCTCATGGCTGATGGAGCCATGTACTACAAGGAGAGGAGACAGAGGTAGCGTTGCAGCTTTTCACATCATGGTGTTGAACATTTGCAAAAAAAAGTTTCAAATCACCCCACTAATACAGCAACAATTACCCCATTGTAAAACAGCAAATATTACCCCACTCAATACAGCAGCACCTAAAAAGGAGTCTACCTTTAGTTAGTAATTAGTGTTGTACTTGCTTATGTTACATGCAGTGGTTGGATAAAGTAATCAGACAATTTACTTAAAGGTCTATGCTTTTTGGGGTTTTATTGGCAGTTTTGGACCCCCTAATATGATATATTTGCAATTTAATGTACAAAAAATTCAACTCAGTGTATTTGTGACAGTGCTCAGTGTTAACCGCCTTGCTGCTGGAGCTCCTGAAACAATGTTTTCATATATTTTTGCTGCTACTGCATGACATCATGATGTCAAAGTACAGAATATGCTGTCAAAGTTTATGAATCCAGGTTGTGTACATTTGTTCTGAATGTTTAATGTATGGAGGTCTATTTTCATTATATGGGACCTTAAGTCCTATATGATGCAAATTGAAGTGCATTGCAAATTGAAGATTAAAGTAAAACTAGTTATACTGTCATCTTTAAATACTTAATTTCAAGTAAAAGTTCTGAATTGAAAATCTTAAGTAAATGTACAGAAGGAAAATAAAAAAAAAAAAAGATTTTGATGTAATACTCAAATTTTTAATGTTTTATAGATTTGGCAGATACAAGAATGAAATAATAAACACTTAATACAGCGATACAAGATTAAAATTGGTAAAAAAAAAAAAAAAAATGTTTTTCATATATTACAACCACACACTTCTTTTTGGTCGTTTAAACCAATTTTTTTTTTCTTCTTTCAGATGGACTCGTCGTGAGGAGGCAGACTTCTACCGTGTTGTGTCCACCTTCGGCGTCGTCTTTGACACCCAGTGTCAGAAATTTGATTGGACACAGTTTAGGGCCTTTGCCAGATTGGACAAGAAAACAGACGAGAGCTTGGAGAAGTATTATTACTCATTCATGGCCATGTGCAAACGAGTCTGCCGCATGCAGGTTAAAACTGACACTGGTAAGAGGAAACAGGCTTCTTTTTAATAATTGCTTAATGTTCCGGTGTTCATTCGTTGAAATCAATGTTATTCCATCTGATTCCCTCCCCTAGAACTCCCAGACCCAACCCTGATCATTGACCCCATCACGGAGGAGCGTGCCTCACGCACGCTGTACCGCATTGAGCTACTCCGCCGCATCAGAGAGCAGGTCCTTCCCCATCCACTGCTCTCTGAGCGCCTCAAGCTCTGCCAGACCTCCCAGGACCTCCCGGAGTGGTGGGAATGTGGCCGCCACGACCGAGACCTCCTCCTGGGGGCCTCCAAACACGGCGTGAGCCGGACAGATTACCACATCTTAAACGACCCCACTTTGGCTTTTCTGGAGTCCCACCAGCGCTTCAATGGCCAGCGGGGGGCCAGTGTCGGCATGGGAACACAGGGAGAGGTCTCCAAAGCGGAAAGTGCCCCCGCACCTCTCCTCACCCCCACAGAGCTCGCGAGTGCCGCAGCTGCCGCAAAGATGGCCATCATCGCAGCTAAAGAGGAGGAGGGAGAAGGGAAGGAGGTTAAGACCGAGGAAGAGAGCACAGAGATGGAGGTGAAAATGGAGGCTGAGGAAGAAGATGCCGCCTGCGATCCGTGTACCAAGACCGAGACTCTAGATGAGCAGATGGATCATGGGGGTGAGGCTGGAGAAGGGAAAGAACAAGCAGCCGCATCACCAGAGAAGGAGGTCAAGAAAGAAGAAGAGCCAAAAGTAGAAAAGGAGCTGAAAGAGGAGCAGAGCGGAGAAGGAGAGAAGAGCTCTGAGCCGGCAGCAGACCTGACAGAAGACAAGAAGAGTTTGACTCCTGTCGAGGAGCAGAAGGAGATGATGAGCGAGCTCCCAGAACATCCCGACGACTCATCTCCTAAAGCACAAGCGGGACAGGAGGACGACGGAGAGGAGAGGGAGAACCCTGAATCTCCTAAATCTCCGAAGTCAGCCGACACGGAGAAAAGCCCAGAGGAGGAAGAGGAGGAGAGGATGGATGAAGACGACAAATCAGAAAAATCCTCTCAAGCTGAGGGTAGGGGGGCAGTTAATTGCTTTGACATTAGCTAGGAGGAAGCCAGTCATTGATCTCAGTGGTGATTTAAGTTTAAAGTTACCAGAAGTGATGATGTCCAGTTCTAAATGTAGCTTCTAACAGTGTAGACGTCTATCTACATCATCTTGCTTTCTTTCTCTCGCTCTCTTTGTCTCTCTCTCTCTCTCTCTCTTTCTCTCTCATTCTCTTTCTCTCTCTCTCTATCTCTGTGTTGTTTTTGTCCTGGTTGTTTGTGTTACTTTTTATTTCCACTTGTCGTGGCTGTTGGCTGTCGCTGCTGACACCACACTCTATCACAGTACCTATTTCTGGCGTTTCCCCTCATGACTTGGCAGAGTTTTAATGAGTCTAAGTTCCAGGGGCGAGACAATAAAATGAGTTTGGATCCCTTGATAACAATTTGGAAACTCTTTTTAATGAAGAGTCGCAACGTGACTTTCCCCTCTCTCTGCGCAGCGAGCGCTGCATCGGAGCAGAAGAACTTCGACGAGGAGAGCATCGCGTCTCTGAGCACGTCGGCCCGAGACGAGACCAGAGACGGGTTCTGTCCCGACGACCTGCCGGAAACTTCTGCACTGCAGGCAGCACAGGACCGAGCCTACGGCTTCTCCTTCTGGCCTAAGGTGAGTCACAGACAACAGCCCGCAGTCTCAATTGAAGGCCGGGTAATGAACGTGGTCACATGGCCAGTGCAGCATTGTGTGGATAATATGGAGGACTAAAACTGCCATAATCATTATTAAATACAACAATTACAACCTAAAATGTATGTTTTTATATTACAGTAATTGTTTTCATTTTATTTCACAATTTATTAGTTTCTGTTTATATTTGTTTTTTTTATTTTTCAGAATTTATTTCTGTATTTTTAACTCTTAAAAGAATATGAAATGAATGAATTCTTTGCTAATTTGTTTTTAAATTTCTGCACATCTATTAATTGATCTTTTTATTTCTACATTTCTGCCATCATTTCATTTATTATTGATTATGGCAGTTTCAGTCCTTTTAGAGTTGTACATGTCATAGTGGAATAATTGAACGTGTGGCAGAGTGGTGTTGAAGTCTATTCTATAGTGGATTACTGCCAAAGGTTAAATTAGTAATATAAGCAGGTCACTACTATACTACGACTATATACCCGTTTAAAGTAACAATCTGCTGTATAAGAATCATTTGAGACTGGACAATATACAGAAATGATGAGTCGAGCAGAGCATCATCAGCTGTCTCCACCCTCAGGATCGAGTGATGATCAACAGGATGGATAACATCTGCGAGGCCGTTCTGAAGGGCAAATGGCCCGTCAACAGACGCCACATCTTTGACTTCCCCAGCAACCTGTTGCCAGGGCACAGCTCCACGGTAACCACAGCGGCCTTAGCCACGGTGACCGAGAGCCCACTGCAGCGGCGGAGCTTGGCTGAGCTGACGATGGCCGGCATCCATACGCCTTACAGCGGGAGTGACGATAAAACACTATCACCACAGGTTCATGTGAGTGTGACCTGACCTTTCCAGATATTTGACCCTTTTTTTTTTATTAATCAAAATAAAAGGTTTTCACTTATTTAATACATTCAATAACTACAATTCTGTTCAGTAGCTTCTTGGTTTTATTTTTTATGAAATAAATACCGTCCATCATCAGTACTGAGATTCCAGGTGTAACGGCTGATCTTGGATGTTGCAGGACGACCTGACGGTGCCTCGACAGCGGAGGAGGAGGAGGAGGAAGATCGAGATTGAGGCAGAGAGAGCGGCCAAGAGACGCAATCTGATGGAGATGGTGGCTCAGCTGAGAGAGAGCCACGCTGCAGTGGAGTCTCAGAGCCAGGCGATAGACCTCACCAAGGTGCTTACACTAATTCTAATATGTTCCCCATTTTATTCTTAATCATCTAAACTCTTTTACATAAAAAGTCTAGTTCATGAACTTAAACATCTGTGATTTGCTGTTCAGGGTATGCATCATCACCACAAGGCCTCTCCCTCATTGGCCGGCTTCCCCAGCGCCCTGGTGACAAGCCCCTCCCTCAAGGCCCAGATGGAGCTGCTGCAGCAAACCCCGCCCTCCGGACACAGAGCCAATGGCTCGCTGGAGGCTGACCTGCCAATCATAAGGAGGAGGCGGGGCCGCAGGAAAAATGTGGAAGGCCTGGAGCTGCTATTCATGGGCAACAAGAGAGCTGGAGGGGTATGTGTGTGAGGTGTAAAGGTGTCACTAAAGGCAGCATATATGAGCATCTGAATTAAACCCCCCTCCTTCCTCTCTCTGTCCCTGTTTTGGACATTCAGGATGACACTGAGGGGGCGAAGGTTTCAGGTGTGGAGGGGGCTCGGGACGCCGCTCGCCCCCAAAGACCCGTCTCTGAGCAGAGCCCCAGCGCCAGATCTCTGGCATCCGGCAGCCTGGAGGAAGAGGAGGCAGCTGTTACCAACAAAGAGCTGGGAGAGTGGCTGAGGCAGCACCCCACATACACCATGGACATGGCTGGATTCACACCAGTATGTCACCTCCAACGCCTCCCTTCCTGTTAATCTTTCCGCTTTCTCCTTCAATTTCTGCAGTCGTTTTCTCTTCTCACATGTTATTCACACTAGGACTGTGACTCTGAATTACAGCTTTGAATATCATTCAAAATATAGGCATTATTTTTAATATTTAAACCTGTTGTAGGCATTATTTTTTTGTAAATATGTTCGAATACAAATTTTGACAAGTTTTTACAAGTTTTGAATTCATATTCAGAGGCTTGAGACTGATGAAGTTGGGAATTGCAAGCTCATTTAGCAAAGGCTGTTAGTGGTCATTTGGGCTCCTGTAGTAAGTAGGTGACCGTATCCATTACCAAAACAATGGCCATGAAGCATCAGTACTTAAAAATATCCATGCCTGGCAATTTAAAAAGCACTGTTACTTTGGGTTTCATGGGGGAAAGTCATCAGCAAAGGAAATGTAACTTGTTCAAAATCTACTCTGAATTGGGGGGGCAAACCTGCTGTCTTTTGTATTACACGGCACTCCAGTGGACAGAGCATATGACTTTTTGATACATAGAGATCTTACTGTAAGCATATTTATATTAAGAAATAAATTTCACATGATTTTTGGGCAAAAGTTCCAGCCTGGACTCACACAGACCGATGTTTGTGTCTCTGCTACAGAAGAGCGAGGAGTTGCTGCTGTCTCAGTTCTCTAAGCCCAAGCAGAAGCGCCATCGCTGTCGAAACCCCAACAAGATCGACATTAACACCCTGACTGGAGAGGAGCGAGTGCCCGTGGTCAACAGACGCAACGGACGCAAGGTGAGCTGAGGCAGACAAGCAATGATTGTTGATGAACTGTTCAGGAGATGTTGTCTCTTTTAATGAGAAACTTACATTTTTGTTCTATTAGATGGGCGGGGCTATGGCTCCACCAATGAAGGAGCTTCCCAGATGGTTATTGGAGAACCCTGAGTTTTCAATCGCCCCTGACTGGACAGACATCGTCAAACAGTCGGTGAGTAGCCAGAGATGCTCCGATCAACACCTGCAACTTGTTCTCACTGATTTTCTCAGCTCCTGCATCTGACTGGCTTCTCCCACATTGCCGGCTTGGTTTTATAACCCTTACAATCCTCTCCTCCTATGCAGGGTTTCCTCCCCGAAGCCATGTTTGACCGCCTTCTGACTGGCCCTGTAGTCCGGGAGGAGGGTGTCCGTCGCCGGGGGCGACGACCTAAATCCGAGATTGCGAAAGCAACGGCTGCCGCCCAGGCAGCAGCGGCTCAGTCCGCACAGGCTTCTATGGCTACTGCTGTTTCATCTGCAGGTAAAAATTACCGCAAAACACACATACAGTACACTTTACTGGTCACATGATTTAAGGGCCTTGCTAGAACCTTGTGACAGGAACTAGTTTCCAGGTTTGCCGTACCTATTAATTACTTGAATCCATAATAGTGTGAGATCAATGCTGCTTTCTAACTGTGTGTGTGTCTGTGTCTGCTCACGTGCACACAGGAGGCATCAACCCTCTGCTGCTGAGCAGTCTGTTTGGAGGCATGGATCTGTCCTCCCTCCAGAGCCTTCAGTCTCTCCAGTTGGCTGCTGGTCTGATGGCGTTCCCCTCCCCCACTGATCCCAAGCAGGTCGCTGCCAACGCCGCCGCCGCCTCCATGCTGCCCCTCATGCTGCCCGGCATGGGAGGCCTGCCCAACATGGCCACCATCCCCAATATGTTCAGTCTAGGCGGCCTGTTCGGCGGGAACCTGGCGACGGCCGTCGCCGCGTCCAACTCCAGTCTCCCCACCGCATCAGGGAACACCAACGGCACGGTGGAGGGTGAGGCCAGTGAAGCGAAGGCCAAGAGGGAGGTGGACGAAGAGGACAGCGGCGAGGAGGAAGACGAGGAGGCGGTGGCTGCAGAGGCAGGAAGCGAGGAAGGGGTGAAGAAGGCGAAGAAGAAGAAATCGCAGAGCACTCCTCAGATCCCGGCAGCAGACTCACCGGCAGACCCCTCTGTCAACGGCGACACCGCCGCCCTGCTGGCCGCCGCTGGCATGTCCGCCAACTCCCTGGCGTTCAACCCCTTCCTCCTCTCTACCATGGCCCCGGGCCTCCTCTACCCCTCCATGTTCCTACCTCCAGGCCTCACTGGGCTCAGCCTGCCCGGCTTCCCCACCGCCTCCACCCTGGCCGAGCTCCAGACCGCCATGGCCGGCGCGCTGGGCAGCAACGCCACCGGCACGAACCCCCCGAAGGACGAGGATGAGAAGATGGGGCCGAAAGCTACGGAGGAGGACGATGACGACGAGGAGGAGGAAGAGATGCAGGGAGGAGAGAGTGACTTGGCTGAGGAGAAGGAGGGAGGAGCGGAGGAGACGAGAGGTGACGCCGAGGATTCAGCTCTGGAGGACGGAGGGATGGGAGTGGAGGAGGAGGAGGAAGAGGAGGACGAAGCGTCTCCACCCAACACAGGACAAGAGTGACTGAAATCAAACTGGACTCGGACATTTCCCCCCCTCTGACCTCTTGACCTCCTCTCGCCACGTTTACACACCTCCACCACAAATATCCAAACTATTATGAATCCTGTTTTTTTTTTCTTTATGTTGCTGATGATTTTCTCTCACTCGTTTTTTTCTTTTTTTTTTGTTTTGGCCAGCTATATTAACTAACGTCAGAGAGGATGAGGTGTGTGTGTGTTAAGTTAAATCTCTCTGGTCGATAGTGTAGTCAGGGAAAATCCTCACAGCCACTCGCTTAGAGCTCGGCTCCTGTTCAAAGACTGTTTCTCTCTATCTGGTCGGCCTGTTGCGCACTGTGAACGGTGCATCTCCACTTCATCACATAGGACTCCACAAAGTTCCAATAGTACTATTATTATTATTATTATTATTATTATTATTATTATTATTATTGCTGCTTTCAGCTCTCAAATCTTTGTAATTTTTTTTTATTTTTGCTTCCTTCCTCTTCGTCTGAATTGTTGATTGTTGGCAGCATCTCATCAGAAGAGAAGAAACGGTGGTTCTCTTAAACAACAGCTGAAACCCGGCTGTCTGTCTGACAAAGCTGCTGCAGGAGGATTGTTGGTAATGGAGTTGATCAAGCTGTTTTTAGTTCTCACATATCAGACCAGGTAGACTCTGAGGAGAAGAAAGAAAAACCAGACTGGCCTAAAACTCAGTCTCACACACTGACTCCCACAGCACACACACACACAGGTATACTTGACCATCGCACATACACATTCAGAGGTCCACCACTACACACACTAAACTCTCGTACTCTCTTGTCATGTGACTTTCTGGGAGGATTCTTCCCTGCAGCTGTTTTCCCTTTGTTTTGTTTTTTTGAGTGTATGTGTGTGTGCGTGTGTGTGCGCATGTGCGTGCACGCTGAACCAATACTGTTAAACCCCAGTCCCACACTGTTTGAATACCAGTCTTTCCACTGCCAGTCTCTGAATCCTGTCTTCTTGTTTGGAGGCGGCTGGTTTGGGGCTCGGCTGAGGAGCGGCAGGCAGGCTGGGTCTGCCGCAGATCGGGGCCCTCTGATTGGCCCACTTCACGCCAGTCGAAACCAGCCGCTCTCGCCCTTGAGGTCTTCTGTGAAAGGATTTGGAGCGGTGGTCCACACAGGGATGTGATGTTTCAGGTTTATTCTTTAAAGAGGAGGGGGGGGAGCACATGAGATGGTTGATTTTTTTTTTTTTAAATCCTTCCCGGTTGCTGCCACATCTTTTTTTTTTTTTTTTTTTTTCTATCACATCCCGGTAGTTTCAGACCAAACGCTGCTCCCTCATTGACCTTCTCCTAATGACTGTTGCTCTAGTCACACACACTGACACCAGGCCTGGCCAACGCAGGACTGAGACACATTTTTCAACGGAGTTGGAAATTCACAAGTTTCTCTCTGAAATTCAACTCTGGCTGCCGAGTCGATTTTTCTTTTTAAATACTTGAAAAGCAGGAGCGGTGCTTGAATCATTTCCATTCCCTCTACCCCCACCCCCCTACCCTTCCCAAGGGCCAGTTCAAGTGTCTGAAATGAATCGAAGCACCGCGAGCGGTTCAAATATTTGAAAGCACATTCAAACACAAACAGTGGCCAGGTCTTCTTAACATTTTTGCTATCACAGCCAGCCCAGCAGATCAGAGAGAGAGAGAGGGAGAGAGAGCGGGGGCGGGAGGAGAAGGCAGCTCTGGCTCCCCGGAAGACGCCTTCCCCGTCAGAGATCCGTGTTCTCCTCTTTAATGCTGAGACAGCAATAACCAAGGCAGCTTTTGAATGTTCCAACATCACTCTCCCAACATACACACACGCACACACACACACTATATGAATAACCACAAGTGTCGTATGAATAGAAAACAAAACTGTAAAATGATGACAAATAAGTACTGCAATCAATTTTGTCTCACTCTGTTCCTGTTGATGCACTGGTGTTAAAGAGTTAAAATAATCAGGTACCTTTATTACTTAGCTACTTTTCTTGAAAAAAATGGACTTTTTGTTACTTTTAGCCAGCAAGCTGAAGAGCATTACCTCAAAATTCTTATCTAGCCTTGAAGTTTACAGACATACCATGTAAATTTTTTCCTTTTTTTTTTCTTTTGGTGTGTGTCTTTTTTGTTTTTGTTTTTTTTTGAGACATCATGTATGATGAATTGTAGCTATGATGCTTTTAATAAAAGTGAATCATGATATTCGCCTAGGAAACCAACCCCCCCCCTCGCCTGCAGCTCGTCATTTATGTCACTTTGCTGTTTGTACTTTGTGGGATAAACTAGACTGCTGCTTTTAACACCAACTTCTCTCAGCATTTTGCAGGTTTGGTTGATTCTGTAAGGGAAGTGTAAAACGTCTTTTTCGTAAAGGCTGAAAATTAATATGTAAGATGCAATATAGCCGCTAATGACTAACCCAGATGGATAATACCTATATAATACAAGGAGTCTCTATTTTTGGTGTCTAACATCTCTACTCTTCATCTGATCCACTATTGCTGGGAAGCAGCAAGTGCAGTGTTGAATTTGGTGCAGTTTATCCAGGTGCTGTAACAACTTTGTTGTCTCTTTGACATCAGGTTGCAGTCTTAGAATCTAAATCTTTTTTTCCTGAATGCTGTGGATACATCTAAGCCCCTTCTGTTAAAATAATTTTTCCGAGTTGTTTAACACTTTGCCAATGATTTATAACTGTAACAAGCATCTAACAAGGTATTATAATTACTAGTCGCAATAAGGATAAATGTGACATAAGTAACACGGGTAAAACTAGAGACATTAAGTTATTTTAGACAACATGAAGACCTTTACCATAGAGAAGTAGGGCTCATTTTGAAAATATTACACATTTCTTTGGGCTCTGATGTCTGGATGAGCCTGTTGAACGCGTTGGAAGAAGCGTCACATGATTTTAACGGTCTCTTGACCTGAACATTTCAACAGTCTCTTTTAATGAATAAGAGGTAAAGCAACCACAAAAGACATTTTTAATGTATCGAGTCAAAGTCCGGTTTGTTTTTTATAGCCCTGTTAGCTGCTGGACAACAAGCTCATTCCACACAGCTGCACGGGTGAGAGCAGGAAGGAATAAACTTAGCCGTCTGGTTTGATGTCCTAGAACAATTTGTATTAAAGAGGAAAATGGTGAGAGCTCAACTAACTTTTCAGGTCAAATGGAGGTGAAATAAGGATTTAAAAAAAAAAAGAAATGTGAATGTGCGCCACTAAAGCCAGTCAGAAATGGCCTCCCTCCCACTGGAGCTGCTGACAAAACAGAAACTGACAGCCAGACCAGTGTGTGTGTGTGTGTGTGTGTGTGTGTGTGTGTGTCTGTGTGTCTGTGTCAGTGAGAGAAACCAGAATGGACAATAGGTGTGACATTTTGGCTGTTCTTTTCTTGTACCATGAATCTAGCAGCTTAAACCAATGTATGCAACATTCATTCTGCACATATGTAGAACAATATCTGTCTGTATGCTGTGTAACTGTTGGTTTTATTTATATATATATATATATATATATATATATATATATATATATATATATATATATATATATATATATATATATATATATATATATATATATATATATATAATAAATTATAGTTCATCACATTAAGATTAATCCACTTACCTACTACTTACCTTACCTACTACTGAGAACCAACAGTCAGCTGCACTGATGCAAAACATCCATAGAAAGTTTTGACTTGGAGATTTCACATTCAGTTATTGCACTATGACATGTAGAACCCTTTGAAGGACTGAAAATGCCACGTTCAGTAAATAAAGTAAAAAGGGAATAAATGTAGAAATAAAAGGATCAATTAATAAATGTGCAGGTTAGTTTATTGAAAAAACAAGCACAGAAATACATAAAATGAATTGTGTATTTGAAAATGAATTTTTCTATGCATTTAGTTTTCTTTTTTTCCATTTTGAATAAAATAAATATAAACAAAAGAATTATTAGGGAAATACAATATAATTAATTGCAAACAAATACATTTTATCTATTAATTTTTGTGTTTAATTCTGGTTGTGGTAGTTTCAGTCCTCTTTAATTATTTGGATGCTCTGCACTGGACTGAAATTGCCATCATCAAAAATAAATTAATATAGTGAAATGGACAATGATATAAAGAAAGAAATGTAGAAATGAAAAAAAAGGCTCAATAGATAAATAAATGTGGCTTTTTTAAATCTACTTAGTGAAGGTCTCACCTGTTGACTTCATATTAATGTCTGTAATATTGTGATGGGTTTATTATACCTGGCGACACCTTTAAAAGCCACTGGCAGCATTGACCAAACGGACGTCAATGGAATGTCCTCACATGAACAGGAATACAAGAGTAAGTGTGTGCGTGATAGGGTGTGTTTACTCTAGCAGACAGTGGAGTGTGTGTGTGTGTGTGTATGTGTTTGTGTGTGCGCGTGCATGCGTGTGTGACAGACGTCTGGCCTAATCGCCTTGCTGGAGGAAGTGGGACGTGAAATCCACCAGCCGCCCCATACCACGCACATACGCATGCACGCACACACACACACCCACACACACACACTGAACCACCAACCCAGCATGTAGTCTTGTCTTCTACCTTCATTTCTCCTTTGAGGAAATTAGTGGAAAAAACAAAGATTCCTGACCATGTGTTGTAGGCGAAAATGCAGAAAACAGACCATTAGAGATCCATTAAAATATCAAGTATATAAACATTAGATATATTATTCATTTTAGAAAAGATTTGAAACTGATTAAATAATTGTGTTGACAGGAATTCACTTACTAAAAATCTTCTCCATATCATTACTTGCAAAAAAAAAATGGTCTTTAGGCATATTGATTTTATTTGATAGCATGATTTTAATATGCGTAGCAGAAAAGCTAAATTCCATCTCAAACAGTGGGACAGAGGCTGTCTTTGTTTCTGAAGGATCGTCTGTGCCTACATCGCCGCTGGCTGTGCTCTGAAAGCTAACTTGTAATAAATCTGACCAGATTAGTGAACATCCAGTCTTATTATCTGACATACTGCACATCCTGTTGATGATAATCCAGAACTTCAAAACTCAGAGGTCCACATTAAAGGGGCAGTCCGGTGATTTCTGACTTCATATCCAAACCTGACGATGTCATCAAGATGATCTCAGATTGAGATTTGACTATTTCTAACTGAGAATTGCATTAATAAGCACATCTCTGGGGGTTAGAAAGTGGCTGTTTAGGAGGGAAGGAAGGTTTAAATGAGACTTCATTATGGGAAGTGTAGGAGACACTGTTTTTACACCTGAGGAAAACCAACTCAGCTTAACAAAATCACCATCACATCTTTTAAAGGAACATTTGGAATTATTTGGAATTTTGGGAATTTATTCATAGATTATGTCTTTCACAAAGCAAACATTTCAATGCAACAAATTGTGCTGGTGAGGTGGTGAAGTAAGAAACTCAAGGAAGGCTTATAATGCAACCTCACCATATTATTACATTAATATCACAATAAAGAACATAAACTGAATATAAAATGCCAGTAGTCTGGCAGCAACAGGACACTTGCAATTAACTTCACAAGGAGTTCCACAGCCATTCTGGCTGGTTCAAACGTTTTGCTCCACAAAAATGTGATTAGAAATTGCACTTGTGAGGAATTATCTGCAGCTGATGATCTTGATCCACATCAGTGTTGTTATTTTATGCTTGGTAAATTGGCCAGAACTTCCTGGATGCACCTGATTGGACGAACACTTTCACCCGTTGTCTTGCTCACAGATTTCAAACAGACCCTACCGCCGTCTGGCTTGTCAATTTTTAGTTCTATTACAAAAATAGTTTACTGAAATGTGTTTCTGTTGCTGAACCTGTCTTTGTCAGTTAGTTTTAAAGTTTGAAGACCAGAATCCAGAGATGCTGAGTTGTGTCAGACGCCCCTGATTTGCATAAAGTAGATAAGACCTCAACTTATTGTAGATGTGGAGCGGCCGACATCAAGCTCTAGTAAGAAACGGCATGGGCGGCTGAATATGCGGGTTATTCGGTTAGCAGGCATACTGCTCTGGATGCAGATCTCTATGTAGTTAGCCACAATGCTGCTACAGTAGCTATTTCCTGCATCTAATGAAACGTCAGTTTCTATGTCAGGCACATATATTAATGACAATCTAAGAGGAAAAAATCAGCACTTTTAGCCAACCAGCGTTGCAGCCTGTTTCCTCACTGAAGCTCTCTCGTTCAGTAGTGGACCCATTAAAAAGACTTACTCACTTAGATACAAAATGATCGGTACTTAATCGATGCCTAAAAAGTAGAGAAGTTTCCCTTTAAACAATGTAGTATTGTGTGGTATCCACAGCCTGATACATCTTATTCCTCATAAAGTGTCATTTTCGTCCAAAAACTAACAGAAACACATACATGAGTCACTGTTACAGTGGGTGACATGTTCCCTCATTACCATGAACATACACACTGTAACACTCACTCCCACACACACCGTCCTGCTGCTAGAAATATTAGTAGAGCAATGATGTGGATTCATCCACTGCTTTAAGACATTACTGCTCCTTTCTATAAAAAAAACATATATTTAGTAGAATAGGTGTTAGTAGGATTCACATATTTTGTAGGAACCTGTTTGTTTGGGGATAAGTCCTATAGACTTTCCTGCTTCATTGCTGAAGAAGTACAGAGACCAAATTGTGCACCTACAACAGACCAGAATGTCTGTGATAGAGACAGTGCTACTGCACTAAACTATATATTTATATGGATCTTTTGTAAAACAATCAATTGAGGTTAGATGGATTCTTTTTGAATTTCATAATCAGTGGTGGATGAAGGGAATAACTTTGTTCTGCCATCATTCTTTATAACGTTTTAAGCTATGCATTTACATGTGTTGAACAAACATGTCAAGCCCACCCCACCTTCTCAATTGTTCCAATTTTGGTTGGAGGGCCAAGTAATTATAGTCCATTATGTAGGAGAAAAGGAGAAAAAAAAAAAAAACTCGGCTCTTCCATCACATGTGTCGAGTCCGTTCCTGATATATAAGAAATAAAGGGGTCCCAGATGTGATGAAAATGATGTTCTTTATGCTTTAGTGTAGGTGATTTTCTCTAAGTGGAGAGTGGTAGATAGCTCAGGTAGCTACTTGTCTGTTACTAGAAATTATATTGTATATTGTATTGTTTATATTGTAGTAATTTCAGTGCTAGTAGTTCTTGATTGTGCTTCATTTGCCTCTTCCCACTCCACCATTGAGAATCCTCCTGATCCTCTCTCTATTCTCCCTGGAATAACGTGCGGTTCTTGTGTTGTGTTTCTTATTTGAAAACCAAAACACTGCAAAGAATCCAACTATTTCCAGCTTAAGAAGTTGTGAGATATCAAATGTGTAACCTTTGACCTGTTTCCTGTACTGGTCTGAAAGCAGACAAGCAGCACAAAGAAACCTGCTTACTTGATGCTTTTTTAGGCTCATGTATCTGTGCCCAACTCTCTTCCTGCTCCTTCATTGTGTGATAACAGGATGTAATATCTGTCTCTGCAAAAACATTTATATCAAAGAAATGTCTTTATTTTCTTTACACAAAAGCAAGGTTGAGAGTAGCATGATATGATTGATTTCCTGAAGGTGAACAGTAACTGAAGAGAATAACTTTAGATTTCAAATGATTTCATGTTGTTGGATGGATTACCTTGAAACATTCTTCTCCAGAGGATGAATCCTAAAGACTTTGGTGGTCATCTGACTTTTACTCTAGCAAAACCAGAGGTTTTATTTTTAAAGATTTAAACACAGCTAATAGAATCTTTAAGAAATAAGGAAAATTACAAAGATATAACATAATTCATGTTTCACTTGATATGATCTCAAATGAAATAGATTGATGCAATTATAAATTAGCCCTTTTACAACAGTATGTTGGCATTTAAAAAACAATGTAAATCAAATGTTTTATCAGGGATTAATCACTATCACATAATAGTGAAATGTAGATTTATATTGAATATTACATATAAAATATTTTACTCAATTTATTGTTTATCTTAATAGAGAGTTTTTGTATTATAGTATTTTAGCATTTTAATATGTGTGTTCATAATAAGTGTTTATATGTGGAAATACCCTTATTTATCATTAAATAGTCAACAAATACATACAATTCCATGTAAAATTAAAGCCATGGATTGTATTTTAATTGTGAAAAATCACTGTGCAGTGCAATAATATCAAGTTGAAACTGAGATTGAGAATTCTTTTGTAATTCACATTAGTTCTTGTTAAATAGTGCAGAACATAATATAGTATTCACCTTATTAAAGATGCGTACCTGATTGGGTAAAGTAGTCATGTGACTTATCACATCAGTCCAGTGTTTACATTACCCACGAAAGCTCCGCCTTCCGTCTCTTATTTCAAAGTATTTATGGGCACACACATATTACAGATTTTGTTAAGTATAGACCAGATCACTCAACAGATATTAAATGAGATGTATTATACACATCTATGGTGTGTCCAAAATTATGTACTTGCACACTTACACTTAGTATTTTAAGTACGTAAATGCACTATGCGCGCTTACTTACAGCACTCAAAT
The DNA here is from genome assembly GCA_030544235.1 of Lepturacanthus savala. NCBI lineage: Eukaryota > Metazoa > Chordata > Actinopteri > Scombriformes > Trichiuridae > Lepturacanthus > Lepturacanthus savala. The sequence continues at coordinate 15,629,669 of CM060461.1, forward strand.
GGCCGGAATTTTGAATGTGGATTGTTGTAAACCACCCTTTCCACCATCAACGGCCGCTATTTTAGTGACATAGCAAAAAATATTAGATGTTACTTAGTGGCAGAAGCAGCAATAACAGAGGCAGGTGAAGCTGATACTCATATAAATGTCTCGAAAAAACACTTGTGTTGGGGAACAGGGCTCTAACAGTTGGTTGTTGTCTTTAAAAAGTAGCAGCAGTAGAAGAAGAAGCTGTTGAGTCATATCGGTAAGTGCACAACAGCAGTGTTTGATTTGGGACAGTACTGCTGTCTTGAATTTTGTGCACTACACAGTGCACTGAAATCGAGTGCACTGAGAGAATACACGATTTGGGACATACCACTAGTTTCTTCCCTCTCTCTCTCATTCTCTCTCGCTCCCGGCCCTTTAAGAACACCAGCCCCTCCCCCTACCCAGAGGGGGAGGGGCTGGTTGGCCAGCTCTGGTCTGATTGGCCAGCTCACAAAGGCTCAGAACTTCTCAAATTCAATCTGAGGTTTGAACAATGTGTTGAAAGTTTTTTCTTCAGCTGTTCTGATTTGGCCTTTTTGTGATGTCACAACTGGAGTGGAAGTTAATAGTAACCACCCCTGAATATGTGTAGCTGTCCCCTCCTTGTTATAGTTGTCTATAAAACACTAGGCCAATCAGAACAGACTGGAGGTGAGGGGGAGAAACAGGGTTTTTTTTCAGAGTGAGTGTGTGAGAAGGCAGACTGTATTGCTGCTACAGGTCTGACTAGATGCTTTGGGATCATAAAGGCAGCCATTTTTATAAACACACCATGAAAATGTAAATATTAAACCTGGAAAATGGCAAAATATTTAAATTGCATTTAAGTTTCACCAGAAAGACACCAGAAGCTTTGTTGCTCTCCCTCTTTCTCTCAACCTTTCATCTCTGTTGCTCTTCTGCGTGTGAGTGTCTGTGTGTTTGTGTGTGTGTGTGTATGTGTGTGTGTGTGTGTGTGTGTCTCCTGTCCAGATGAATCTCTCTCCACTCGGCTGGATGTGTCACTTCCTGCTCCCTGTGGTTGTCATGGAGAGGCCAGGGCTCCTGCGATAAAGAGCCATCTGCCGTCGGCATGACCACCTATAGCCTGGCCGCCGTCACGGCAACCGTGATTGATAGCCCCCAGAGAGTGACAGAGAGAGAGGAGAATATGATAAAAAGGGAGGGGAGAGAGAGATAGAGAGATATGATGAAGAGACGAAGGAGGAGGAGAGGAGAGAGAAGGGGAAGACAGAGGGGGTTTGGAAGAGAAGAATAAAGGAGGGAGGAGAGAGAGAGCGAGAGGTCCAGATGTCCTCCTGTTTGCTCTGCTGGGGTTTTAACTCTCTGTTTCCAAGGGAGACAAATGGTAGAAACGTGACATTGAGAGTCAGCGCATCAACACACACACGCGCATGCGTGCACATGCACACACACACATACAGGCATTCATTCAACCTCACTTCCTCCTCCGGCCGTGAGCAGGAAGCATGTTTTTTTTTTTTTTTTTTTTTTTGCCACATTGAGGGTTTGAAAGACAAATAAAGTCTTCATTTATTTTAGACATTTCTGGATGTTGCTTCAGTTTTAAAGCGTTGGGGAGAAATGTTAAACTTTTTTGACCGCAGACCATCAGGCCTTAAGGGGTCAGAGGTGATGGGAGGAGCTGGAACTAAAACAGAACTAAGAAATAAATGATCCTCTACCAGAAGGAACTGCAACAACATGCAGAAATTATGTCTGATGGTTAAAAATGTCCCACTTCTCTCCCCTTTAGCTGGGAATGGACTCAGTGATTAACAGCAGTAAAAACACTGAATGAAACAGTTTCATGTTAACAATCCATGTGTCTCTAGGCAGTTCACGGTTTAACCAGAGCTAATGCTGTTAACGATGACTAAAATCCTTCATCTGGTTAAAGATACTTAATAAAAGACCAAGATGTAAAAATATTTTTCGGTCTGAACATAAAACGTTTTAAATCCACTGTTTGCCACAGTGAAATGAGCGAGAAGCACTCCACAGAGAACTTGGTAACAGCTGTGTAGCTTACATCCTTTCTAAGCATCATGATTTACTATCAGGCTCAGATTGTTATCATAATAATGTATTTGCACCAAAATGCACAAACATTTCTTCCAAACCCATGGCAGCAGCTGGGTGTGTGTGTCTCCTGTTGCTCTGCTGGTTGGGGAAGCTAAAGTAAAGAGAAATCATTTTTTTTAAATCCCATAACTTCCAAAAATATATAACCGTATTATCAGGTGTAATTGATTAGAAATTAGCTCCTTCAGCGCTGCTCTCAGCAGTAAGTCCTGTTTCTACACTTCATGCAACTACACAACTCTCACGAGATTTGATGAGACTTGGGAAGGCTCCTACATTCACAATCTGCCTTATGATAACAATCTGAGCCTGGCAGGGGCAAAAATATACCTTATTGAAGCTAAAAACAGCTCAATACTGAAGCAAATTGAGAAATCTCTGCTCAGATCTAATAGACGCTAAAAGTTAGGAATACAGGGCCCAGAAAATGCAGAAAATCTCCATCAAATATGTGAATGAGCTGAAGTTTCTACTTTTAGTTATAACTAATAATCCAGCACTGATTTTAACACTTCCACTAAAATGATTTTTATTCCGTGGCAAACTGAATGCCTGAAGAAAATCTGCATCTAAAAATAAATAAAACACTGGTATGATCCTTTAAGCTTCAATAGATTAATACTGTAAAGCAGAAAGAAGTTTTGTGGGATCAAGCTCTTTAGAACCTCGGTGGATTTTGCTACAATCCGGACTTTTGGCTGCCGAATTTATGATTTTCCATCGTCTCTCTTGAAAATAAAACGGATTCCATACGTTCACTCAAAAACAGGAAGTAACGTGATGTTCTTACAGTAAAAACAATGAATAAACGGAAAAAGTATCTGACACCTGAGATTTGAGTTTTCGTCTCAAACTCCCGCTTTAATCCAGTTTATGAGTTCCTTCCTGAACCGAGACAATTCCAGTAAGAGACTGGTAAGACGAGCAGCCGCGAACCAGTCAGCAGTGGAAACAGCTGAGTGCTTTCCTGGAAATATCCAGCTGCTGCATTCACCACAGAGTTCGCTCTGACGACCTTCATCTCCCCGAGGTGACTTGTGACAGTTTCGGCTGTATTATCTCATAATTCATTTCAAATTAAAGGCCCATGCCGCGGCCGAGCTTTCTGTCACAATTGAATATGTTATATATATGTAACTGTTTCTAAAGTCTGTATCTTGAACAGATTAACTTGATTAATTTCTAATTTATTTCCAAGGCCGATCTCATTTCATCCCATTCAGTTCATCTCCTCATCTAAATCAATAGAGATATGAATCCGCCCTGTGTGGTCTGCAGGGGAAAAATCCATTTCTATGGCAGGAGATACGAGATCCTCCCTGGGACTGTGAGTGTATGTGTGTGTGTGTGAGTGTGTCTGTGTGTGTGTGTGTGTGTGTGTGAGACCAGTGAAATACGACCCAGGGTGTCTGGGGTCCATCCATTTCCAGCAGGGGCTGCTGATGGCACCGTGTCAGCCTATCATATCGCTTAATGACTCTGAAGTCATCACTTACCTCATCCTGACATCAGGTATCGATTGGCCGACCGAGAGAGGGATGATGGATAGATGAGAGGCCAGACAGAGGGATGGATGGACAGATGGAGGGATGGATGGGCAGATGAAGACGCCACTAATCTCATTAATATGATATGTTCATTATGTACGACTCCCACAGTGGTCTTTGAATTCAATAATCGGCATTACTGATCATAAATTAAACATACTCTTTCCAATCCTGGCTGCCATAGCCTTTGACTATGTTTCACTTCATTCACTGAGAACTGAACTGGGGAACAACCTCATTTTATTTCACCTCCTCTTCCTGCCTTCTGGATCCCTAATTTGGAAAAATCTACGTATGAATGGCGAGAGATGGCTTATCTTTTCATCCTGTTTGTTTTGTGACATGAATCAAACATGATTTTTGGCAAATTATATCACTAGGAAAAGTACTCGTCTTGCACGATATAGTAGTTTAGTATAGAGTATTGTATTGTATAGAGATAAAGATACGTTAAGTATTTTTAGTTGTTTCTTGACTTGCAAATGTCTCTTTTAAATAGAGGAACCTCATACATGTGATTCACAACACAGATCAAACAGGATCAAAAGACACCACTGAACATCGTCACTTTTATGAAATAGGATTGTATGGAGTAGGCAGAAATACGTAGTCCAAAATGTCTCCAGAATAAACTGTTAAGTAAAAGTTCATTGAGCAACTGAGTTAACTGTTTTCTTTGAGTCAAAGCCACTTAAAGTTTCACAGAGTTTTAAATGCTCCAATTGACTCCAATGCTTCCAATTATTGTTTCCATAATAGGATTTGAAGACTTGAAGTAGCTTTGATATCTGGGCATGTGGGCGTTGATTGACAGCTGTGACTGACAGTTGCCTCGCCAGCCGTGGTGGAAGAAGCACTCCGATCCTTTACTTTACTTTACTTTACCAATTACAGCTGTGTATAATTACTCTTTGATACGTAAAAATCCTGCATGAAAAATCCTACGTAGGTAAAAATACTTTCAGCTAAATTATTTCATTTCAGGAAATTGTGTTGTGACTGATATAACGTTAGTGTGTTGCAGCATGTTGATTCTCAATATATGGCTCAGGCCCCACCAAAGGCTCAGCAGATAAATGTGAGAGGTCATGAGATGGTTAATGGAAGAGGAAAGAAGAACAAGCAAAGTTCTGATTCACAAATCTGTTTTCACACTTTTGGGATTTTTTCTCTAATCTTTAATGTTTAGTGAAATATTGGATCATCTGAACATTTATTGAAATTTTAAAAATGTAAGAAGTTTAGTGGAGCTCTCTATTTGGTGGCGCTGTAACAACTTTTAGACATGTCAAACACTAAACACGTCAAAGACTAAAAGGCTGAAACCACCGGTTTTGTCTTTAACTATGTTGTATTTTAAAAGCTTGTTATATTATCCATTGGGTCAAACCTACATCTGAGAAGTAACTACACCTATCAGATAAAAGTAGTAAAGGAGAAAGTGGCATCACATGGAAGTGAGTTCTGTCTCCCTCAGTTGGTGGTGAGTGTGTAATAACACAAACGCTGAGGAAAAGAAAAAAATAAAAAGCTTCTGTTGGCCATTTGTAGCTGTAAAACAGTGGATCAATTGTTTACTGGAAGCAGCTGGTGAAAGTCTCTGGTCAGTATGATTCATCCGGCTGCAGGAACGTCTCCACAGACACAAGATTAAACAGGACTATGTGAAGCCTCGTATATGCCTGGATGCTTTAGACAATTAGTCAAAGTGTAGACAGTAATTTACAGGACAGTTAATTGCTGCATCATTGCTGATCATGAAATCTTGTCTGACATTTTTGTTTGTCTCAAACAAGCACAAGCACAAAACAGTCTGCATGTGTAACAGAAAAATAATGATGCACTACGATAATGTGCATGTTTGAGAAGTAGCTGAAGGAGGAAGTGTGGGAAACTGACAATGTTCAAAAGGCTTTCTACACTAAGAAGGAGCTGGGGAGGAACGCTTCTTATTTGATCTGCTGTTCAAGATGGAAAATTTCAACCAATCAGGAGTCTGGATTTTGTGAAGTAGGCTGCCTATGACAAAATCCTGAGTCCTGATTGGTTGAAATGTTCTATTTTGAACTGCAGAGCCAATAAGAAGCTTCCTCCCTACCTCCTCATTAATATTTCCTGCAACCAGTATGACTAGTGAGCATTTTGGCTTTCACTAGTTAACTAGTGACTATTTTTCAGCTTCACTTGTTAACTACTCAAATCAAAAAGGCCCGTATTAGTGTTACTAGCAGACATTCTGTTGATTCTGTTTACAGTATCTTTACTACAGTAGCTTTACTCTAAAATAAAAACAATTAAATACTTTGATTTCAGTTGTATTTATAGTATTAGATGATTAACTATATTATAATACAGTAATTCTTCACTACTGTGATTTTCTATAGTAATACTTTAAGTAGTGTGATTTAAAATATACAGAAATCTACTGTATAATAATTTACAGTAACGTTACTGTGTTTAAGTAAGTTTAGTAAAAAGCTGTAGATTTCAAAGTGTTACAGTGTAGTGACTCTTTCTGAACATCACTAGGTAACTTGTACGTCCAAAAGAGGCTGTAACTAGTTAACTAACATGAGAAACTAACATCTGATATCAGTGATATCGAAGACATGCTCCTGTTCTGTCTTGTGTACATATTTTGCTCAATGGAGCATTTTTATTCTCGGACCGGTGCATCTTTGCTCTGTTGGTGCCACATTTGCTCTCCTTGCATTTTGATTTAATCCTCGTATCTTTATTTGCATCTCGTTCAGTCTGCACATACCTTCAGACAGTGATTCTCTGTTCAGGTTAAGTTCCAGGCCACAGCTGTGGTCTTAAGTTTTGGCGAGCGACTGAGGGAATAAACGTCTTGTAGGAGAGATGAATCCTGATTTCCAGACTTTTAAGTACATTTTTTTTTATCACACTTTTAAAGTGTTTAATCAACGTACAGGAAAGCCGTGCCCACACAGTTTCACACACACACACATTGACACCTGGAAGCTGCGTGGTTACAACTGCAGCCTGCTCAGCTGGCCCCAGAGCAGTTTAAGGGCCTCGCTTCAGTGGCGGTGGCAAACCGACGTCACGCCAAAGGAATTTAAGCTTCTTTTAACAAAATAAAACCATAATCTAATCTTCAACAGCAGGGGTAGAAAAGTCTAAAATCAGCAGGGAATGACTTTATTTGTCCAAACTCACATTATGGCAGAAAAAACATCCTCCTTTCAGCGGAGGAGGAAGTGCGGCTGAATGGATGCCTTTATGTTCTGTGTGTGTGTGTGCGTGTGTGCCCTTATTAGTATGTCTAATAAATGACCTGTGTGTGTTTGTGTGTGTGTTCCTCTCTCGCTTTCTTGTGTTGCTGTGTATCTCTGCAGCTGTCAGTGATGTCTCTGTATTATTGATGAGTTTTCTTTTCTTTTTTTTTTTTTTTTTAATTGATTCCCAAAGTTAAACAGTGGATTGTTTCAGGACAGATGCAGAAGTCTTGGAATATAACGGAGCTCGAAGAGACAACATCCGAAACTCCGATGTTACTGCAAGTCATGGAAGCGTAGTCGTTTTACGTTTCCCCCTCCTCCTGCTTCCTCATGACCTACCCCCACCCCAACCCCACCAACCCCCTGCCCGTCCCTCCCTCTCTCCCGCTCTCCCCTCCCACCTCATCACTAAGAACTGTGTGTGAGAAGAAGAAAATGGAGGTATGGGAGGGGGGGGGGGGGAGGAGCAGATCAACCACGGATCTGTGGATCATCTGCATCACTGAACACACACACATGCATGCAGGGGAGGGGCTCTGAGGTCATCAGGGAGGCCACATGCTATTGGTCAACAGGGAGGTTATATATCCATCCTAAGACAATTATTCTTTCTCCCCCCCCCCATCCCTCTTTTCTCAGTTTTTAGTCAATCCCAGCATGCATTGAGTGAAAGTCAAAGAGGCCACCATTCAAACACACACACACAGCGCTCACACAGATGGACACGCATCTCTGGAGAAATTAGCACGTACAGGCCACCTGACATTGCATAACTTATAAGCATGGGTGGATTCTGCAGTGGATTGTGAGAGAGGAAGGTAGCTGCAGCGGCAGGGTTATACTCAGCAGCTTTGCTTAAAAATCTCAATTGTTCATATCTATATGGAGAGATTTTTTTTTTTAATTTCCAGGGGTTAAGATTTATCAAAGCTTCGGACACGCCTTGTGACGATTTGTCATCCGACGTGAAATCTCAGGAACCCATCGGCTATCATCTGGTAGCAGATGACTCTCCGGGGGGCAAGCGCCAATATTTCAGTTTGACTAACTTCAGACACAAGAATGGAGCTGTACAGGCTAGTAAAAGCTAATAAAAAGCTAAATCATCGACGGAGTCCCTTAGGTCCTGGGATTCCATTTGGCCAATCCCTTCCACCTTCAAGCTCTCCACACAGAGTCAGACTACAAACTGAAACTGGAACCGTTTCGGCTCACAAAATAGTTGCCCCTCACCTATAGATTCTGCATATTCATACGTAAATTCTGCTTATTGAGATGATCTGACGTTCGGCTTCTTGTCTTGATGTTCTGCATTTCTAATTAAGATAGTCTACACCAAGTGGACGTCTTATTAAAAAAGAAAATCACTGACAACTTGTCTTTCCAGGAACAATGTGCTCTTTATGCTGGCTTGCATACACAGACTCATTTTACTAGAACTACGGTTTAAGAAAATAAAATGTCCCAATGAAAACCATTGACAGGAGGGAGGTCTGTGGCTGACAGAGAGTAACAGGGAAAATTATATATATATATATATATATATATATATATATATATATATATATATATATATATATATATATATATATATATATATATGTGCTCATGGTGGTTTGAACAGGATCAAAAGTGAACCACCATACATAATTCTACCGTCCCATGGGCTAACCGGAGGGCTCCTGCTGCCTCACTGGCACATGAAAAGAACAGAGCCCACGTTACGTTTACTAGAAACAGACGGGCAGGGTGACGAAGGCTAGAAGTCCTAAGACTGACCAACATACTGTATCTCTTTAGAAGAACAATATGTCATTTTCTGCTAGGTGTCTCTCATTTAAAACTATCACCAAAGATGGAGTCAGTGACATGATGAATTAGCGTGGGACCATGGGAGTTGTTGCTTTCCACTCGGCTTCTAGGTGGTAGAATTTCTTTAGTGTTCCTTGTTTGTTCTCTGAGGTCTCTCTCCAAAAATAAAACCAAAAAATGGTGGTTTAAACCAAACCAAACCCATTTTTCTCCACTGCTTTTCGCTGCTGCTGCTCAAGCTAATGCTAACATTAGCTCAGCTTGATGCACTGGTCACTTCAAATGCGGACAACTGACAACTAACATCTTTCATGCGGTTACAGGTGACTCTGACGACTCAATATTGATGTCATTACATTTGTGTGAGGGAGAGGAAGGTGGTAGGAGATAAAAAAAACGCTACCTGCTACTAGCTAGGAGCTGGACGAGGAGTATAGCATATACCTATAGCTCCTTTAGAGATATTTAATAAACAACCAAGGTGTAAAAAAAAAGTGTATTGTAAATTTGTTGCTTAAAAATAGATAAAAAGTCAATTTATGAGAAGTTGTCAACTGACACATGTGCACAGGGAGCTATGCACCTTAGATTAAACTATAGACTATAGCTGCCATCTTGTTTTGATCTCTCCTGTGAACATATTCGGAAAAGAGTGTGGAGCCGAGTGAACATGTGTAAATACGACGTCTGAGTGACCATTAAAAAATCTGGTACCATTCAGCCAATAGATGGCTCTGCTTTAGTTTTCAACTGTCCATAAATGAAGGCATCTGTCTGTCTGTATGAATGACTCTGACATGTGTCTCAGGAACCGTTCATCACATCGACTTCACACTTGTTGGGTGTGTTGCTGAGGACCCAAGGGAGTGCAGCGTTGAGTGTGAAGTAGATTAGATGAGTGGTTCTGCAGAAAGAGTGTGTCGAACGGGCAAGCTGCACTACAGGTGAAGCAGGCCAATCCACACCTGGCTATATTCAGCCCAGGCTGTTTTTTTAATATTTTAAGTTAGATCAGACTCTACTATTATACACTTTTACAATACTATACTATACTATTACTATACCGCTATTGGTTTAGCTGGGCCCTGCTACACCTGCTGAGTAGCTGCTTATCAACCCAAATTTAATAATGCTGTAATATGCTGCTATTAAAATAATGATGTTTTATGGTGTGGTTAAAGCCTAGCAGGGTTTAGGCACACAGATACTAAGTTAAGGTGCAATGTGTGACAAAACCACATAAAAAAACATAAATGGTATCAAACATTTGTTTTTTGATGGTTTGGAAACTTTTGTCCCTAAGGTAATAAATAGCCTAATAAAATGCAATAATAAAACAACTGGACTAACCCAGAATGTACCTGGGGCATAGTGCAACCAAGAAATATATTTTGGCTGTTGTTGGAACCAGTTATCTAAACACATCGAGTCAGATTCAGGCTGAAATGATCAGTTCTCAGTGTTGAAACAGGTACAACAACAGGAAGGTCTGGTAAATGAAGTGAGTGAGGACCAACACCAGCTGAGCCTCCTTTAGAGCTCAACAGAGCAGCACCTGGTTAAAAGCTCCATCCACCATCTGTACGAGGCAACAGTTGTCTGATGATCTCATCCTGGATTCACTGTAACTCTATCTCCTTTTATTCTCCTCTCAAACAATGTGTGTGTGTGTATGTGTGTGTGTGCCTGCGTGTGTGTGTTTCATGTAATAAAGGCTTAGTTATAAAACATAGAGATGACCCTGACTTCTAATACGGCACAAAAACATGTCATGTGTCATATATTTGATTCTTATTTCAGTTACACTTTGTTTTACAGATTTTTCCTCAAGTTCAAAAACTATTTATAATATATATTTATTTAAAATATTAATACAGAATAATTAACATGTCTAATGTAAAATATTTAATTGGGGCTATATCATAATATTAGATTAAATACAGGGGAATTTAGAAGATTAGAGGAGATACAATTGTGTGATTAAATGCAATTTCTAACAGTACATTTCTGTATTGGGCGACACGGTGGCGCAGGGGTTAGCGTTGTTGCCTCACAGCAAGAAGGTCGCAGGTTCAAGACCTCCTTGATCCTGGGTCTGGGACCTTTCTGTGTGGAGTTTGCATGTTCTCCCCGTGTCTGCGTGGGTTTTCACCGGGTACTCCGGCTTCCTCCCACAGTCCAAAAACATGCTGAGGTTAATTGGCAACTCTAAATTGCCCATAGGTGTGAATGTGTGAGTGAATGGTGTGTGTGCCCCATGATTGGCTGGCGACCATCTGGGGTGTATCCCTGCCTCTCACTGTAACACGCTGGGATAGGCTCCAGCAGACCCCTGCGACCCTAATGAGGAATAAGCAGGTATAGAAAATGACTGACTGACTGACTGACATTTCTGTATTGTTAAGCCTGATCATTTATCAATCAGTAAGTCTACATTTTTATAGGAAATTAAAATTTTTATAAGTGGAAGTACCTTTATTTATTTATTAAATATCCAACATATTCATGGTATTTAATGTAAAATTAAAGCTGTATTTTAGGCACAGAATTACTGTTTTATTATGTGACAATTATTTTTCTCTTCTTTACAGTATTTTATTGGTGGTCCAGAATATTATATTTATTTTTTTTTATATATATTTAAATAAAATGTTTTTACAGTATGCACTATAATATATATTCTATAATCCTGTAATTCTGTAGAATATTTTGTTTTCTTGCTCTGCAAGACTTGGCTCACACTGACCTCTGCTGCATCACAGAGAAACTGCAGCTATTGCCAACAAGTTGTATTTAACAGACTATTCATTGTAGTGACAGTTACTCAGATCGTGAAAACACTAATATTTTCCTCTGTGACTCAGTAGTAGCTGTTGCAAATTAAAGAATAACCCTAATCTTAGGTTTAGATTTCAGGGAGGGATGCAGGGGATATATTCCCCTTAATAGTTAAATAAAAATATGATTAAAAACAACGAATAAGCTGAAGACTTTTATTTTGAAAAACTAAAAAAATAAATAAATGATGTTTCTGTGTGTATGTTGACTCAGCAGGGATCATATTAAATGTGAAATTGATCTAGAAGAGAATAAATATTTGAAAGCTGTGTACACAATGTGAGCCTGGCTGCGTTATATTACCTTAAATGAAGGTTGTGTGTTACTTTATGTGAATAAATTTCACTCCATCAATTGATGCAGAACAAAATCACCAGAACAAAAAAATATGTTTTCGATGCTCAAAATTTAATTTCCCCAGACGTCAATTGGTTGGAAAACCATCTGTGAACATGTTTATAGATTATAAACACCAGTTTACAACTTTACCCAGATAATGTATATAAATGATTACAAATCAATTATTAACCATTATCAAACAGTAAAACAGCTAATAACTACAAAGTATATATCAGCCATTTCTAGATGGTGGAGTGCTGAGTCATATTAAACTTTTCTTCACGTTGCTGCTGCAATTAAGCTGTAATGGATCATCATTTCCTGTAGAGAGGAGCAAAGTGCCACTTTTTGGAAGTGAAAAGTTTGTGTGTGTGTGTGTGTATGTGTGTAGAAAGCACAATATTTCCTCTGAAATATAATGGAATGAAGTATAAAGTAGTATCACATCAGTAAAGCTCAAGTAAAGCACAAGTACCTCAGAAATACAGTAGTAAAGTAAAAGTATTTAGTTACTTTCCACCTATGGCTTCGAGTAATTATGATCATATGTTTTTATTTTGTCAATTTTACAAAGTAAAACTCCACCAAAAGAAATTAAAAGAAAAATAAGCCTTTCAGGTGTTCATATGTCATATTTTTAGTGATAATCGCTGGAAATATTGAATGAAATTATACAGTTATTTCTGTACGTGGAAAGTGATCCCAACTCTTTTGTGACCTTTGAATCCACTCACTTGGGTTCCTGGTAGCATTATATATCATTCAATTGACAAAATAGTGAGATATTCATCTGAGATTGTGCTAAAACTAAAATAACGTGTACATTCTGTGAATATTAACCAATGAACCTGGACTGTGAAGTGTAAATATATTATAATAATATAATTTAATATAGACATATAACAAGGTGACAATTCTTCAGACATATTTTGCATTTCTCATTGAAAGCATAGTCCACTACATGCATGTCACTGTGTGAAAAAATAGTAATTCACAGTTTAATTTATTCAAAACAAATGTGTGATGTTCTACAGGCATGTGATTAGCACTTATAACTGGTTTTCTCTGCTTGTGTCTACAATATTTAGTAACGATCATGTAGAGATCACATTTATCTAATATTAGTGTTTCTTCTCATCTCCTCATGAGGAGACACACACACACACACACACACACACACACACACACACACACACACACACACACACACACACACACACACACACACACACACACACACACACACACACACACATAAATGATGCCTGACCATTAAGAAGTTTATAGGAGAGGAGAGACACTAATATTGGACAAACATGATCTCTTTTCCTAGTTCTTGTCAGAACATGTGCAGCAGCATTCTAGATCAGCTGAAGTGTCTTTAGAGACTAGTTGGAACAGCCTGACGGATAATAATGAGTTGCAGTAATCCGGCCTGGAAGGAACAAATGTGTGGACTAGTTTTTCTGCATCTTTCAGAGACAGGAAGAGTCGGATTTGTAGGAGCAGTAAGAATGCAGTAAACACGAATTTCGCTAAATGTGCCTGGTGAGATCATTATATTGTACGTCTCTATATCTCAGATATAAAATATCCATAAAGGGTGCATCAGATTTAAATAAACAGTAGTTCTGGAGAATTTCTATTTCCACTTAGTTTCTGATCTCCATGTGGTTTCAGGAAGTTCAGATTGTGGATCACAGGCATAAAAAGTACATGTCCTGCTTTTAGAGCTACAGAGTGGAAACAAGGACGCTCGGCTCAGAGGACCGTCTCCTGATAAGGAATGTAGGGCAATTAACATCAGCAGCCTGGAGGATATGGATTAAGAAAGTCAGAAATTAAGGAAGAATAATAGAGGACTACATGAGTTATTTCTCCCTTTTGACCTGACATTTTTTGGAACAAATACACTATAAAACATACTGGCCTAGCCTCCTTTTCATTAATTGAAATTTGAAAAGGTAAAGTTTATTTGAAGTTTTGATACCCTAATTTATCTGTGGTTTAAAAGTACAAAAATGTAACCCAATGAAGTTTTATAGTGCTCTTTCAGGCACCTCACTGCTGCTCCAGAAAATATACGTAATAATTGGCCTGTCTCATGAATATTTATGATTCTCTCTCTTCTGGTTGGCTGATGGTTTTTGAGTGACAGATAGCTACCAGGTAATAATTACTGACCGGATCAGTAGTTATACAGGCCTGTAGCCAGGCTGTTAGCTTAATGATAACGCCTTTGCTGATGACCAACTGCAAAAGAATATATATATAACTATATAACTGTATATTCATGATATTTAACCCCTTGAACTCCAGCCCTTTTTTAGGTATAGGACATACCCATAGTAAGTAGGGTATGTCTAGTCGCTTCAAACAACTTTTTACTGTAGTATTTTTTGGCGGCTAGTTTACTGAGTTTTTATCATAAAGCTACACTGATGGTACCGTTGGACTCATCAAAGTCTCAGCTTTCATATGTGATGTCATTTGTTTGTATAACATGAAATATCAGAGCTCTAGCCATCAAAATGTAGCGAGTGGGTTGGCTTTATGATCCTATACCGATTTTCATATTTGTTATTTAATTTGCTTGGTGTTGGAGTTGTGTTTGGTGTGTGTAAATATGACTTATATATGCTTATAGTGGAGTTTCTCCTGTTTAATTTGATGTATAGCTTGACTATATTTGTACATGATTAGTGGAGCAATCTCAATGTCTCCCCACAGGGGGACCCTGGAGTTTAACAGGTTAATCCAAGAGGGAAGGCTTCCCAATGAAGTTTGATGAGCGAGGCTAACATGGTGATCGTTAGCCTGGCTAAGCTACCAGTCTAACACCAGAAACATCTTTTGACCAAACATCATTTGGTCCGTTTTATCTGACATCTGGCATTGTGATGGCTTGGTTCTGGCCCACTTTTGGCAAACAGGAGCGGAATGCCCAAGTGCCGTCATTTCATGCGGTATGTGGGTCGGACGAACATGTCAGGTGTGGGCCAGATATGACCCAAAAGAATTTTGCTTGTATGGGTTTGGTCAACTTTCTTTTCTCTCTGTTTTTTCCTCTAAACTTCTCACTTGGTTCTATTTCCATTAAATGTTCAGATGATCCAATATTTCCCAGAACAACAAAGATTAGAGAAAAATTCAAAAAGTAGAACTTTGCTTGTTGTTCTTTCCTCTCCCATTAATCATCTTACGACCTCTCACATTTATCTGCTGACCCTTTGGAGGGGCCCGACCCTTAGGTTGGGAACTACTAAACTAAACTAACTGTATATAAAGTAGAAGAAACCTGCCTCCAGCAGCTACAACTGCTTACTGATGCTGATGCTTCATATTAATAGTCTTCATATTCTGTCCATCTTGAAATCATTGAGGTTTTAGAACAATTTGCTCTTTCACTTTCTCCTTCCTGCTGTTTCCTGTCTGTTTTCTTAACTACTGCTGTTTCCTTCACCCAAGGGTGTTTCTGTGGCCTCCAGCATGGCCTTCCTGCCAGCATTCCAACACACACACAAAATACCACCATGGGTACCAAAACAACACAGAAGGTTTGCATGAAAGCAAAAAACCAACTGATACTGATGTAACAATAATCAAAGGTAATAGACTTAAACATTTATTTACATGGACAGAGGAAGCAAAGAGAGAGGCGATACAAATTAAATAATGATCTCTTTCTTTGGGAGAAAGCCAGGATAAAGCGAACACACCTGCAGAGAAAGAGAGCAAGAAAGAAAGAAAGAGGAAGAGAGAGAGAAAGAGATAGGGGGATAGCAAAGTGGAGAGAGAGAGAGAGAGAGAGTGTGAGAGAGAAATAGGAGGAGCAAAAAGTGAAAAGAAAAATACAGAGAAGCAGAGAGCTCCACACAAATCAGATAGTAAGAAGAGCAAGAGAGGAGAAAGAAGGATAAGAAAGAACAGAAAGAAAGAGGACAAGAGCTTGAAAGAAGAAAATAAGAGCCCGAAGAAAAGAAAAGGGCATAAAGAAAGAAGAGATAGCCGGGAAACCACCCAGAGGACTGTTAGACCTCAGTTTTTGGACAAAACCAGCTGTGACTGGTGGGACAAAGTGATCTGAACCCGCGGGGTGAGCAGACTCACCAACTCCATGGCTGACAACGTGAACGAAGAGTCGGATTATGTCCCAGGGAAAGATGAGCTGGACTGGGGCTATGAGGAAGGTAGGCTGTCCATCCGCAGGATGTGGAGGGATGCTGGGAAACGCACTATGTGATGCTTTCAAAGGCCAAAGTGCCAGATTTGATTTAAAGGGGCGTGACCCCCCCAAACCAGAAGTTTGGGACAGTTTTACATGTAATTTCTCTTTATATGCGATAGAAATAAATTGGCACTCCAAAAGCGTAGTACTGCAATATATACTGGATTTAATAAAGTCCTGGAACATTCCTGGAACGTTCCTTCCATGTTTCTATTTGATAAAACCCCCCCACAACAAGTTTTTGTTAAATGTAACATTCCTAACATGTTCTAATGACATGAAGTAATGTTTGTAAGGTTCCCATGAGGTTCTCTTTGGAGAACCTCCCAAAATGAGGAAATGTTTTTCTTGAATGCAACCTTCCCGGGAAGCACAGCATTAATGTTGGGTCAATGCTTCAATAATGTTTCTGTTTCTGGAACCCGAAAACAAGTATTCCCCGTTTTGGACCAAGTTTGGAAAAAAAAGCTAAAAAGCTGGATTCTACAATATTGAAACTGTCTTTTATTAGACTCCCTGTTGTTTGGGAAACTTCCTTTAGAATCCACAGTCCCAGGTTATAATGTAGGTTTTCTGTCCAAAGTAAGTGTCACACCCAAGAGTTAAAAAAAAAAAAATATCGGACTGCCCCTTTAACAGTCAAACATGTTCTGGTTGAGACAGGATCGGAGGGAAATGTGACACTTTAATTGGGAGAGAATCTAATTTTCATCAGCCTACTTTTATCAACTCTTTTGATCGTGCGGGACTCTCTCTCTCTCTCTCTCTCTCTCTCTCTCTCTCTCTCTCTCTCTCTTACACACACACACACATGTGTGTGACAATCAAACCCATTGTCATAGTTACAGTATGTCATGCAGTTATGATGTGATGAGCTCAGCCGGTTTGTATTATCTCACTCTCTCTTCTTTTTGTTGCTGCCTTTACTGAGCACTGCGGGATGCTCTGTGATACAGTGTGTGAAATTCTCCTGTAAGTATAATATATTTCCTGCACACACCACCAGAAAACATTTTTTCCCACAGGCTAAGCAGACAGAACCATGCTTGAATGTTCATTGACACAAATAGTGAATGTTTTTTTACGTGTTGGTTAATCTTGGCACAGAGTCAGAGATCATTTTGTGCATGTGAGCTCAGATTCTCTGCAGGACATTTGTGATATCGGACTATTGGTGAAAAAACAGCATAAATCATTGAAAGCTTTAATTGAAGAAAGAATAATTTATGATTGCTCCAAAAGGCCTGATAGAATATTTATGAAAAAAATAACACATCGTAATAGCAACTCCATACAGTGAAACGATATGAATTATTCAATACACAAAAGCACTTCACCAGGACATAACATCACAAAAGAACAACTCATTTCCAGGACTACATGTATCAAAACTCACTGTAAACTAGATCCCAACTGCAAACATTAAGAAATGACTGGGGGAGAATGGTCAATACTTCATGAAAACTGACCATTCTTCCCCCAGATACCAGAACCACAGAGAAAAGGTGAATATTGGATGATGAAGGTGAATATCACAGTTTTTCTTGAATAAAATGACAACCTGCTAAAATATGTATCCATATATCTTGATTAAGTACTCGTTTAATATCAAATATGGAAACCAGTAACATGTTCATGTCCATTCAAGGGACAGTTTGCTGTTGTAGATGTGTGATGAATATGAAACATGAAGTGAAGAAGTCTGCTGTGGGTATTCTGAGGCACACAGAGGAAACACTGGAGATATATATAGAGGAAACACAACAATATAACAACCTGTTTTTAATCATACACTACGGGCTAACAGGTGTCTCCCAGCAAACACATAAGATTCTAATAACATTCTCAGAATGTTCCTTACAGGTGTCTATTTGGTAACTCTCCCACAATGTTCTAACAGTGTCATGCAAATGTTTTTGTTAAGCATAGTCCCAAAATATTCTAATAACCACACAAAGTAGCATTAGTGTAAAATTCCCCTGAAGTTCCTTGCTGAAGCCTTTTTACGTAACCTTCCACCGATGTTCTAACTATGTTGTGCAAATGTTTTTATCCAAGACAAACTCCTCACAATGTTCTGGAAACGTAATATAATAATATTGTTTTAACATCTAAGGAACAATAACCCTCTATGGTACACACCCTAATGCCAGTTGGTAAAAAATGTTTGGCATGTTTTTTTTTGTCTTAAAATAGACAAAGTAAAGAGACATCAAGAGACATTTAATATTTCATGTTCTTTAGTGAAAAGAATGTAAAACGTATTTAAATTGTAATAATATTGTTATAACAGTGTAATAACATTGTAAGGATATTGTAATAACTAACTAACTAACTAACGTTCAAATGTGTATTTGTCATATTGATGGTATACTATAACTATATTATTCTACATGGTTGAGGAGCCTGAATCCATAAAGTTTACAATATGCTTTTGGAAAATGTTGAATGGCAACATAAACATTTGAACAATTTTCCATTATTAATTGATCAAGTGGAATAAATAACATAATAATGTGCTTAAATACTGTTTTGGGTGATATTTGAGGAGCAAACGGTCAAATTGTCCACTATGAAGAGGGTCTGTGGAAAAGCCCTTCAATATGGAGTTCAGAAAGTCATGTGACAAATTTAAACGCTGGTTCATGGCCTCACTTCTTTTGAATGCATTGCATCATAACTGGTGATGCACCATGTGTATGTAGTAAGCATTAAATGTCTTTGTTTCCATAAGTATTTTATGATATTTTTGACCTGGGTAACAAATATACTGAAGAATAGATTAAGTTAATTATTAGTAATTTATTCTGTAACTGTATTTGATTACAAATGTTAAAATGTGTATGTTGCCATTTTTTAACACCATACCATGATGGAAGTGCTAGCCTAACATATTAATAGCCTTGTGTGTTTAGTTATAGGTCGACATTGTCCAAAAGTATATTATAAACCTTATGGACTCCACAACATATAGAATAATATGTTTTCAGATCCAACAACTTGACAGATACACATTTGAATTTTAGTTGTAAAACTATTATTATTGATGTTTACACACTGTAATAATGCACTTTGTAAGTCTTTCCCATGCTGCACTTCATTACAATTGGCACATTTTTCATTTTAACATTTTTACATTGCTTTCATTATTTTCCACTATGGTACTGTGTTGCCATATCACAATCACCAAAAAAATAAACAATAAAATGTCTTTTGAGTATGAATATTGGGTCTATTTTAAGACAAATAACATGTTTTTTATTTACCAGCTGGCATCAGGTTGTGTACTGTAGAGAGTTAAGAGGAAATAGTCAAATTACCTTTCTGGAACATTCAACTAAGACAAGATGTTCTTGAAATGTAAGTGGGAACACTGTCTGTCAGTATTGTCATTCATCCAGGTCATTGTACTCTTTCAAACTGAAAGGCCAGCAACTGGACTTGTATTTGTCTAGGAAGTACGATTCAATGCGAGAGAGAGAACTGGGAACATTCGAAATTTTCAAAGAACCAAAAACAAACTTTGGGCTTGTTGGTAGGTGTCAGATGTTGAGGGACATGACCGGACTAACCGAGTGCTCTTTCAGGCCGGTGGCCACACACACCCACACACAAACTTATCTATAATCCTGGGTTTTCTGGGCAGAAGTAATGTCACAAGCTGTGAGAAAAGTCTCAAACTCATTTCTGCACAGTGCTCGCAGACTCCAGGCTTTTCAGCTGCGTTACTATAGAGGCAGAGAAATGCTCTGAGCCTTCAGTAAATTGTTGTCAAGGCTGTAGTTGCTGAGGAAAGAGGGAATGTGAAGCGTCCCCAACCACAGGAAGTGTCTGCCTCAGCTGGAGCTGCAGTAGAAAAGGCATAATGTGAGAGATGTTTAGTTCATTTTCTTTGCAGGACTTTCCTAAACATGATACTAATGACCTAATGTGTTCATTTCCTCCTTTTAACAAGAACACACATACTGGGCTCATCTTACAAAGACAGATTGTGGGCTGCAGAAAGCTGAACTGAATCTAGACTGGAGTGTATCTGTGGTATCACTTAGTATCATTTTCTTCACTCTGAGTTCACTGGTCTGCATCTTCTGTCCCTGGAAGAGAACTGAACAGTGTGTTAATCTAGGACAGTTTGCACAATGTGTCATTTATCAAATACTAAATAAGATATTACAGTATAAGTCTCTGCTAAAAAAAATGATACGGCCTTAGAAAATCATTTCTCAACACTCATGCCCCACATAAGTCTGACCCTCTTTCTGCAACCGCAATCTGTTTGAGTCGTTTTTTTTTGTTTGCTCACTTCCATCCTGTCTCTCTTTCTCTTCCCGTCTTTCTCTTGCAGCTAAACTCTCACGGTCCAAGAAATGCTGCTCATGCACTTTGAAGCGCTCGTTTCAACCGATCCAGACTTTAGAGAGAAAGAGAAAAAAAAGAATTGTTTGTGTTTAAAGGCTCCTGAAAAGCATACTCCTACACACACATACACACATACACACAAGGGATGATGGAAATAGCAGGGAAAAGACGGGAAATGAAGGGTTATGCCAGTAAATCCATCACCAGACAATAGGCGACGGTTCTGAAATCGTGCACCGGGTGACTTAGAAAAAGAAAAATGCCTTTTATACGGAGCTCTTTGTCACTTGCCACAAGCTCTGACGTTGTAATTTGTCAAGAAGTGGCGGTTGTCAGTTGTCAAAAAAGGGATTCGCACATGAATAAAGCTTCTTAAATGACACTTATTGTAAAATTAAGAGAAAAGGTAGAAGCAGAATGTAGAGTTTGGATGAATGTAGTGAGTGATACGTTGCAAAAACACACACAGCATTAAACCCACTGAGCTAAAGTACTCAGATGTAGGTTCCTGTGTCATCTCCTACTCTGCAGATAGAAGACAGAGATGATTTTTTGTGGAAGTTTCCTCTTTTCTGACTGTTTTATTGCATGTCTACATACAATAGCTATCATTAGCTTATCACTACGCCACACTGGTCCTTTGTGTCTGATTCTGAGTGGTTTTCATAATTATTAATTATACTTAATGAAACCTGTTAGACTATGAGACTATTATTGTTATATTAACATTCTATTGCTGGTTTGTAGCAGATTTCTTAGCATTAGAGTATAAAGGTTAAATGACAGACTTATTCATTTTTTACATGCTGACTAACCAGTTCACTTCCACACTAACATTTTATCCCCATATCTCATATTCTAATTAAATTCACAAGGAGGTTTTTGTTTTTGTTGTCCATCTATTTATCTGTGAACAGGATTAATAACAAACTACTGGTGTGACTTTGGTGAAACTTGATGGTAGGATGTAGAATTGTCAAAGAACAGAATCATTACATTTTGGGGTGGATTCCACTTACTAAATACCATAAATTATTAAATAATAGCCAGGAAGTGTATTTGCTCCAATCACCGAACAGATCAGGCTTTTATTTGAGACCAGGCAGCAATTTGGGAGAGGAGATTAATTTGTTCCTAAAAAAATCTTGCTCAGCAAAACTGAAAACTTTCATTAAACCAGTATGACTACTGCAGCTTCCCAGTGGCTCCTGTTGGTCAATGGAGTGTTAATAGTTGAATGAGCAGTTGACAGAACTCTGCTGGGGATTCACTTAGAAATCTTCCCGATACTTTTCGAAATGTAGCCCTATATTGATTGTGCCGCAGCCATTATCAGGACATTCTATCACCCTCATGCACATATGCATACACAAGACACAATACACATGTACAAGAGACCCGAGAGAGGTACTCATTCATAAAACCGGTTGCCTTGTTACTAAAGATTTTTTACACAAAGGGTTCCCCCTAGTTGCCAGATTCTAAGAAAATTTCCTAGAATCATGACATTTTCTTAGAATTTGTCCTCATATTTAGGAATAAATCCTAGTAAAAAATAATAAGTATTACTGAAGAATCTTAGCTCTTAAGGGAGCGCCTGTAGGTGAAATCTGCAAAGAGCAGGAACAAGAACTTTAAGAGATTTAGAAGAGTTTTTAAGCACAAAATGTCAAAGAAGAAGCAGGAGAATAATGTTCAAAGAGTGATTGATAGCGAGTTAGTTAAATACGACCAATGCTGTTTCTCATAGGCCAGCCAGCACCAATATGAGCTGGGCCATTTTACCCTCGTTAATACTAAATTAATGTAAGCAAGTAAATGCAACTATCAGCATGTGAGAACTGTACAAGTCGACCTGAGTTTACACACATATTGTGGGATAATTTTAAAGTGTGGATTACTATTTATTTAACAGAGAATATAAGAGTCTTGATAGAGATTAGATTCTATGATTAGACCTATTTATGGTCCCATTTATGCCTCATCAATTTACTAACACTACTACAGTCCTAATATGTGGGCTGTGTCTGGATCTGGAAGTCCGAAACTTTGAGAATCCCTGAATTAAACTTTGCAGCAAGTTAAGTAAAAACATTATGATGTGTTCAAGGTCTGGTCAATAAAATGAGGATTAGATAAAGTCAATAAATCATCATCACAATGTGTTCAAATTCAACATAAATACTGGAAAATGTTGCTTTTGGTCAGAAAATACAGATGTTTGGATAATAAATGTATTTGTTGTCCAGCAACAATTAATAGATTTTAGAGATGGAATTATTGCCTGTCTTAACAAAAGATAATCCTAACAAAATAGTCCTAGTTATGGCATGATGTGCATGGATGTATTTGATAAGATTAATTGTGCATGGCACTGTGCATGCAGGCATCACTTGCATGGTTTACAGTGTATATTAATACAATGGAGACTGTTAAAAAAATTCTAATTGTATATTGCTGCTCTGTAAAACTAAAAAAAAGACAATGTGTTGATTTGGTTCATAAGTGAGGGCACATATAGAGGTTGGTGGCTGGATAAGGTTTGGTCATGTTGCATGTGGGAAAAGCTGCTGCTGTACATCATCTCCACAGGTACAATGTACTATACTACACGTGTGAAGTGAAGTGTGCGTGTTTGTATGCTTGCCCCTGCTGCCCTAACAGGTGTAGAGTGGGGACTCCATTTCCCAGCAGCCAATGGAGAATACCAGTCTCCCATCAACCTAAACTCCAGGGAGGCCCAGTATGACCCGTCGCTCCTGGACGTCCGCCTGACCCCAAACTACGTTGTGTGTCGAGACTGTGAGGTCATCAACGATGGACACACTGTTCGCATCCTCCTCAAATCCAAGTCAGGTGACTCTCAGGGGACAGGACACACACACACACACACACACACACACACACACACACACACGCACACACACACACACACAAACTCAAATGGTGTGAACCTTAAATTAATCTCACTTTCATGTCTGTACTTTGAGCCAGTCTTTATTTCCTACGTGTGTTTAACCACAATGCCATGAGTTTTCTATGTTGTTACCAGTGGTTACCGGTGGGCCGTTGCCTAGTGATCACGAGTATGAGCTTCATGAGGTTCGATTCCACTGGGGCAAAGAGAACCAGAGAGGCTCAGAGCACACTGTCAACTTCAAGGCTTTCCCTATGGAGGTAGGGAGGTACACACACACACAGTGCCGGCCTTTCAGTTTTTTTTTTGTTTTTTTTTAATCACACTTCTTCGATGCCTGATTTGATTTCTAGCCTAAAGTAAAAAAAACTAAACTTTTGACATCTGGAGTGAAAAAAACTAAAGAATATTTGTGATATCTCTATGGTGCCTATAGACAGAATAGGTACTCAAACATTATGCAGTATTTGAATTAAATACCTAAAAAAATTTACTCTACCTTCAAATTACACCACTTCTTAGTACAGTCGTATCTTTAAAATATACTGAAGTACCAGCAACACAATCATTTTGTAACACCATGTTCATGATGTTCTTACATTAGATTTTCACAGTTCATTTGTCTAATTTATTGAGTTTTTCATGAAAGATTTCAAAAAAAAAATTGTACAATTGTTTTTGTAAAAATAAGTTTAATCTGCAAAAAACAGGCATTAAAAAGCCTGTCTGTGCTTTCATGTTACGTGCTGGAAATACTTCTTGACGAAGGACTCATTCTGTCACTGAAGATGCTGTTCACAGCTGTTGTTTAGCAAGAAAAAGCTGCAGCGACACACACCCTAAGCATACATAATTGCTCTTTTCACATTTCTGTTTGTGCACAGATTAAACAGGATTTCCATTAGTTAGTGAGCTTCAGACGGCTTGGTAACTGTGTTAGTTTATGGGTTTCACACATTACACAAGCTTTTCAGCATTCAGGAACGTGCTATTAACCTTCTCATCTAACCCCAGGGTTCCCGTGGCTCCTTAATGAGCCCTAAAGGGTCTTAAAATAAAATCAGAGGAATTAAGGACATAAATCATCTTAAATTTATTATTAATGTAATTGTTGTAGGTATATAAATTTGGCAAATGGTGCGTTTAAGGCTAAAGGGAAAATTGTTGCAATCAGTTTCCTACCACTCTGCTGTTAATAGAGGTTTGATGTCACTAGGTGAAGAAGGAAATAAGCCTTTTAGCTTGATGACTTTTAGCTTTTAGCATTAATGGTTTGAATTGACAGTAACTTAGCACTGAACAACTGCAACAAAAACATAATAAACATGTTCTTGGGTCCTAAGTTATATTTTAGAGGTCTTAGAATGAGGATTGAATTTGACTTTTAGAATGGTACACAAACCCTGAAGCCTCATCTTCAGTCTCTAAATGTTGAATTATTCCTTAAAGGTCAGACTTCTGAACTCAGGTTCAGTTTCTCAAACTGCCTGTTCTGTTCCCGCACTAACATCTGCTGTTCAGTGGAGCTCAAGGTCAAAACTGAAAGTCTGAAAATGCCACAGCTGCCACACATCGAATAATCTGATGAAACATGAAGCCTCTGTTTTTGCTTCAGGCAGCTGCAGGTGAACAGGGTAAACAATTAACTCAGATATGATCTGTATTATTGTATTTTGTCTCTTGTTTATGACATTTAATGTTGGATATGTCTTTTTGTATCACTCACTATTATGTTTTTCTGTATAAAATGTTCTATAAATCAGGAACAAAAGCCTCTGTAACAACTCCTAGAGTTTAGTCAGGAATACAAGTGTAACATTTGCCTAAGAGCTGCTGAAATGCAGATTGTTGTAGATTTGTAGATTCATTTTTTTTAAAGAAATGTGACAATACATGTAAATGTTTCTCATAACCACAATAAAATAAAGTAAAAAATAAAAAACATAGAAAAATAATACAGCATAGTTAATAATGAAACATATAAGCCAAGGTCAGGGGATCATAAGCATTTTACCGCTGCTGTAACGCTGCTAGATGTCAAAAAGCTGATTAATGTGCAGAGTGCTAAAGTGCTGAGTGCGTAATTATATTGCAAATTGCCCAATAAATATAAAGTGCTATTTTAATTGCAAATAACTCAATGCATATTGCAGTAATTAATGCCAACAATGGTAATTTATGATACCAAGGATACCTAGTTGTAAATGAAGTGCTTGTTGCATTGCACGTTGTCCTACTGCCTAATAAGAGATGATGATAGAATTGCACATTACATTTCATATTAGAATAATTTAAATACCAGCCATGATCATTTTATTTCTGGCTCAGTGACAAAAAAAAAAACTTAAGTTTAGAAAACAGCCATTGCAGGAGAAATCTACAGACAAACGTGAACAAATAGCGAAATAGCCCAATATCTTTGACTTGATAGAGAAATAGAATTTCAGATTCATTGAATTCAGTATTTCTTCATTCGTGGCTCAGATGTGTCTTCAGTTCAGCTCTTCACTGTTTCTCTTTGATCCATCACAGATCTGTGTCCGACACTTGCTTAAATGGTGGAAGTTTTTCACTCCTTTCCTCGGTTGAGATGATGTGGACATGAGAGCCCTCAGTCTCCGGCAGCTGACGGCTTCTTCACCTCCTGCTGCTTCTTCCACCTGTTCACACCCTCTCACACGCACGTTTGTGTTTTGTCTGTGTGCAGCTCCATCTGATTCACTGGAACAGCACGCTGTTTAACAGCCTGGAGGACGCGCTGGGGAAGAAGAATGGAGTCCTCATCATCGCTCTTTTCGTGCAGGTGAACATGCTTAGACAGCGTCAGCTGGGGTGGAAAGTAACTAAGTATAGTTTTTAAAGTACTTACTTGACTATTACTAAACCTATTTTATATATTGAGTCAATTGACTCACATCACAGCTTTAGATATTTTTCAGGTTAAGATTTTAATATTTTACATAAAATGAAATATATTTTAATTTCCTTTTATCTATCTTGTAATAAATTGTTGCTCTTTTCCTCTTTAAATATACAATTTGTGTGAAATATGATGATACTATTAATTTAGTATCTCAAATTGGCTCCAAATTGATAAACTAAAACATCAAAACGCTCCCATATATTTAGTGATTAAAACAGATAGTATAATTTACTTCACTAATATAATCCAGTCTGCATAATGAGTACTTTTACTTTACTTTTACAATTTCTATCCAATGGGCTAAAATGGATAATAGAATCCTCTGTAGATCTATTATAATAGCTGATAAAAATTGAAAAATGCAAACAAACAACAGCAACAAAAAATGCCACATGCATGATCCCAGTCAGATATGTATATAATTAAATGCAAATACACATACCACAATGTAAAAATATGCAATTACAAGAAAAAGTCCTGCATAAAGCAACGTAAGCACGTAAAGTATGTTGATACTGAATCAATGCATGAGCAGCATTAAATTGTTGTCTCCTTTTTCCACAAAATCAATAAATCTCAGGGGTTTGAAGATGATACATTAGATAGTAATGTGAAAAAAAGGTTATTCTGTGGTAAATCTGCAACTTGTAGACATCTGAAACATCACAAAGTTCTCTACCCCTGTGTAAAACAAATCGTTTTTTTCTCTGCGGCCCACTTTTTTCCAAATATTGTTCTTTCTTCTTGTTCAGCGTGCCAGCGGCCTTGTGCCGTTTTCTCCTTCCTGGGATTGTACATGTGTTGTTTTTCCAAAGGAGAGGACTGATATTAGCTTCAGATTAGTGCTAATCATAGGAAACGACCCTTTATCTCTGTGGGAATTTCACATGAATGGAGCATTCATGTGTAATTCCCACAATTCCCCTGCTCTGGAACTCTGGAACTCTTTGCATTCATCAGAAAATGAATCTGCTGTGTTGATATCTCATTCTAGTTTCGCCACAGAAGGCCGTGACAGATCTCAGCGCTGACAACCTCACACTTCCTGTTTTTGACAGTCTCTACTTCCTGTTTATATCACGGACGCAACAGAAACTGAAACATGATTGAAACATTTTTTCACATCTTTCAGACAATCGCCGACAACTTTGGTTTTTGAAGATAGACTCTGACCAAGAGCAGGGGTCCTATGAAAATATTTTAAAATAAACAAGCATAAATAGGATTTTAGGACACAATCAGATCAGATTATACCGATGGTGTTTTCATTCACCACCTGAATTGGTGACGCATTTGGCCTTTATTCAATCTGGGATCACTGACTTGTCGCCGGTTGCTGTCTGTGACCCGTCCAGAATGTTCAATACTGAGGCACAAAGTTAATTCTTAAATTTGACACCATGTTCAATTATGACACCAATTATTTGGGAAGGCCCAATTCATTCATTCATCAATAAATAAACACATAAATAAAAAATAAAACCTGAGTAATGAATTTATATGTACAGATGACATAAAGCAGTTGTTTATCTAACTTGTTGAATTCATTTGAAAAAATCAATTTGTTGAGAAAAACTATTCTCTTTTAACAGTAAACGCTTGTTGAAGGTAAACTAAATTTAGCTGTTTTTTTTAATAGATTGGTAAGGAGCATCTGGGTCTGAAGGCCATCACTGACGTTCTACAGGACCTGCAGTACAAGGTCAGGAAAACACTGAATACATGAAACATCACAGACCCTAATATGGATCATGGCAAGTGTCTGGTGGCCACACTGAGAACAAAAGAAAGCTTATTAGGAGGAAATATCTTCTATTTAGTACAATTAGTCCAGTATTGATTTGAATTATCTGATTCTATTGGCAGATTATTTTGCTTGGTTCAAGTTTTTTTTATTTATTTATTTTAATTTTGGTCAATTTAGTCTTGTTTTCTTAAAATACGAGTAAACTTCACTTTTTTATCTCAAGGTTGTCTTTTTAAATCTCATATTATGGACTTTTTTATTTTATTTAATTCTTTTTACCTTGAATTCTTTGAAATTAGATTATTTGAATTATCTTAAATATCATATTCCACTGGCAGATCATTTTCATTTTTTCAAGTTGTTTAAACAACTTGAGATAAAAAACATATATATGGATAAAAGATAAAAAACGATTTTAAAAAGACAACATTAAGATAAAAACTATTAAATGTAGTATTATTTTTTTTAAAAAATTGGCTAAATTAACCAAAATCATGAAAAAAAGAAATAAGCTAAATTATCTGCCAATGAAAAAGGATTTTTTTAAGATCATTCTACTTAATATTGGAATAATTGTACCAAAAACAAGATATTTTCACTTGTTAAGATTTCAAGATTTCCCCTAGTTCCTGAGCCTGTTTGAGATTTTCATGGACAGGATCTCAGGGGGCTGAGGAGGCTGGGGGCCTCCACAGCCTGGCCCTGGTTAAAAAAATGGATGGATTGACATCAATAAATATTACATAGTGATGAATAATCAAATTGGATACCTGGACTGGACACATGATAACAACTATTGAATTGTTGTTTTATTTCTATTTCCATCAGGGGAAGAGTAAGATAATTCCCTGCTTCAACCCCAACACCCTGCTGCCAGGTGAGCAGAAAACACTCATCATAAATATATGAAGCTTTGTGGGGGGGGGGGGATTCATGCCCTAATTGTTAAAAAACACCCTTTTAAATGTCAAAACATACAGAAAATGCATTTTAAATGCCTAAATGTGCACTAATGATCCTTTTGAAGATCTAAACATGCACTAATATTCCATTTTTAAATGTCTAAACATGCACTAATTGTAATAACATACAATTCTTTTTGTCCCCTGCTTCAAAAAAAATCTGTGTGTGCCACTGGTAGCTTCAGTTATTCTAGAGAAAAATCTTCTGCAAATGAAACAAGAAGGAAAAAATGACTCTTTGCTCATCTCTTATGTTCAGAGTGAATTATGATCTATGACGAAAAGTAGAGAAACTGTTAATTTAGTTGTAATGAGCCCAAAATAAGTTGGGAACCACACAGTTAGAAACTTTACAAAGTCAAACTCAGTGTTGTCGCTTGTGTCTTTGTATCACATTCAAATGTTGAATGTGCCCTCAGACCCGTTATTGAGAGACTACTGGGTGTATGAAGGATCTCTGACCACACCACCTTGCAGTGAGAATGGGACCTGGATCCTCTACCGCTACCCACTCACCATCTCACAGCTACAGGTAAAAAATAAAAGCATGGTGCACTTAAGGCTCCTTGAAACATTTTCTCTTCTTTAACAGAAAATAAACATTTATTATAGAATTCTTCTTCCATCCCTGTCCTGCAATATTTAAACCTGCTTTAAGCATCGTATTTTCTCATCAATCAACGAAGTGACTGGAATGTGAAAGCTGCTGCTCATAGTGAAACCCCACAGAGAACAGGAGTGTTTCATAACTGCTGTCATCATTACCTGCTGCTAAACCAGGTCACTGTGTTCTCTGATGCTCTTTATAGCAGAAAAATGGAAGGATAACGCTGACGCTGAATAAACGGAAACAAACATCTGCTGTTTTAACCTTCCCCATTCACAGAGGTCAGAGGTCAGGGTCAGACACTCTGGATCCTCAAGTGAAGGGAGGTTTTTGCTGTACCGTAGCAGCTAGTATCAAGTGTGTATTAAGAATGGGAAGATAATGCAGAAGTGACAAAAAATAGGACTTCACTGTGTCAGAGTAGAAAATGATGAAAACAATGTAAACATTGTAATAATTGTAATTGTAATAATAACAATTTTGTGGCTCCTCCCTGTGAAGAGGTCTGTGGAAAAGGCCTTTTCCACAATTTTAATGAAAATTAATAACAAATTTAAACACTGCTATTGGTCCCTTATGGCCCCACTTCTTTTGAATGTATTGTATTTTAACTAGTGATGTACTATGTGTGTGTAGTAGGCATAAAGCCCAAAATCACAAATCACAGATTCGCCCCAATGGGCTTTGCAGTTTACAGCAACACAACATCCCCTGTCCTTAGACCCTTACTTCAGACAAGGAAAAAAATCAAAAAAAGAGGGTTAACAAGGTTATATAATAATTCAGGTGTTCAGATTGACATCAGGACAACTTCAGGAGTACTAGTGAGTAAAGAAGTGAGCAGTAAAAGTGGTTTGGTCAAGAATCACCAAGAGCTTCATCATCAAGTGACTGTTTTATACTTGTGCAGTCACCTGATAAATAAAACTGGAAAAGTATGTTCTTGGGAAGTACGTGACTCAGTTTCTCCATGTCTCATTTAATCAATAAGTCCACACAGGAGCCACTAACCTGCTGCTAACCGGCTCTGCGGCATTCACCATAGCACACGAAGCCTTTTGCACCTGCTGCCAATCAACGAGTCTGTCATCGTGCCGTTAATAAGTTAAAACTTAAGCCTTCGCCTGGCTCATGGCTCTGTTCGAGCAGATATAAAGTTATAAAGGACGATGCTGACGTTTCGTTCAGCCTTTTTTTTTCTTTCAGCCATCTGCGCTGCCCTCTGGCCTGCTGCCCCTTTGAAATGCTAATGGTGAAGTTATTTCCAGTCTTACAAAACATTTACAAAACTAAATTGTAAATATTTTATCCATTGAGCCCTGAAGGTTTCTCACTGACTTCACATTTCTGTGAATAAATATGAACTTATCCATTTTTTTTCTTCTTCTTGTATTATTGTTTTTTGCTCCTTTTTCTGGATTTTGATTATGGGAAAAAATAAAAATAAATAAAAATACAAAAATAAAATAC
Organism: Lepturacanthus savala; assembly: GCA_030544235.1. Lineage (NCBI taxonomy): Eukaryota > Metazoa > Chordata > Actinopteri > Scombriformes > Trichiuridae > Lepturacanthus > Lepturacanthus savala. The sequence continues at coordinate 15,660,781 of CM060461.1, forward strand.
ATTGTTTTTCCAGAAGGACACATAATGGTATCAACTACAGGTTTAGGGAAAGAAGACAAAGGAAATGAAGAGCAGAGTCCGTTCTGATTTCTTATTCCTGTCCCACTTTTTGTGTCGACCGTGTTTCCAGTGAAGACAGAAGAAGTGTTTCACCACAGCAGATCCTGTTCCCCTAGAACACACACACACACACACACACACACCAAACATCCATTATTGACTGTTCAAGCACCAAGAGTGTGTGCGTTCACATATGTGCATGCATTCATGCATGTGAGTGTGTAAAACAGTTACCATGCCAACTGGTTTTGAACTTCGACGGGGCGGTAAATCCTCCTTCCGTGAGCTAACAGTCCGATAGCTTGGGAAACTGTTGTTATGTTTGTTTTGTTGCTCAGGCAGGAACGGGAAGTCGGATTTGTGATCTTTTGCTTCGCAGCATGAAAAAAAAACAATGCTATGCTACGATTATTGAAGCCTTATTATTGTACTCGCTCCATATACCTAAGTCATGGTTATCCAATTTACTCTGTCTAAGCATAGTGCCATCTAGTGGTCACATTTCATATTTCCTTGAAATTCTGCTTAAAATTGTAGAGATGGCAGGCTGGTGTTGGAACAGGTTGGGGATTTACACACAAAAAATACTACATAATTTGGAGATTCATCCAGATTTAAAACAATAGATTTAGTATTACATTTAGTTGACATAAATCTTGTTTGTGTTAATAATGTGTGTGTGGGTGGGTTGGGCTAACAGCGGACTGGTTGTGAGCCGGTGTGGTCAGAATATTCCTGGTGGATTTTAGTGTCCCACTCTGCCCCCGGCCTTGTTCCTCCATCATTAGGGAATCCACATGGGTCCCAGATTTTTTCTCACAGACCCCAGATGAAAACTCACCTGAAAGCTGTCGTGCAAATATTTCAAGTCATATAATGTACCTGAGTGAGTTAAAACGATCAAAGACCCACACTGTATAAAAGACGCCTGCCAGCAGTCCCATTCATGGCAAAGTGTCTTAATTCAATGGGATCTTTTGTCATGCAAACTAAAACACTGAGATACTGAGTCAGTTGTGTGCCTCGGGATGTGAAGCTGTGACCCAGTTCGCTCCTCTAAAATTAAAAACTCTCCCTCTATGTCCCTGCAGATCGAGGAGTTCCGGAGGCTGCGGTCCCATTACAAAGGGGCGGAGCTGCTCGAAGGAAACGACGGGTTGCTGAGCGACAACTTCCGTCCCACTCAGCCACTCAGTGACCGCACAGTTCGCGCCGCCTTCCAGTGACCCTCACCCTGCCGCCGCCAACTCAGACACACGACGGACCTACAGACACAAGCATTGAAGGGAAGAGTGCACCAGTGAGTTAAAATCCAGCATGCAAACTCTTTGTTGAGGGAGAACTTCTGTTTAATAATAATCATCAATTTCATTTAAAGGTGCACCCAACAGAGAGTTAAAAACATTAGAAATACACAAGCTATAAAATCGAAGCGCATGAAGAACGGTTGAAATCACGGGGAGTTTAATTTGAGGAAATTTGATGAGAACCGGGATTTTTTTTTTCGGCCAGGCAGCGGTAAGGAAGTAGGGTGGGAGGTTGGAACTGGGTTTACTTGAAAGGTAAATCTGGGTGTCATCCGCATAACAGTGGAAGTTGAGGCCGTGTTTACAGAAGATATTGTAGAAAGGAAGAAGGTAGATGGTAAAGAGGAGGGGCCCCAGAACTGAGCCCTGGCTCCCACCTGAAATGACAGCAGAAGGTTGGGATATGTAGGATTTGAGATGAATAAATTGAGACTCACCACCACCAAGCTACTATTACTATTTACTTTTAACTGTATCAAAGGCAGACTTCAGGGTTGTACAGCTCTGATCGATCTGATCGGGTTTATGTGATTGGTCTGATCGTGACATCAGGTTCTGTTTTTGCAGATTACTCCACCCTGACAGGAAAGTAACAGTAAGGTTGTGCCCATAAAACAGAAGCTGAAAGAAGCTGAAATGCTGGCCCCTCTGACCAGCACCTGCTCTACTTTTTAACAAACCCTGTATTTTTAGTCAGTTCAGCACATTTCCTTAAAATAGGACGCTGTCCCTGAGGTATTTGGGTCCTCTGAAACCATATAGTATAATGGTTCAAACCCTGGAAGAACTAACCCAGTTCACTTACTAATCTGGGACTAGCCTATATACAGTATGTAGAATATGGATGGATCCTGGATTTCATTTAGCAGGACTATAGCAGGGAGGCAGGACTTTTGGAGCTTAGGAGAAAAGGGCCTGAATGCTCTGGGTATGAGTGTTATTAAATGTTGTATGGAAGGGAGGGTCATGAAGTTAATATTCTGACCCTGGTGTCATCAGTGGATGTTAAATAAGTCATATTTGTGTCAGTCCAGATGTTAAAGGAATGCAGCAGCTGGCTTCACTAAATCATTTACCCGTTCAGCTTTTATAGCTTCCGTCTTTAAGGAGTACTCCGATGTTTTAGTACATTGCATTTCCAGCATGTTGGGGAGACAAAAGACAGATGATAAACAATGGTATCCTGACTTTAAAGGTCCCAGATCATGCAAAAAGCCTCATGTTCTTTACTCTAGATAAGGTCCAGGGTTTTTATTAAGACTGTCCCTTAAATCAGAAAAATACCTGCCTGGATTCAGAAACTTTGAGGTTTCACGGTTCAGTACTTGTCAGTAGTTCCTTGACTTTGTGATGTCATGCAGCAGCTCCCTCCACCTATAGAGACTCCTAACGTTCCCTACCATCACATCCACTTTTTTAAAATGTAAAAATCAGATATCCACTTGATGATTAACTCGAGACTTAAGACTTATGAAGCCTCATATAAATTTCAGATACACAGGCGGTCATGATGTTTTAGGAGTTTGGATCACATAAAAAACTAATACAGTTTTGTGAACCTGGCTTCATTCTAATTCTTATTTGAAAGACACAGGCCTGAGAGTAGCATGACTGGACTGAAGAGTGAAAAACAGAGAGAGGTAAGAAGTGTGTGGAGAGGAGGGAGATAGAGGGGAGCTGTGGTGGAGAATGCCAGAGGGATGAAAGTGGAGGAGACAGAGGGCGGACAGGGGAGAAAAAAAAGAGAGAGAACAGAGGACTATTGTTTATAGAGTAAATGGATACTGATGAGGTTCAGCGCAAACCCACCTGAAACCAGACCTGTGAAGGAGAGAAGAGGCTCATAAGGCTCAATACTGCAAAGGGTTGAAAGATAAAGTGGCTAAAGAAAATGAATAAAAAGCAGATGTGTCAAGGAAACTTATACACTTAGTAGACTTTACTAGAGTAATTATACTCTACTCTGCTCTAAAAACATCTACATATAAAAACATCCTTCTTATTCCTATTTTATTCTTGTTTTATTGACAGCTGATCAGCCAAAAAGTGATTTTCTGCCAGGAAGTGCATTGATTAGCCTGCTCTGTGCCCTAAATTATAATTTACAACTAATCCAGCCCTTTTTAAAAATACATTTAAAAGGACAATACAGTGCATAAAACCCAATCACTTTCCCAAAAAGTGATTACAGTTTATACATTAGTAGTTAAAGCTTGTTTTTGCCCCAAAATCACTTGTTCTCATTCTTTTGTATTATATATAGAGAGATAAATATAAAGATAAATAAAATAATAATATAATTTAATATAAAATAAATAGATTTTAGCTCACTCACTATTACCTGTTCAAATGCTAGGGACAGCACAACACATGAACTGCAATAATTGCAATATTGCAATTATTTACTCTAGTATCTATAATTCTAACTGAGCCTTGAAAACTATTGACACCTTTGTCTGAAACAAAATACATAGATGGCATCCTGCTACCTGCATGAGTCTGCTGTGACCTGCATGTCTGGCCAGCATGGAAATAAAGCAGCTGAGCTGCTGAAAAGAGCAAATATTGTTGTGGAAATAAAGAACCTCTGATTCAGCCAAAGAGCTGAGAGAGAGAGAGAGAGAGAGAGAGAGAGAGAGAGAGAGAGAGAGAGAGAGAGTCCTTTCATTTCATAATGAATCCCTGGAGCTTTAGGCTGTGATTTGTGGTTATTCATCAGGTCATTGGTGCAACATTTTACTGACACAATTCAGTACAAAAAAAAAAAAAAAAAAAAAGGAAAACATGAAATACAACATGAAATGAAATAGTAGGTAAACACAGGGTTACCAGTGATACTTATTAAAGTTCCATTCAGGTCCAAAAGAGCAGGAATGTCTTTAGAGGGAAACATTTACAGTAAATTCCATTTCCAAAATCCCATGGAGGGCCATGTAATGAAAAAAAATCCACAATGAAAAAAAAAAAAATGTTTTCTTTTTTTTAAACTTGGATGCGATTTTGCGACAAATTCAATTTTGTCGCTGTTTTGCGAAAATTCGCCAGATTGCGTCATTGCGTCCCCGACTGTTTTGTTTTCTCTCATCATCCGTGTGTGTGATCACCACTGTCACTGCGTTGTCCAGCTCTGAAAGTCCGAAGCTCCGCCGTCATTTCTGGGATGTGGCTCCGTTGTCCGTTGAAGTCCGTTGAAAAGTAAAAGACTGGCGATAAGTGAATTTCTCGTTGTCATGGAGACGCAGAGCGAATCTCAACGCTGACTGGTTGTCGCGCTACGAATTCGCCTGAAAAGTTCAATATTTTCAACTTGATGTGACAGGCGAATTTCGCGTCCATCGCGTCGCGAAAAATCGCGTCTTCCCATTGACTTAACATGTAATCTCGTCGCGCTGTCGTGCGAATTTTTGTCCGGTGTGAACATCCCTTAAGACCACATATTCATTCCGTTGTGGTCTGACATCCTCTGTAATTTAGCTGAAACCGAGCTGAACACAAGCCGTTCAAAAAGGGCTCTTGTTGTGATGTCACAACCGGAGTGGGAGTTAATTGTAATAGTTAATAGTTAATACTACTCCTCTTGTACTTGACTTCTGTTTCTCTGAATGACCCCACCTCTCTGAGGGGTGGGCCAATCACAACAGAGTGGGTGTTTCAGTACAGAGGGGACGGACGGAAACATTTTTTTTTTCAGAATGAGTGTGTGAGAAGGCAGACTGCGTTGCTGCTACAAGTCTAACTAGATACTTTTGGACCACAAAAGGATCCATATTTTTTGGAGATATGGGAAAACAGGGCCCCTTTAAGAGGAACGATGTCTGAACCACTTCACCACATCTGAAAGTTGACATTTAACATATCTGCAGTTTGTTTTACTCTAAGATTGAGCTGAACTGAGCTGCATTTAGGAGCTGCCGACAATTATCTACAACGCTGCTAAATCGGTTTGCAGAAAGAAGCATTTTTAGAAGAAATAATTGCAGCTCATATCATTATGCTGGTGGAGTAAAAATTCTCATACAGTGGTAATTCAGAGGATCAGGCTGATAGAACAAAATAAATCATTTCCTATATTAAAATGTGATATCAATTCATTACATCATTGGTCTGTTGATTTGACTGATGACCCACCAGCGCAGCATGAAACGATCCCGCAGATGGAACAACCATTTGCATTATTTTACAGAGAACGCTTCAATACTTTTTTATTATCAGAAACTTCAATTTTATTACATTTTCTTTTGTTTTGTAACTTGAATTTTTAAAATTTTTTCCCCCCAGTATGACGTAACTTTGGGCTCATAAAGCCAGAAGTTTTAACATAGAACATTAAAATCCCAGCACTGTAATTCGACAGAGCAGGAACAGGAACACGGGTGCAATAAAAGCCCATAAATAAAAGCCCACCCTCCCATTTCCCTTGTTTCTAAAAGTCTCTTTCTGTGCTGCACATCTGGTTTTACTTTCTGTTAATCTCATCCATATTTTCTTCTCTTTACAGGAGGGGAAGAAAGGAGAAGGAGAGTGGATGTGGTTATAGATCCGCTGCAGATCGTAGTTGGATGAAGAAACCATTGATGTCAGAGCTTCATTGAGTGCGATCTGTGCTGCTCTCTCTCTCTCTCTCTCTCTCTCTCTCTCTCTCTCTCTCTTCTCTCTGCTTCTACTGTAGATGTTTATGTGTTTGTGTGAATGTGGCGTTCACTGTCTGCTTGACCCCTCTCTCTCTCCCTCCTCTCTTTTTCTGTGTGTGTGTGGCCTGCATCAGATGAAGTTAAGCTTTAACGGCCCTGTCTCTTCTACCGCCACCGACTTTTCACCTCAATGAGCCAACTCCTAATATTCACATAACAGTAGATTGAAATTAATTCAACTCAATCTCTCGGATATTGGAGTTTAAAAAATGGTGGATTGAAAATAAATTCATCTCATTAATTCCACTCAATCTCCCGGAAATTTGGGCAAAAAATGGATTTATTATCTACTGTCTTAAATATGTGCTGCTTTAAAAAGAAATGATCATTTGAAATCACAGTAACACAAGGAGGAACCTTTGGCTTGACTAGCTTTGATATTTTGTTTAACACTTTCTAATAACCCCCTATAAAGGGTTAATAGATATCTTATTAAACATTAGTTAATAGTTATTTTATTAATTTTTTTATTTGTTAATGGTTAATAATCAGTTTGTAAACCATCTATAAACATATTTCAGATGCTATTAGGAAGTTGCAACTGATGTTAAATGCTTAAATAAATAAATAAATGTAAGAAATAAATTTACAAAGTATTATTTATCTATCTAATGATCATAGATGCTCTCAATTTCTCATTCAACTATTAACATTCCATTGGCCAGCAGGAGCCACTAACAGATGATAAAAAAACTAGAACATGAAAAACAAAGCCTCCTCTTGACGATAATAATAAAAACTATTTTAATTTTAATTATTTCCCAGACTACAAGGCTGCTGACTGTCTTAGATTACTCCCTTAGACCCTGTTCTGCAGCATTTAGCTTCACCCCAATGGCATTTATATATCAGGTTCATAATTAACAAAATAAAAATATTATATGTTTTGTTTAACAAGATTATAACAAATGAGACAATGAGACACATAACATGAATACCTCTTCTTATTAAATATCTGTCTCATCAGCGTCTCTTTATTAAAATCAAACATCTTGTTTTAGCACTGTCAGAATAACTTTTCTCACAGACTAACTTACATTTTGTCTGCAAAAGTGATCCCGACATGTTGATGTACACACTGGGTAAAGATGCAAACACACATTACACAGTCTCAGTTGAACCTTTTGGTGTGTGTGTGTTCTTGTGTGTTTGTGTGTGTGTGTGTGTGTGTGTGTGTGTGTGTGTGTGTGTAGTCTTTTAAAGGTACATTTTCTGAAAAAAACTGAGCTGAAATAAACTGTGAGGGCTGATGACTGTTACTGTTAAAGCAACAATAAACTACAACACTGACTTCCTAAACACTGAGCTAGTGTTTGTTCCTACAGTGAACAGCAGCAGCAAGAGGAAATGTGTTTTATGCTTTGTATTGTCCTTTTTTAAAGGTATTTTAATAGGGGAAAAATAACTGAATTTGGTTATAATTTAGGGCACAGAGCAGGTCAGACAATGCTGTTTCTGCCAGAAAATCACTTTTTTCTCACTAGAGGCAATTTTTTCCCATTAACAGTAAAAAAAGGAGTTTTTCCTTGTACATTGTCAGGGTCTAAGGTCAGGGGATGTTGTATTGCAATCGAATTAAATTAAATTGAATATTATAGGAGATGACATTGGAATTCCAAAAAGATCCAAAAAATGGCACAAATGCAGCTATATGCATTTACTCAGCCAAGGTTATTGAAACATATTGAAACACACAAGGCTTTTAAAATACATCAGTAAGCAACACTGGTGCAATGGGGACATACGTCTTCATCAGCCTTAATCTGACTCAACAATACACACATGCTGCCAGAAGTAGCACCACATTTTAATTAATCCACATCTGAAAATAGTTACCAACAAATGCATTATTTCTACCTTTTTGAACCTGTTGACAGACAACACAGAGTAACACATTGTTTTTTGTCTTTGCATGGGAAAGAATATAAGACCAGACTTATCTGAGTAAATATGGCTGTGTTCATTTAGCTGTAAATCAAACAGACTTCAAATTCTTTATTTAACAAGGTGTGGTTGTTTTCAGGACAACTTGACAAGTCTGATGTTTGTTGTGTTTAGTTTACTGGGAAATTCAAGTGTTTTTCTGTGGGGTATTGGATTTCTGACAGTTTCTGCTATCTCAGTTACAGACACACGGGTCTTAATACACAACTTTACATTGACTATGAGAATAGCATGAGACGTCTCACATTTAAATATGTTCATTCTCATATTTATACATTTTCCCTCACATATTCATATATATGTAAAAGTATGTATGTATGTTGAATATGTATGTAAGAGAATAATGTATATGTATGAGAATGAAAATATATGTATGTGAGAGGAGAAAAAAAGAGGAGAGATGAGAGGGCCTGAATGAAAAATGTCCTGTATGGCCCCTCATTTTAACTACCAACATTAGGCCATGATCAAATCATCATTATCATCTGCACAAATTATATATATATATATATATATATATATATATATATATATATATATATATATATATATATATATATATATATATATATATATATATATATATATATATATATATATATATATATATATATATATATATATATACACCTAAACATCTTAGAACTCTGCTCATGAACTCATGCAGGACTTTTACTTTGAATGGAGTATTTTTTATGTTGCTTTATTGGTAAGTATATGAGTACTATATGAGAACTTCTTCCACCATCAGGAGGTTGTAATCTACATTTCATCCTGTATTCACTTTGTGATTCTGGAACTTCTTATAAGTGACTTGTTTCCTTTCCTTCCTCTGTGATTTATTTACACAAGTTCTGAGGATGAAATGATCAATATATAACTCTGCTGCCCTCTGGTGTTAGAGACAGGCATCACCGCACACAGCTCACACACACCGCGACCTCTGACCCTGATCTCCAAGTCAATCAGTACTAAACTGTATGGTTTACGTTAATTTGAGTTAGACTTTTAAAGATCCAACCTCTGGACATCCATGTTGATACCCTGTAAATATGAAGATGGAATCAAGCAGTATTGCTGCCTTTATACGGAGGTTTGTTTTTTTGTGCTGTTTGTCTGTTTCATCAGAAAGACTCAGAAAAAAAGAGTCCATTCAAGTTGGAACCTGTTCAAATTTTTGGGGCAGATCTCACTCAGGGAATTTGCACAATGATTGTTTTAGTGTTTTAGTGGCTATTAGTGGCTCCTGAGGGTCAGTGGAATGTTAATAGCTGAATGAGCAGTGGCCAGAAAATCCATCCTAACAGTTTTTGAAATACAGCCACATATTGGTTGTGTTGCACATGTGCAGTAAATTACTCTAATAATTAGCTGCTAGTTTTGTCTACTCAGACAGGTAGGGCACACAGACTTAGATGAAAGCAGACGCCTACTGCTGCTAGAAATTAGGGTTGAATCAATAGAGTAAATTTGTCCACCTTAAAACAAAAATATTGGCCTTAAAGCCCAGAGTTGAAGAAAGTCTGGCTCTGGTTATCACAGCTTTTTATTTATTTTTAGTTTTTACTGCATGTTAGAGTCCTTAAGGACCGAAAGGACGATCATGTTGATTTCCATTTTTTGGTTTTTGTAAAATATTTTACTATCAGCTTCATTCCTGACACATTTTAATTTCCACTTTGTTTTACACAGTTTTGCTGTTATTGCTTTTAATGAAAAAAGACAAAGAATTATTTACTTTTTATAGAAAGTTACAAGAGTCTGGAATATGTGAATGGTTAACAATTAAATTTACTCTGATGCTTAACTACCAAAAAAAGTACATAGAGGACATAGAGGAGCGAGGACAGAGTAGGATGGAGGTGCTGTGTGTTCTTTTACCACTGGAGGGCAGTGTGTACCTGCTCACACACACACACACACACACACACACACACACACACACACACACACACACACACACACACACACACACACACACACACACACATACACACAGAGGCAGCCTGCACTGTAATGTGAAAGCAAGCTGTGGATTGAAGGGAGAGAGAGAGAGAGAAAAAAAATGAGACAAGATGCAATTAAACAGAAGAAACCCTTTTTCATGAAGGAGTCTGTGAGTGTCCTAAACATTTGTATTTTACATACAGAGAAAGATTTAGTTTGCACTAAAGCTCTCAATCAGGGACATTAGGGAACAGCAGAGTGGCTGCAGGGAATGGAAATAATTGATCTTTCTTAAGTCTGTACTGACACCTGAACTGCAGCACTAGCACCTTGTATTGTTAGCACTGATGTAACTATATCTCCAGGTGTGTGTGTGTGTGTGAAATGCAAATGATGAGCACAACGCAAGAACTGTCTTCGGGCTGTGTGTGTGATACAGCTGTTACTTACCCCCGCACCCACCGATGACTTATTTCGGATGAAAATTGTACAAGTCATATACAAACCACTTGAGATTCATGCAAACTGTGAGTGTCCCCTCACCTCCGGATCAGTCACCGCTCTACATCAGTGCAGCAGATAGAATTGATGAATTGATTAGTAGTCATTACTCCTGCTTGTGTCAATCAGGCCAGTAACGATCCTGATGAGGATGAGCACAGGAAAAACACTCATTAGTGCATCACAAACGACTCTCGCAGCTCAGTAATCAAGAATAAAGTTTGTTCTTCCTGATTTTCCTTAGTATTTGTTAGTGCATTGTTAATTATCGTTTATTCTTGTGTCAGGTAATGTTGTGTTTTCTTGGACCCCCAATTGCAAAAAACCTAAACCAGGGGAGTCAAACTCAATTTAGTTCATGGGTCACATACGGCTCAATTTGATCCCAAGTGGGCCAGACCAGTAAAAATGATTGTATAAATAACACCTAGAAATGTCTCGCCTCCTTTTTATGTAAAAATATACATTATAAACATTTAAACCATGGATTAACCTTCCATTTAGAAAACAGGAGCGTTGAAATGAGATAAAAAAGTACAATTTCAACAATATGATTTCTCAGTTATTCCATATTCAGTCTCTACTGTTGCATTGCGAACAATATTTCCATTTTTAAGCAGCGGGTGAAGTTATCTCCTGCCTTACAAATCATTTACAAATCAGAACGGTAAATATTTGATCCCTTGAGCCCTGGATGATCTCACTGACTTCACATTTCTGTGAAGAAGCAGGTTTTAGTCTATTTATACAGTCATCCCAAGAGCTTGAACGAACCCTTTACCGGTCCGGTTCTGGCCCCAGATCACATGTTTGATACCCCCAGCCTTTAAATCACTGGACAATTTTGGCCGTTTAAGTGTTTTTTCTTGCGTTTCTCAAAAGTAAAAGCTATAGCTCCTATTTATTAATATCCCATTGGAGACATGATACCATTTTATGAAAGATATGACTTTCAACACCTATGTTAAAGTAGCATTTATCTTTTATTGCTGGGAGCAGAAATTCAAAAGCAAAACATCACATATCACAAATGTTTGATATGTTGTGGCCTTCTGATGTTGTTACAATGAATAGTGCAGGCCCCTAGGAACATCGACGGGTGTTGAAGTCAACTTTATTAGTGGCCAAACTGTTGAACTACAACTATAGCGTCCGTCACATGATGCTATTGGGCCCAAAAAGCAGATTCCTCAGATGCAATCATGTGAAAAGAGGCGTTTGTAGAATGGTGGATATATTTTTCACTATCATCCTTTAATCTGTTCAGTCTGAAGTCTAGAAGAGTTGCACAATTGAATTATTTTAACCTCATTTAAGTGAGCCGGAGGGTTAAAGTCTCTGATGCTCTTTGGGCCCGGTGGAAAACCAAGAAGTCAAAATTCTTTTGGCTTCATGTTCCACTGAGCAACTCTCACAAGAATGAATGGGGCCCCGCCTCTGACGTTATATCCATAAATTATCACCGATGCATTGTGACATGCAGAAGCTGTTCCACTACAAAGGAGAGCTGCATTTTCCGGAGGGCGTGTTCTTGATGAAATGTGAGCGGTGCAGGTTTGTTAGCATCTCAAAACTTTCGTATATTTAGAAATCCCCAGATGATCAGAGATTATCATCTGGTTCCTCAAGACTACACATTTGGTCCTAATTTGGAGTTTGGGATGGTGCTAAATGGAATATCTTGATCACGTAACATATTACAGTTCGTGCTGAGAAATATGAATGTTGCTCCCAAGTCTGTAAACACCCTGATCACCGAAGTCTTCCTCTGGAGACATGAATAATAATACAAAATGTAGCTAGAAGGGCAATCGGACAGGAGCCTGGTTAAAACCCTCCTGATCCCATTTACTGCGTATCAGTGTGGACTTCTCTCTATTTACAACAATTTCCAGAAATTGCAAAGTAATCAGGCCAATCAGGGACAGTGTTGTAGTCTCTTGCAAAATATTAATGGCTGCTATCGAAGCAACAAACTCTATGGCGTTTATAGCCATTACCAGTATACACTAGCTGTTTCTCTAAGGAAAATATGTGCTCTACGTTCTCCTGACTGGAAAAGTGTTTTATCCACTTGCTCCTCTGATTGGCTGAAGGAGCGACTAAAATCAACTTGCGAATGTGACTATGTTGCTTGTGTGACTAAACAGATGGTTGAAGGACCACTGTAACAAAAGTGTTGTTAAGTACATTGATGACCATGATCCAATCTGAGCTAACACAAGGTTTAAAAAAATACATATCTTTAGAGACTTCAAAGACATTTAACAATTACGAGCTTAGTTACAAATAAATGCAAGGGCCAAGGTGTGCAGTATCACCACGATGGAAAGTTGTACATTATTATGTGTGGTTAATTAAAGCAGCTGTCATAAAAGCTTTAGAAATAAACAGCATGAAAGAGGCAGGGTTTGGAGTAATGACTGCTCATCAGTGCAGCACTGACTTTATTCTCAAACACATTATTAGAATCTAAAAATAAGAAAATCTTCATGGTTGTTGTTGCCCAGAGTCCTTTCATCTGCCAAAAAACACATGAATACAAAGAGATACAGAGCGAGAGATACGTCTCTCATCATTATCATCATCGTCATTAACACTAAAACAAAACTTGATTTGATTAAAAAAACAACATTAAAACAGCCAACCCAGCAACAGTTATAGTTTCTTAAATAGCCTCTGTGTACAGAGAATTAGACAAAAGAGACCATGCAAACCAATCAGCCGCTCCGCTTTCTCATTAACACTTCACACACACTCACACAGTTTGGATCCAAATCAATATTATCAACAGACATATGCCAGGAGGAGGAGCTGTCATCGTACAAAGGAGGATTTTTGTTTCTTTTCTTTTTTTTTTCCCCAACAAAGACTTGTTTGACATTTCATCATTTCAAGGACTAAAATACATTTGGATTTTTTACCCTGCAGATCTGAGCGTCACTGCGAGAGAACAATGAAAGTTCTTTAATCGCCTGGTTAAAAGGCAACAAACAGCTTCAGGTGCCGTTCCACCTCTTTCTCTTATTTTTCTTTAACTGAATGAAGCTGAGTGAATTCAGTCATTGTCACGCTGTTCGGAATCTGAATTTCTGTCTCTGCAGACAGCGTGGGACTTTAGTTCAAACTGCACAAGGGGGGCATTAAGTCTTATATCCATATTATTAAAGTGTGTGTGTGTGTGTGTGCATGCATCTGTGTGTGTGTGTGGGGGGGGGGGGGGGGACGTGTTGTATTTGGTTATCAACCTTTTGTTGTGTGCTGCGCTCTTTTGACTTTGGCTGCAGAAGGATACAGCGACTATGACGTCAAAGAAAAGAAATCAGTTGGCTTTAAATCAACAGCTCAAACAGTTACGTTACAGTATTATACACTTGCTCTTCAGAGCCTTTTGGAACTGGTGTTAACACCATTTTACACTCATTTTACCACCAGGAGGTATAAAGATTTTTTTTTCTGGGCAGTTAGACAGAACATCCCTTTTTCTAAGGGCTCCTGTAGTTTACAGTTCTCACTATGGAAGTAAATCTTTCACCAGATTCTGAAATTATAAAGCCATTGAATTTCTGAATAGAAATAATGAATCTTTTGAAAATGAAATGATGTGTCTGAATGTTTAGAGAATTTTACTCTTCAATAACACTTTTCACTGTTATTTTTGTATTTTGTTTGCAAATTCAGAATAAACAAATTAAAAGTTAAAAAATCCAATTTAAAGTACATTCAAGTAGCTCAAATTCAGATCCTAAAATTCAACTTGAATATAACATTTTTAAAACTTTTCCTTTTTTATTCTGAATTTGTGAACTTTGGACTTCAGTTATTGAGAAATTGAATTTTAATTCAGAAAATTCAAATACACAATTTCAATGCAAAAACATTCAGTGGTAGAAATTTCATGGGTTTTAAATTTCAGATTCTGCAGACTTACTTCCATATAGTACATTTATCATAATGGTTCACAGTGCAGGAGCTGCCCACCTCTCCTCACTGGAACACTTTTTGTTGCAGTAACTTTGCAGTAATCAGTAGAAAAAACACAGAAACAAGTCCAACCAATCTACATGCAGGAGCTGGAAGGTTTACTTCCCCGTTTTAAACACTGTCCTGTTGTAGTAATGTCACAGAGAAATGTCCCATTATTTTCCTGATTGTTACTGCCGTCTTTATTTAACACACACCACTGAAACCTGTATGTATAATTTAAGTTGCGGTTTTGTCAGAAGTGCTGAACTGCAGTTTGGTTCAGGTTGTGGTGGCTTGTGTCAGGTTGAGGTGATGCTGGAGGGTCCGCAGTGTGGCAGTAGAAGGGCTTGGTTGATGTTTGGTGTCACGATGTCCTGAGATTAGCTCAGATACAAAGGTTTGTCTCTCTGAAGACCTCTGGAAGAGGAGAGAGGAAACAGACGATAAAGTCAGTGAATCACACAAATAGGTCTTTGTCCAACGTATGTTTTATACTGACAGACTGTGATAAAAGAATCCTGAGCTTTGTCTAACATGTAAACATTGTGTCATTAGTTGCGTCCTGGGTAGAAACAGAAAAGTTCTGGGAAAACAGACATGAAGATTTGGTAAAAGCCTCTTTTACGTAGCCGTATTTGCAAACAAATAGTATTAACATTCAAACCAATAAGTCAATTGAAACTAAAAACAAAAAGTCAAAACAAAATTCCATATAAAAACTAATGAAATCTCAAACTACAACTTACAACTTCCACTGATACTGTAAGGAAGCCTGGCATGTCTAAAATCACACATGGAGCATCACTGCACCGGCTTTGTCACGTTCAGTGTAAAAAGGCAAAGGTGTTATAATGAGGAATATCTGTGTTAAAGGGGCTACAGGCATTTAAAACTTGAAAAAAATAAATTATTTAAAGCTGCAGTGCAGCTCTTCATCAAAAACATTATGAGTCAAACCCTGATACCTACCCGTTGCCATGGTAATCAGTGCTCCAGTCCAGAGAGGGGTGGTGGTTGGGCGTATGTCGACCCAACTGGTGGTAGTCCACTGATGATGACATCACTGGTCCATTATTAATCATACCTGCTCCTCCCATTGGCTGGTAGTCAGACTGGAGGGAGAGGGGGTAGCCCTGGATAAAAAACAATGCAAAAAAGTTGGTGATTAAAAGTTGTCTCATAAATTCTTCATTAGAGTTTTTCTGGAAGAAAATCTACATATGCAGATGATGCTGTGAACATCCAGAACAATAATATTTTTCTACTAAATGCATCCTTGTAAAAATGTGTTTCTGACAGTGAAATTAATCTAATGATAATAAACAGATTTTACTTTCTTTTTGTCATATCAGAGATTCTACAGCACGTTTCTAACATTTTCTCTTTTCATTATAGTTTTGAGCGGGTTTAAATGTTAGGGTTTAAATGGCGCCACAATGATGCTAGTTTATTTCCCTTTGGCCTGCAGCAGTCTGCTAACAGATGACGGTTGTTTTTTGCAAACCAACTTTTAGCATTAGAAAACAGTCTCTGATTACCAGAGATATAAACGAAGTAATGAAAGAAACTACAGTGTAATGCAGACAGAGATCAGTTGCAGGTTCATCAGCAGTAATTACAGTTTAGAGTGTGTTGCCGATTTTATCATCTGTCAGGAGAAGGAGGAGGAGGAGAAAACTGTGGGTAAAAAAAGGTAAGAGAGGAGCAAGAGAGGGAAGAGAGGAAAAGGAGCTCCAACCTTAAGATACTTGAGAATAGATGGAAAGAGGAAAATGAGCGAATGCAATGACAACGTGCAGGAGTTTGTGTGTGTGTGAGAAAGAGCGAGAGAGACACAGAGAGAGCAAGATAGGCTGAAAGGGAAGTTAATCTGAGTGTTGTGAGTGAAAGAGGAGAAAGAGGAGGACAGCAGGTGGTTGGGTTCTCCCCCCTCGCCTCCCCCTCTTCTCCTCTACCTCACCTATTCATCCATTGTTGAGCAAATTCTTCTCCTTCACAAAGACCCCATCTGCCTCTTTTGTCTCTCTCTCTCTCTCTCTCTCTCTCTCTCTCTCTCTCTCTCTCTCCCTCCCTTCCCCCATCATTTCTCACTCTTCACTCGGAGGAAAAAAAGTTTGCAGCTCTGTCTGTGTCCTCTCCTTTTTTCCTTCACTTTTTCTTTTTTTGTTTGCTCTTTATCTCTCTTTTTTGCTAAAAATATGCAAACTGGAGGAGAGAGAGCAAGAGTGATAGAGAGAGAGAGAGAAAGAGAGAGAGAGAGGGGGATTATGGTAGTGTGGGATTTAAAAATGCACTGGAAAATGAGGGATGGAATCCTTACCCATCTATTTTTTAACCATCATATAATCTCACATTGGATTCCACTAATAAATTCATACACATAATCATTTCACTGCTACTCATCTTCCTCTTGACTTAGAAAAGACTGACAGAGCAAGGAGGAAGATGAAGAAGGGCTGACTGATTGATTGACAGCATTAAGAGTGTGATGAGTGGAAAATCCTTCTGCCAATTAAAATACAACAAGCTTGCACCAGTTTTCTACCTGGTAACGTCCTGGTAACAGACTTGTATTATTACACTCTTGGATTATTTGGCCCCTGCTTGATGTCAGATGTGTGACAATATACAGAAAAAGATGAAAAAGTCTGAATGTTACAAGACATGCCAACACATGTGGCTGCTGCAGTTTGTGGTTGAGAGAGTGAGCTGAGAGTGGCTTCTGCTGGTAGGTGGAATGGTAATATTTGAATGAGCAGTTGACAGAACTCTGTTGATGATTCACCTAGAAACCATTATAATAGTTTAGAAAATATAGCCATATATAGAAAATACATCATTGGCCTTGGTAAAGGGATGAGCTCTCAGAAAGACCTTCTAGTTTGTATTCAGATCAGTTTCATTCAAAATAATAAACCAGACTTTACAAAAGAACAATAACTTAACAATATGTGTCAGGTGGATGACAAGTCTATTTTCCTTTTTTCCCATCATTCCCTTGACAAATACATATTACAAAAAACTAAAACTAATGAAAACTAAACTAAAGCTTACAAACTTGCTTTAACAACATATAAAACCAAAGTGAAAATAAAAAAATAGATAAAAAATAATAAAAATCCCAACAATGTCAACCGTTGTGCATATTAGAAATGTGACGAATTAAAAATATGCAAAAATGTTCCATCTTTTTGTATCATCCAAACAAAAAGAGTTGTTGTGAGTGAGCTGCTGATAAAGACAGTATTGTCCCACAATGCACTGCAGAGGGGAAACAGAGGCTCTACTTACAGCTGTGAAAAAACATGAAAACAGAAAATTGCAAATGATGGTGACACAGCAACTACAAAATCTAGGAAAACAAGTGGAGTTGATTTCTTGTACTTTTAGCAAAGCCTGATCTTATTTCTCTGTCATATAGAGCGGCAATGATTAGTTTATTAATCGATTAGTTGCCAACTAACACATTATCTGTCAACTATTAAATAATAGTCATTCAAAAGAGTCATTTTTAAGAAGAAAGTCCAAATTCCCTGGATCTAGCTTCTGAAATCGGTTTATTTTCCGATTTCTTTAGTCTCCTGTAATGCATGGTCATATTTGGGTGTGGACTGTTGGTCTAGACAATAAAAAGACATCTTAGGTTGCATTGTGTTGATTCCTACTCTTATTCCTACTTTTGACAAAATCTGCAGTAACCAGCTATTAAACATTGATATGTTCTCAGAGACAGAATAACACAATGTTGGTTTAATCCCAACAATGAACCAAGTAAACAAAGCGATGACTCAGTGTGTGACTGACCTGCGGCGAGTGAGTCATTCCCAGTGCGTGTCCGCTGAGCTGCTGGTGCTGATGGTGCGGACTGTGCAGCCCTCCCAGGTGTGCCTGGCTGTGGAGGGGGGGGCTGACCTGGAGAGGAGGGGTGGACGCCGCCGTCACACTGCCCAGAGACAGGCCTCCCTGGTGGGGGACACTGGGCCGCGGCACGGTCCCTCTGGAGGACAGAGCCTGGAGCTGGGGGTGGATCTGGGTGTGAGGGGGGGGCAGGTGATGGGGGCCGAGCCCGGGGCTGGAGGCGTGAGACGGGTGTGATGGGTGAGGGTAGGACATGTACATGCCTGGGTGCTGAGGGTGAGGGAGAGGGTGGGGGTGGGCAAGGGAGTTGGAGGAAGGGTGCTGGCCTGGATGCTGGCCTGGATGTTGGCCTGGGTGCTGGCCTGGGTGACCAGCGTACACTGAAGGTTTGGGTGTGTACATTGAGGTAGAGGAGGAGGAAGAGGAGGAAGAGTGGGGGGGCTTCATTTCACATGGGTCACTGTAACTCTGGAGAGAGAAGAGGACACAACATCAGTCTGCAGGTTCCACTTTGGCCCAGTGACATCCCCATAATGCTTGTCTGTGTGTGGGTGTGTGTGTTACCTGTGAGACTAGACTGGCTCTATAAGCAGCCAGTTGCTTCAGATATTCCTTCTTCGCTGTCTCTGTCTTCTTCTTGTAATTCTGAGACAGAAACAGAAGCGTTACTTCTCAGCTCTGCAGTGTCCTCTCTCCCTCTCTCTCTTTCCCCACAGTTAAACTCATCATAATGACTGAACATGGATCCAGTCTCACTGTCATTGGGCTCATCGTATTCCCCTCAGCTGACAGTTTCCATGACACATAACTACAATAATCAGTTCCCAAAGCAGCAACTACAAGTCTCCTCTCAGTGTGAACTCTGTTAAATTCAGATGAGATGTCACTTGGTGCAGTTTTACAGTATGATGGCTGGCATCAGTCTCGGCGACATCGTTACAGTAGAAGTTTCCCTACAAAACTGGATCTTGCCTTCACAAAGACGATGCAGCTACTTGCTCTGTCTCTGTTATTTTTCTCAGGCTACATTTCTTTATGATTTCACTGAAGAGGACAAATACCCAACTGCCAACATTCATGAATTGTGCTCTGACACAGTGTGAATCGAATGTTAGATTTGGCTGCATAAAAAGTCAATGGAGAGACACTAGTGATGTGCAGGTCAGGGCTTTTAATACCCGACCAGTTGCGAGAACTAATCTACAAAATATTGTTTAATCAACTGCACCAATAGTGGTTATTAAACTTTTATTGTAACAGGGTTGCAGTCACATCGATGGGCTTTGTCAAAATTTACAGGGTAGAACAGCCCCCTGACATGTGACACTAATCAAAATTAATTTAATTTCCAGAATGAGTAGACTTGTTGTGTGTCAACTAATGTGAATTGTCCCAGGCGTTCTTCTGAAAATGCAAAGCTGGGAGCGTTTTAGAGGTGAAAGGTTTTTAACTGATACGCTTTGGTTGCTATGATACAGAATAACAGCTAAAGTGTCTAACTATATAACTATTATAGGTCCATGCTGTATCATATCTATGACTGTAAAGTAGAGTAGACTGAGCGAACAAACGTCTTAGTGAGTACTGTTACCATGGTTACATATTTTACTGAGTACAGACATAGAAACTCGGAGACCAGGAGGAGTCATATTCTCCTCTGCTTTTCTTAGCTTGTATGTCGATGTCTTTGTGATTTTTGTCCTGCCCCTCCTCCATCGAAATTGGATGATGAAGTAAAAAATGTCCACTGATGAGTGCAGCGTCTTTTACTAGGGTTGTCCCGATCCGATCACGTGATCGGAAATCGGGCTGATCTCGTGGTTCATATTTCACGACACAGCATGGTATGGAAGTGCAACGTTTTTATCACGTAGTGGGTTGGAACTTTTCCTCGATTCAGTAAACAGGTAAAAGAAACAGTCTACAGGTAAAAGAAACAGTTACGGTAAATCAAACCTTAGTGCAATCACAATATAGTAATAAAGTGACTGTACAGGCACTTCTACTTGCTGCTCTCTGTTTAACAACCCACTGTTCAGGTTTGTCCTCTAATGGCGCTTTTCCACTGCAGAACCGATACGGCACGGCACTACACAACCGGTCCTGTTCCTTTTCCACTGCCAGCAGTTACTAGTTGGGACTAGTTGAAGTGGGTGGAGTTGCCTCGACACTGCTCTGTGGCTTGTTGTCAGCGAAAACGCCAAAAAACCATAGACAGTAGAAGAAGAAAAAAAAACAGAGCAAGAAACGTATAGAAAAGGCGAGGAAAAAGATACTTGAGAAGAAAAGAAAACTTTTGAAAACCATACAGGACTATGAAGCAAAAGACGAGCGGCTAAGAGCGGCTAAGAGACGACGTGTGAGGGTAAGCTAACGATTGAGTTGGTAGCTTTTCAGTATGTCAGGTATATTCATTTGTTACATTTTTGTTACATTTTGTTACACAGTTGTAGATCGATGCTAAGTACTAAAATACGGACCGAACCTCCGAATGCTGAGATGGAATTGTTTCATAGCGCGCAGTGGATTGAACACTTCCGGATGTCTGAAGTATTATTAAGTATCGGATCGGGACTCGGTATTGGCAGATATTAAAAATCAAATGACTCGGACTCAAGGGCAAAAAAACCTGATCGGGACATGCTTATCTTTTATCCAAAATTTTCAAATCT
The DNA here is from genome assembly GCA_030544235.1 of Lepturacanthus savala. Taxonomy (NCBI): domain Eukaryota; kingdom Metazoa; phylum Chordata; class Actinopteri; order Scombriformes; family Trichiuridae; genus Lepturacanthus; species Lepturacanthus savala. The sequence goes on from CM060461.1 coordinate 15,681,727, forward strand.
CTGTGACTAAAAAATATTAAGAATAGTACACACATGAGTAACCAGCGCTAAATTCGAAGCTGTTTTTTAAAAAAGTTATCGACTCCGGACGAGCACGTTGTCACTAAAGACACTTTCCAAAGACACTTTGTGATGGGAATTCAAACCCTTGCCACGCTGAGCTGAGTCAAACCAAACCAGCACATATGTATAGATACCGACTACATCGCTAATGAATCATTATTACCAGATTCATGTGGAACGATTTTCCGAACAGATGAGATCACCTGCTGAAACCCAACAGTTTCTATCAACACTTCACATCGACACTGCATCAGTTTAGAGGGAAGTCTGCTGAAATGTGACATGGTTCTCATAAGTTTGACCGTAATTGACATCACTATTAATTATCTGCAGAAGCAGAGCCGTTAAACAGTCAGGCTGCATCTACCTGTTTCTGCTCCTCTCCCAGGCCGTCCCACATGGAGGCAACGATCTTTGACACCTCCCCGAAGGTGGCGTTGGGATTCTGCGCCTTGATGTTGGCTTGGGTGTCCCTGAAGAACAAGGCGTAGGCGGACACCGGCTTCACCGGCTCGTTGGGGTCCTTTCGCTTCTTCTTCTTTGGCGTTTTGGGCTTCTTGGCGATGTCCAGTGCCGCCGGCCTCTTCTCCGCTCCGCTGCTCTGCTGAGAGGAGGAGAGGAGGAGCTGAGCAGGACATGGGGAAAGGAAGCAGTATAATCAATATATAGGCAATAATACAGATCAGCACTCCAACACATTATGCATTTTAAAATTCCACACTTCTCAGTAGATCTGTCAGATTGTATAACCAACCGTCCGTTTGTCCTTAACCATACTGAATAAATGAGATGATAAAAGATCAAATTATCGTTTCCCTCAATTTTTTATACTTCGGTAATAACAACCAAAAAAGTGAAATAATTTAGCAAAACATTTCACAGTGTGCATTTTTAAACAGTGTCCATGGAAACAATATTTGAAAATAATCACAAATACTTTATGAACATTTAGCAAATCTGAATGTTATATTTTAGAGAAAAGAATACACAGTAAAATCTCCAGTGTTAATATAACATTTGAAGAGTTAATTTTAACACCACTAATGTTAACTAGTAACTAAATGAACTAAATAAAGTGTTATATTAACACTGGTGATTTTAATGTGTAGGGGCAATAGTCTGGAAACACAAATATTTTTCTTGCTCACTTTTCTTTTTTCCTTACATTCAGACCTTGAATTTACTTCTCAGTAATCAGACATCAGACATCTCCACTCAATAGGGGATGAGTTCAGCAATTTTACTTTTATTTTACAAACAAACTGAAACTCAGTAATGTCCACAGTTGCATTCGAAGTGGTCTGTTGTGATGATGCAGGCAAATTACTGCAGGGGATAAATCATTTCACCTTTACTTTCATATATTAGTCACAGTGATCACAGGGATACTGTAATTATACTGTAATGTGTTGTCCAATATTCTAATTAGTATAATGTCTCATCGCAGCCATCTATGGTATTATAGATCTGGACTATATATTGTATTTTTTACCTTTAAAAAAGAGACCAGGTGTAACATTTGTGAAGCTATTTACATTGTTTTTACTGCGGTGGGTTGTAATGTAGCTTAAAAAATGAGACCTTCTCTGACTATAACAGCCTGTGGAATGACTTTTATGTGAAGGGTGAGCTCCCGTGTGGCTTTCTGCTTTTTCCTAAACAAACAACACCGACATCTGCCAAAACTAACATGGTGTTATCCGTCTAGGAACACCATGCGGATATAAGTTTCCAACCAATGAGACGACTAGCTCGACCACCAAACATCTCACAACTGTGAATGTTCGTATCTGTTTCCTTTGCTGTGGGCTGCTGCCCCTGGTTAGATATGGTTGCTTGGCTACATCACAGGAACTGGATACTGGACTCAGAAGTTGGCACGTATTCACTCCAATCAAAAGTGCTCACCTGGCTCATGAGCCAGAAAGGTTCCTATCCTTTATTTTTCTAGGCTCTTGGGAAGTTTTACAAATATGAAACCATCATAGCTTAAAATTTCATTATATTAAGAGTTTTATATACGTCTCTTAAAATGGTGGTGTAATGCTTTTTGTGCTGCTGTGTGTTCAATGACCAATAGAAAAATTGTTAATATATTGTGTTTCATTGGTAATGTCTTTGCAGGGCCTTGAAATAAAACTCCTGGGTCTCTGATTCATTTATTTCTTTTTTGCAATTTTATTTCCTTTATTATACTGGGGGCAAAATGTGATTTAGCTGTAACTTCATATTATATATATTATATCAGTATTATTATTCCACCACTTATGTAAGTGGTGGAAAGTAACTAAGTACCGTACTTAAGTACAGTTTTTGAGTTACTTGTACTTTATTTGAATATTTATATCTTTGTTTCTTTCAGATCAATTTTTTAGATATATTATAGTATAATATACTATAATAATATAGCAATCTGTATACTGAGTACTATTACTTTTACTGTCATAAAATTTTCATTTCAGGACTTATATTTGTTATTTGTTGAGTATTTCAGATGATAATATATCTACTTTTACTTAAGTAAAGGATCTGAGTACTTTGTCCACCACTGTATATATAAAAAAACACCTGTTTACTACTCATTCTTCTATACATAATGGATGATCACGAAGAAGTTGGTGGATATTATTCAGCAGTGCGGTTCTGGTTTCATTTCTACAGAATATGAATGAACAGTTTGGTGCAGAGAACTGGTTTCAATGTAACAGTGAGGAGCTGATTTACATCTAGTTGATATGCAGGGAGAATGGGTCTATTATGACACATAACATTAACATAACAACTCTCCACACCACACACACACACACTGAATTCAAACAGGTGATGCTCTGTAGTGTGTGTGTGTGTGTGTGTGTTTCCTGTTTGTGTGTACTGTGAGTGTGTGTATACACTGTTTGTGTAGTGTGTGTGTGTGTGTTACCCTGAGTCCGTCGTCATTGTCGTCCTCGTGAGCTGAACTGGAGGGAGAGGGTGTAGCGGATTTACTTCCAGGAGGTGAAGGGGAATGATGGACGACAGAGTTCCCGCTCAGTCCCAGCTGGGATTGGTTGATGGTTGACAGCTGACTTTGTTGGTTCATGCCTCCCGATTGGCTCCTGGGTCCGAGCGCTGCTTCTATTGGCTGTTGGCTGCTGGTAAACCGAGAATCAGAGTTCACCATCTGCTGCATCTGTGCAAACACAACAATGACAATGAGAGTAAAGTCAGGCAAATATCAGGTTTCATTTGGATTTCAGTGTTTTGTTTTCAGCAGATTATAACAATTCTGCAAAATATTCCAAACAAAGTCACTTGTACATACATCATCCCGTGTTTTTTCCATTAATCTACCTGGTTTTATTACTTTACCAGTAATTAGAAAAAAAACAACTGGACACAGGCAGTAGTAAATGGTTACATCCTAAATAAAACTGGTAATCTTTGAGTTCTTCAGCAAACTGATGTGAAATAAAACTAAACTTCTTCCATTTCATACACTTAAAAAGATACAACATAAACATTTTTCGTCTTGTGGCAAGAACTGTACAGCGTATGGTCTGGCCCCTTAGCTTGTCGGCTTCACAGTCCAATAACTGTCACTCATCTTGATGAGTTGTGTCACACTGAAACAGCAACGGACCGCTGAGGTAACGCAACACCCTTAAAACCACCAAAGCAGCGCTGACATTCTCTCCTGCTGTCTGCTGCCTTGTCTGACCCATGTTTACTTCTATTGTTCTTTATTTTCTGCTTTTTGCTATTGTTGTTATTTCCACGACTTCTCCGGATTTGAGAGACACAAGCTCTGTAAAGTTCTACAACTTTAACCCCTGTGCACCCTTTAGCATAACTACCAAACATTTATTATTTTGCTGAATTATAACACATTAAATGGCAATTTCTTTACATATTGCCCATTGGCTTTTAATGAAGGGTTAGAGACATGCTCCAAAATATCCTAAAATATAACATAATTTCTGTAGCTGCACACACATGTTTTAATTTATTTTGTTCATTGTAATGGCCTGCAAAATTCAATAATATAATATAATGTAAGTAATGCTTTTTATTTCCTTGCTTTTGAGTATATTCTTCAGGGAAAACAGGAGAAAATGCATGAGCTAGAAAACATCATTTTGAAGCTATGACTGCAGGATGAATGACTAACATAATAGATTTGATTTTTTATGCTGCAATGAACATAGATTCCAAAAATAATAATATAGGATTTGAGCATCTTTTGTGTATTTTTGGACACACACGCACACGCACGCACACGCACACACACACACACACACACACACACACACACACACACACACACACACACACACACACACACACACACACACACAAATCCCCGATCTCCATTCTACCAATTATGAGAAAAATCAATCTGGTAGAAAATAGTAACAACTACAACTAACTACAAATAAAATGCAAACAGAGAGCAGCAAGGTTTGATGCTCTGATGGCAGTAGGATAAAAAAAATGCTGTTTTGGAGTCAATAGGATCAAAAATGTTCTCTGAGAGTAATAAATTTGATCACATTGTGTTTGATAGACTTATAGGAGATGAGGATGAAATAAAAAAAATACCTCAAGAAATAGACAACCTGGTAAAATGTAGCCATATTCATTAACACAGCCAAAGTTAGTGAAAAATGTTTTCTTTAAGTAAATAGGCTCAAAAATGCAACTATAAACCTCAACTGTGTACAATATTTACATCAATTATTCTCAAGTTATTTTTTGTAATGATAACGTCACAGGTCTTGTTTGCCTGTAGACACTTTTACATACACATGAATAAATAATTCTGATGTGATTTAGATAATAATGCAGTAATACCAATGTTTTAATTTATTTTTTTTAATTTGAAAAAATTTCACATCTGTACATTGTGCTTGTGAAATCAGCTGCTTTTAGAGTAGAAACCATAGAAAATGACCACCTGACTGCAGCTCCTTCAGCTTGACAAAGTGCTGTCTTTCTGCTCATCGTTTTTTGTTGTTGTTGTTGTTTATTTCTGGCAACTTGACTGTTACAGTTCTGTCTCACTGCTCTCATGAACCTCATTCATACCAGCTGTTAATCAAAGGAGCTCGGATTATCTCACTGCACCAAACCACAGACAGACAAATTAACTAGCTGTTAAAGAGCAAGATAATTCCCCTGGGAGTTGGAAGAAAGAAAAAACGTCCTTAAAAGTGGGTGGATAAAATCCTCTATATTCAGGTGGCTAGAAATTCGACACCAAATGGCGAATAATGAGTTTAAATAGCCGTTTGCTAAAATGTTCAATAATTCACACATGATCACACATTTATGTATTTATGTTTTTAGAGCTTATGCCACTGGCCCCACTTAATGAAATAACTTCTAATTAACTGCTAATTAATCATAGCTTTTATCTGTACATTGGTGGTGAAACAGTATCTGAGCTATATAACATGTTGATGTAACACACAGCTGGGCTCTGAAACAGAGTGGGTCTTTGCTTGACAGGGTTTATACAGTGTGCAGCAGCTCAGGCTTCACTAATAATGAAATCTGATAGTAACCGTGGCAACAGACAATACAGGTCAGAATAGATAGGATCAGAAGTCATTTAAAACATCAATCTCCCCTCATGTGTGTAAAAACATCAATAGAGATTCTAAACTCCATTTGCTACACTGCAGACAATCTGCTATAGAAGTTGTTTTCTGAAGGAGACACATCGGATCTGTCCACATCACACAAACAGAAGCACTGGGTGTCCAGCTGCTGCGTAAAAAATGGGAAAGGCAATCTTGAATAGATCTTAAATAAAATCTCAACATGGAAATAAATGCAATAAATATAAAATTTCAAATGAAGTGACAGATCTCATACAAATGAATGCAAATTGTATAGAATAAAATCTTGAAACAGTGAACTTTTAAAACTGAATTTTTATTGTCCCTATTTTTAAATGTATTGAATTAATGAATTAATTTAAATCCATAAATTTGAGCTAAAAAAATAATATTAAACATCTGGGATATTGTTTGATACCAAGATACCTTTTTCATTTTAAAATCTACTTCTATTAAACTGTAGCTTCTGTGCCACGAATCACAAAGAACTTGCCCTGTGCCATCATGTCTAGTGCAGAATTAAGTGAGAAGTCTTGCAGTGAGTCATCATCTCTGTCCATTTCTCTGGAAAACAAAAGTTACCCTTTTGAACACCCTCAGAATGGGAAATTTTGACACCTATTGTCACAAAAATTAGCACCAGTCTCAGTGTGCGAATATTTAAAGTTTCCCATTCGTCAGTGTGAATAATAGCGGATGTGGTCTGGTCGCTGTGCCCCTCTTGGGAACACGTTACCTGAACTCGGTTCCCGGCAGCCGCCTCTGAGTACAGCTGTGGTCTGGAGATGGAACGCCGAGTGACATTTCTCTGACATTGGAAGAAATTTCGGATTGACGTATTTATGGTTAAAAATGCTGAACAATAATAGCTGTGGTTTGGCATTTGTTGGGTTGGGACGACAGTCAACATTATACCGGTAAACAGTCCGAATATCTGCTTTCATAACGATTTAATTCTTTGTGTCTTTGTTCAATCAACAGTTCAAACAGTAGCTGCTTAAAGACATGCGGACCAGTGGAGCTACACATATAATATATTGCAAAAGTATTACTACATGTAATGTATATGATTATATTATATTTATACTATATATACACATTCTACACCATATGCTACCATACTACCATTCAATTTTGTATTTTTCATATATGAAAATTGAAAATTGAAAATTTTAAACACATTGTACCATTAGAACAGTTGCTGGAAATGGGCCTCTATACACCTATGTAGACATTGCACCAAAAACCAGACATTTGCAGCTAGAATAGTCATTTACCACAATAGCAATGTATTAGTTTGAAGTTATATTCATTGAAAAAAACAGTACCTTTCTTTCCAAAATAAGGATATTTCTAAGTGAATGACAACTGTGATTACAATATATAATTGCTTAGGTTATTACTATAAATATTATATGAAAATTATATGATATATTACATTATATAGCATCTTATACATGATGATGAGATGACAGATCTTTTTAAATATACATGAATGAAATGGTATATTTAATAGAAAATGTGAAGTAAGACCTTTATTGTGGTTTGGGCGTTATCGTTCGCAGTGGCTGTTGACAGGAAAAGGAAGTCACAAAGTCACAAAACAACAAAATCTAATGTTTCATTCCCACATCTCAAAAATCTCTTTTGGAAATAAAAGCATTATCGATGTAGACGATATATTTGTGATTTCCCTGTCGAGGGTCAGAAGATGATTTGTGGTGCTGGCCTGAGGGAACAGGAGCGGGGGAACCCCTGCTGAAGCAGGCTGACTAATGACTGACTCATGTCACCAGAAGGGAAAGAGTCATGATGTGAACCTCATCACAGAAGCTCTTCAGGCAACTTCACACAGGTGTGGTTAATCATCAGATTTCAATATGAAAAGCACAGACATTTAAGAATTAACAATCTGCTCTTGCTTTTAGCAGCCAGTCTGGAAAATGTGAACTAACCCCGAACCCGTTTAAAAAATGCCCAAAACCAAATGACGAATCTTTCCATTAAATTACAGAAAACATGCAGCTAACTTAGGTCATCTGCTGTTCCTCCAAACCATATCTTTCACATGCTCTTCATGTATTTTATCATTATATGAAAGCATTACTGCATTTTATTAACGTTAAAACAAAGTCACTGAAAGTCCCCTAAGTTATGCTGGACATTCCCAGCCTTTACATACACTTCTATCTCCAGAACCAAGTTAAGTTTAGTCAGTTTAATCATTGACTTAGCTTCTCTTGTCTTAAAGAATTGTTACTTTAACTTTAATGGAGATTTCTATTAAAAGTTTCTGGGATGCATGAGCTCTTTTTGTACTGATTTATGATAATCTGTTGCTTTAAAAAGTAAGAGTTGAAGTGTTGAAATGATATAGATATATTAATTATGCATTTTGTCTGTATCAACATTCTAATAGTTAATTTAATTTATTATTATTTTTTTCATTTTATTTAAGTTTAAAGAGGGTATACAAGTTTTAGTTATTTTTTTAATGCTTAGTTTAGTTTCTATTTTTTATTTTTATTGTAGTTTGGGGCATTTGTATTAAAAAAAGTATTGTGTAATAAAAACCCCAAAAGATCATTAAAACCATTTAAAACACGACAGATGAACCATCCACTGTAGACAGAGTTTACTTAAACAACACAAGATGCATACTAACAGAGTTAATCTGCAATTTAGAATCTTCAGTTCTATTTTTTGTGAATGAAAATAACCTTGGTCTCTACCAAGGTGATGTTGATAAACTGCATGATTCTCACCTGACTTAATAACTTCACATTAATGTGAAGTTTATCATAGATTACATAAAGAGAAGGTTCTCTTTCCGGACATGAGGGTCATATAAAAACAAAAGCTCCCTATATATCCACTACCTCATGTTCTATACTTGTGGCGGTGTAATCTCACAATTATTTAAATTTAAAATAAGTATTCATGCCCTGTGTCATCTTTGATATAAAATTCTCTATCACAATAGTAATATCATGATATATTGGTATGCACATGTAGCATACTTAAAAAAAACTGAAGTGAAATCTGAATATTTATATATATATATATATATATATATATATATATATAAGACACAAAGAAAAGAAAAACAGTTCAATGTGAGCAGCACAAATTATAAATTTGAACCAATTTATACCAAATTACCAGCAGAAGATAAATATCAAGATAATATAAAGATCTTTAACATTTTAGAGAGCAGCAGCAAAAACAAAAAAAGAAAAGAAAAGAAAAGCGATCCAGCCCTCAATATGATCTGCAGAGTATTCTTTCCTCTTCTAGCATACATCATACACACATACACATTTGCTGGAGTCTTTCTAGACCCCCACCCTCCCCAAATAGGCTGAGCCAGGCATGGTTGCTAGGCGACCATAATTCATGGACTGGCAGTAAATGTATGTTAGTATGAGAATATAAAAGTGAGGTAGAGAGAAAGACAGACAAAGGTGGAGGCTGAGACAGATAGACAATAATTCTCTCCACTGTTACTCGCTTAACAGGCAGGTTGGTAATAATCAAACACAAGAGACGCGCTCTGAATTTAATTAAAAGTTATTCTGATTCAACTACACTGAGGGCTGAGAGGGATTATGTGGTTGCACCCGACACTTCATATTATAGATGGTAGATGTAATATGGAGATATGGAAACAACAGATAGAAAGATCAAGAAGGGTGGGAAGTGAGAATGTTTCATTCTTAATAAAATGACAGAAATCTCTATAGCTCTTACACACACACACACACACACACATGCATACACACATACACATCTGTCACCACTCAGTTTCTTTGACAGTTGAGGCGACTGCATGGCTGAGGTGTAGCTTTCGTTTCTTTACTGTATGACACGGCAGCCACATCTGAATGTCACAGCTAAAAGCGAGATTCTCACTTAGCGGTGAAATGAAAACTTAAAATATGAGGGAAATGTCACATGCACCAGCTGCTGTGATTGGCCTTCAAATAACAAATAACACTGCCCTGGGTGAATATCCTGTTTCACCTAGTTAAACTGTAGAACAAATATGAAAGAGTGCAGTTTAAATACGCTGCTGGCTGTCAGCTCAGATCAGAAAACTGGCTAAAATCCTCACTTTTCTCCAAATAAATAAAGTTGTCACTGAGCAGCATGAAGAGATACTTGACCTAAAAATGTTTCTTTTGAAGTCGTGGTGGCTTTTAAATGTTTGTAGTTTCCTCTTTGTTGAGAACAGCAGCTGGCCAAAGATTTCTCTGCTGATAACAGGGAAAAAGGAACATACGCAGTATGCAGGAGGCTGCTTTGATAAGCAGTGATGGAATAAATACTCTTATTAAAAGTGTTATATTACAAGTTAAATACCTGCATAATACATAAGTGTCATAAGTAAAATGTACTTAAAATATTAAACTAAAAAGTACTTGACTGATTATCATCAGATTGTTAATATGAAGCATCATTATCATCATCCTCATCTTTTTCCACTCAGCTAATTTCGTCCAGTGGTTCTCAACCTAAGGTCCGGGATCCTCCACAGGGTCAGCAGATGATTATTGGAGAGGAAATAAAAACAAAAAATTTTCTGATTCACAAAATTGTTTTCACTTTTTAGACTTTTTCCTCTGATTTTTGATTTCTGGTGAAATATTGGATCATTTAAACGAGAAATAAAACCAGTGAAGAGTTTACAGGGAAAAATCTCTATTTGTTGTAGCTGTTAACAAGTAGCATCACATGGAAATACTCAAGTAAAGTAAAAATCAATTATGCTTAAGTAAAATACAGGAGTTAATGTACTTAGTTACTTTCCACCACTGAAATACAGCAACTCCCAGTTTACCAGTGAAACAGATTTTCAGATTTTTTTCAGAACCAATCAGACCTCTGGTAACGACTGTGTGACCATGAATTCTGCCGGCTCATTTTTTTTAGTCCTGCTCCACTCAAATGTGTATTACTTCCTTCTGCTTTAATTGGATATTGTTCTCCATGATGATGTGTGGGGTTTGTTTTCACCTTCATCTGATCAGAGTTTCTTTGTGCTCACTTTAAAAAAGAATAATGTGTATGCTGTGGCCATGATTTAAGTTTAAAACATCCAAAAATGAAGTAAAACTATAAACAGATTATCTCCACTCCTCTCTCAAAAGGTGATATCAAGTCTCTGTAGTGTCCAGTTTGTCCTTAGCCCAACATGAGAGGAAGAGATTAGTAGTAGTTTTTAGCAGTAGTTTTTGCTGTAGTACTGTAATAAATTGATTTTGTTTTGATCTTTCTGGTGGAAAAACATATACGACACAATTCATTCCAAGAGGAGTATTTTGATGTGTTAACGTGTGTCTGGAGGAGATTACTGGTATTTTTAGCTTTTGTCTCAGCCTGAAAATGTCTAATCAGCAGGTATTACTGAAAGCACATGCATGGACCTTTTATGAACCTGCTCTCACTCGTTCAGCAGACTTAAAGGCAGAGTATGTAGGACTTCCATAAAACACTTTATATATAAACTTATACAACAATAATCCCTCTCAGTCATCACTTACCAGTAGAAATGTCCACCAAAACAAGGAGAGAAGCACATGAACACACCACTTTGAGAGGGATTTAAAAAAAAATATCTCTCTCTCTCTATATATATATATATATATATTTAAAGCTGCAATCCACCTTTAAATGTTGCTCAAACTGTCATATCAGAGTCATCTTATTCATATATTTCTGATGTAATTACCAGACATGCAACATCCAAGGTATAATTACAAGTCACAGTTACATAGTTATTTGTATGATGGACTCCTGTGTCATTATGCTTACAAACCAGAGGAGATTAAACACAAGTTCACAGTGCTGATGAACTACAGTAGCTTCCTCCATTTTGGACTCTGTGTTCCTATGCAGTTCAGCACTGTCGTGGCGGCTATTGGTAAGCGGTGGAAATTCACTGCAATATTTTATTTTATTGATATTTTTTTAGTTGGCAACTAATTGATTGATCCTTACAGCTCTGGTATATCTCGATATTTCTGCTACCCCAACCTAACACTGATTATCCACTGGAATTAACTTAATTACTGCATTATTTACTTGTGATATATATATATATATATATATATATATATATATATATATATATATATATATATATATATATATATATATATATATATATATATATATATATATATATATATATATATACACATAATGCCACATGTACTCTATGAGTGAATTATTGATGAGGACTCACCACGGACAGAGTACTGGTCATCGGGCCGCCATCAGGGCTGTATGTGCCTCCATCTTGGTTCAACATGGCAGCTCTCTCTTGGTTACCAGGCATGCCAGGCAGGTCCAGACCCTGCAGCTGGTACGGGTGGTGTGGAGCGGAGTTGGAGGAGGTGTCCAGAGGGTGGTACGGCCCAGAGGGGGAGCCGTGGGGGAGGTGGGGGGGCAACATGTGGTCTGGCAGGGTGGGGGGGGTGATGGGCGGAATGTTGAAGTCCTCATCACCCAAACCACCCACTGAGTAAGACTGAAGAGAGAGAGAATGACAACAGATGAGAATAAATACAAGACATCTGTAAAACTATTTTAATCTCCACTAGAGCTGGGCGATGTGGCCTACAACTACATCTTTAGAATTTTCGATTTAAAACTTTATTATTATTTTTTTTTAGTATTTTATTTCTTTCATTATTACCACAGTAATATATTAAATAAATGATTAACAAGAGACAAAGTAGTGTAGACCTATGTGAAAATCAGTTGTTCAACAACACAAATATCAAATAATCACCATTTGGTTTTTATTATTTTAAAAATATATGGATTTATTTATTTATTTATTTTTGTCAAACTGAAAAACGTGTTTCATGTAGCCCATCCCCTTGTGATTTTTATTTTTTATATTTTGGTTTCTTAAAGTACTGGTGTTAATTATTTGAAAAAAACAGAGGATCCTGTTAATTTAGTTTGGTTTAATTTTAACTTATTTATATGTACAGTTTTCAATCATTGTTTATTTATTATATTTTTTAGGATATTGTTCTATTTATTTGCTTAATCTGGACGTGAACCAAAGAAGCACAAATGATCCTGCGCTGAGTGATGTGGAAGGAAGTTTGTGGAAGCCGGATTATTGTGATGGCAACACTTTGGGTGAATGGGCAGCATTGCCTTAAGCGGAGTGACAACTTGCAGCAAATCAATAAGAATTACATAGGGGACTATAAGAAACCAAAGTGCCATAAGACATTAGCATCAGAGATAATAGACGGAAGAGATGGTATAAACTGTCCATCAGCATCACCTCGCTGCGCTGGCAGTCTGAGCTGCAGCTGAGCTCGCTGCTGTGTCATGGAGTCATCCGGCTCACCAAAAGCTCTGATCGCAGACTAATGATTGCTAATTATGTTCCAGCCTTGAAAGAACAAACCCTCACTCATTCACCAGCAGAACAACACGGTCATGTATCTTGCTAATCTGACATGCCATAAAGAAAAAGGGGGAGCGTATGAGAACGTATTATTCTGAGACAAATGAGAGGGAGATGCTTGAAGAGGGAAATGGAGTGAGAGAATCGCGCAGGAGAAGAGTGAGAGACACGAGGGTGAGGAGAAGGAGAGAAGCCTCTCATACTAATCTGACAGAGGAGATCTTTTATAGAGACTGACAGCCTTTTCTGCTTGGCTGGCCACACCAGTCTCTCCCTCTCCTCCTCATCTCTCTCCATCCTTCTTCTTCCTCCCCTCTCGCGCTTTTCTAATCTCAGCCTCAATTTCTCTTTCATCTCGCTCACACTTTCAATCTCTCTCACCCTTTTCTGCTCTATCTAAAACAACAACACATGCAGCGGTTGGGTTATGAGTTGCATGGCTTGTGAGCTGAGCCGGTTTGAGTTGATAGTTTCACTCCTTTAAAATAAAAAGTGGAAAACAGGAAAACTTAAATGTGCAAATGTGTTTCTGTTTTCTCTTGTTTTAGTTTCCCCTCTGTAATTTCTACTTTTTTTTTTTTTTTTACCCTTTCCCTAATTAAACCTTAATTTTATTTGATATTTTGTTTTTAGTTTTTGTTCTGTACCCTAGGGCAGCAACTAACGACTATTCTAATAATCGATTCATCTATATATTATTATTCTTTCTGGTCCAGACTAACAGTTCACAAACTAAGAATCATACGTTTACCATGATAAAAGAAACCAGAAAATAATCAGATTTGAGAAGTTGGAGCCAGAGAATTTGGACATTTTCTTCTTAAAAATACAATTAATTGCAGCTAATGAACTCCAAACAATGGTATTTGGTATTTTTCTGGTTTCTTTAGTTTACTATAATAGTAAATTGATGATCATTCGGTTATGGACTGTTGGTCTGGACAAAAAAGGAATTTTATGTTGCATCTTTGGCTTTGAGAAACAGTGATTGACATTCATACCATTTTATGAATGAATGATGAACAAATAATCAGTTAATCATTTCAATAATTGACAGATTAATTGACTCTCAAAATAATCGTCAGTTGCAGCCCTAGTCTAAAGTAACTGATTCAAATGATAAATAGTAAAAAGGTATTTTTACCATTTGTTTTTGTCTTTTGTCATTTTGTCTATCAATCATACATATAATTTATGGATTAGTTTTGATTTTGAGGAACACCATGATATCCCAGTGAGGTGTCAGTGGGATTGGAGCGGCGGGAGTGGTGGGCAGATAGTGAGCAGGCCGACTAAACACCGGCAAGATGTACGACCCCGAGGTGGGCAGCGGGTCTGAGACACACACACACAAACTCCGAGCAGACATAATCCTGTAATGAATCACAATCATTAAAAACTAGTAGTGTATTATTTAAAATAACAGGGGTCAAAAACTGACACGTATTGGGACATTTAGCCTCTGGATAAAGAATGAGACATTTCTACTTTTCCTGTCCAGAGGATTTTCTGCTGCAACTACCACCAGCTTCTTGCAACTTATTTATGGAGCTACTTCTATTGCAAGGGTTAATCAACGAGTAGGTGTGCGTTAAACCGTTTTCAGGCATGATGCGGAGGCTAAGAACCACACCGCCTCCGCAGAGTGCCTGAAAACCGTTTAACACACACCTACTCGTTGATTAGAGGTAGAGTCCCTGATTCTGATCCAATACGCTTTTTGTCAAATTCAGCAAATATCTCCTCATTTGCCCGCAAGCTAAAAAAAGTCCCTAAAAAAAGCCATGTGAACCCATGAAAGTGCAGATTTCGGATAAAATAGTTTTTTTGTTGGAGTAGGGGAGAGTGTTTTCATAAAGATGGAGGCAAGTGGAGCAGTGGTGAACTGTGTAACTCCGGAAAAACAGACACGCTGCCAATTACAGTATTATGATGGAGCTTGATTTTACTTGTCAGACATTTGCTACATTGATTGGGTTAAATAAGAGACATAGCTAACAAAGAGCTGCTCATTTATTGTTTCTTTTTTTCTCCTTTCTCCATTTCTTTTTCTTCCGCTGCATCTCATTCTTCTAAATTGTTTCTTTTCCCACAGAGAATGAAAGAAATGTTTGAATCATCATCATTGAGTTTTCCTCTCGTTGGATTATCAAGTTGATAACTCAGCTGTGCTGCAAGCAGCTATAACATATGTTTGACAGCCCAACTCTAGGAGATGAATTTATAACTGGTGATTAAATTTGAGCCAAACTAGGTGTGCATTATATAATTTTGATGCCAACCAATCAGGGAAGAGCATTAAACCAGACGATGGCGTAATAGTGAATATATTGAAAGAATAGAATTAGTTTTTGAGCAAACTACTTCCCGCCTAAAATGAAGGGAGTACTTTTAAAGGTGGTATTTTAAAAGTAACCATCCTTTGTGCTTGATAATCCTACACAGCACTGCAGCAGTTCTCTTTTTGAATGAGAGAAACTTCAAAATGGAAAATCATTAACACTTTCTGTGGCTCTGGTTGAGTGCAGGGAAGTGATTTTTTTTGGAACAGGCTCGTTAGTTTATCCAGTTGATAACTCAGCCTTGCTGCTGCGGCTGATAACATGTTTGATGGCTGAGCTCGAGTGGATGAATTTGTAGCATGTGAATTTAACTTGAGCCAAACTGTGTGTGGATCAGTCTCACTGACATTTAAAAGGCTAACATTCTGACAATGAGTGGATATGAATATGGTTTTCCTGCTCACACACAAACTATGAAATATGTGACATTATGACCGACAGTCCTACAGTGAGAGACCAATCGCAACAGAGCAGGTGTTGCAGTTGGGAGGGGGGAGAGGGTTTTGCAGAGTGAATGTATGACTGAATGAAGGACTGAATTGCTGCTACAGGTCTAATTGGATACATTTAGACCATAAAAAAACATGGTAATGTTTATAAACAGACCACAAAATTTTAAATATTAAACCAGGAACATGCCAAAATAGGGCTATTTTAAAGATTTAACAAAATCAGAAAAAGATAATTCACCTAGCCCATGGCAGAAATGCATATACTGTAAACATAATTTCAGAATCAGGACCACATACAGTTCCATCATGTGTATGGGTTTGATATTGTAGATTCCACAGATACTCTGTAAAGTTGTCTGCGAGTGTTTTTTTATCAATCAGTTCTCCCTCAAACGTTTCTCCTGTACTGTATTGTAAGTTTCTCTTTTATTGTATTGTTTTATGTGATGATGTGTGCATGTTAGGTCCGACTATGTTTCTAAATCTTCGACACAGTCTCCTGTTGGAGCTCAGAGCTCTGCATAAATTACACTGTCTGTCTGTTGTCTGTCTGCCGCTCCCTCCCTCCCTCTCGTGCTCTCTCTATCATTTCTTCAAGTTCTGCATAAATTACTCCTCTCCCTCTCTCTCTCTATCTCCTCTTCCATTCATGTCAGTACAATAGCCTGTTCCCGGCACATTGGGAGCTTCTAGAAAGACTAATGTAGTCAGGATTAAGTCCTTTCACACATGTTGTGTTCACATTACAAACACACGTCTCGCAACTCACATGTTTATGACCGTTTCATATCAAACAGCACACACGGCCGCAGTGTTCCACGTGTTTGACCATCAGCTGTGGCTGTATCTAATGCCTTTTTATGAAACCAGAGTGAAAAGTCAACTGCAATTTTGGTGCATGTTTCATGAACTGAACACATTCATGTGCATAATTAGAAATAATATGTACTTATTAACCTGTAATGACCATAGCTGCAATATAAAAAAAAATAATGTAACTGTAATTTGGTTTTAATTTTTTAATATAATATAATAATGTATATTATTATTATATAATAATGCATGTGTCTAACCACATGATTCTGATTGGTCAATCATGGCATTCTATGGCCTTTTATTTCTGACAAACAGATGTTAAAAAGAACTGCTAACTGTTGTTAGGGATGCAGTCTCCAGAGAATCATCAATCTGCAGAAAGAAGTCTGGTAAAAACTTAATATCAGCTCATTTATTATTCACCTATTATTAAATTATTGTATTTTTATTGTCTGCTCTCACACGCATTTAGTGATTGAAACCATATAGTATAATAAACTACAAAGCCATATGTCCCTCTCCTCTCTCAGGTCAGCGGATCAGTTGTTGATAATCATCCCTAAAACAAAGAGGAAGCTCAGAGGTGACTGCGCTTTATTCCTGTTGCTACCCCTAAACTGTGAAATGAGTTTGAGCCTTTGTTCATCAGGGAGACAAAGTCACTGCCTGGTTTTATATCATTTCTTCAAACACATCTTTTCCCCATTGACTTTTAACTCAAAGCACTTTGGCCAAGTGTGCTGTTGTGCTCTATTAATAAAGTTTCATTGATTGATTGATTTACTATAAAAATATAACACAGTTTGCGTAAAGAGTACTTTTATTTTTGATACAGTAGGTTTTGCTGATAATAGTTCTTTATTTTTTCAATTCAGGACTTTTACTTGTTATTGAGTACCTTTTTTTTCTTTTTGAGTATTGATCTGGATCTGAGTATTACTAATATGTGTTAACAGGTAGATTCCCTCTAATCAAATAAAAACCAAATATCACCCACGCACACAGTAGATATTTAATTCACCGATCTGCATTAGACAGATCGATCTACAGGCTGCCATGAAGGGGGAGTCCCCCCTTCAATGTGAAGTACTTTGGGTATCGAGCTGAAGCGCGATATAAAAGTAATCCTTTATGTTTCTGTTGTTAATGACTAGTACTACTATGAATATTACTACTACTATGAATTTCTCCGCTTTGAGTTGATGTTGACGGATTGTGAGAGTGGTGAAGGAGAAAAACTTGAGGTCTTTGCGAATCGTGATGGTAACCAGCAGAACAGCATTTAAGCAAGACGTCAACTGGATTCCTTACTCGTGTATTTGCTAATTTGTTGATTTGCTGTGCAGTGCTGTTAAATTTGAAGAGAGATCTGTCGAGATTTTGCTCTCTCTCAGTGTTTAAATGCACAACCTCACAAATCAAATCAATAGCAACAAACAAACATTATTAAAATAATCAATACATCAAGTTCAATGGTAAAAATCAATGGTTTTTTTTTTACGTGTGGTGGAGATGATCATTGTCTTGTGTAGATCTGTAACGATTAGTCGATTAATTGTTCAGTTGCCAACTGTTACATTAATCGCCAACTATTTTGATAATCGATTTGAGTCGTCTTTAAGAAGAAAATATCCAATTTCTCTACTTCCAGAATCTCAGAATATGATTATTTTCTGGTTTCGTTAGTCTTCTATATTAGTTATCTGAAGATCTTTGGGTTGTGGACTAATGGTCTGGACAAAAATGACATTTGAGATCACATCTTCAGCTTTGGGAAACAGTGAGTAACTTTTTGCACCATTTTATAAACTAAATATCTAATATCTTATTATTTGTTTCAATAATCAGGCAAAATAGTCATTCATTGGAACCCCCATCTTATGTTTGTATATTCTTTGGTAGAGAGGGTGATGCAGTGAGAGGTGACTGAAAGAACTATCTCATTACTTTGATTAAAATTAAGAAATTCCCTAGGTTTAAAGTACTGAAAGCTCAAGCACACAACTTAACAAAATATAAAACAGGCTTAGTCATTTTAAGGCAAAAAGTGAAAAGTTCCATATTTATACACATATTAATTGTGAATTTTGTAGTTTTTAGAATCCCCTGTAGGTTGTCAGTGTGTGTGTATGTGCACTCACCCAAGGAAGACGGTGTGTGTCGGCCATGTGTGTGTCCCTCCTCCAGTGCTGTGAGGCTGGGTTGTGAGGTGTCCCCTTGCTGAGAGGGTGAGGGGGCTGCGGCACACGAAACTGTGGGACGAAGCACAGAGTCAAACAAAATGAACCCAGAGGCCACAAGAAGGTCAGAGGTCAAATAAAAAGGTCACGCGGAGGAGCAAGGACAAAGCAAGAGAGAGAGAGGGGAAGAAAGAGTGTGTGAGCGGCAGAGAGTTTACCCGTGCTTACACACACACACACAAACAATGTTCCGCATACACACACACACACAGCGTCCCACACCCACACATGAGTCAAAAGTGATGCTTTATGGTTACGGTTTGGTGGCTGTAATATGGCTTTTGCTTTATACTACTGAAGCACAGCTACAACTAGTCTAAGCTGACAGAAACAAAGAGTCAAAGCACTATTTCATTTCAAATACACACACACACACACACACACACACACACACACATACACACACACTTTTTTTAAGGCTGCAACTAATAGCTATTTAGTTAGCTATTTTCATAGTTGATTAATTTGATGATACAAAGTAAAATGTCTTTTTTTCCCAGACCAGCAGTCTACAAGTCAATCAATCATCAATTAATTATTCTTAAAGCCTAAAGAAACCAGAAAATAATCAGATTTGAGAAGCTGGAACCAGAGAATTCAGACATTTTCTTCTTAAACACGAATCAAATTGATTTATCAATTATCAAACTAGTAGGTGATTAATGTACACATGCACACCATTACACACTTTCAGTCTTTCATCAACACACATACACAGAGCGCCCCCTATTCTGTGATATACTGTTGTGTTCAGAAACTTCACAAACACACAACACATTCACACTCATTTGATTTTTGTACTCTTTCTGTAACATCCATGCCAATAAAGCAAAATGAGTTTAATTGAGAGAGAGAGAGCCTTCATAAACATGCTCTTGATTTTTGGAATTATCTCCAATCATATTCTCCAGACACCCTCCATTTTAAAGGCCTCTGAGCTGAACCCAGAAAAGAGTCCCCTGACTCAGCTGGTGTTGAGACTAACGGCTCCTCCACAGTTAAAACCTGACTGGTCTCAATCCAATGCTGTTTTATGAAGACCATGAGAGTCAACCAAAATAATAAAGTGAAGCAGAGAAACCTATTTGGAACACTGGGGGAAAACAAACTGAAAGTCAAGGTAGATATAAAAGTTATCTAGCCCTTCAAAGAGATGATGAATTACCAGAATATCTCTGGACTGTCAGAGACAGAAAGCAGAAACGCTGGATATCGAGAAAAAAAAAGAAAAAGAATACGTGGACACGGTTCCACAGGTGAGATGGAGAGAGAGACAAACTTCTTCCTAAAGTGTGAAACAAGAGAAACACACTTAAACCAGCTCGTCTGACAAGTCTCAAAGAGCATGATGACTGTTCTAAACTGAGAATTCTTTAGTGTAGTTTATTTGCAACAAGGTTATGATAAAATATTTCACAGCTGAAAAGGTTACATTAATTTTGCAGGAATATAAACACTGAAATGTGCATTAGATGTAGAATCAGCTGTAAAAATGCGCCTCAACCTTCAATATGAAGCTGGAAGCTTAACATAAAGGATCTAGGTCTGTCTCCGGCTCCAAGTCTATACCCAAAGAAATATTACTGATCAAGTATTATAAAATATTATTATCATAACGTAATACAATAGTATTATAAAATACTATTATAAAAATAAATTATTATTAAAGTAGTCTAGTGAAAATGTCAGATATCATCCCTGAAAAAGGGATTTTTTTAATATTACAAATGTAGATTTTGGTTTCTAAATTATATTCTAATCCTATTAATTTTATTTGGTCAATGATTTTCATTTATTAATTTTTTCAAATTGTGGTTCAGGTCATTTCACAAACCATAGGACAGTAAAAAAATGTAATAAATTGGAAAAAATGGCCCAGCCCTACCTGTCTCACTGTAACATGTTCGCATTGTAATTCAAAGCCTGCTGATGTTAGCATTAACCTCATAGTGCTGCTTTATTTAGGCTGTTAGGGTTGTGGTTTATTCTTGCTTTCTGAATCAAACAGGAAATGGCTTTAAAGGTGCTTTCTCTTGTTTCTATGTTATTTTAAATGTCAAAGGGCAAAAACCACTCAGTAGTTTAGACAAAAAGGTTTCAAGTTGTGGCTGCATGTAAGTTAAGGTAGCAACTAGATTAAATAAATCCAGCTTCTGGAGCAGTTGGGAGATCTTGCTCGAATGCTTGTGCAAAGGAAGAGTCTCGTTCCCTTCTGTCACACAATCCTTGATGTTCAAGAAGCAAACTTTCAGTCAGCACTTTTGTCACAGTGTGTGTTAAAGACAGTAGCTCACACAGAGAGAGAGTCGCGATGTAACCGTGAAAGAAAAAAGATCAAAATTGACTTCATACATGAACGTGTATGATGAGGCTTGAACGTGTGGAACACGCTGCAGATGTTGTTTCATTCTGTCCCGTCTCTTCACGCTTTAAACATCTCACTGCTGCGCCGATAACAATTCAAACAAATGACCAGGATGAGTCACTCTGGACTGGAATTGATCACATTCATCACAACAACCTCTGACTTTATAGGAGCGATGGTACTTCAATAATAAAGCCATAAATTCATATTCCACACACACACACACACACACACACACACACACACACACACACACACACACACACACACACACACACACACACACACACACACACACACACACACACACACACACACACACACACACACACACACACCGCTCCCCATCTTCTTATAGCACAACACTATGAATAAAACATCAAATCATACATTCCTAAAGCCTACCACATTATTCTCTATATTGTACTCTATGAATAATGTATGTGTAGAGGAGTTTCTTATTAATATGGGCTTTGCTTGGCGGTGAGGTAATTCTGTGCTAACAAACACGCATCTTTCCCTCTAGAGGAAACTCCAGACTGACTGCAGTTACACCCACAGTCATATTAAACCCTTTGCTGCATAGCTCTGCTGTCCCAGGCTGCTGCTAAGTAATCTAATAACAGCTGATCTCGACGCTGCTGGTCAGCGCTACGGTGACATAACAGCTGTACGCTACGTGCACCTTTGTGCCGCTAACCTGCATCCTAATTCGTGCGGTGATGTAATGTTACCTAGAGGAAATCTCCATTCACGTAATCATGCATCCGCCGAAACGTCTTGTGGAAAAAATGAATAAATGACTCAAAAAATACGAGAAATGTGGAAATAAAAATGCCCAGTTAACAAATAACTGTTCCAATTATTTAAAAAGGAATTGTATTTATTTATTATTTATTTAATGTATGTCTTCACCCATATGTTAATGTAGACATACATTAACTCTCATATAGATGAACCGCTTATTTACTGTTAAGTGACACATCAAGGTAAAATAAATAAATAGGAAAAATTAATAAATATGAAATTAAAGAAAAACAGAAATAAATGTAATGTACAAAAATAATAAGTAATTTTAATGAATTATTTTTTTCTACTCCTGTGCATATTTATTTTTTTTAAACGATGTATTTATTAATTCAGCCATTTATTTATTAATTTAGTACTTATTTATTTTTGATTATGGCAGTTTCAGTCCTCCATATTCGGGAGCCACAATCAGCAGCAATGTAGGACACTCTTTCTTTAATTAAAATGACTGATGTGACTCCATTACAGTACTAGAGCTGCTTATTTTAATTACCTATTAATCTGCTCATTATTTTTTTCCTCAATTAATCTCCTAATCATTTTGTTTGCCTGCCAGGGAATTACTAATACATTGATTTTCATCACAACAACTCATAATAAATTGAATATCTCTGTGAATCTGTGAAGCTTTTAGGAAACTGTGGTGAGCATTTGACTGTTTTATTTAATGCTACAGGTTCAATCAATAAATGTGTATTTGATAAATGTGTCTGGTGGCCATGCAGAGAAAAAATTCACCTAAAGTTGTTGTTGATAAATAATAAGTAATATTGATAAAGATCTATTCTCAATTATAATCAATCTGTCCAGTGTTTCACTCACCCACTTCTAGCCACTAAAGAATTTCAATGTGGATAAAAAATGTTTTTACACTTTAGTTTCTAAAAGTTTTAGTAAGAATGTTCCTTTGCTGCAGTTTCTACTCACAATAAATAGTGAAGGATGAAATTATTTTTAAAAAATCATTCAGCCACCGAGAAATTTCTAGATTAATCATGGATTATTTAGATTAATCACTAAAATGTCACAATAAACAATTAAAGATTCAATCAGCAAAACAATAACTTCATTTGTCTCTTGATAGTTGCTTTTTCCAAAACTTTCAAGAAAAAATATGCGTTGAACGGTTTTATTGCACGACATGAAGGCAAAGAACCAGCTGATGCTTATGAGGTTGATTAACTCAACTGTACCATCACAATCATTCATGTTTTTATATTTTTTGCAATCAAAATTTTAAGCTTTTAAAATTTTAAATTTAAATCAAATTTAAAATTTTTCAAAGTTCTGTCTCTGTCCTGACGGAGCGTGTGCTTTCTATTCTGTATTTCTCTATAAAAGGTGTGTTTTAACTCTGTCTGTGTCAAAAACCTGCTTCTGATGTGTAGTAACAGTGAACCAGAGGTGTGGTGCTGTAGAGCAGCTGAAATCAGACAGAGACAGACATGCTGCCAATTATAGTATTAGGTATAGTCAGACATTTGCCACAATGATTAGGTTAAACAGGAGACATACCACCAAAGAATTGTTCCTTTATTTGTTCTTTGATTTCTCCATTTCTTTCTGCGTCTTATCCTTCTAAATTGTTGTTTTCTCTAAAGTGAACGAAGAAAACGTTCAAATCATCACCGGTGACTTTTCCTCTTGTTAGATTATCAAGCTGAAAACTCAGCTGTGCTGCAGCAGCTGATAACGAGTCTGACAGCTGAGCGCCAGCAGATAATTTTACAACAGGTGATTAAATGGTTTTGTGGCAACCAGAGAAGAGTATTCACCCGGACCACGACAGTGTAATAGCGAATATATTGAAAGCGTAGTATCATCCTGTGTGCTCAATGATCCCACACAGTGCCGCAGCACTTCACTATTTGTGTTAAGAAAAGAGAAACTTCAACATAGAAAATCATTAATGCTTTCTGTGCCTCAGGTTGAGTGCAGGTAAGTGATATTGATTCGTGGAGCAGGATGGGAGGAAAAGTAAGTTTGAGGCCACTGAAGATAACTGTAAAGACTGAAATAGCTAAAGGTGAGCTAAAAGACACGGGAAGAAAAAAAACAGCAACAAAAGCAGTAGCAATAACAGCAGAGGTCCTTTATATACTGTACATTCCATTAATTATCTACCTATATTTAAGTATTTTCATTCCTATTCTACTTCTAGTCAATCTTTATCTACCTCAGTGTTTTACTGTGTTTTTATTGTACTAATGTACCAAACTGCTGCTCTGACAACTGAAGTAGACTAGACTGTTGTTTATTAAGATTGCAGGAAATACAACAGTATTTTCCTCCGTCTTCCTTCTGCTGTATAGTGTTGTACAGTCATTATAAATAGCTCCTGCTTCCTTCTGCACACACATTTATTTAATGAATACAACAGATTTTGGTTTCACCCACACTTAATTTACTGTAACAGCCAGCAGACAGTTTAAATACACACAAAATCACACCTGTCTGTGAAAAAGGGATTTGACATGCATGTGAACTAATGTAATTAGAGCCAGCAAATTAAGTCACTCATTTGCGAATCTGTGCACAACTTGACAGGTATTTGTTTACGTCTTGCAGTCGACCGTTTTTTTTTTTCCCTTCCTCCCGTTTACTCATTGGCGGTTTCGCGTTTGAAGGGTGTTGACGACACACAGAACATCCAGTTCTGTCGCTAAAAGGCTCAAAACACTTTCACACGTAATTTGTTCCATTTAGAAAACAAATTCGATGCAATTAAAAAACGAGGGGGGAAAAACGGCGAAGATACGACTTTGTGTTGCACTCACCAAATGACACGCAAATGAAGAAAACAATGCACACTATGAGCACTAACCTGATTGGTTGAAGCGAAGTCAAGGCCTGTTTCTGGCATACCCAGGAACATGGTGTCGCCTTCCAACTGGAGAAGAGGAAAAAAAAAAGCAACAATGTCAACAAACTATAATGAAACACAGCAAACATACAACAGCGGGCAGGAAGACAATGAGGAGAGCTGCAGGTGAAGATGACTGTGCAGCAGCAGCGTGTAAGAACCACACTTTTCTTCTCAGCTCAGCATCTCCTCAAATTACAAATCCAGCTTGTGTTAATTGTTTGTGAGATGAGATGAATCACGGGCTGAGGTCACTTCATTTGACTTGTGTTTAACCAGAAGTGTCTTTCACCAGCGAGACTGAACTATTAGAGGAATTTCTAGGCAATTTTTAATCTAAAAATAACATTGTACTCGTGGAAATTTTCAATTCAAACCTTGATGTTTTTTTAAACTAAAAAGTGGAGAAATATTTTCATTTATACTAAAGTAGGCCTATGTGAGCAAATTAGTCGATTAGTTTTAGATTATTACATTAATCAACAACTCTTTGATAATTGATTAATCAATTTGAGTGATTTTAAGAAGATAATATCTAAATCCTCTGGTTCCAGCTTTTCAAATCTGATTGTTTTCTTGTTTCTTCAGCTTCTATAATAGTAAACTGATGGTGTTTAGGTTGTGGACTGTTGGTCTGGGAAAAGAGATTATTTTAGGTTGAATAGATTAATTGGCTATTAAAATAGTCGTTAGTTGCAGACCTAGTTTCTTAATGGTGCTAATTATTTGAATTACCATGCTTATTTGAATTGTTTTGTGTTGTACATATTATTTGCACTACATAAATTACACCCTACCCCGAAACGTTTCCTTTTTCAAATCACAATTTGCATGTCAGACATTTCACAAACCGTAGGAAAATAAAAAGAGCACTCAACCCTACACCCACTGTTGTTTGGAGTTATGCTTTTAACACATTTCCTCTAAGACATGTCAGATAAATAATTAATCAAATACTCCTATAAAAGTTCCACAAAGCGCTATTGTCTGAAATCACAGATAATTCACTGACATGATGGTTCCACATCAGTACGGTGTTTAACGTCTTGTATTGACTCTGTAATGATTGCTCCTTTTCCTTCTCTCGTTTCTCTGAAAGGTCTGTAGATGTCAGTGTTTAAAATAAAGTTACAGTTTGAGGCTGGAGTTCAGACTTGTTAAGATGCTATAGGTGCATATTTATTTAGATATTTATATACATCGTCACTGGTGGTTAAAGACCTTTAACCTCCAGTTTTTCCACATTTATATTTTTAAATAAATCAATGCATCAGATCATCTTCTACATTATCTGTGCTTCTCAGGAGGTTGAACCAATTTTTGAAAAGTGCATTATTTCAATTTCTATTCCATGGAACCGCCATTATTTACAAAAGTACCATACACTATGAAGATATTCATGAGCTACAGTACAGTTCATATTGTGTCTAGTATTGTATGCAGTATGCAGCATGAACTTATGACACAGCTCATGTTTATTCTTTCTTTTACTTCCCCATTTCCTTCTTCTACCTCGTCGACACTTCCTGCTTCTGTGGACAACACTTTCTCTCTTCCTTCCTCCATTAGCTTGTGTTCATCCTCCGCTAAAGCACAAAGGCTTTAATGTCCTTGTCTGTCAAACTGCAGCTGACTGCTGGACAGCTGCTCATAGAGATTTTATCTGCTGGTAAATGGATGAAGATTCCTTTCTTTTCCCGTTAAAATGCATCTGAAAACATTATTATATAGATGATTAACTAAATCATGATGCAATTAATATGATCTGTACTGTTTTTTTCTGATTATTGAGTTAGTTATAATTTGAGCATCAAGGTCTTGTTGCTGGCATAAACAGTTTCAGTTCAAAAGTATCATCTTAAAAAAAACAGGACTGGTCAAACTTCACATCCAACTCTGAGAGTTTCAAATCAATGACCAAACAAAGACTAATCCATAAACAATAAACCTGCTCCAACATATTCAAATCACTTGTGGTGTCCTGGATACAGAATTATTATTGTCTCAGTCATCAAATAGACACGTAGAAGAACGTTTGAACAGGTGGGCAGGAGTAAAGCAGGAGATACACACACACACACGCACACACAGGTAGACAGGCAGGTGGACAGACAGGTGTAACTGCCCTATCCATTCACCAGCTGTTGGGTATTATGCAAATGAGGTGTAGGTTTACAGAGTCAACAGAAAGCCAAAACACTGTTGTGACAGGCCTGCATGCGCACACACACACACACACATGCAAGCATGCATACACGTGTGCGCGCACACACACACACACACACACACACACACACACAAATACAAACACACAGAACAATATGATAAATTTTACTCATATTTATTGTTTGTGTTTTTGACCTACGATACTGTGAGACACAAACATTCTTTTCAAGAATACTCCTTTCCTGTTAAAAAAATCATGTTATGATGCATATAGGCAACACCTATATATTTAATATGGATTTGTATTAATAATATTAATTTTATATGTGAAACCTTTATTTGTAAACTGCTTTGGCAACAACATGCTTTTGTTCATGCTAATAAAGTTAACTGAATTTGAATAAGGGAGCGAACGCACTGTTTCTGAGAAACAAAAGAGAAGAGATGACTGAGCTCCCAGTCAAATGAACTTTCTCTATACACGCTTGACAAGGCTGAAATGTCACATGAATCACACACACAGTCATGCAAAAACACTCCGACACGGACAGACACAACTTTCTTATGTGGCGTAAAATCCAATGATATACAGTAAATCAGCAGTGTATTAAGTCGTTAAAGTACAATAAATACAAAGAAGATATTAACAGACATGAAATAATGATGAATATCTATATTAATCTATTCAGACTTTTTTAGGATGTGTTGGTGCATGTCCTAAAAAACATGTTTATAATGTTGCTCTGCAGCACTGTTATACTTTATTACAGATAAACTGCAGCTACTGTTTGTAACATCCTGACATCACTAAACTACTATACTATTTTAATAGAAGAACAAGAAAACAGCAAATTCTTATGTTTGTCGTTTCTGCTGGACAGTCACTTAAACAATTAAACTAACTTCCTTTTGATTGAATAATTCACACTATTATTTATTAACTAATCATTGCAGCTCTACGCCTGCTCCTACCTCAACCTGCCTGATATCTGACGTACTTAAAGTAATACAGTAAAATTACATTTTATAAGTATTATGAATTCATATGCAAAAAAGGTACATAAGAAAGTAACTAAAGGTGTCAGAAAAACAAAGTGGTGTAGAAAGTACAGCATCTTCACTGAAATGTAGTTAAGTTAGTTAAGTAGCATCACAAGGAAATACTTATGTAACAAGGAAATACGTATGTAATACCTCTAAATTGTACCTAAGAACAGTACTTGTGTAAATGTACTTAATTACTTTCATCCTCCACGAGGAAGTTTAACTACTTTGACATGGGTCATTAGTACTGCCTCGGTACTTTACTATATTATACTTTCCTGCTACCAGCAGCACAAATACGGCTCTCGAGCCACATTACAAGAGAGGAATCGTGATGATTTCTGCTCAGCAGATGCTCAGAGTGAGAGGCGGAGTGAAGCCATTACGCTCTTCATCACCTCTTGTAGGGACGGACAGACGGAGACAGGGAGGGAGAGAGGCTGTGGCTTTAGCTTCGTTTAGTCCTGGTCACTCATGACAGTTGTGTTTCTACACTCACACAGTACAGAGTGAAATGAGTGTCCTCTGCTCACTGATCAACCTTTCTGTCTTCTACTTGCTGTCACTGAACTATAAATGCAGTGACAGGTTTATCAGGTGATAGCACACGTTAAGATAAAGTAGAGGAAATGATTGGTTAACTCATTAATACAAATTATATTTGGTGGCATACAGCAGCAGTTTTGATGTGTTCTGCAGCTAAATGGCTGATTTAAGAGCAATAGAGCTTATTTAGCGGTTGAGGAGCAGCTGCTGAACCAGACTGCAGAGAGTTAACGGCTGTGGTTTAACCGCACTGATGTATTTGTGGCTATAAGAACCAAAAATCATCTCAGTGCAGTTTTTGCATTTCCTCAAGCTTCTCTCTGCAGCTATGTCTGTCTTGTTAACATGAATAATGAGCCTCTCTCCCCTGATTGGCTGTGAATGGGAGGTGGGCAGTGGCTGTATAGTTGTGACATCACAACTCCGCAGAAGTCCTGAAGGCACAGGTTCTGAATAAGGGCTGTATGTGGACTAATCTGTTGAGTGAGCGTTTGAAACATAGGACATTATTCATAGAAAAACTAGACCTTTTTCTAATCAAACATATTTTAATATTTTCCCGCATATGGGATATATTTCTGTATGTTATGATATGACTATTATACAAATCATGATGCAGAATATTGCTTCTTCTCAAAATTAATAGTTTTTAAGTATCTGTGTGTGTGTGTGTGTGTCAATCCTTACAGTGCAAGAACCAAAAAGGACGGCAAGGTTTGTAGTCAAACCAAATTATACTCTCTCTCTCTCTCTCTGCCTCTGTCTCTCACTCTCATTTCTGCTGCTCCTTCGTGTGTGTGTGTATGTGTGTGTGTGTGTGTGTGTTAGTGTGTGTGTGTGTTTGTGTGGGTAAAGCAAAGGTTTGAATAACAAGCAGCCAGCTAAGTGGGTCAGGGTCGGAGGAAGGGGGGAAAAAGGGGGAGAGAGACTATTAGGATGACAGACAAGGACAAAGGAAAAGAGGGAAATACAGTGTATCAGGGAAAAAGGGGGTCCAGAGTGAGGAAGGGAAAGAAGGAGAGGTTTGGAGAAATGAAACATATACAGTTGATGATAAGAGAGATGGATCGAAATCGGAGAAAAGATACTGAGCGAGGAAAAGGAGGATGTGAAATAGAGGAACATGATTGAAGCATTTCATCACGAAAAAGCAATCTAACGCTGAATTAAGTAAGCGAAAAAAATAAATCTGCCAGCGAGGTGTTGCTTTAAAGAAATGAGGTTTTAAAATGTTTTAAATGAATGAATTAAAATAGGTAACAAAAGTTGACTAGTCAACAACCCTGCCAGCGTAACGTTTGCCATTTTGGCTCTGAATTTCTTCTTCAAATAAAGCCAAATGTTAGAGATGCACAGACGCTAAATTGCCTGAGACCAGTATTAACACAGGAGTTTATGTGGCTGGACTTCAGTTTACACTAACTAAATCATCTTGTACAGTAAGAGATGGATAGAGAGAGAAAAAAAAGGCTTCACACAGCTGTGATAGGTCAGCTTTGCAATTGTTTACCTGGTCTTATCAGTGTCACCATGACAACAATATAAACACAGTTTTACTGACTAAACTGTATTCACCCTGACTGTAAATCTAGATTGTGTGTAGGCGTGGGATATGTTTATTTCTTAGTGTGTGCTTGTGGAGGGAAATTCTTCATTTCTTTAAACAGCTGTTCAGCATATAGTAAATACTCCCCCTTTATGTTTCCAGTAAACAAAGACGGTATTTTTTCATTCAAATCTGTAAAAATGATAACTTATCAAATCGTTAAATAAATCTCCAAGTACAAAATTCTCTTGAAGTTTCTGAAATATTCCCTTTAAACCTATGTTCTGATGACTTTATGTGCTTATTCCAGATTCAAATCTTGCGAATTACTTTCATACAAATACTGATGTCTCCTAATATACCGTTACTAAAAACCTATTACTTCTGTAGCAACCTTTAACATGCGTGCTAATTCAACAACACGTTATCTAGCCAGACAACAGGCCGGCCCGGGAAAGCAACACCATCAAATTAAGTGTCATTAGTGGCTCTGAGGACTGAGGCTTCCGTATTAATTAACACAGTTGTTGGCCACAGTTTCTGCCCATCTAGCTTAACTAGAAAACAAATCCCAAGGTTGGTTTAATTTGTAAAAGCTTAGCTCACTCCGCTCACAGAATGAATAACTTGATTTATAAAGCAACCGTTACAAGCGCTTGACAAACAAGGACAAATAAAAAGGAAGCACGAGCGCGATCAAACACAAAATCACTGTCAAGCTAATAAAATACACACATAAAATATTCAAAAATAATGAATGAAAGGATGAATATGATAAAAAAGTGATAAAATATGCAGCAAAAAGGCTGTATGGTAGAAATATAGTTTGAGATAATTTAAATGATTTTTCTATCTTGGGTTCGACATGTGTGGAGTGAGAGGTCCTCAGTTGAGGATATATCAATTACTATATCAATTATTGAAATGATTATTGGCTGTTTGGTTTGGTTTCCTATAGCTGGAGATGCAACCCAAAGTGTTTTGTCCAGACCAGCAGTCCACAACCCAAAGATCATTGGTTCACTATTAGAGAAGACTAAAGAAACCAGAAAATAATCAGATTTGAGGAGCTGCAACCAGAGAATTTGGACATTTTCTTCTAAAAAGTGACTCAAATCGATCAATCTACTATCAAAATAGTTGGCCAATAATGGTAATAGGTGGCAACTAAACCAATAATCCACTTATTGTAGTTCTATTGGAGATATTTCTTACAGTAAATATACTTGTACTTATAAACAGTTGTGTAATGATTTTGTAAATTGTTCAGACTTGTGCAAACAGATTCTTTGTATGAGTAATTTCAGGAAACTTTTTCCTAAGACACGACCACATTTTGCAAATATTCATCATACTAGTCTATAATCTGCCCTTCTTTACAAGGGAAAACACTCTATTGACTCTTGTTCCTGCTTCTTTTATGTTAAGCAATGTGTATTTATTTTATTTCTTATTTTGTGATGACATAAACTGGCATAAACTTCTGGGTCATTTAAAAAAGTCTCTGTCCAGGATTCTTAGAACCCATGGTAATTTCTCGTTTAAAATAAGAATGTGAAGATCTTGGCGAGTGAGGAGAAAACTTAGTTTGAAGGCCGAAGATAGTTTATAATAACCAGAAGAAGAGACCGGCGGGTCAAAGCAGACACCGGTTTACACATTTCCAAATGTGGCAAATTTATTTCAATCTACTCGCGGTAATTAGCGCAGTGACACTACAACAGTTATGATTGCATGATCGCGAACAAAAGGCGAGTGCTTCAGAAAAAAAAAAGAAAAAAAAGAAGAGGACTGCCACAACTCCTGAACAGGAACTCATCCAATCGCTTCCAACACAAGTTAATTGATCCAAGTCATTGTCACACACACACACACACGCACACATACACACAGAGAACAATGCTGCAATGATTGCAGCATGCGATTTGATTGCAATATGTTTGTTTTGGAAATGAAATCCTGATAATTAGTCTCTTCTGGCAGTGTACTATCTCCGCCCATCTGTTCCATTTGGCATCCCTCCACCGATCAGGAGTCCCTCATTGCTCCGTCCCCGCGACTCAACAAACTGAAATGCGTTTAGCCGCACCGGTACACAAGCGACGCCGTCGAGTCGCCCAATCGTCGCAGAGTGTCAGGGGAGGGGAGGTGGTGGTGGGGGGGGTCCTTCCTGGCGAGATGTTCTGTAAGTGGGAATGACGGCCAACGCGGACAGACGGACAGACAGATTGACTGCTTGTGTTCTGATAGATAATTAGATGAGATGCCGACACTTTGGCTGGAGACAATGAGAGAACGTGATACAGAAGAAGAGTGTGGGGGAGGGGCCATAGACTAAGATAAGATCATCGCAGTTGTGCATCTGTTTAAATAGCGGCGAGAGTCACATTGTGTTACTTGCGTCTGATTCTGTCTGCTGTGTCGCTCGTTATTTTTCTGGCTTCTTTCTTCTAGATATCATTTTGAATTTACTGACAAAACTTTTAAAAGTAGGTTTTTTGTGTGTGTGTGTAATCCGAGTGACAAAAATGCTCGTCTCGTCATGTTCATTTTCACGGCACAGTGGATTATCTCGTTAATGTTACGGATATTTGCCACAGCTCATACAGACGGCTCGTGTGGAACAATCTATTATCACATGAACAAAGATTACAGGATGTGTGTAAAGATGGACGACGTGATAGTGGCCTAAGAAAGTGAAGCTAAAACATCTGGATCGCCCCTAGTGGCTGGTTGCAGTCACGATCATAAGCCCATGTTAGCGGATGGGACATGAGATGATTAAAATAAATATAACTGCAAATAAATTATCCCCATAGATGGTTTCTGTCATTTTAGGTCATGCTTATCGCGCTGATGTGCTTTTTTTTTTCCTGATGTTTGTTTTGAATTATTATTTGATGATATAAACACGATAACAGCTGTTATTGAGAGCCACTCCCAAACCTCTGAGCAGAAGACGCTAATGTACGTTTTCCTCTGTCATTCGCTACTAGCTGTAACTGCTGGTTTAGGCTGGTTTAGCTCCATCACTAGGCACTAAACTAGGTTCACTAGGCACTCAGCGACTCTACCGCACAGACTCCAGTTGCAAATGATGTCACACAAGCAAGATGGCAGCGCCAAAAAATGTGCGTTTTGACTTCAGCATTTTTGCATTGCAGTAGTAAATGGAGCTGCATTCACGTGCTGCATTTTTGCAAAACATGCATTGGGGGTAATGTTGCAGTGAGTGGAGCCATGTGAATGGAGGCTGCACCATGTGTGTTGTGAAGGATTCAGTCTGCAGTTCCTGTCAGCTCTGCAGAGTATTTTAATGTTTTTCAGCACGTTTTTGTTTCACGGCTCAAAGCTTTACTGTTTTGGTTCAGTCACTCAATGTTTCCAGCAGCAGCAGGCAGCGATTTGTAAATGTTGTGTTTATAGCTTGGCCCCCTTGTGGCCACAAAATAAGATAATACGGCTTTTAACATAAACTGTGTAATGGCATTTGTCAATCCTGGAATAAGCATTCATTTAATACTTGAAGGTTAAGTTAACAGTAGCAAAAACTGATTAAATTTGAGATTTTGGACTAATCTAGTTTTCTTCTTTCAGATTAGTGATAAAAAAGAAATATTCAAAATCCACATTTAGTGTTTCTGTTGCTTTAGATTGTTCATGTTGTGTTTGCAGGTCTTACAGCAAAATTAACAGCAGTCAGAAGTTTACTGCAGCACGCAGCACTGCCAGCTGCTCTTCTCCTGCACAAATTTGTCACATCCAAATCAGTTAATGTCCTTTGTGTTAGCGACCATTTGTGAAAGAACAAAGGAGAGTTTAAACCTGAACTTTAGATCTCATTGACTGGTATAATGAGTTTTTTTTTCATCAAACTCTAAGCAGCCTTCGCTTTAGCCGCACTTCAGGCCCTGACACACCAAACCTACAGCTCAATTTCAGGCCGTTGATGAGTGTTGGTGGGAAAGACCACTCTGATTGGTTGTTTAAATGTGAATCAGTGCAGAAACAGGAAGTTGTGTTGTTATAGTATGCTAGCAGGCTAATAGCATCTTGAATCTGTCTCAAAGGCTGACAAAACGTGCATATTTAAATATAAAATTTCAGAAAACTACAACTAATACAAAAAAAACATTTGTCTTATTCACTTGAAATGTCCCACCTTCATAGCAGCTATACCTAGCATTCCTTCAGTTATATGTGCTTACTGTGGCCCAAATGCACGCAGCCAGCCTTAAGAGTCTCAGGGAGGCGGCTTACAATATAGTTAAAGAGAGGATGATTGACTTTTAATCTTTGGTTTTATATTGTTGGAGCGTTCTAGGGTGGGGGTGTGTGTGGGGGTCACCACTGGGAGGGTTTGATGGTTGTTAGTTCTCCATGATCGCATAAGATTACTGTGTGTGTGTGTTCTGTAGGGGTGGGGGTTGGGGGGTGCAGGCAGGGGGAAGGAAAAGGGAAAAAAAAATACATGATGTACAACATTTCTTCTTTGCACTTTTCCCAATAAAAATGTATCTAAACGTCAGACCTTCTGTAGAAGATACGACCATTTTCATGATTTAAAAACTGATTTCGGATGATCTAATTTTCCTGCTGCTCTCCTTCATTCTATATTCTCCTGCTCTTTTCTCAGCCCAACTTCTCTCCTCTCTCTTCCTTTCTATTTGCTTTAGAAATACCTCACCCAGCTTTCACAATCATCATGTTTACATTAGACCCTCTCTCTCTCTCTCTCTTTCTCTCTCACACATCCCTTCCTCTCCCGCTCTCTCTGATTCACCCCGTCCTGTCCCGTTCTGTATACCTTTCCCCTTCTTTCATAAGACCGAAAATTCCACTCTTAATGTAAACTCGCCCGACGCAAATGTGTGTTTCAATTGTTTAACTTCTACATGAAATGAATTGCTTCTGTTCACATTTGTGGAGCCTCGTTGTGAGCCCCGGCGTCCAATCAGAGCTCAGCGCGGCTCGCTCACTCCTGTCCATCCGTTCGTCCCTGCAGTGCTGCATGTGAGTAAACTGTGCGCGAGTGAGCGTAGAAAGTGACACAGAGTTGGCTGCTGGCCACAGCGAGAGAGAGAGAGAGAGAGAGAGAGAGAGAGAGAGAGAGAGAGAGAGAGAGAGAGAGAGAGAGAGAGAGAGAGAGAGAGAGAGAGGACTAGTTTGACACTTTTTTATTCTCATTTGCTCTGTTCACAACCTCAGACCCCAATAAAAATATGCACTGCCATCTGTCCTTCAGGGTGCAGCCCAGCCGATGTCAAACAAGAGACCGTTTTTGAATGTATTAAGACAATGGATGCAGTTTATTCAGTTACAATTAATATTAATCAAATACATAAGAAAGCAACAAGGAAATTATTAATATCTACTGGCATTTTATTTTAAAAAACCCTGAAACGAGTAAATGCATGAGTAAGAAAATCAGTAGTACTTTACTGTTACTATGTTTTTAAACTGTATTTCTTCTCTTTATTCAAGTGTATTTGTGAGAAGGTAATTGCTCAATTTCAACTGCTAGGATGCTGAATGTCTAAAGTGGTAAAAAGTTTGGCTACATTATACTAAAGCCCAAGTATAAAAATAAAATACAGGCATATTGTATTATCTTTTTTAAATTGTATAGTATTTTGACATTAGTTCAGTTATTGTAGCCTGACGATCGCCAGTCGTGGTCAGTTTACCATCTTAATGACAGCAGTCTGGCAAGTTCATAAAATGACATTAGTTCACTGGTTCAGAGATAGAGCAGCCGCCCACCAATCAGAAGGTTGGTGGTTCGATGTGACATGGGTGCGTGAGTGTTTAATGATCCCGATGAGCAGTTAGCACTGTGTGTAAATGGTGAATGTACGCTTGGTCGAAAGACTAGAAAGGAGACTGTAATTCAGAGTATTACAATATCTAAAACCTGATGAAGTTTATAGTAATAGTTTACCCACCTTTAAATTGACCTTACAACTACAGACTACATTTGGCGTCCCCCTCTTACACTCAAATCAAGTATTATATTTGAAAAATAAACCTAAAATTTCAGTCAATCGGTTAAATAAAAAAGTTTTATGCTGACTTGAGGAGGTTTTTCATTTTTGATTTTTTTTTAAAAGGGTGTTAATGCACTAAATGTGATTTAAAAAAATTCTGACATCGCAAACATTTAACTTGTGATCAGCTTGCTTCAGCTGTCGTTAATCCCATAATATGCATTTGTCTCCAGACAGCGTGGAAATGAAAGAACTATTACAATTTGACTGAGTTTGCAGGAAGAAGCACCTCATGACACCTAAAAAAAACAAATTATTCTGTTAGTCTGACCAAAATTTTAAGACTTTTTAAGTGTTAGCTTAAAACATGTTAGCTTGACTGAAATTGTAGTAACAAAGTCAGCCTAACACACCCAGATAATTGGATTGTTATCGAGCTACTTGAGCTGCAACTTCTCCAGGCTGGTTGGACTGGAACTGGTTGAGGTGACCTGCTCATATGCTGGACGTCCACGCCAACCTCCAAACTCAAGGCTGAAAAAATATGTAAAACCTAAAACAGAAAAGGTCCAACTAGAAGAAGCATTCTGTAGGCAACTTGGTAACTTGAAGAGAAAGCCCGCTATGCACATTTGCAAGATTATCCATCGTGTCAGTTCACCTCTGGGATGCTAACTTGCTAGTTTACCGGACTTTTGACTTTTCTTGTCAATAACAAGAGAGCATATCGCCGCCTATCATAATGGAGGCGACGTGAATAGAATGCAGACTGAGACAAGAACAGTAGTCCGAGTTGAAGGATTAATAAAGCTCGAGCTCGCTCGATTTAACTGTGTGTAAACGCACTGACAAAAAAACAGCCAAGATGATTTCCGATTCAATCTGTCAAAAATCTAATACCAGCAGCAATTAATAATATGCATATTATTATTATTATTAAGTGAAATGTGGCCTTTAGCGGTTATTGAGCAGAGAATGATCTCTATTCAATTCAAATGTTACAGCTTTACATGAACACATCTGTAGGACACGCCTCTCTCTCTCTCTCTCTCTCTCTCTCTCTCTCCTTTCTTTTTACTCAGCCTCTCTGCTCTGTTCTTCTTTTTTCTTTCCTCTCATTTTGTTTCTTCTCTGCTTCCTTCTTTGCTCTCCTACTTCCTGACTCTCTTCTTTCCTCTGCTATGCTTTTCCTGTCTGACTCTCTCTCTCTCTCTTTCCCCCCTCTATATTCTCTCTCTCCCCCTCTATATTGCCCCCCCCCTATATTCGCTCTCTTTTTCTCTCTGTTCCCCCACACAGTAATATGATCTCGTCTATCAGGCCGACACAGCCATGAATCAAAAGACACAGAGAGAAATATAGTAGAAACCTTACTGGCCCCACCCCCACTACTCTCTCTCTCTTTCTCTCTCTCTCTCTCATCTACAACATCCCTACCCCCAACAACCCTCTCTCTCTCTCTCTCTCTCTCTCTCTCTCTCACTCTCTCCAGTCCCTACCCCCAACCACACAGCTCTCTCTCTCTCTCTCTCTGCATCCATGGCCTCTATTTTCTGTCTCTTTTCCTCTTTCTGAAACAAACACATCAATGCAGCACATTGCTGTATGACTCTTTGCATTTCTACACATGATTTCACCGAAATCTAGCTGGAAAGCTGCAGTCCAGCCCGCAGTGCAGCGGGTTCAGTCACTAAACATGTCACATTTTAACGAGGGTAAAATAAAATACTGTAAATAACCGTAACCTAGCTAATAAAACATGCACGTGATATTCTGTTCATGCCCAATCACCACGTCTTGAGGTCAGAGGTCACAGCCAGCTAGAGTGCAATTACTGTGTCCCAATTAACAACCCATGTGCGCGATAAAAATGTCATTTGTACCATTTTTTTTTTAAGTCATTTCTTTTAATGTAAAAGCGTCACAGACAGCAGTGTTTTTAAAGATGTATTTTTATTTCTTGTGCTGTCATCATGGTTTATTGTAGTTTTTGCAGCAAAAAGTATTCCCTTTGGGCATCGTGAGACTACGAGACTATACTCATTAATGACCCCTTGAAAAAGTATATGGACATATTAGTTACACCTGTAAGAGAACTGGTACTTCAAGATCACACTCAAGACACACAATATCTGAACCAAGGTTATTATCGTTAACAAAAACCTATGAATGATAATGATAATAAAACTAGAATTAAACTAAAACATTTTCATTAACTGAAATAAAACAAAAACTAAACTTCACAGAAAAGCAGTATTTACAAAACTAATTCTAGACATAATGTTCTTTAGATTGACTCTATTAAGAAGAAAAACTCAAACTACTTTAACGTGACCACATGATACACTGACAACGTGTTCTAAAACGAGTGTGCAGAATGGTAGAAGAACAGCTGAAGAGCAGCTCTTGCATCTACTACAGTGGTTACTTGCGTGCAGTTTCTGGTTGAAGCAAACTTTTTGTAAGCAGAAAACCCCACTTGTACCAGAACGAGGATTCCAAACCATCTCAGAGCAGAAAACATGTCTGCTTTTATAACAGAGGAACACAGGTACACTAATGCTCAGTTTGAGCCCTTCAGTGCTAAAACGATGCTTATAATAGGTTTATTTCATGGATGTAGCATGATGTTATTTGGCCTTTTTCTCTTGTAGAATTCTAAGCACTGCTGAGCATTAAAGTAGACAGACAGGCAACAATAAGTGTGTTCGTAAATTGTTGGGCCTCCACTTGCTGCCAGAGCAGCTTCAATGCACCTTGGCAATGATTCTACATGTCTCTCTACTGGAAGGGCAACCACCATTGTTCCTAAAAATGATGGAGGTGGTCGAACAGATCGGTCCAAAATCTCCCGGAAGTCTTCAACTGAGTTGAGATCTGGTGACTGTGAAGGCCGTAACTCATCAAAGTGCTCAGTGACCCCTTGTGCCCTATAGATCCTGGAAGAGACCACTCCCATAAGGGTAGAAATGCTTCATCATAGGATAAAGGTGATCACCCAGAATAACAATTGTATTGATTTGCAGTAACGCTTCCCTCTAAAGGGACAAACAGACACAAACCATCCCAGAAAAAGGTCCCCCAAAGTGTAAAAGAACCACCAGATGTTCTCTGTAGCCTGCACTTGATGTACAATGACAGTCTGAGCAGTATGTTCTTGAGGAGTTCCGTCTTTCTCTTTGGGAGGCTTGTAGTAGGCGGGACTTAATAATTAACCTGGTGGCCCAGGTGTAATAAGGGGTTCTGGGTGGCAGCGTCCAGGACAGTTTGGCTCTCAGACAGCCATCTGAGTGAGAGACCTGACAGTAGAGCTGCAACAATTAATCGATTGAACACCTATTTTGAAAATCGATTAATCGGTTTGAGTCATTTTTAGGAGGAAAATCTCTAAAATCTCTCGTTCCAGCTTCTAAAATCTGAACATTTTGTGCTATCTTTAGTCTTCTAATAGTAAACTGATGATCTTTTGGTCATGGACTGTTGGTCAAGAAAAGATGTGAGGTAAGATTGTCAGCTTTGGGAAACAGTGATCAACATTTTATACTATACTATGCTATAATTCTATGAACCAAACAGCAACTCGATTAAATCATTTCAATAACCAATAAATTAATCAACTATCAAAACAGTTGTCAGCCTGACCTGACACCATTAGCAGCTTCTGTCTTTGTCATGAGAACTGAAAACCGACTACCTCCAGTTTGTTTCATTTCGGTTCGGCTGACGCCATCTGAGCAGGCCGCTCATGGTGAGCCCTCAGATAGCGAGACCCCACGCAGCCTACTCTTCCGAACACACACTTCAACCTAAGACATGCCAGGAACCAAAGTGCCAATCATTCTCGTAACAGCTACACGTGCACCTGCCCACTCATCAAGAATATGGTTAAGGATGACTCATCTCATTGTATCATGTTTTTTCCACATCTCTGTAGACCATTCATCTTTGTAAACGAAGGGTTTATGCACTACAGTCCTACTGCCTTCGCTCAAGACCTGCATTGATATTTTAAATCACCTGAAGAGCTGCTTGTCTGTTACGTATCGCCCTGATGCGGCAGCATCGCCATCAACAAATGTGCTGTTGGCCACAATGTCCGACCAGATGTTTCTATTGAAGACTAACTAGCTGACCTTTTTTGTGACTGGGGCTCCTGAAATTCCCAACAATAATACCAAACCAGAATCAATGGGGCCTGCTTAGCATTTGTATAACACGCCCCAGAGCATGATTGGATGTTAATTGCTTAATTGGACCATGCAGTGCACCTGTGTGGAAGCCTTCATTTGTTATGTTCCTCCCCTTCCTCCTCCCGTTATTCAGAGACTTTCCTTTAATTTGTCACTTGTCTATATATTTATTAACACTACCAGTGTTGCGTGATAATAACACATTCACTTTAACACCTCAGGTTGTGTTATGAAGACCTCTCACCTCACCTGTAGTTTAGCCCTCTGGTATTTATGGCAACTAGCAAGGAACAATAGAACAAAAGTAAAAAGATATTTTTAAATGACAGGTTTAGCTTTAAAGTTCCGTGAGATGGGTCTGTCGACACGACAAGTTATTTGTAGCCACCGCCGATGTGACCCGAGTTTCCGCCACAGTACATCGAAATTTAAACACCATTTTCTAAATTTGCAAGCCGACAAGCACCAAGCTTTCAACAGTAGAGCTACAACAATTAGTC
Source organism: Lepturacanthus savala (assembly GCA_030544235.1). NCBI lineage: Eukaryota > Metazoa > Chordata > Actinopteri > Scombriformes > Trichiuridae > Lepturacanthus > Lepturacanthus savala. The sequence continues at coordinate 15,722,692 of CM060461.1, forward strand.
AATTAAACGATTAGTTGCCAAATATTACATTAATCGCCCGCTATTTTGATAATCATTTAACTGATTTGAGTCCAAATTCTCTGGTTGCAGCTCTTCTTTATCCTCCATTGTCACTGTTTCCCGCTCTTTATTTTTCCCATATGAGGTTTGACAAACTAGACCCTTTTCACAGCGGTCATGTTGACCTGAAATAGTAGGGAAGCACAGGTGTTACCAATGATACTAATTAACGCTCTGTTCCTTTCAAGTGAAACAGGGTGCTGCCATGTTGGCTCACTGGAAAGGCTCCGCTACACTGAATGGAATGGAACCTTAATTAGTATCATTGGTAACACCTGTGTTTACCTGATATTTCATGTCAATATGGCTGCTGTGACAAAAAAGGTCTATAACATTGTGTGATTTGCTGTAGAAGTGACCCAGGGAGTGATTTTTAATCAGAACTGAAGTAGCGGCACATTTCACAATTACACGTTGGGCTTGACTTAAGTTATGATTTGAGCATATTTTGAAAAAGCCAAATGCAGGACCTGTGAGGGGTTTCTGACCGCCCATGTCATTCTTTTGTGTTAATCCATTTCCAAATGCACACATTTGCATATCTTGCCCACTCCCATGTCGATAATAGTATTAACATTTGAAAAATGTCAATTTTTGAACAAATTAAAAATGTGTGATTCATTTGTGACTAACTGACTAAGAGTCATGCAATTAATCATGAGTAAATATTTTAATTGATCGACAGCCCTAATATTTATTCATCATGGTATCAAAGCCAACTGAAGCTGCATTGAAAACTGAATTCTGTGGAGGCCCCCGTATAGTTGATGATATGATGATTAGCTGACTTAGAGAAGAGTGAGATTGTTATTGATTTAAAATATTTCAACATTGTTGAACATTGTTTAAAATTAGAATATAATATTTAATATTAATGGCATTAACTAATTGTTTATTCATGTATATTATTGTAAAAATATATGTTTATATTTATTTACATTATATTTTCTTTTTTTTTGGCAAATGACAAAATGAAAGCATTCCATTTCACTGTGTTAAGACTGAAGAGAGGTCAATAATCTGTTGTTAACTCTACTGGCTGCACTCATCAGCTGCACCTAATTAAATAATTAAGCAATTCATCACTGTCAAATGAGCAGAGTTTGAGTGTGTGTGTGTGTGTGTGTGTATGTGTGTGTGTTGGGGGGAGGTTGTCAGACACCTTGATAGATAGATGAATGAATAGATAGTCCTGTATTGATTAAGCATGATCTCATATGCAGAAGATTCATCTTAAACAGTGCTGTACACCAACACGCTGAATCCCCACCAGGCTTTGGGTTTCTATTCTGACCCTGACCTTTAACCTTTCCCTCAAGGGAAAAAGACAAAGGAGTTCACTGACACCAATTAAGCAAAGTAGTAAAGTATCATGAACAGAAATAATAGGCAACGCTGTGAATGTATTCTCATTTATTTATTATTATCATATATGTATGTACATATATTTTTTCTCAATCCGAGAGTTTGCTCATTTAAACCAAACTTTTTAATTGTTGTCCATGGTTGAAGCTGTATTTAAAGCATTTATTTTAAATTATTTCATCTACATTTCTTATAATGACAACTAGTATGCTTTTTTTATTTGAGACAACTTCAAATAATCAATTTGCCCCAACCTTCAAAAAATTTTTGCATGTTAAACCTCCTTTCAGGTTAAGTCAGTAACGACTTTTTCTGGAATGTTTTTTCCACCTTCAGAAAACAGTTCGCATAGAGTTCAAAAATAAAGGTTTAACTGAATAAATTATTTACACTCGTTCAGTGTTGAATATTTCAATTAAAGCATTTTAAGTGAATCCAGGGTTTTATTATTTCCAGGATATGCACGTTCTCCTCTTTTTTTTTTTTTTTTTACTTGTCATGTTTCACCTAAACTCCTGTCTTAATGAAGTGGATAGATTTAGGCTTGATTACCTTTCAGTTACCAACCATGAAGTTTTAGCAAACCCGGAATGAAATTACAGCATGTCTGTCATCGACAGAGTCACAGAGGAATGTAGTTACCTTCGATGGTTGCTTTAATTAACCAGAGCTTCATAAAGCAATTAATTACCACTTAATTGGCAGAGCAAGACAGATGAATGCACAGAGAGAGTAAAAAACAGTGGTAGACAAAGTACTCAGATTCTTTACTTGAGTAAAAGTAGACTATTGTCTAAACATCCTCGATAACAAGTAAAAGACCTGAATATAAATTGTAACTTAAGTAAAAGTACAGAAGTATTATGAGCAAAAATGTACTTCAAGTATCAAAAGTAAAAATACTAATATTATTATAGTGCATTATACTACTTCTATATATTATACTATCACTAAATACATGAGCATTTTAATGTTTAAATGTATCATCAGGAAGCTAATTTGAGATACTCTATGTAGATTATAAGCAAAAGTACTGCATTTGAATATTTGACATTTAAGAAGAAAAGATCAATAGAGTATAAATAATAGAATGTTAAAGTATATTATCTTCATGTGAAATATCAAAATCATCATCTGAAAATAACTATAACTGTCAGATAAATGTAGCGGGCTATAATGCAGCATCACATGGAAATACTCAGAATTGCACCTAGGTACAGTACTCGAGTAAAAGAGGCTACTTAGTTACTTTCCAGCACAGATGCGTCCATCATGAAGAGCGACGGCGGAATGTAGTTACTTCAATGGGTGCGTTAATTAACTGGAGCGTAATAAAGCAATTAATTAACACTTAATTGGCAAAGAGAGTTTGAAAAAAGGAGACTTCCATCTCCTCACAAACCAAGAGAAGCCGATGTCAGGTTCTTTTTTTTCCTTCCTTACCTTGTTGGTTCCAAACGCCGGGTCGTTGTAGGAGAGCTGCCCCAGCCTGGTGTGCTCTGACGCGCCCAGAGACTGAGGAGGAGGCGGGTAAACTGTTACATCCATGGCTGAAGATACATCCACTTCTCCCCGCTGCTTGCTGCGTGTCTCTGTTTTTTTTCTTTCTTCTCTTCACTCTGTCAGAGGCTCACTAAGAAATATCTCGCGTTTTTTATTTGGCAAAGCTGTGGTGTTTTTTCCGCGACATAAGCTTCTTATTTTTTTAGGAAACAAAAACGCAGGTTTCAAGCGGAAAAGTCGACGAACTGAGCGAAGACAAGTTTGGGCTGATGCGCTTCTCTCTCCACACCGGCTCTCATGCTCCGGTGAGCCGCTCTGAGAAACAAACTTCCCGGTGAATATTTGCTACCTGGCGAATAGGAGAACAAACACGGTACTTTACAACAGGTCGTTTTCCCTCCGTTAAACGGTGCGCGTATCCGGTACCGGTGTGTTACCGCTCGGACCGGGGACGCTGGACCCTGTCTGTCCCCTGGCTGGGACTGCTTTTCAGTGTTCCTCCGCCGCGGTGCTGCTGCTGCTCTGTGGTACCTCGCGACCAGTCATACAAAGAGCTCCTTCGTCAAGATAGCAGGGGTTTGCCGCGGCTAGACCGGAAGCGGTTCTGCTACCAAAGTAAAAGCGCAAAAATCTGTCAAGAGAAAAGACAAAGGAAACACATCTTTTTAATTAATTATTTCTTTCGAACATAAAAATACAATTTAAAAAGAGATAGGAAAACTAATAAAGGGAATTAGGGCCAACATAGAATTAAAATATATACAGAACCTGTGGAGGAAGAGCAATATTCTGAAAAAAAAATGCCAATTTGCTACATAAAACTCAGACTCTAGTTTATAAAGTTTATACAATTGAGAATTACTTTACTATATTATTATTTTCATCACTTCACCACAGTTTTTACCAGCTACTTATCTCTTTTTTCTAATTGTATATATTATTTTTGTAATTGTACGTATAATGTTGTCTTCAGTTAAGTCTAATTAAATCTTTATGCATTTTCTTCTATGTTAAACGTATTATATGTATTGTGTATTTTTGTTCTGTAAAGTGTCTTTGAGTGAGACAAAAAGAACATACATATAAAATGTATTGTTATTATCATTATTGTCTCAGATTATTGCCCCTCCCCCCTAGGCAACATACATTTGTTTTCCTACAATGGCTCTAATCCTCCTCCATAGAAAACAACCATTATCAGGCTGTCTTTAAGAAAGTATTGATGTTGATCTCAAATAGAAAGCTTTAAAACGTGAGTTTTCCACATTCAATAATGCTAAATCTAGTAGATGTTTTTGTAAATTTTTACTAAAGGTGCATTTGTAATTCCACTCTGGCTAAGACGAAATTTAAAAATCAGTGTCACAATCAAGAACTGTGGAGAATTATGACTGTACCGAAAGTCTGGTAAGTCAGTAACACTTTGTCAGCTTAGCTGGCTAAACAGTCATTCAGCAAAATCTGTTGCAGCATCATGAAACTCTGATAACATTATGAATAAAACGTTGTCTAAAAGAAAACCAAAACGTGTAACCAACTAAATGTAATTTTCATACAAGCAAATGAGACTATTCTTGACACTTGTAACAGTGTCTGAAAAGGAGAAGGTACATTTATTCAAATACTGTAGTTACTGTACTGTACTACAACTAGTACTACTACTACTTTACTCCATTACATTAAGCTTTAGTTACTTTTCAGCTTCAGATTTGATATAAAATAACATCTTTAAATATTCTTACTGTCTAAATTATCATTCTTTTTAATTTATTAAATGTGTTATGCACTTTGTGTCGAAGCTGCTATATTATATATAGCATATATATATTAAATATGTGGCATATCATTATGATGATTAATCCTGACCTGTGAAATCCAGAGTTCAATGCCAATAAAAGTATTTTATTTTTTTTTTTTCAAAATAAAACTGCACCATTTTAGAGGCTTTTATTGTGACCAGCCCAAGGCACATCTGTGCAATAATCAAGCTGTTTAAGCATCTTGATATGTCACATCTGTCAGGTGGACGAATCATCTGGGGAAAAGAGATGCTCACACGGATTTGAACAACATTTGAGAGAAAAAAGCCTCTTGTGTGCATAGATCAAGTCTTAGATTATATTTTTAATTTTAACTCGTGAAAAATGAGAGCGAAACCAAAATTGTTGTTGTTTATATTGTTGAGTTTGGTATATATTTCATTGCTGAGGTTTATTACGGATGTGATCACTAATCATTGTCAACATTTCACCTCTGGAGACTTGGACTCTGGAGATTCTAGTTTTAGGATCTCAATCATTTTAGGTCATGTTGTGCTCACATGACCTTTATTCCTAAATAAGGTTGTTACAAAAAAATTACTATATCTGATAAAAAACAATCACAATCAGTATAGTTAATGGGATGTTGAAGGTGACAGAGTACACACACTGTACATGGACAGTGTGAAACAGTACGTGGTGTCCCTCAGGGCCCTGAAACAGGCTCATCCAGCCTCATACTTCCATTCCTGCACTACTAGTTTCAGATTTTTCCTCCTCCACCAGCAGCACCTCAGTTTCCCCTCCTTTGTAGGTTGCTGAACTGAATATTCCTGCCCTACAGAGATATTCTGAGAATCCAGAGACCTACTGACACTTCCTTGTGCAATACAAGCCGCCAATTGATTTCCAGGACCGACAGATTCGTTGACAAGAAAGAAGCTGAACTCACCTCTCTTTGTCTTCACTGATTTCTATTCTCTCCCAGACAGTTTTTTTTGTAGCAGTGTGCATCTGCGTAGCTTTCTTGCATACATCCTTTAACATTAAGATGAACAAGCAAGATTTGTGTGTGTTGGTGGAGTGAACGAGTCAAAAAGACCTAATGTTTCCAACAAACAAGAGATTGATGTTGCTGAAATTTAGTAATTAGCTACAGATACTAGTCACTGCTCTCAAAAGGTAATTGAATTACTTTACCAATTAAGTGTATACCCCTCCTGGAGCTGCCACCTTATCATGGTGGAGTGGTTTGTTTCTTCTAATGATGGAGCTTTGTTGTTGGGAGTTTTATGCCCCTGGTAGGGTCGCCCATGGCAATCAGGTCCTAGTTGATGGACCAGAAAAAGCAAAGCTCCAAACCTCCCTTATGATGGAAAACAACGCAATTTCCCTTGCCCAAATGCGGACCACTAGCCCCCCCCTCCCGTTATGCTCAGGCCAGTGCCCATGGGGCCTGGCTGGGCATAACTGGAAGGGGCGACATGGGATGCCGTTCCTATGGACCCACCATGTCTGAGGGGGAGTGGAGGAGAGTTGGGCGATGGCTGGAGGCGGTGGCCCTGGCGGTCTGACCCTTGGCTGCAGAAGCTGGCGCTGGGGACATGGAACGTCACCTCTCTGGTGGTGAAGAAACCTGAACTGGTGCGTGAAATCGCGAGGTACCAGCTAGATATAGTCGGGCACAGCCTGGGGTCCAGAACCAGTTTTCTTGAGAGGTGTTGGACTCTCTACCATTCTGGAGTTGCCCCCTATGAGAGGTCTTGAGTGGGGTTGGGAATGCTAGTTTCCCCCTGGCTCTGTGCCTGTACATTTACCCCGATGGACGAGGGGGTAGCGTCCCATTCGCCTTCAGGTGGGATGACAGGTCCTGACGGTCGTCTGAACCTATGCACAGAACGGCAGTTCAGAGTACCCAGCCTTTTTGGAGTCCTTGGAGGGCATGCTGAAGGGTGCTCCTCTTGGGGACTAAAATTTTCTTCTAAAAAAGATTTGACTAGCCATCAACTATTACATAACTATTTCAGTAGTTATACTTGTGTTATTTCATTAAAAAATCCCTCACATGTTCTAATTACCGGTAACCGCCAAAAGAGCCCTAGAGATTGATTTTGCCAGGGTGAGACAAAAAATTCAATTTGTGGTTTTGGGCAGCACATAACAGACTAGTTGGTGTCGGTGGAGTTTGCCCAACAGTCTTCTTGTCTTCTCCGGCCCTCTGCCGCCGGGACGCCATTATTTTAATGCCAGATTGGGTTCCAGCAGCTGCTGTTCCCTCAACAGGAGAGCGCTCCAGGACAGTGGCAGCAAACAGTACAGAGATGAAGTACGGGGGATGATTAGGCCGCAAGTTTTCCTGTCACCATCACAAGAAGCTGTTATCTGACACCGTGTGTTGTAAAAAAAAAAAAAAAAAACTTTTAAGGTGATTAAACAGTTCTTGTATTTACGTCTTTGTTGCCTGCCGCGCGTAGCGCAGCGCCACACTACTCTGATCAGCAGGCAGCTTGTGTGCACTGTTCAGCAAATGGTCGACTTGAACGCACCACCAGCTGAATTCCATTTATCCGCTGCAGTTTCAGGCTCCTGCTATTGCAACGTGACATTCCGGCTCCCTGTCGCAGTCGTGTCATTATAAACACCTGTGCTTTCACTACAATAACTAGTCTGCTGTGAAAAATAAGGCCTGTAATGCTTTACAATAGTCTGTAAACATTTATCCATGGACTGCAGCTTCTTAAAGTGAATCTACACCAGCTATTCTGTAGATGCGCAGTAAAATGTTGAAAACAAATATTATGTTTGATGCGTCTCTCTTTCAGTTCTGACTGTAAAAAAAATCGAATACATTGCGTTAAATCATTTAAATCACTGATATGGGTGAAACAATGAAGCAGATTGTGAGTGCGAGGGGAAGAATGTTGTCTTCTGGTGGTCTGGATGATCTTTAATGACAGAACAACACATTTCCATTATCTGGGAAAAAGTAAACACAAATGCACACACACACAAATGCACACACACCCACACACACACCCATACACAGATGTACCCATCATACTGATTCACACACATACAGTGCAGTTAAACAGATGGTCAAACACGCATGTAGAATATAAAAAAATCCACTCACACTCACAAAGCACCTGCACACACACATAACTCTACTCTATATGGTCACACATCCATATGGTATGTACACGTATGTATGCTGTACAGACGCACATACACATACACACACACACACACACACACACACACACACATTCACAAAACGCACACACATTCAAAAAAATATACCAATGCACAACCTCATAGAAAAGGTCATGCACATTGGAGTTTATTGCCTGGACACACATGAGTATCATGAAATGCATTTTCTCTTTTTCATGCATTCTCAAACACACACACTCTCTCTCTCACACACATACACACGCACACACACACACAAACACACACCACAAGCCAGCCCACACATACTTATGAACACATACAGTGTGCGATTCGCCCATCCCCCCACATACACACCTACATATATGCACCCCTCCCTTCTGAAAAAGGCATAATTCACTTCCACATTCTCCTCCCCCACACACAGTTCCCCTCTATAAAACTCCACTCACATACACACACACACACACTGCATATACACACCAAACCAATCACACACACACATACACCCAAAAGCTGCTCTGCATACACACCCACACGTGTGCACACACTGCTATAAACACGTGCACCCTCAGCTGCAGACATATACACTCTATGCCTGTGCTGCACCATATATGCTAATGCATGTCTATGCATGAAACACATTCATATGCACACACATGTACACACACACACACACACACACACACACACACACACACACACACACACACACACACACACACACACACACACACACACACACACACACACACACACACACACACACACACACACATACACAATCCACCTTGTACAGTTCTCAGATTTCCATGCATGAGCTTTCTAACACATCTGATGGGTTGAAACTGTAATGTACTGTAACATTTGAATGATGTGTGTCTCTTCATGTCGGGGGATTACATTATAGATTCATAGCACAGCAATCCTCTCTTGGGTAAAAAAAAAAAAAACACCCTGTCCTTTAGATATAAACAGCCCTATTGGTATATCGGTATCCAGATTGAAGAAGATGCAGAAAAGAATAAAAAAATGGGGGGAAAATCAGCAAAACTGAAGTTATAAATCAAACCGCTTGGTAGAAAAAGATTAAATAGTTTTTTTTTTAAAGATATATCTACTGGGAGAAGTTTAACTTGGGTGAAACAGAGATCCCAAAACATTCCAAAATCTAAAATAATGTGTTCTCAAATAGGATCAGATGTGCCTTTTTCAATTTGGAAGGATACAAATCACTGAGTTTTTTTTTGGTTTTTTTAAGTTTACAGTTGTTCAAGTCTGTGCTAAACCAATATATACAAATGCACATTGCTGAAATCAATCCACAATCCAGACACAGCCTCCTGTTAAATCTAAAGAAGCCCTATTATGAAAAGAACCCCTTGATGTCCCTGCTAACACACAAAATAAGACCACACCCACTCATTTAGTGGTGGCCTGACCTCCATGGCAGTGTTGCTGAAACCTGGCTGAACACAAGCCTTGAAATGGCTCCTGTTACGATGTCACAACAGGAGTGGAAGTTAATAATCTCCGCCCCTGGATCAATGCAGCCGCCCCCCCTCCTCCTCCTACTGGAGTACTTGTACTTGACTTCTGTTTCTCCAGCTCTCTGAGGCAGGATATTACCGACAGCGCTCTGCCAATCGGCCAATCACATCAGAGTGGGCGTTTCATGGGGGGGGGGCAGGGTTTTGCAGAGTGAGTGTGTGAGAAGGCAGACTGCATTTCTGCTACAGGTCTAAGCAGACACTTTTGGACTATAAAAGCACACAGACTTTTATAAATAGCCGGCAAAAAGTTATTAAACTGGCAAAATTGCAAAACAGGACCCCTTTAAAAGTTGATCTGTAGCTAATGTGAAGCTTCGGTCGTCTAAATGACTCCAAAACCAGTAGAAAGGTTTCAATGTTAGAGTGTTTTATTACCAAAGTCTTCCTGTTATTATATTTCCACCACAGCTCAGCAGAAACACTGTCGCAGGAAACACACAGAGGGAATCTGATACTAAAAAGACTGTAAATGTGTCGGGTATCTGTTTGATATGAATAACTCAGACTGATGAAGCCTCATATAAGCTTCAGAAACAAATGGAATTTGTGGTCACTGTGGATGCCGTCCTCCGTTTAAAGCACGTTTGAAAAAGATGAAATCGACTAAAATCCCCCCCAAAACTCCAAATTGATATGCCAATGAATTAAAATAAATTTATATCCAATATTGGACTAAATGTACCAAATACAAGATTTTTTTTTTTCAATGTAAAGCATGTCTCTGCTCCACTGACCGACACTGTGTGTGTTTGTCTGCTCCCTGCAGCCATCAACTATTTTAGTAATTACAATTATGTTATTTTACTTGGAAAAAAAAGTAATTTGTCACATTCAGTTTACTCGTTACCGCATAACCATAACTGTTCCACACCCAGATTTATCCCGCCGGGTCCAGAGCTGTTTTTTCTAACTCGCTTTTATAGTCAATGACCTAATGAGATGAACCACAGGCTGCGAATGAGCTCATGTTATAAGTTTCAGTGAGATGAGGGCAGGTGTTGAGTAAACCAACATCTCAAGTGCGACTGACTTCTCTTCTTCTTTATTTCCACAAGATAAAACCTTGGAGAGCTTCGGGTCCACACGTTTAAGGATCGAGGCTTTTGTTTCGACCGCCACCTTAAGAAACGCAGAAGATGAGACGCTGTCAGGATGTTTTCCGGGCTCAGCTCAGCAGATTTCAGCCCCTGTGGGCTCATCTACGCCTCTGCTTTGATATAAACACCATGTAGCATGACCTTCAGGCTTCACGACTGCATTTTTTAGCCTGCTGACTGCAGAAAAAAAAGATGGATGTAACTTCGTACTATATATCGCAGCTGTGTGCAGCTGTGAAAAAAAAGTTTGATCTCGTGACAATTTGCGGTCCAAAATGAAATAATATTTGCTAAAACGTGTAAATACGCGTTTTGTAATCCTCGCATATCAGTTAAAATAGTTCCCTTCATTAAACTGCTATAACTTAATGATAAAATGATGCATTTATCCTAAATGTTTTAGTTTAGTCTTTCAAGCAGCTTCAGCCCTGATCATAAACACCAAATTTAAGGGGTTAAGGGTTAAAATTTGGTGTTTATGATCAGGGTGATCCTAAACACCAGAGTTTAACCCCTTAATACCTGTTTTCTCGCATAGTGCCGCTGTTGGCTTTTAAACAAAATCAAATAATGAATTATATTCCATGTTTGATTGAGCTCGTATTTATTTACATCTTGAGATAACAAAAGAGTTTGGAACACATTTTAAAACACACAGAAAAAACGTTGCATAAATTGGACATAAACACAGGTGCAGGGAAACACAGAAAGAGAGATCCAATTAGTCACAGTCACATACTGAGGGAGGGAGGGTTGTGATCATGTTTTTAAATTGTCCATAAGATGGTGGGGTATTGATTTTTTTTCTTTCTTTTAGCATCAGCCAATGCTCATTCCAGGAAACCGCCGCATCCAAACAAAAGGCAGATTTACCAAGTTCATCTGAGCTGGTCAATTAAGGTCCATATACTAAGATTGGGGGGAGGGGGAAGGGGGATAAACAACGACATTGATTTTGATGCAAAACACCCACACCATTTTTGATTGAATACATTTATTCCATCCATTTGACCTGCAGTGCTCCATAATATACAGCAGCAACAGAAACGAGGATGTGATTGATCTCAATGCCAGATATGAGAAAATGGCTCAATCTGGTAGAAAATAGAAAAAAAAACTACAATTCTGAAGTCAGGATAAACAGAATAAACTGCAGAGGGATCAAGGAATGGCATTTTACAGGCAATAGGATCAAAAACATCATCTCGGAGTAATTAGGCAACAATTTTAATAATACTGCGTTTTATATTGTAGGAGATGAGGGTCATATTAGAAAATTAATTAAAAAACACACAACGTGGTAAAACGTTGCCTTATTCATTAACACAACCAAGAAAACTGAAAAATGAAAGCTCCAGAATTTTTACAACGCAACAACAATGATTTTGATACCATATTTTATTGAATATATTCCATTCATTCATCTGCAGTGCTCCATAATGTAGCAGAGTCAGACACCAGGGAAATTGCATGCGATTGATCTCTATTCCAAATATGAGAAAAACGGCTCAATCTGGTAGAAACTTGTGAAAAACTACTGTTATGAAGTTAGGACTAAATGATGAACTGTATAAACTACAGTGGGATAAAAAATGCTTTTTAGGAGCCAATAGGATTAAAAATGTCATCTAGGAGTAATATAGCAACATTTTTAATCACAGTAAACTGAGCTAAATGTGAGAAAATGTTGGAATCTGATAGAAAATAGTGAAAAACTATAATTTGAAATTAGAACTACAGGATAAAGGCAAAAAAAGAGCAGCAGGGTTGTGCTGCAACACTATGATTTATAGACATATTCTAGTAGATGAGGATGAATTTACAAAATAAACCCAGTAATACACAACCTGATAAAATGTCAACATATTCATTAGCTCAGCCAAGATTATTGAAAAACGAAAACCCCTAAATGTCCCTGTAATTATTAGTAATTAATTGGCTCAAAAAATGCACAAAACTACAACTTTGAAGTCAGGACTGAAAAGCAAATAAAAACAACAAAGTTTGATGCTGTAATGGCAGTGGGATAAATAAAATAATGGTGTTTTGGAGTCAATAGAATTAAAAAACATCATCTTAGAGTAGTAAAAGAATTTTAATAACTAGTGTGATTATAGAAGATGAGGATGAAGTTACAAAATGAACTCAAAAATACACACGCTGGTAAAATGTAACCATATTCATTACCACAGCCGAGATTATTGAAAAAGTGAAACCCCAAAAGGTCTACCCAAGTGATAAAGATGCCACTTGCGCTATCTGACTGTCATTTTTAGTAATGAAATTGGCTCAAAAATGCAATGAAAACCTCTGAGTGTGCAACAGTTACCTCAATTATTCTCAGTTCCATTCATTCTGGTAGAAAAAAATATATATTACATGAGATGAGGCTTAAATTCCAACTGAACTCAAAAGTACACGATCTAGCAAAACTGAGACTGTAACACAACCAGGATTATTGAAAAATCAAACGCCAGAAGGATAAAAATATCAGTCAGTCATCTTCTATACCTGCTTATTCCTCATTAGGGTCGCAGGGGTCTGCTGGAGCCTATCCTAGCGCATTACGGCGAGAGGCAGGGATACACCCCAGATGGTCGCCAGTTTATCGTGGGGCACACACACCATTCACTCACACACTCACATCTAGGGGCAATTTAGAGTCACCAATTAACCTCAGCATGTTTTTGGACTGTGGGAGGAAGCCGGAGTACCCGGTGAAAACCCACGCAGACACGGGGAGAACATGCAAACTCCACACAGAAAGGTCCCAGACCCAGATAAAAATGTCCCTGTGGACATATATGAAGGCTAAACTGCTGATAATCCTGAAGGTGTTTACCCAAATATTTCATTTTGCTGAAAAAAGAATTCAATATGAATGAATCTCATTATCATTATTATCTTTGTTTTCACTTCAAATACAGTCACACTAAATGTGTGTTTTCTATTCCATTACAACAAAGCATAAACACATTAATTAAAGACATTAATTTCAACTGGAATGCAGATGTTTGGTTTTGGAGATACTTGATGAACTGTCTGTCAGCTCACTCAGCAGCGTTGGTCTGAAACTGTTTTCCGAGCAATTTATACTTCAGCGGAGCTCTGTTAAAGCAGCTTAAAGGATCATTCTGTGTTATTACAACTTGTTTTGCATGTTTGAAAGCGCCATGCTCACTGAAGACGCAGAAACATGGTGACATTACTACAGCAAACACCAGCTGTCAATATCTGGTGGTGGAATGATTTCTCCTTTAAATCAGGCTGATCTCATTTTGTTTAAAATCTTTTTTTTTTTTTTTTTTTTTTTTTTTTGGAAACAATAGCTCTCCCAGATCCATTGGTGGAAATTTACTTACTTTACTTATACTTACTTATTTTCAAATACTTGAGTATTTCCATGTGAAGCTATTTACATGTCACTTCACTACCCTTATCTGACAGGTTTAGTTATTTTCAGATGAAGATTTTAATATTTTATATAAAACAAACATGTTTTAATATACAGTTACCTATATTGTATTAAATTGGCAATGTTTTATTTTATGAATGTGCCAAAAATAATGATTCAGGACTTTCAATCTACCCAATTTCTCAAAGTGTCTCCACATTGATCAACTAAAACTAAAATGAAATATTCTCTCATGTATTTAGTGATTGAAAACAAATAGTTTAATAAACTATAATAACAACACAGTACACAATCCTCATAATGAGTACTTTTACTTGTGATACTCAAAGTACATTTAACGTCTCTACATACACTTATATTACTCATTTAAAATAATGCAGTACCCTTACTATTAATTATTAAATGAATGACCAAATGTCCTCATGTGTTTGTTAGTGATACAAACAAGTAATATAAAATAATATTATAATATGAAAGTCTGTATACTGAGTACTTTTACTTTTGATACTTTAAGTACATTTTGCTGATAATACTTCTGTATTTGTACTTAAGTATCATTTTCAATTTTTACTTGTTATATAGTTTTTTTTTTTGTTTTTTTAGAAAACACTACTTTTACTTAATTAAAGTATCTTGTCAAGTACTTGTCCATTATGTTAATAAACGTATTATGAAAAAGTATTATGACCATAACTAATAAGACTAGATTTGTTAGATAGAAAAAATAAGAAAAAAGTAAGAAAATCTTAAAACAATAGTAAGACATTTTGGGAAATAATATGCTTATTACTTTCCTCTTCAAAGTCCTATGAGAAGATCCACACTGATCTTTAATCTGATTAATATGAAGCTACAGAAAAAAAAGATTCAAACTTCTATTTGCTGTTTCTGGAGCTTTCTACTATATCTAATGGTTGTCCTCAGTGGATAGTTTGCTCAGTTATTGTTGACCCAAGTTGTAATAAACCAGTAAGTGATGTTTTTATATTTACACAACTCACATACAGTACAGCATATATATATGCAATGTTGAATATCAAGTACATAATCACACAAGAGAGAAAAGGAGAAGCTTGAGTCATATTAAAAAAATAGAAAAACTGATTTATTATGAACTTTTATGACCCTTGTAAACCAACATATTAGCTCTCTCCCTCATTTCTGCTTTTTAACACACACACAAACACACACGCACAGCTCTTCTGATCTGACAGTCTCATATTCGATGAATGTCAAGTCCACTGAATTCATTTGCACACTTTTAGCTGAGGGTTGATGCATCATTCAAGGCTATTTTTCCCTGCTGTCACCATTTTAGCCGATCTCATCATTATTTCATGGTGGGCTATTTATTATGCTACTGTACAGCATGGGCACACACACACACACACATCGACACACAAGCACATGTACACACACACACACACACACACACACACACACACATCGACACACACACACACACACACACACACACACACACACACACACACACACACACACACACACACACACACACACACACACACACACACACACACACACACACACACACTTTGCAGAAAAGTTTGAGGCACATTTGAACCAAAATTATAGTATTCAAAGTTACTGCGAGGAACTTTTAAGTGGTGATGAAACAGTCATGATGCCTCTATATGACCCAGCCAAAGAGACCAACAACGACAAGATTGGTTATTTCTAGTTATTTTAAATGCCCTTGGGTCGATTTCACTACAATTTCAGACAGAAGATTTATGGCAGGCAGCCCTGAAGAGTCTATATTAACATTATGTGTTGTAGCATGAGGAGAAGAAAGACATTACTAGGAGGAGGGGAGGACATTCCTCTTCGTGTGATAACGTTAGGTGAAGTTATCAGCTTGGTCGGCTTTGGACTCATTTTAATAAAGATGAGAGAGAAAGAAAGAGAGTGAGTGAGCTGCAAGTGAATGAAGATAGGGAGCGGTGGTAATGAGAACAAAGCAGTGAATCAGAGAAATAAAACCTTATTTTTTGATTGTTTCACAGCTGTTATGCTCTAAAGCACAAACTAACACGTCTACACCTCCATACACTAGAGGCCTTTCAAATCTTAATAGATTTTAAAATCATGGTCAAGATACCAACAACAATCTGTTGCAATGTTTTGATTGTTTTTCTCTCAGCCCATTTATATCAGCTGTCCCTGATGATGAATTTGGTAAATTATAATGCAAGATAATATATAATCCGGGAACTACATCAACAAATCAAGCAATAAGTGCATTTCAATACTTTTCTGTCTTGAATAAATCAGAAATGTTAATGTGACAAAACAGAGTTAAACATAAACAAACCTGGGGAAGTATATGAATGTGATGCCACAAATATAAATGCTCTACTGGCTGACAAACAATTTACAAAGTATGGAAAGACAAATAGCAATGGGCACAAATGGTAAAAAAATAGAATGTTTTAATGGTGGTGGAATGAGGTAGTTTTGAATGTGGCAGTTCGCAGAAAGAATCATAAACACTTTTGGGGGATATGAACCTAATATCTCAATGGATGTCAGACATGTAATTTTGAGTAAACAGCAGTCACTTCCCTGTAGATGTAACACCACATCATGGATGTCTCTGTACTGGATTTGGCACATGCCGCGTTTATTACAGGTCATAAAAATTCAACCCTGGAGCACTGTTGTGTTCCCTCCTGTGTACGAGCCCTGCCACGACTTAAGCTGTGTTTATTAGACACTAACTCAGAAAGAGCTTCTCCTTCATTCAGCAGAAGTTTAATGTTTATCACTTTCATACTATGTTACTTATCTTATGTTGACTGGCTCCATCCAGATGCTTATATACAGTTGGATTCCATGTCAGTGTGTCTGCTTCTAATAAGACGACCGCATTTAACGGCATTTAAAGGGGAGGTTATCGTAAGCCATTCTGCGGCACTCATTAAATTTCAGGGCGTTCCAAATCGGCCTCGGAGTTTTCTCTGGAAATCATATGTGCATGTACAGGCTGTCATTTGCCATCTCCGTCTTAAACCAAAGCGCTGACAGTGACGTCTGTGTGACAGGAAATGAGTTACAGTTTGCAGCCGAGCATTTTTAAGTGATCTGGATGGAATATGACGTGACTCCAGCTCTGAGCTGTGCGTTTCTATAGGTCCTATAAAGCTCAGTCAATATGGCAGCAGCCCCGACACTACCATTTAAAAATGTATGGACTCATGGTACCAATTACATGTGTTCATGGTTTACCCATCAGTGTGCAGCCGACTGAACAGCTATAATCAGACTTATTCACTAGGAACATATTTAAGACGTTTAGCGCACCCATACTTAAAAAGTATTCATACACATCAGTTTCCATTTAACTAGAAGTGCAAAAGAAATTTAATCTGTGGTTTTGATGATTGAGCTTCCTGTTTGACCACTTATTTTTCCAATTAAAGTATCAATAAAGCTACAGCAACAACAAATTCAAGTAATGTACTGTACATTACTTGAATTTGTTGTTATTGTCGGCCAAATGTTTGGACACACCTTCTCATTCAATGTGTTTTCTTTATTTTCATGATTATTTACATTGTAGATTCTCACTTAAGGCATCAAAACTATGAATAAACACATGTTTATGGTGTTATGTATTTAACAAAAAAAGATGAAATAATCGAATAATCAAAACATGTTTTATATTCTATTTTCTTCAAAATAGCCACCCTTTGCTTTGATTATTGCTTTGCACACTCTTGGCATTCTCTTGATGAGCTTCAAGACATGAAACGGTCCTGAAATGGTTTTTACTTCATAGGTGTGCCTTATCAGGGTTAATTAGTGGAATTTCTTGCTTTATCAGAGCAAAGGGTGGCTATTTTGAAGAAAATAGAATATAAAATGTATTTTTAGTTATTTCACCTTTTTTGTGAAGTATATTATTTAAATATTTTAATTTAACTTCAGGTAATGTTATGTGGTCTTGGACTCCAGTAAAACTAGCTGGGCGCCCAGGAGACAACTGATTGTGATCCTTTTAATAAACAAACATTTGGACTACAAGGAGTCCCTATTGCAGCATCATCTCTGATGATTGCAGCTAACCATTTAACACGACTTATGTTGCTTCTTCCAGATGTGTATTTGATTACCAACCATAAGGCCTACAGCATTGACAGACTATGACTTTATGACTGCAGTTAACTGATCTAATGTAACATCATTTGTTATATACAACACTAAGAGTATGAGCCTTACTAACACCGTCATCCAGATAATATACTCACACAGGGAACAGTTTTATTACAAGATAAAATTGATTTATCCAATCAACGAGCTACAGATTTAATCTTATTTATGCCGTGTTCTGGCTGAATACTCTTCTCTGATTGGCCAGCGTTTAACATGCTTGTATTTCAGCTCAAGTTTAATCAGCTGTTCAAAATTCATCCACAGCTGACGAACTTGTTATTGGCTGCTGCTGCGGCACAGCTGAGTAACCAACTTGTTAATGTAACTAGCGGACCTGGGAGTAAAAAAAACACACCGATGATTTGAAGATTTCTTTTAATCTGTTCAAAGAAAACAACAATTTTGAATCATGAGACGCAGCAGAGGGAAAAGAAAGAAACAATAAGGGAACAACTGTTTGGAAACTATGTCTATTAATTAAAAATAATCAAAATAAATATGAATTTAAATAAATCAATTTCGGAAACATCTGAGAAGTAAAATCAAATAATTTATAATAAGTTAAAGTGATAGGGTCAAAACTTTATAAATTAGATAATAGAATATCTCCCATTGCTAAAATCGGATTTAAGATTCGTCCTATTTACTGGAGTAGTGAGGAACGTTAATAATGCATGAGCACCTTAAGGGATGGTAATCATAAGTCCAGGTAATAGTCAGGTGTTTTTGATGCAAAAAAAAAAAACATGAAAACATAAATCAATGGTCTTATTGTTGTTTGTTGCAATGGACCATGATGGTATTAATGATGGTATCTAGTTGATTTCCCCTTACACAACAAACACATTTACTATTCTTTTAGTTGTCGCCAAGATACAAAAGGTTTCCAAACCAGATGCTTTTGTCTCATGTCTTCTGAAGAATGAATTAACGAAACACCCTAAATCATCTCATTATAGTTTTACATCCTCTTCTCTCAAGCTTCTCTCTGCAGCTCCAGAAAGAGCTGGGTTACTTTCTGTCTCATTAATATTAATGAGCCTCTCCCCTGATTGGCTGATTTAAAATGGAGTGGATTTGAATGCAGAAGTCCTGGCAGCTGGTTTTAAGGCACCGTTTCTGAATGCAGGCTGAGGCATCAGTATTCATTTTGGCATGGATTTTTAATTCAGTCTTAATTACTTACACGAACATTATGTTTAGTCTTTTTGTTTTGTTTTGATCGTAGTTACAATTCAATTATGGGATAAAATTGTGTCGATGAATAGTTATAGTAATTATAAATGATCAAAAATAATAAGTAATTATTTTTGTGGACTGTTCTCTGTGGTCTCAAGTTTGTTTATATACCACATTTAAAGCGGGAGTTTTATAATAATAATAAAAATAATACAATTTTCTGTGCTCGTGTGTTATTATTTAGGTCTCTGAATTTCCTTATAACCCACAAACGACCACCCACTGATTCTGTTGTGATCTGACCTCCTGAACACAAGCTGTTTAGAAATGGCTCCTGTTGTGATGTCGCAACAGGAGTGGAAGTTAACAATGGAAGTTAACAGAAACCACCCCTGGATCCGGTACCTTCCAAAGTGCTTGTACTTGACTTATGTTTCTCTCACCGACCTCTAACGTTTCTGACAGCACTAAGCCAATCGCAAACAGAGTGAGTGTTTTCGGTAGCGTTGCTGCTAACTTGGTACTTTTAGATGATAAAAGCATGTTAATTTTAATAAATAGACCGTGAAAATTAAAGTACTAAACTTGAAAAATGCCAAAATCGGGCCTCTTTAACAACCAAAGTCCTTAATAGTAGAGGAATATGCACTCAAATGCAAATTACAATAAAATGCATACAACATTAAATGTCCTCTATATATATACAGGGAGGAAAAGTACAAAGTGCAGAAAAATGCTTTGCAAATACAGCACAAAAAGGTGTTTTTTTTAGGAAAAAAGACTTAAACATACAGATAGTTTTAGTTGATCTGATGTGCATTGGCAAGCTGTTCCAAACCTGTCTCCCTTTTCTTTTTAGCCTAGATTTAGGGACATCTAGGAGTAACCCATACAATCTAGCTGGCATGCGAATATGTATGAGGTCAACAAGGTGCTGGAGGGGCCAGACCATTCAAAAACCCTAAAAACAAATAACAAAATGTTAAAAATCAATCTTAAATTGGACAGGAAGCAGGGCAGTGATGTCAAACATGCGGCCCAGGGGCCAGAACTGGTCCGCTAAAGGGCCAAATCTGGCCCGATGGATGACTGTACTAAGTGTGACAAAAACTGGACCAGTTCATATTTCTTTATGGAAATGTGTCAGTGAGCATCATTCAGGGGAAAATCTCTCAAGGGACAAAATATTCAGTAAATACAGTACTGTTCAGTGACTAAATGAAATCTCTGCTGTTTTGTAAATTGAAGGTGAATTAATATTGTAAATATTTAGGCCATAACATATCAAATATTTTAAAAGGGAGGGGTTAAATTGGCCCATTTGTGATGAAATTGCACTGTATGTGGCCCATGAACTAAATTGAGTATGACATCTGAGTCATTAGGAGATAAGTCAGGTTTAAACTTAGCAAGGATTTGAAGCTGAAAGAAGGAGCCTTTGTCTACAAAGACAATTAAATCCACTTTGTCTTTTAGAACAGAATTTATAGAACCTAGACCTTCTTATAATCAAACAGATATTAATATCTACCTTTCTAACTTATGGGACCTTTAATACTGCTTTTTGACTTCCTGCTTTACCACTCTAATTTGAAAAATCTTTATTAGCATTGTCAACCAGTGAGTTTCCACACAGGGCAATGAGACAAATGGCAGACATATACTGTAGAGTTACTAGAGACAAGTTCCATATTTCAGCTTAAGGTATACCGCTGCACAGTGAACACATGAACATTTAGCCTCCAGCCACCGGGAAACACTTCAGAACTGAGCCGACACTGGGAGTGAAATGCATCATCAGCATAAACTATAGAACAGATTTCACACATTTAAAAATGCAATTTCCACCTAATCTATTAGCGTGATGCATTGATGCAATCGCCACATTAATAGAATAATGTGATCAACGCACACCAACGGGTGTTCAGAGCCAGACAGACAGTGGAGTCATAAAAATGAAACACAATAATGTGTTTCATTTATATGGAACTGTGTGTGAGTGCTTGAGAGAGAGAGAGAGAGAGAGGGGGGGGGGGGGGGGGGGAAAGAAAGTTAGAGAGGGAGAGAGGGAGAAAGAAGAGATAATGTTGCTGGCAGCCTGTCAGTTTGCATGGACAACAATGTGACGATGAGGTCTACTCCGATTTGACAGGTTGTCCTCTACACACACACACCCACACACACACACACCCACACACAAAGAAGACATTACAGGAAAAGAATAATAAAACATAAATTGGATCACATGTGCTCAAAGTAATTGCTCGTTGTCAAGGTGACAGAGAGGTGGGGCAGGCGGCTCTTTTATATGAGAGTATAGGATTGAAGGGATTAGTTGTAGGAGAAATAAAAGAAAGTAATCAAAACAGTACAGACTGATATTAAGGAGTGTCACGCTGTAGTTTCTGGTATCAGTCACTTCGTTCCTAAACGAATTGCTTGCATTGTGATTGGAGTTTATGTTAAATCTTTATATTATCTTTTAAATGTCCAGCACAGTTTTACAGAGAAGCAAACTATTCCTTTGAGCTTTATTGATTGTGACGCTATAGCAACAAAGTTTACATTATGGTCTGTAAATCTAACATATAAGTGTCCTCACATTTGCATTAATGAGCCTCAACATCCAAAATTTTGTTCAAATCTGGTCTTTCATCACTTGACCTACACATGTTGCGAGTTCTATTACACGTTTCAAATTTTTGACATTTAATACAGTTTTGCTGTCTCTGACCCTAAAATTTGGATGAATGATATTACAAGGCAGGTCTCAGTTACCATAAATACAAATCCCAGCTAGATTTCATCCCACATCTCTGACTTCACATTCAAAATTCAAAAAGGGCAAATCTGCTGCAGCAGGTGTGAGTAAAGAACAGACAAGGAATTACTTTTGTGTGTGTTTGTTGCATTTATTTCAGTTTTTCAGCAACCAATAGTAGCCCAGACTGGCCAGTAAAGTAATCCACTTTAACATTTATAGAGCAATTTGTGTGCAGTATATTACAGGGCTATCTATTATGACACTGTGTACGCCCACCTACGCACATACACACATGCATGCACGCACGCGCGCGCACACACACACACACACACACACACACACACACACGGCTGAATGGTCTAATGCAATGACACAGAGATTGATTCAGGCTCCTAAACAGGCCACATCCCTTCATAAGAAATAATCTTCTCCTCTCTTCTGTTTTGAGGTTATTCGCACATTTAAATTACAGAAGAAAATTAGTTATATTGTTCAAACAAACCTTCTCTCTTTGCCCCGCCTAGATTTAAATGAACAATTGTGTGTTTGCATTTGCCTGTTTGTTCATTGCCACGTGAGAAGGCCAGATCCTGGTATAATGGCAGTGACAGAGAAAAACAAGGTACATAATATGTGACCAGAGAGACACAGAGAGAGAGAGAGAGAGAGAGAGAGAGAGAGAGAGGGAGAGAGAGAGAGAGAGAGAGAGAGATAGAGAGGGAGACACACACAGAGACAGACATATATAGAAAGACAGACAGAGAGAGACAGAGAGAGAAATAGACAGAAAGAGACAGACAGAGAAAGAGAGAAAAGAGGAAAACACAGAGTCCAAACGGGGAGAAATAGAGCGCAGCACATCAATCATTAGGATGATTATTATGGCAGTTGTCATGGCAACATTCTCCCATCCCCCCTCTCCCCTCCTCTCCCTCAAATCAATTCAAATGCACTTAAATGCCACGGTAGGCAGAGTAAAGATTCTGCAAGTGCAGATTCATACAAAGAACAAAAGAAACCAGGAACGAGAGCACAAAGTAGCTGTAAAACGACACTAAATGAGATTTTCAAACAAAAAAAAAAGTCATTTCATGCTGTTTATTTCACATCTTTCGCTTCTTTAAATCATGACTAATGTGATCACCATGAACAAATGAGACAGCTGTCAGCTCCGACTGGCCTGACTTATTACAGGGACAAACACGCCTGGTTTGTGTTGCAGCACCCGGCAGGAAGAGGGCGCTGTTCTCCCTTCACAACTGCAGCTACAGCCACCATGTTGTCTTAGTGGTGACAGATGGTGGAAGAAACGTCATGGTTATGGGAGTAAGAAGCAGCAGCAGTTGTAATAACACTGACGTGAGATACAGGAAGAGATGCTGCAAATGAATCCGCTGCGACAACAGCCTCCAGTCTTCTGGCTTCAGGCTGTCCATCAGAGATTCATCATAGTGAAATAGTTATTGATCGAAATTCATTTATTGTAGCTTTATTAATTAACTGCTAATCGTATCTCTCCAACAGTCCACTTGCCTTTGACTACTTATTCAAAGACTACCTGGATGACTGGAAATCCTCAAGGATGCGTTTGTGAATGCATTTTTCAAGGTGAACTATTCCAGATGCATTCAAGCAGATTTAAATATTTGAGATTGGACGGCTTCAGAAATTGTAAATGCACAATATGTTATTTTTGACCCCTCTCAGTCAATCAATCAATGAGTCTTTAAGGATTCTTTCAGTGTTGATCTTTCAGGAGGTTTTTAAACACTCGGTACATTTACATGACAGCTAAGGAAATCAAATAGCTCGACTGAACTGTAACATGCAAAGTCAGACTAAAAAACCCAGATAATACAATTTAAATCAGACTGGAACTGAATGAGGTGATCTGTGCTAGGGTAGGTAGAGAGTATGTAAATGTAATAAGAGTTACTCAAACCAGAAGAGGCCGATAACTTGGTAAGTAGAGCGAACAGAAAGTACACGTTGCTCATATTTGCAAGATTGTCCATCATGCCAGTTTACCTCTGGGTTGCTAACTGGCTAGTTTACTCATCTTTTGACTTTTGTTGTCAACAAAATGTCAACTAGTAATGGCACAAGCTAAAGACTGTAAATCACCACCTATCATGGAGGCGACATGAATTCATCAGTAAATCGATTCAGCATCCGCGCATGTAGGCCGGGACAAGCATAGTAGTCTGAGTGGAAGGACTTACCGAGCTATAACCATATCTTGACTTACCTGTGCATGTAAATGTACTGACTGAATAAATAATTATCTTCAGATGTCGTCTCCTCATCTGCAAAGCAAACAGACCAAGTGATTGGAAGGTCAAACATAAAATAATGCAGTTTCACCTTAACAATCTGTGTTTCTCTGAGCCATTTCAGCGTGCTTCTCGAGCTAACGCTAACATTAGCTCAGCTTGTTGCACTGATAACGTAAGATCCAGACGTCCAATGTCTATAATTACTTTTTTTTTCAGTAAAAGGAAGTTAAAAAACAACATTTACTGACCATCAACAGCGAGATTAACGTTAAGCCCAGCATTTCGTCCTCTCAGTGAAGCCGTTTTGTTCTTTCCGGTGCAGCTCACTCAAAAAGAAATATTGGTGTTGGCTATCCTGATGACTGTTATTATATTCGCAGTGTAAATGAGCGGCACAGCTAGTGTTCTGCTTTTCATGCTGCTTCAGTTAGAGGAGGTCAACACAATAAATGTAAATGTACAGTATCTCAGAGTAGTGATGACTATTGCCTTACAGTTCAAGGAGAGGCTGTAAAATGTACAATATAGTTTGACAGTCACTGTGTTATTACCTAACAGAAATATCGTCTGTTTGTAGGATTATAAAAAAAATCCTGAATGGGCTGAATTTGGTGAAATTTGAGTACAGCATTGGCCAAGGATTAATCCATCACATTTTGGGATAGATCCCACTTACAAAATTCTTTGAGTGTTTTAGTGGCTCCTACTGGTCAATGGAATGTTAGTAGTTGAGTAGTAGTTAACAGAAATCTGTTGGTGATTTAGCTACAAACCATCCTAATAGTTTTGGAAACATAGCCACATATTGGTTGTAATGTACATTTGCATGTCAGGCAGAAGACTGACCATTGACCTTAGTGAAGGGATGTGCTCCACGAGTGACCTTCTAGTTGGATTTTTTTTTAAACAAAGTGATCTAATCAGCCATTCTCCAACCAGTGAGCCTTATCGTGTGTGTAGTTCTGCCAAAGAAGGAGAACAAACATACAAATGTGTTCTTCAGCAGCCCAAGCAAACTGCTGAATGTGGAAACTCTTCCTCTGGTCCTTGTAGATGTGGAGTTTTCAGGTCTTTATTACATGTTGTCTTGATGGATGGTGTTTCTTTATGATTTACTTTAATGATGAGGCTGCTTTCAGTAATTGTAAATAATTCCTAATAATAAATTATAATAAATAATTTAGCTTCGGATGTATTATTTCAGACAGCTCTGATGGAGCTCAGGATTTCTGAGGAGGAGAGCTGCTTTACTCCAGTCTATTTCCCTGTATGTACCTGGACTGAGTGTGTACCAGCAGACCTTTGGGAGATGTAGAAGAACACAGATCATTAACATCAGATCTTGTAGCAACATCACAGGGTATAAATAATCAATGACAGAATATATATTTTGATCATTACAGCTGGTGGTGTATACATATGTAAATATCTATGTGTACACATATTTACAGCACATATTTATTTTTACTTCATTTATTTGGGGAGGTGGTCTTCTGAAATTCTTTAACAAACAGAAGTGGACCTTAAAGTTCACCAGAAATTTCGAGTGTATTGGCAGGAATTTAATTGGAATACAAGCGTAAAAAGTGGACATATCTTAGCATGTGCAGGACGAACCGGCTTACGTTCCATCATAAAGACCACTTATCTTGATTGACAGGTGGAAGTAATGATACTATTGACTGACATTGCTTTACAAGATGATGAATATCATGTGAAATATGTTTCACCGGAAGAAAATGTGATTCAATTTTGATAGAAAAAATGTTTTTTAGGGAAATTGTAGTTAAACAGTAACAGGTGAACTAAAAAGATTACATTTTTTCTTTTTTTTTTTCAGGTGGACTCTACAAAAGGATTCCATTATAGAATATATAAATTATGGCTGATGCTATCGTCACGTTGCCTGTTGGTTTGAGGACTCCGCGTTCATCATTTTGACTGTCGCCATCGTTTTTTTGGAGCCAGAAGTGACCATAATTGAACAAGAGTATGTTTCTGGGCCTAGCAGAAAGCTCACAGCCACCTAGTTAGCCAGTTAGCCCAGCTCTTATTATCACATTATAATAATGCAAAATTTTAAATCTTAATAACAGATGATGAAAATTCTTACACTTCATCTAAACATAATGGAGTCAACAACATGACATACTGTTGAGAAAGGTCGTGTCCCAAGCCTGGATTTCCAGCTATTTACATTGCTTAAAATATCAGCTTGATGAGTCTTCTTTAACTTCTGGAAAATAACAGGATTCATCTTTTCTGGTCAATTTTCCTCTAAAGCGACTTTAAGATGAAAGATTCAGAGCCCTGCTCAAATCTGTATGTGTTTAATTTTGCTGGTTTGCAGCCAATAAATATATTTTTTAAGCCCTGGTCTATTGACTTTTGCATGAATCTCTTATAAATGTTCATTCTTATGCTGTGTGAGATTAGAGATTGAACACTGTGATTATATAAGAGCGTCCTGATGTCTCCGCTGCAGGTCGAGTGTTAGTCAGCACACGGGCTGAAACACCTGTCGTACATTTGATAAAGTTCCGGTCCTCACTGTGACATCCTGCAAAATTTGTCCGAATTGAAAGCAATTGAATCACATTTTCCGGGGTAATAATATTATATCTAGCTATTATAATAATAAGTATTATAGTCAGCCAGTGGGAAATCTGCATCAACATCTTTTTACGCTGTTGCCAGTGGTCTCCTAATTTGATTCGTTTCAAATGGGCTCTACATTCCATATACACCTCTACCGCCCCAACCTCCTTTATTGTGTAAAAAGAGGCTGTATTCAGAACGTAACTCTGCTTCATATTTTCTAAGAGAAATGAAAGAAAAAAAAATCTTTCTCTCTGCCCCTCCCCCACTTCCCTCTCTCTTTTCATCTAGAATTTTCTATTTTCTGAGACATGAGGAGATCGATGCAGGCTGATGGGAACGTGTAATGACCCTATTAGCGAGCATGTGTGTGTGTTTGTGTGCGTGCATTATTTAAAAAACAGGACGTTCTTGTGTAGTTTGGAAACACGGCAACGTTATTCCGACGAGCAAGGCCATCTAGAACAGATTGGGGAAAATATGAATCAATGAGTGAAGGTTACAGGAATAGCTCTGTTAATTCTAGCTCTCTGTGAACATTGTTTCTGGCTTTATATTGTTTAGTTTTTTTATACAAGCACATTTTCTCACTTGCTCCTTGGTATTAATTACCATGCAGATATATTTAGTTTGTCCTCTGAGTTCCTTCTCATTTGAAGATGAATGCAACCTTGTTTGTGGTAATCCCAGTAACAAACAAAAATGAATCAGCAGGAATAATGTTCTAACCCCAACCCTTTAATCAGCAAAATTCAAACAAACTCAGTTTTCCGCTCTCAGTATGAAATAGTGCCAATGAATACTGACACTGAGGTCTCCGGATTATTTAAAATAAGATTCATCTCCATTTTACTTAGCGGCACAACCTGGACAAATAGAACCCGTTTGCACTGGATTATACCACTTTGGATAATTTGATTCACCCTATACATCTAAATGCAATTCCCCTATGTAGCAAATGATTAAACTAGTGAATCAAAACCGCAGTAAACATTATCTAGTGAGAGTCATAGAAGGACCCAATAACCTCACCTCTCAACTTGTGTTCTCTATTACATTCTCATTCAATATTGCATCTTCAAAAGATATATGAAAAAGAAAAAGACATTGAGATGAACAACTAAACATTTTTCAGATAGATAACTTTAACTGCAGTTATACATATACAGTTAATTCTGAGTTAAAATTACTTTTATTCAACCGGGGAATTGTTTTTCTTGATTGAAATGATACAGGCATCTCCCAGAAGACAATAAGACGATTAGAGAGACATTGTGGAAACATTGCATTACATTTTTATGTTGCATTTGAACAAAAACTTTTAGTTTAATAGCCAACGGCATGAATGATATCAACTTGACTATATACCCATTGTAATCACTATCATCTGTGACCACATTGAATCTCAAATTCATTGATAATATTCAGTTCTATGAATCTGTAAGCAAGGATATATCAAGAGAAAGAAAAAAGTTCCCCTTAAAATACTAAATAAATAAGATTATTAAAAGGTCATTATTATTAATAATACTTTTTAGTAGCACGGGCGACACGGTGGCGCAGGGGTTAGCGCTGTTGCCTCACAGCAAGAAGGTCACAGGTTCAAGACCTCCTTGGTCCTGGGTCTGGGACCTTTCTGTGTGGAGTTTGCATGTTCTCCCCGTGTCTGCGTGGGTTTTCACCGGGTACTCCGGCTTCCTCCCACAGTCCAAAAACATGCTGAGGTTATTTGGAGACTCTAAATTTCCCGTAGGTGTGAGTGTGTGAGTGAATGGTGTGTGTGCCCCACGATTGGCTGGCGACCATCTGGGGTGTATCCCTGCCTCTCGCCGTAACGTGCTGGGATTGGCTCCAGCAGACCCCTGTGACCCTAATGAGGGATAAGCAGGTATAGAATGATAAATGACTGACTGACTGACTTTTTAGTAGCTTTTATAAATAGGAAATTGAAATTGAAAAAAAAAAATTGTTGAAAAAGTTTAAATCATTTCATTTTCACAGTGTCTGAGCAGCCTTTTTTATTAATTTACTAATAATACATATTACTGTATTTCCTTTGAAACTGTGGTTGCACTGTGGCTGCAAACAGAATTGAATGAATAAATGAATGGATGTTTATTTGGAACATAAGAAAACACAAAAAGTAAAAAAAACAAACAAAAACATAAAATGGTCAAATCCACAAAACATAACAGGAATAGGAAGAAGCATATGATGAAATAATCCCACCATTTCTTCTTTTTCAATCAGTTTACAATCAGTTATTTCCAATATCATACCCATTCCCCTGTTCGCATAATAATTAGAATAACAATCATAATTATAATACTGTTCTATTTAAGTATACCAACACCTCATGAATATATATTTACATATGTAGATATTTACAAACAAAAGAAAACACTCAATAATCATCAAATCCCCTCATCCTCCCTATACCCTGTGAAAACCATTCAGAATTCTATATTTGA
This sequence comes from Lepturacanthus savala, assembly GCA_030544235.1. Taxonomy (NCBI): domain Eukaryota; kingdom Metazoa; phylum Chordata; class Actinopteri; order Scombriformes; family Trichiuridae; genus Lepturacanthus; species Lepturacanthus savala. The sequence goes on from CM060461.1 coordinate 15,752,080, forward strand.
TATTTAAAAAATAATAAGTACAATCGTCTGGAAACACAAATATTTTTCAATAATCTCTTTTCTTTTTTGTTCCATACTCATCCAGACTTTGAAATTACTAAAATCAAATTCCATACTTTTTCATGCTGCCTGTGACCAGTAGGTTAGTCCCAAACCAGATAGTTGGCTTTTTAAAGGTGTGAGTGTCAAGCAACCTTACCTGGATAAATAATTTGTATTACAGTAGTGATATTATTATGATTAATCAGATAAAAGCTTTTAATTAAATATAGATGGTGATAAGTAGCTACATGTTAGTGGTCTTTGCTCAGCAGCAGCTGCAGGCTTGATAATGGAAAATGTGAAGCAGGTGGGAGGCTGGTGAGTCAAACAGAAAAATTCTGAAGCGCTTTGTGTGCAGCAGACTGAACTACAAAATAGTAAAATGTCTTGATGGATGACATTTAGCAAAGTTCAGGATGATAGGGGGAACTCTGGCTCTCTCTCTCTCTTCCTGTCTCTATCTATCTGTCTGTCTTTCTCTGTATTTTCTGGGTCTTTGCTCTGACACAATTACACTTCAGCTCCTATCAGCTCCCTGGATGCTCCACTGCACCTCAGGAATGGACGGGGGCACACACACACACACACACACACACACACACACACACACACACACACACACACACACACTAGAACTACTAGGGTAAAATTAATATTAGATGTTTCATTTATTCACTCATTCTTGAAACTGAAAACAGACCTTTATATTAGGAAAAAAGCCTAATTGAATTGTTTGATTGTAGATTCTGATGAAAAACAGTGAACCTCCATTGACCTTTGCACCAGCTAAATAAATCTGAATAATGTGAACCCAGCTGGGAAAATGGAAAATACTTAGTGAGGGTAAATGAAAATATCTTCATGAACAAAGATGATTTTCATAGATGCAACATAACAGTCACAGATCTATTTCAAAAAATGTAATGACACTTCCTTATATCTAGGTCACACACTTCATGTCCAACCCCAAGAAAACAGTTAGAAAGCCTTGTTTTACCAAGCACCTTATCACCTGATCATTCCTGAAATATCCTTGCCTTTATCCTATTTTTTGCTAAGGTTTGAAACATTTCAACTTCTGTGGATGCATTTTTGCCTCAATTCAGCAAAACTGAAGAAAATTACCGTCTTATCTACTCATGTTCAGGCTGAACAAAGCTCTAGGGAGGAATTCAGGTTGGATGAACAATTAATCAATGCAGTAATTTTGGCATGCCATTTTCTACCAACAGACACTGCTGGTTTCATTTAACCAACCATTACAATCGTTTAATAAACTTAAAGACCCAATATGTAACTTTTGTTGATTAAAATGTCTAAAAACAACTACGCCTATTTCATATATTTTTGTTGAGCTGTGTACTCCCATCCTCCAAAAGGTTTACAACAATTTTCAAACAGAGAGAAATCCATAAATAGTATAAGCATACAAGATTATCATGTGTGTCACTAACTGCTTCATGACGTCATTGTTGTCTTTTGGTGTAGTTTTTATTGAGTAAATTGGGCTGAAGTCTATTAAATTAAAGATGAAACCTTGGGGTTTCCAGACCTGCTCCGCAACGCTCTTCAAGTGCGCCGGCAAGGAAAAAGAATATGTGAAATAAAAGATAAATCTGGTTCTACCACTATCAATTTTGATCCCTTTTTTAAAAAATGTATGTCATGCGCCTGTCAATGTTGTAGAGTGATCTTTTAACAGGAGATGTGACTGATCTGAAGACACTTTCATTTTTGTGCCATTCGTGGCCCTTCTGGAGGGAATGGACAAATGATGGCACAGGTCACTTTGGACGGCAATGACCTTTAACTCTTTCGTCACTAATATAGAGAATTTGTTGGAAGTGCAAGCACATCAATCACATCACATCAATCACTCATCTTTGGCTCAATCTTGGTAGCAGATATTTAATCGTCTGTATTGATTTCGACCAAATTTAACTATCATATAATACCATTGAGGAGCTTTTCTCATGTTGCTCTGAGGCCAGTCAGTAGGTTTACATGACAACAAAGAAAATGAAATTTTTGTGCTAGTCCGACTAAAACTGGACTTTTAAAGTACATGTCAACACGTTAGCTCGACTGAAACTGAACCTGCAAAGTCAGACTAACACACCCAGATTAAATTAAACTTGGACTGGATCTTGATGAGGTGCTCCGCAGAGGTCCGCTTTATTAGCTTTATTAATTACTTGCTCATTTATGATGTTTATTCAGTATGTTTACATGATGCCTAAAAGTCAGGCTATCACAACCAGATAATCCGACTGAAATTGGACTAGAGCTGGATGAGGTGATGTTCGCTAGGTGCCGAGCTCTAGCCTGGAAACCACAGCGTGTAAAACATAAACAGAGTAAATCAAACCAGAAGAAGCCGGTAACTTGGTAAGTAGAAACAGCAAAATATGTGTTACATATATTTGCAAGATTGTTCATCATGCTAGTTTCCCCTCTAGGTTGCTAACTTGCCTTTCGACTTTTGTTATCAAAAAAGGTCAAAAGCTAAGCTAAGATATCGCCACCTATCATAGCAGACATGACTTCCGACTGGGAGAAGTCTGAGTAGATGGACTAGCCTCCTAGCCACACTTAACTCTGTGTGTAAATGTAGTGAGTGGTATTGTTTCTTTGACTGTATTAGCTAGCTGGGTAGTGAGCAAGCTAACTGTTTAGGTGAATGAAGCTGGTTTTCTTAACATCCAGCTAGTGTGTTGAAGTGGAGCTCTTGTCTCACAGGATTACATTTGGAAAATTATCTACAGCAAACTTATTTTTAGGAATCTCCCAACCGTTCAGGTATGACATTTGTGACAGTTCCGCAAAGCCTCTATAATCATACATTGTGTGTGTGTGTGTGTGTGTATGTGTGTGTGTGTGTGTGTGTGTGTGTCATGTGTACTCCCCTCCTCCACATCTCCTTCCCTATCACCAGCTCCTCTTCCTCTTTCTTCCTCATCCCTCACTATTATGCTGCAGTCATTCAGGAGTTAATGATGTCTGTGCTAATGTGATCTAGGCCAAGGGCACAATGGACACACACATGAACACACACACACACACACACACACACACACACACACACACACACACACACACACACACACACACACACACACACACACACAGGTCAATAGTGTGAGAGGGTCAGACAGATGGTCAAGTTAACAAACAGCAGGGGAATTCAAACCATAATTTGCGAACACCACACACACATTACTTGTTTGAAATTTAATTGATTATATCTCTTTTTAAAAATGTGTCCAATTATATTTCTATCAAAGTGCAGATACCATATAAACCATAAATGTAACCCTTAGCCTCTCTTAAACCTAATCCTTATCCAAATTTTAACCTGAAACCACAGAAATGCAGGTAGTAATAATACTCATAATAATGAGGGTCTACTCACGTTATGACTTGGGAGAATATGTCTCATATTTATAACTTTGTGAGGTCATTTGGTCCCCGTGGTTACTAGTAAATCTGTGGTAACTGTGACTTTAACAGACCAGTTTCGTCTTGTTTCCTTTCATGACTCCCCCTTGTCCATTTATCCATCAATCCATCTAATCCATCTGTCCATAAATCAGTCAGTTTTTATGGCAGTACACACACACACACATTTTTATATTATTGTAATATTCAAATAATATGTCTATGTTTGAATGTGAAAGTTCATTCTTCCCTTGGAAATAGGATTTTGACAGAATATCATTTTACTAGCCGCTTCTGGAGCTTTCAACCATGTTGAATAGCCCACATCATATATACAGTTTGCTTAATTGTAATGGGGTTGCTTCAGTTGTCACCACAGAAAGAGCTCCATAAAGATTATTCTGTCCAGTGTAAAGGATGATTATAGCATTTCATTGTTGAAGTGGAGGTATAACAGATTCAAAGCGGTAAAGCAATAAGAGCAGCAACAATATCTTTCCTAACCAGCCGTTTAACCTATAGCTTTGATTCTGAAATGCTATTTTCTGTACGACACAAGAAAAAAAGTGGAATGAGATATATACATCCATCTATTTCCAGTCAGAATACACCGGAAACAGAACCAAGGATGCTAGAACAATAACAGAAAGAAGACGGGGACATAGCCAGCAACACTGAGCTCATGAGTCCACACATTTTATATCACATTATCGCTCCTCTGTGCATCAATATCAGGCTTCCACTCATTTCTTTTATGTCATCACAGAGCCCCCTGCTGGTCACTACAGGAACTGTCATATTATATTTCTATTTCTATAATATTTCTGCAGACTTTCTGTAATGGGATACAGATTTTGTGCAGACTACAAGCGGATCCATACTTGAAGAAAATTGTATTCTCTTGGGAAAAAAAGGAAATTATATCTAAACAAGGCCAATGTTTTATTTATATATTTAAAGTGATATTTTCAGTATTATAAAGAATTGTCAGTATATAGCCCACACCTCTCATAATCTTCGTACCACAGAGGACAGACCTAACATTATTATTTAACATTGCTGATCACATCACTATCATATCACCAGGATTACTCTTTCTAACATGAAAAGGATCCTCTGGAGACAGAAAGAAATTACAAAATGTTTTCACATGGTTGAGTGAGTAGGAGTCCTCACATACTGTAGATTATTAAGTGTAAAGAATGTGATCATAAACTAAAAACACAGTCTCAAGACTGTAAGTAAATTCTTTATTTCTAGAATTTACTTGCTGAGAACTAATTTGAGGCTCATACAGAGGAAACAAATGCCATATTTACCTTTGCTGAGGCCAAATATTATTCATTACTTGCAGAAATTTGTTTTCGGATTCAGCAGTAACAGAGAACAGGCCGACAAAGAGTGACACTGGCCTTTTAGCTGGCATTGTTACTATGGCAACTTAAACAATCATTTAAATTTAAATTTCGTAAGTGGGATCCCACCAAAATTTTAATGAGTTTGTCCTTAGTCGATTCCACAACCTACAACCAGGTTTTATTAAAATCCTTTTCACATCTAAACAGACAAACAGCACCAATAACAAAACCTCCATGGAGGAAATTACCTGGTGAACATAGGATTTAGCAGCAAAATATTACCCTCAGAGGCAGGTGGAAAACAGAGTGAGGCTAAAAGGAGAGTGAATATTGAGTTAGATTCATCAGGTCGCTAGAAATGAATGTTAATGTTGCCCTGTGTCTGTTTGGGAAAACAACATTAACTTTATACGGTATATGCCAGTGTTTCTGGTTTTGAAGACTGTTTCATTGACCCCAAGTGGACAAAAAATCTATTAATGCAGGTTTTTAACTACTAATTTATCATCACCCAATATTTTTTAGGCAACATAACAATAAATGAGATCTTTAGGGGCTACACTACTTAGTCCTGGGATGGGAAATTATTACACAATTAGGATATAGCTTTTCTGTTCCACTTTGCTATGAGAAACAACAAGGCTGCTGAGAAATAATGTTCTCAGGTCTTAGAATTATAGATGTACTATAGATATAGATATTTATAGATATGCTATTTATGCTTGTATATATTAATATATAGATATGTATATATAAAATATATATATATATATATGTATTTATAGATATATAGACCTGTGCACAGGTGGGAGAATGTTTATAATTGATATATGAATGAACTGAATATGAATATGACATGAATAATTATACAAATAATAATAATAATATTAATAATATATGATGAAGACAATTTCAATAAATGTTCTTTTTCCTTAGCTTGGTTTCCTTTTTTATTTTTCTGTCTATCACTGGGTGTAAAAAAAGAGAAAATAATATCGCAAGAAATAAATAATGGAAATAATGTAGATGTATTAATTGATAAAGGAATTGCAATAAAAGTCATTTAAAAGGTCTTAGAATTATCAGCATCACTGATATCTTGGTGTGATATTGCTTCTTGGTGATCTCGTTTAATTCTAGCAAAGAAACACTGTTGAGCAGTGCACTGTTGATGAGAGTATTGACGATTATTGGAGCCATATAGCAGCTTTCACACAGTAAAGGCTGGTTCCTGCTTATCAAAGGATTGAGGAAACACCAGGTGATGTTCACAAGGTAAAGGTTTGGTAAGCGTAAACCTACCCCCCCGACCCCCTGACCCCCAGTAGGCAGCTTTTAGAATTCGGCAGTGTGAAACCTGTGTGAAACCCAACACACGACAAAGTGCTGTGTCGGTGCCAAACCGAAACCCAATCCAGCAGTGACACACAGAAGCCTCAGCAAACTGCTACAGTCAGCACAAAGGTCAAAGTCACTGCTGGACCAGTTTGTGCTGCTCAGGTTGATGTGTTGCCTTAATCACTGAACTGTCAGGGTTATGCTTTATAGCTGTCTGTATTTTTATTTCAATGCTATATATACATAACTTTCCCATTATAGTCCAGGAATATTCCTGGAACATTCAACTAACCTTCAATCAATCACCAATCACATGATCGTCATCAACAAATGGATTTTGATTTCTCATTGTAAATTATATTATTATGTTAATTATATAGGTCATGTGATATGATCAGAAGCTTCAGAACAGCTAGCAGGATGTGAGATTGATTTGTTTTGTCAAAGTGAGGAATACATTTATCTGGATCATTCAAGTGCTCAAAGGAAATGGAAAACTGAACAAGTATAATTGATGATGATGAGAAGATTCAGTGGTTAAATTCGACCTTAAGGTGAATTTGTTTTGTCAACTGCTGGTTCCAAGATCAAGAATAAACTTTGAAACTTAGAAAGTCAGAAACATCAAGGATTTTTACTCAGTGTTGTGAATTATAAAAATAAAAGATAAATACCTGTAAAACACCTTTGTTTGTAACAGCACATTAAGAAAACATGGATACTTAAGTTCCTGTATTTTCTGTATCTAATAGTCCATCTAATAATATTTGATGAATTGCTTCTTCAGATAAATCCCCCTTAATATTTAGAACACAGCATTAGTCCCCCCTAATGAAAAACATGAAAAAAGCACTTTTATTTGGAAAAATAATACATGAGTGCCTGTATGTGTATATATCACACATTTGATTTTCAGATGTCAACAGATGCCTGAACTTTTCGCAATTTACACCATAAATTGGTGCATGAAAATTCATCAGAACCCAGAAAAATTAAGTGTTTGGCGCTTAAAATGTCCAAGGGGAGGAGCCCCAGAGCTAACATTTAATGTGTTCCGTCCAATGTTCAAATCAAACCTACACTAAATTTTAAATCTTGTATTATCTTTGAATAAAGTTTGAAGAGCTATCGTATTTTTCTTTCCAGTGCGGTGGGTGGTCGGCTGGATGTCTTCTCTGGAAGCACCAGCCTTAGCTTCCTCCTGGGAGAGGAGCCTCCGTCCTGTGATAGGTACTCCTGCTGCAGCAGTGCACTGCCAGTGGAGGATCCACTTTGTGCAGAGACACCTGATACTGACATATCTGCTGCTGCCACCATGCTTCCTCCAGACACTCCCATTGCTGAACCCCCACTTAGAGCCATGCCCCCAGCTGACATACCAACTGTCGACTCTCCAGGTACGGGCCCATCCTCTTTCTGACTATTATTGTTTGACAAATTCTCCACAGTGGTCACAGTGGTCACCGCTGCCGTAACCTGAGGGGTCACCTCAGATGAACCACTTGTGCCTGTAGGTGCCTGAGTTGGGAGAGTATGGCTCTCCGTGGCCTGAGATTCAAGTGATAGCTGATGAGTTCCTTTCCCAGTCTGAAGGCCTGGTTCCTGGGCTGGTTCAGGCTTCAGTTTAGCAACAAGAGGAGTGCTGTCAGGAGGCATCTGGCTCTGAGAAAGGGATTTAATGGATGCAGGAATAATAGCTGGATTTGCTGCTAAATTCTGGGCAAGTCCTCCGATTTGAGTTTGAGGAGCAGTCTGTATTACACTAGCTTGCAAAGGGTTAGATTGTGCTGTGTTAACTAGGTGAGCAGTAGCAGGAGATATGAGGTTTACTCCAGTTTGCCTGCCAAAACTGTCCGGGGCACCATTCTGCATGTTGGGCCCATCGATTCCTATGCTAGGAATGAATGTATTAGCTGGACTGCTGTGGTACAGCTCATTAGACACTGGGGCCATGTTGTTGAGTAAAATATTCCCTCCTTGAAGAGAAAGACTGCTGCCAGTCAGCAGAGAAGCTGCTGATCCCATCAGGGAGAGGTTGGTAGTACGAATATTTTGAGAGGCAGAGAGGGGGAAGGGCTGCTGGGAGGATAGCTGAGCACTCCTTAGATCCAATCCAGCTCTCTGATATTGGATGCCTGCACCTTGAAAACCTGCCCCCTGTTCAATAACAGAAGTTCCCTCTACTTTTGTAGCTTGTGACTGGTCTGTGGGGTTGGTAGTATCACTAGACGTGTGTTTGGAGTTCTCTGGCTGTGTTTTCTCACCTTGGTCACCTTCTGCACCTTCTTGGCCACCTTGCCCACTTTTAGATGTTGCCTTTTTCTGCTTAGACAGTGATTTGCTACCCCGTTCCCCTTCCTTCTCACCTTGCTCCTCATCCGCATCATGCTCAATCAATCCTTTAGTCTTGGCAGACTTCTTAACATGTTCACTGCTTCCCTTTGTTTTCTTACCAGAGCTTCCTTTCCTATCCTTCTCCCCTCTTTCTTTTGCATCACGCCTTTTCTCTTTACTCTTCATGGAGCAGCTTTTCTCTGAGTGCTCACTTTTCTTTTTGGGATGAACTTTGCTTTTTCGGAGTGGGTTCAGATTTAGTTTAACCTTCAGAGCCTTAGCTTTGTGTTTCCTCTCCCTTCCTCTGTCCTTGTCTTTGGACGTCTTCATCTCATGTTCCCTCCGGACTTTTCCTTGACCACTTCCTTCCTCATTCCATGATCTTGAGCTCTCCAGATCGAATGTCACATTTCTTGTTTCTCTTCTCAAGTCTTTCATCATACCAAACTGGTTGTAGTTAACATTCCTATCCCTGTCACTTAGTCTGTTTAGAGTAGGGAAGCTATCAAACACAGCAGAGTCTCTCGTGTTGGTGTGAACTCGACCTTGTCTCATGTTGTGCTCTAATGATCTGTATATTCTGTGGCAGCTCTCACAGTGTGTCACCTCCTGTCCTCTGCTCTTACTTTCCACACCAGTCCTGTAGCTCTCTTCCATCTCTCTTTGTGTCTTATAAGCAACTAGGCTCTCTGGTCTCTCTCTCCATGGATAAGAAGAAGAGTTGGAGTTACTATGAGAAAGAAGCTTGTTAGGAATGTCCCTGTCCAAGATTTCCTGACAAGTCCCAGGCTTCCTTCTCTCCTCTTCCATCATCATCATCCTCACTCTCCTTCTCTCTCTATCCTCCTCTGACTCCATTCCTCCATTCATCCTGCCATCCCATTTCATCAGATTCAGCCTTGGTGTATCAGCACCACAGTCAGGGCACTTAAACTGTCCACCCTGGCCTTCTATTCTTGCATCCAACACCATGGCATCCTTGTCCCATGGCTGGCTGTTGTTGGCTTGCAAGATGTCTCTCCTCTTCTCACTTACATCATGGTGATTGACAAGGTGGTTGGCCACTGTGCTGCCTCCTTCCTCTTTCTCCCTCTGTCCTTCCCGTTCTTTCATTTTCTTCCTGCGAGACACTTGATAGTAGATCAGAACTACCAGCAGGGTCAAACCAACGCCACCTAAACCAGAACAGGTAGGATTTAAAACAGTGATGCCTCTAATCGTTATTCACAGTTCCATTCTAAATTAAACTGGGTTTTTATTTCGTTCAGTCAATCCTAAAGATTTCTCCCCTCTAACCCTATCAGGCTAGCAAATTAGCTTTAACCTTCTGAAACTGGGCATTGTATTGATGCAAATTAGACATGGTCTACCAATACATTTTTAACCATATATGATAGAAACAAGTTTTAAATGTGTCTGAATTTGGAGATTCTCATTGAAGAAAATGTGTATTTGCACCTCCATGGACCTCCAAAATGTTGTAACTTTCCCTTGTTGATTCCCTTGTTGATTGTGAAGATTGTTGATTGTTTCACTGACTTTATTTAAAAATAAAGTCAAATATGGTTTTGTCACACATGTGCAGGTATTGCATTATGGTGACTTTACACTGCAGGCTCCCCTGAATCATTTGATGCAGAAAACTTGATGCTGCCTGAAAATATAAGCTCAGAATTGGCAAAATATCAAACTATGTCCTAATTTCTTTGTGTATTCTAGGAATCAGTACAGAGATTTTGCATCACAGTAGGTGAATTATTTTTCAACTGCATCCCACCATCAACCTTCATGAATTAAACTGATTAATTATTACAAACTGTTTTCTTTTGTTGTTGTCGTGTTTCATTCTCACCAACGAAGCAGATGACTGCAGTGATGGCCAGATCTCGAGCGTACAGTTGGGGCGTCACGCTGCCGCTTGTCTGTACCTGCACTGTGATGTTCTGATTGGATGGGACACAGTTGGCTTCAGTCAGCTCCAAAACCGTGGTTACAGCAGGATTGTCAGCACTCACACATACCATCCTACGGCCATTATAAAGAGTCTGAGAGTGTGGGGGAGAGGGGTGGGAGGAGATGTCATGTTGAAATCAGTCAGTCAGGCATCTTCTATACCCGCTTATTCTTCATTAGGGTTGCAGGGGTCTGCTGGAGCCAACACACACCATTCACTCGCACATTCACACCTACGGGCAATTTAGAGTCTCCAATTAACCTTAGCATGTTTTTGGACTGTGAGAGGAAGCCGGAGTACCTGGTGAAAACCCACACAGACACGGGGAAAACATGCAAACTCCACACAGAAAGGTCCCAGACCCAGGACCAAGGAGGTCTTGAACCTGCGAACCTGATTATTTGAAATCAAATAAATTATTTATCTTTGAAAGTAGTTATGAAATATCTGCATTGTAAGATCATTTCAGTTAGGTGGCAGGACCCCATTGAACCTGAGTGCACACAAACCATGAAATGGTAATGATCGAGTCAGAATTCGCAGTCACCAAAGATCTTTTTTTGTATTCTATTATTATTGCTTCACAGTCCCTAAAAGTGAAGCTGCATTTGAAATGTGCAGGTTGGAGAAGAAATTGCAGCACCTGGTCGGGTTGTTGTATGAAGGCAGACAGGAAGGCAGCCAGTTCCAGCAGCTGGCAGGAGCAGTTCCATGAGTTCAGGTCCAGGTTGAGGTTGGTGAGCCAGCTGAGGTAGGAAAAAGCCTCAGCAGGAGCTGAACTCAGACGGTTTCTGGACAGATCCAGAGTGCGCAGACCCACCAACCCATGGAAACTATGGTAACACAAGACAGGCTCATACAGGATATAATGCATCCTTTTCTTTGTCTTTGAAATAGTTAACAAATATATAAAAAAGAGAAATGTGCACTGCAATTGCAATAAAGTATAAAACAAACATGTGCTAACCTGTTTCTGTCCAGATGACTTATCCGGTTATCTGACACATCCAGACTCTCCAGATCTCTGAGGTCTTTGAGGCGGAAGGAACCGGAGTCCAAACTGGTGAGCAGGTTTCCCTCCAGATTCAGGCTCCGCAGAGCCTTTGAACCATCAAGCCAGCCAGCTTGGAACTGCACATCAACACAGAAAACCATGCCACAAATAAGACTGAGCACTCAAAGCTGGTGTTACTCCTTTTGGCTATATTAATAAAATGCAGGTCTTGATCAAGCATATTCTAAAAAATAATACTAAAATATCTACCCTGATTTTGTTTTCACTCCAGAGCAGAGATGGCAAACTCATTTTAGTTCATGGGCCACAAAGAGAACAATTTGCTTTCATTTGGACCAAACCAGTAAAACTGATCAATAATAAATTCCTGTATAAATAACAACACCTCCGAAATTCTTTTCCTTTCTGGTCAAAAAGTAAAACTACAATCTGAAAACCTTTGCGGGAACTATTCATTTACGAATTTATTAGGCTTTTTATGATTAGGCTATTATAAGATTAAAATGTCTTGTATTTGGTACAAGTAATCCAATATTGAGTAGAATTATCTCATTCCATTGGTGATAATTTAGCTTATTTTTTCCCCTAACTTTAGTCAATTTATTCTTTCTATCAAAGAAAATGTTAGTCTTGTTTTCTTAAAACACAAACAAATTAACCCAATTCAGGAAAAAGTAAGCAACAAAAACTGAAATAAGATAAATTACCGGCCAATGGAATATGATTCTACTCAATATTGGACCAGTTGAACCAAGTATGAGATATTTTCACTTTTTAAGATTGAATTTTGTATGTATTTATTTATATATTTTATACCTAGAGTGCTAAAAGCTGCTGTGAATACAATGAATACCAGTGCATCACATTTCTCTACAGTTTTTCTTAGAAAATCCAAAACTCTGTGTCCACTTTTATTTTTTTCAAAATCAGCAGGCCGGCAGGGCCAGACTGGACCCTTTGGCATGCTGGTTCTGGCCCTCAGGCTGCATGTTCGACACCCACCATGCTGATGAGGTTGTGACCGAGGGCGAGGACCTCCAGCCGGGTTAGATTGCTCAGAGCCCCCCCCTGTAGGGCCTGACTGGTCAACAGGTTGTGATCCAGCAGCAACGTGTGGAGGAAGGGCAGATTTATGAAGGACTCCTTCCCGAGCACTGAGATACGGTTATGACTTAGACCTGGCGGAAGAATAGGCATATTGGAAGGTCATACTTTCACCATATTAAAGCCACTACCTGTAAAATTGGTGGTAATATATCAAAATGAGCGAGTAGATTTAACGGACCTATGACCGTGATGTTGCTGAGGTCGGACAGCGAGGCAGGTTGGACGGTGGAGATGGAGCCTTCTGTTAGCAGCAGAGCCTGAGTCGTGCCTGGAGCATCTACCCACACATAGTTACAGTGCAGTACTGTGAGCACATGGGTAAAATACTGCAAAGTTTTTCCATATCATTTGCAGTTAACTGTTGAAAAATTCAATCTGCTACAACCATTCCTACTGAGACTAATCAACATCTATCTTTTACTGAGATGTGGGGTGCAGCTGCATATACGTGTGTGTGTGTGTGGTACCTATAATGTGAGCCAGCCTGTGACAGATGACGGCATCATCAGAACAAACCAGACAGGAAGCGGGGCATGATGGAACAGGGAAGACACGCTGGGCTCTGATGACTGACAGCAGCAACATCAGCAAAATACCTGAATTTAGAAAGATTTAGTGTTGGAAATTTCAATCAATTCTTATTTTCTGAATATGCATTAAAGGTCTCTTTATTAGTAAAACTATTTATTAATATAAAGTAGTATTAATGAGACTGACACAAAATGACCTTTGATTTCTAGGAGAGAGAGAGAGAAGCTAAAGAGTAGATGTAAACCTATATTGAAATAATTGTTGGTTCTTAAAACCACAAATATATCTTGTTACTGCTATCGCACTTTAAATAAAAACCTAGTGAAAGTGAACAATATGGGACCTTTAACACAGTATCTATCTCTTATTTCAACATGCAGTAATTGTAGGCAGGCTGGTCGCATTTGTTAATGATGACACTGATAATGGAAACCCACTTTGTCTTATACTTACTGGTCATGTTGTTTTACAGAAGAGGAAACATGGTGATGAGGTAACATCTCGTCCATCAGGCTGCAACCTAATACAGCTTCATTACTGTCGCCACCGTCATCTGTTTGGTCTGATAAAATAGAGTAATACATCACTGTAAATAAAATATAATCATCTGTCTCTTTTCTTCAGCGCTCTTCCATTGAATATAATTTTGAGCTCACTGTAAAACTGAATAGGAATCACGTGAGAAATTCATGAATGGAATGGTGACAGGGCAAAGAATAAATCTGACTTATTTGGCAGAAGCTTGAGTCAACAACTTGCTATATGTTGTCCCGCCCAGTGAAAGCAATTAGAGAAGAATTTGTTGGTTTGGACTTTTTGTCTGTTGCGAGAACAAACCCTGATGAGTTAGTGGTTGAGTTAGTCATTGCTACACATACGCTATATTAAAAGCAATGGATTGTGAGATTATTATATTTATTCTATAAATAGTACATGTTTTCTAATATTATATAATATTATAAATTTGAACTCTTCAGTTTTTTCTGGTGCGCTCTGGAGTCCCATCAGAGACCTCAGCATGTCATTGGCACCACAAGTCTGGTTGTCATGTTTGTTCGCTATTTGTTCTGAGTTGCTAGGCAAACAAAAAGATGTGTGTTAGCAATGGACGGATGTGTGTGTGTGTGTGTGTGTGTGTGTGGTATCATCTGCAGAGGTTCAGGTCATCAGCAGTGGATGCTGACTGATGGATGACAGCCACACATTGTAGCAGACTGGATCCTATCATGTTTCTGCTTAAGCTACTTTACTAATGGACTTTTCTCCAGTGCTCCAGTCCTCTCCGAACAAATATGAGTTCAACATTAAATCCTTGAACCAGAGTGGATGAACAGACTATAAACACAGCTAAGCAGAAGAACAGCATATTGTGACAGACTAGTGTAGAAGTATTTAGATGATTATTGCAAATCTCCACTAAATACAACAGTCACACACAGCCAGCACTTAAACATGTATGAAATTTCCTGCATAGTGAAAGAATCTGTTCATAGTGCTGAATTAACTGTTAATCAGCACTCTACTCTGTAATTCTATATGCTGCATTTGGCTTCATTTAGCTCATTGTTGTGGTGAGGGAAATATCCAGCCCCCACATACATGGTATAGTTAAGTGTAAATGCTCTCATCAGGCCTCATTCACTAATACGTGCATTGAAATGCTCTTACTTGGAACAGAAAATGAGTAACATCGGATTCATGATGTGTGCACACTGACCAATTTTGTTCTGCATATGTGGGTGAATTAGAATCATTCTAAAATGACATACCATCAACCTGGCTAGATTAGCTATTTTTAGCAATACCAGTCAATAACTGTGCATTATATAGTATTCTGTATATACAAACACCATAGTGCTGATGAACAGTACATTACTACAGCTTTCAACATGCTACAGCCATGTTGGATCTTGAACTCAGGGTTGCTGAGCTTCATCTGGCTTTCCAACTATTAGAAACCCAACTTCAGTGGACCTTTCTGTTGAAGTTTCTGACTGGTAACTCAGAAATTCTAACTTCTGACTGGAATGTACCATAGGTTTAAAAATCCACTCAGTTTCTTTTTGACATAGTCACCATTTTGTTACTGGTAAATCTAGCTTTCTTGTTTCTAAACGATAGTCTCCAGCCTGGTAAGTCTTGGTAAGGCTGTAGCTACCAAACACAGGCTACAAGGTAGACTGGTGGAATTCAAGTATACCATTAGAATAGGCAACATTGTTTATCTCATGGCTAGACATCTTAAACAAAACGATAGTAATGACCCCTCTTCTGAGTTGGCCACAGGTATTGTCCAGTGATAGACAGAAGAGATGACCACCCAAAACCCCAAAAGGTGAACTACATCGATTACTAGAAGGGAGTAATTGGTAAATGGTGAGTAGACCTTCACCAAGGTAACGGGGGAGTTATGTCAACTTATCTTTGAACAATTGCCATTCCGTTGACCAGCAGCAGTCACTAATAGCCACTAAAACAGTAAAACGATCCACTCCAAAATGTAATGGGATCATCCTTGTCCAGTTCTACACTCTATCACCAAGTTTCACCAAAATCAGCCCAGTAGTTTCTCTGTCATTCTGTTTGCAGGCAAATAAACAGACAAATGGCACAAAAACAACACCTCCTTGTAAAGGTAAGTAACAAAATCACAACGTCCTCTTCCTCTACTAAGAGGGAACTGCATAATCTGCCTATTTTACAGCTGTGAATGATGGCAGGGGGAATTCTCTGGAGTCTAAATATGGAGGGAAACCTGCTCTTTAGTCTGGACTCTGGTCTCTTCCGCCTAAATGACCTCTGAGATCTGGAGAGAATGGATGTGTCCTATAAAATCGGTGCAATAGTTTTTCTGTAATCCAGACTCAACAGCACTGAAAACAAACTTCCTTGCCAAAGTAACTGTTTCATCAGTGTGGCTTTCAGCCAAGCAATTGTTACATTACCATATGGTCCACAAGATGTCTTATATCACATATCTCTATTAAGAATGACATTTAAAAGGAAAAGAAGATTGTCCTCCTTTCTTGGCTCAATCTAAAACTATTCCCTTCAACTTGTGAATCAGCTTCATTGCAACCTGAAATCATCTAAATACTTCCTCATGTGATCCTACAAGCTTGTGACTAGACACCTAAAATATTTTAATTAGAAGAGGTAAAAAAAAATACTCACAAGACTTAATAAAGAGAGAACTAAATTTGTGTGGACCATTTTTTTCTGCAATATCATTGATTTCTGAACATCCATTACCTTTTTTCCCTAATCCAACAAATACTGGTTAGAATGTGTGAACATTTCAAAAGCCATTTCAAACTGCTTACCTGTAGGACGGAACACACAGGTCAACCCCTGCGAATGACATGGTACATTCCAGTCACAGATTATTTCATAAGCACGATCTGTAGTCCTGTGGCACTGTCCACTGTTTGGGGATTTTAACTGGGAGCTCCATCATTTACTGGTTGCTACAGTGCTGTAGCATGTGGTGTGTGTGTGTGTGTGTGAGTGTGTCTAGCTTAGGTTACCTGGCACTCTGAGCATGCTCAGAAGAGCCTGCTGTCACCTGAGAGCCACAGATGTCTGACTCAGTGTCCCGAGTCACAAATGACTCTTTAATTTAACTCTTTCACCTGCAGCACCCCACCCATGAAACCTGATATATGGATTACAGCTTTTGTGAACTGTATTTTTATTTAGTTACATTCAATGAAATCCACAAATGAAAATGCTGAGACCCTCCACCATTTCCCTAGATATTATAAGAAGCCTATTTTCAGGTGTCTGTTAAACCGATGATCACTGTTGACTAAATAATTGGACTGAACCTTGTAACAAACCAACGGTGTTGGAGTCCAATTCACAAACACCATCTCCTCCATCAGAATCGGATAAAGCCATGCAGGACAATGGACTGGAGACCTCACTGAGCCATGAGTAACATTAGCCAAAGGTAGCTCTTATATATTCCTCCTAGCTCCCCAGAATAACCTCTTAACATGGTTAACACAATATAAAGACACAACACATGTATGAATTTTCAAAAATGTTTAATTGCGCAATATACTGCAGCACTGATAAAGATCTTGCTCAAAGATACATGGGCACGGGGCCCCGAGGAGCCGGGAATCGAACCACTGCTCTACCTGTGAGCTACAGACAGGACAATCTTCCCGATAGCCCCAGAAGACTCGATGATGTCATGGTGGGCCTGGGCGGCCATGTTGAGACCATATTTTGCACCCACGACAGGACACAGCCAACCGGCTTCCATCCCCGCGTAGAGCAGTGCTGCACACTCCTTCTTCTCCTCCTGATGGAGGCAGAGAGAGGTACAGACATTATTTAAACTGACTGGAAGATTATATCAAGATTTTCTTTATCTTGTCTTCATGTCTTGACCTTTCTTTGTCTTGCTGTAACATTACAGTACATGTGACATGCAAGGAGAAGTCAGTAAAGAACTGCGACCATAGAACAACTAGTGTATTAACAACCTCAGTTATATACAATCATAGTGTGTGTAGGCAGGTAAAAGTCTGGTAATGCACTAACTACCAAGTTGAACCCAATGTGTGTGTAAAGCATAGCTTGTGTGATGTCACTTCCTCATACCATTGTAGCGAAGGAAAGAACCACGCCGATGATGCTGCTCTCTTTAGCCATGCAGTCGGCAGGATTGATCTCTATGGAGCCTCTAGATCCAACCACCTAAAGGAGCAGGAGAGACAGCGGCGGGGAGATGAAGGTGTGTTCATCAACAGTACTGATGATGGTCTGGGCCATAGAACTCTGGACTTTAGTTGTACTGACCAAGACACGTCCTCCGTACGCCAACATCTGCAGGTCTTTACTGAGGTTGACGTTCGACAGCATCTCCACAATCACGTCTACGCCTCGGCCCTCTGTGGCTTCCTGGAACACAAAAAACACACATATGTTCTAGATCTGTAAAAGCGACGTCACTACAACAACTGACTAATCCAAGATACACTTTTCTCCAATCGCATGACACACAGATGAAGGTAAATGTGTAAGTGGTCTTTGGACTTCGGCGTGTACCATGATCTTGTCTGTGTAGCCCTCCTCTCTGTGGTTGAAGGTCAGGTGAGCTCCGTTGTTGAGAGCCAGCTTCATCCCTTCCGGTGTCCCTGCAGTCCCCAAAACCCTGAGACCCAGAGCACGGGACAGCTGACACGCCGCCACACCAACCTACACACACACATGTACGCATACATGCAATTAGCAGCCTTTTAGATTTCTGTGATGTAATGGTTAGGGAAAAAAAGGAAACTAGAATAAAACTCTCACCCCTCCACTTGCTCCATGGATGAGGACAGTTTCTCCAGGTTTAGCATGGCCTCTGTAACACACAACGCAACTGATCAAAACTCATTTTAGTCTAATTCTCACCTGTTTTGCTTAAAGCTTGAAGCTGCTCTTACTCTATACTGTCCATATTACCAGTAAATCTCATGAAAACATAGCTAAAACCAAAACAAACCAGCTGTATTTTCTGACTTCCCCTTTCTGATTGCATCAAGACAGCCTGACAAAGTTTATTCAGATGTCCTAATTAAATGGAGACCAAAAGAAGCTATGCTATGTATTTCATTCAAACCAATCAGTTTAGAAAATATCTGAGACATAAAATCAAGCATCATTGTAATACTTTATAAAGATTTACAGCAATGCTAAATCATATCTTCTAATCTGTGTTGGTTGTGTTAGCTGTTGTCTATATGTGTGATGTGTTGTTGTCTTATATATGTACAGTGCTGTGAAAAGGAATTCCCCCCTGGGGGCAATTAATCTAATCTAATCTAAGGTTATCCTGTTTACTGGAGTAGTGGATGGTAATGATTGTTCCAGGTGTTATACCCTTTAAAATTTGATTACAAAACATAAATTATTGGTCTTATTGTAGATTCTTTGGCAAACAACTAGGATGGCGTAAGTAGGTGAATCAAGTAGGTGCTTGTCTGGTGATTCTTTGATGCATCTACATCATGCATCAAAATCATTTAATGTGCAGCTACTCGACGATATACCTGTTTATTTTCCCCAAAAAGTGGGTCTGGAATGATTCAGGTCAGATTTGAACCTGTTACATCAAATCCACCAGTGCAGTGGTTGCTGGATCAAATAAAACAGCAGTTTGGCTGCTGTGGTCTTACTTGTGAACCAGAGCTCTATAGGCAGTGAAGTAGGGGATCCCAATGGCTGCTCCCTGGCTGAAGTCCAAAGCATCGGGCAGTTTGTGGACACAGTCGTCAGTGGCAACAGTGTATTGTGCGTAACCTCCAGAAACTGTGGCTGTGGTGAAAACCCGATCCCCGACCTGGAAAACACACACACAGACAGAAACAATGTAAAAACGATGAATTGATATTCTTTCAGGTGAAGAGCGAAGTGCTGTGAGGCTTTGCCTTTAAAAAGTGAATAAACCTGCGACCATGCTGCAGCCATGTTTACTGTCTGCAAAGATTTGTCCTTATTAAACTCTAATCGAGGAGACATTGTCACAGAATTCTTTTTGAGTAAAAGTTGATACAGTCTCCCTCCATCTCCACATGGCTGACACATGTTTTGTTTGGTCTTAAAGGTACAATATAAAATGTTTTTCTGGATAAAACTGTATAAAAAATGACTATTGAATACTTCAAGTCATGTACTTTCATTATCCCAAACATTTAAATTTTTAATTAATCTAATCATGGGGCAGCTCAGAAATTACTTTTCATCCGGTTTTCAGCCAGTTTATTTTTCAGTTATTCACTAATTATTACATTTTCCTCTCTCTCCTGTTGTTACAGGTTGTGGGAGGGAGTTGGTGGTTGTATTTATGTATGTAACATCCTTTCATTACTGAGAATCTCAATTAAAAACAGGAAAAGTCTTTAGTTAAGGCAGTTAAGAAGAGAACCACTGTCTGATTACACATCATTATTCTCGTGTGTGAACCGGTAAATCAAGTGAACTCTTTGCCACATGCATACTGTTTCTTCAACTCTGGGTGTGTCAACTTCCTCCTCTAAACCTGTTTCAGTCTATGTGAAATACATCTTTCTGGATTTCAGTAACACAACCTACAGGTAGAGGGGAGTATTTATCCCAAAACAGAATATATGTTGAAATATGGGGAAAAAAAGTAATCTGGTGTAATCGGTAAAATAAAAAAAAACAGTACAATGAATCCACCAATAACTCTAATTTGTTTCTTGGTGAAATGTCTTTCTTTACAGTCGGACCTTTACTGAAGTGACTCCATCTCCAACTGACTCCACCACTCCAGCCACATCGGAGCCTGGTGTGTAGGGCAGAGTGGGCTTGTAGGGGTATGTCCCAGCACGGATGTACGTCTCCACAGGGTTCACGCCACAGGCTAGCACAAAGATCAGCACCTGCAACACAAGAGGTGACGCATCAATGCGTCATGTCGAACTCACACAAGATGACTGAAATCTGTAGGAATAATTATGAAAGTTTTAGCCAGATAGTGCAAAATGTTCAGTTTTTTAAAAATCATATCGAGGAGAGACAATTTTACAAACTTCATATTAATTTCATATATGTTTCAAAAACACATTTGTGAACATTTGAAACATATATATGGCAGACTGTTAAATGAAGAGAAAATGATAATTCTATGAAGGCTCAATCTGCCACAGTTTCTGTTTCAATAATATAGACCTTAATCCTTTTTTTCTTAACGCTTATAATCTGACTGTTTCGTCTTATTTTCGGATTTCATTCAGTCATACAAATGCAATTAATACCAGCAGTTGCCCAGCAGATGTCCTCGTTTGGTCTATGGAATGCTTCGAAACACTGAACCATTTTCAATATTGAATCAATGCTTCAGAAAACGTCCCCTCCCCCGTCACTGGCCGTATGAGATATTGTCCTTTAGACTCTCTGTGGTCAGTAAAGATCACAGGGCTCTCTCCGTTATTATTAATATTATTTATATAACTGTGGCTGACCTCTCACCTGCGAGCTGGTGAACTATCCCATCGACTCACCTCTCTGTGTCCGGGCTGCGGGACAGTCACATCTCTGCTGACTTCAAGGACAGACGGACCTCCAAACTCCTTCACTCTGATGGCTGTCATCATCCTTTGTCCCGACATGTCTGCAGATAAATCTGCCCGCCAGCCGTCAAGAGAGCAGAATAATATGTAAATGAATAATGAAAACTGGAGGTCTAGTTCCTAAAAACCCCTGGTATAGACTAAGGTGGTGTAACATCCACAGGTCATTTAATCAATGTGGGCAAATTACTGTGCACCAGTAACATCAAAGCTAGATTTTCCCAAATGAATCACTTAATAAGTGGAAAAATTCATTGTAAGAAGTGTGCTTCTGTTGTGCTGTAGAATTTAACATTTAAAAATAATTTTAAAAACAACACTGATGAAGTCTTTAAAGGATGGGTTCATCATTTTTTTCAAAAGAACAGGCAGAACGTTGAAACAGGATTTTCCTGCCGTTATCATTCCTCCTGTTCATAACAGAAATATATCTTTGTAATCTACTTAAAGGGCGACGCCATGTGAATTCTTGTCTTTTCTTTATTAAAATCTGGGAAAAAAAACAAATGGAAAGCAGTGATGTCTTTATATTTTGCACTGCATGGTCTACAATTTCCTATTGATTGATCCATTCTAAAAAATCTGTCCGTTTTTCTTTGGGGACAATAAAGATAGTTTGACTTTGATATAAAAACCTAAAATAAAATAAAAAAAAAAAAAAAATTAAAGTGATGGGAGGCGAAAATCTACAGTCCTCCTGTGCAATAATATAAATAAAGGTTGATTTGATGTTGGGTCAAATCAGGTCAATATATTTCTTGTCTTCTTGTTATTAACTTCCACTACAGACTGATAAAGCCTCACATTAGATGCAGATACGCATATTACATAATACATTTTTGTACAAAATTATTACAAACCTGTCAAAAGAAGATCTATTTTTTTTTCTTTCATTTGCTACACACATTATTTACCATTATTTAAATGATATCCCTTTTGAATGCACAGGAAATTAAATCCAGACTCAAGGAATATTTATTGAACAGAAATGGAAAACACAATTACCTAGTCAGCTTGCAATGAAGAAAAGTTCAGCTTTATGGAAATCCGAAATCAAAAGTGGGTAGAACCCAGCGTAAAGAAGCAAGAGGAATAAGCTCCTTCTCTTCAGAGCTGAAGCAGGGTTTGTTTGCTCTTATCTTCTCTTTTATACACGTGTAACATGAACCGGATTTCCCCACTACAGTTTGGAGGTTGATCTTATGAAATGAAATAGTTGGTAACATGCGACGGTTGGTGAAATCCTCTGATGAGTGATGAGTAACCTGACAGGGACCTTTCACTGAGTTTACTTCTATTTTTTCCCCTCTATTTTATCTGAATAATCACAAAGGTGCACCAAGCTTTAATATAAAAACCTTCACTCACTGATGAGTCATCTTTTCCCCTTTCATTCAGATGCACATGCACACACAAAGGCAGGTGTAGACAGAGAAACGCATCAGTCAATGTGAAGGAGAAGACAATGGAGCAGTTTATCAGGCAACACCCAAGCGACCTTGTCCCTAGTTATGACATTGCAAAAATTGATTTAAAATTTCAACTCAAACCAGTCGAGCCACTTAGAGCCGGTTCTGCTCAGGTTCCTCTTCTGTCCTGTAGCACCTGTCATCCCGTTCTTCATATCGCTGCCCCATTAAAATAACGGCCTAATTCATTTTTTGACGAAAGTGAGTTTTCGGGCTAAATCATCTCTCGATGATGCTGCCACTTCTGGTACAATTGTCTTAATCCTTAATCCTAAATTAACAAGGTCAGACCTATAGAGTCAGACCTATAATTATGCCCTATAGAACAATAGCCATTTTACATAGGCCATTTTATTTAGTTAGAAACGTGTCAAAAACATACAGTAGTTGGTTGAAACATGATATCTCACAATAAAAATACAGCAGCCTATAGATTTCAAGAACTTTTCATATTTTGAAGCGTATTTTATTCATGTACTTGTATTATATAACACAAACATCGAAAAAGTCAATTTCTAGGAATGTGTTTTATATTTTGTGCATTGCATTTTAAAATAAAAGTCCAAAAATAAGGCAATGCTTTTCTATCACAAATGCAGGAATTAAATTGTGATAAAATGTACAAAAATGGCTTGAGTAGTGCAGGTTTAACTGTACCAATGGGAAATATGTGGTACCGCCACACGTTTTAATCTGTTGGTTTGTCATCTGGAACAGGTTGATTTTAAAACACACGTATTTCAATTAGAAGTTTGTTTCGTTTTGCATAGTATGACTGTCACTAATGACCAACATATGTATTTTGATATAACAGACAGTAAACGTACATAGACCAAAAATAAATGGCTTTTTTCTCTGAACTGAAATTCTTCAGTGTGCCTCTTGAGGATTGCTCCTCTCTATATAGTTGAAATGAAGCTGCATTGATATTCTCAGTCACCTGAGAAGGAGTTAGTCTTTCACACTAACACACAAACACTGTAGTCACCAAATGTGCATCCTTACCTGCAATTTCTGAATCTATTCATAGTACTGGCATCTTTCCTGCAGGTTTCATTGCAGACGTTTTCACAGACTATTCACTTTTGGCAAGCTGCACTCTTTGCAACAGAAGCCACCCATGCTTAGATCATCCGGGTATTACATTACAGTAATAGATAGATAGATAGATAGATAGATAGATAGATAGATAGATAGATAGATAGATAGATAGATAGATTCATAACCCTTTTTTTCTTTTTATTTAAAGTTAATTGATCTGTCAGTTGCCAGATGTCTTGTTTTCACATAGAAAACTAAAACTAATAAAAATAATAACTAAAACCAATAATAAACCAAAACCAACCATTTAAGACTAAGAGTAAAAGCATGTATAACTTAACATTAATGATCAAGCTCTATTAAAATTGAACTGTGATTTAAAACAAAAAATACAATAAATAGAAATAAAAAAAAATATAAAAAAAAACAATTAAACTGGTATAACGATGTAACAATGTAACTGATTTATAAATTGTTATCAATATTCGTTTTTTTCATTTTCTTAAAGTAGCTAGTCTGTCTGAGAAGATAGATGAGAAGAGTACATTTTTTATTTGATGTTTTTTAATTCTAATTATCAGTAGAAGACGTCCTCATCCACACTCTCACCAGCTGGTGGCGGTAATAGACCAATTCTCTGTTTGCCAGCCGCCGATAAACACATAGAAGAAGAAGAACCCGGAAGTGAAACAGTTGTCAGCTGTTGTCTGTAGGAGAGAAAAAACAAACTAAACTTACAACCTTTTCTCCTCTGGTGTTCTTCATACCTTTACAGGTGAGCTTTTACGGACTTTATTAACAGTCTCTTTTAGGGTTGCCAGGTCTGTGCAACAACACCGGAAATCTAAACATCAAACCACTGCGACATCTCAATGTTTCCCACCTCAGTAAATAGATTTTCTGAGCTCAAATACCACAAGACTGGCCTATTTCAACTTCATTTACTGCAGTTAATGCAAAATAAATTTGAACTAAAACCTCTCATGTTGCTTTTCTCTCTTATGTTTTAATCGAACTTCTCAAACAACGAGCTTTCATAACAGTTTAACAGGAGTCTCTTTACTCCTAACCCTAAGCCCCCATTCTTCTGGTTAACTACAGATACAAAGCTGTTCTATACGTGACGATGCACGCTGCTACTTACATCCTTGATGCTTAGAGTGAATAGATGTATAAATAAGCTATGTATACATGTCGAATAGGTTAGGCCTGAGCAATAATACAATATCAGTATGTATTAACAATACAACTAGAAAACAGTTTAATATAATATTGATAGTTTCACTCAAGGTTTGTGTAAAAAAAACAATGCTGTTCCCTCCTTGCCTCATAAACATCATATTTCCCTTAAAAATAGATAATTGAAACTGATCAATATTCATTGTTATCCACTGATATGAAATATCACTTTTTGTTTTATCTGTATATGCCCCCCCCAATTATTTAAAGAAAATCATCAATAATTTTCAATATATAAACAAGCAAATGAAATAAACTTTCATTGATAGGCTTTTTTAAATATTATATACCATAGGTCTACCTAAACTGTAGATTAAAAAAAAATCAATGCACTTCAAAAGGAACCTGATTCAGAGACAAATCCACAGACCTGGCAACAGTCCGTACAATAGGGTGTAAAGTTAATTAAGTATTTGCTAAGATATTGGCTGAGATGTCATGACTTTTATAAGCTTGGCATTCATCAAGCTTCTAAAACACTGGATCCTACATTTCCCACAGTGCAGCTCGGTAGCGTCTTCTTGTTCACTCCTGCCTGCCTTTGACTCTTCCTCTGCAGAGATGAGCTGCTGCCTGCTGGACGAGGAGAACTTCCGTCTGTGTTGTCGACTCCTCCTGCAGCAGTCGGACGAACTTAGAGACGGCTGGAGCTGGGAACAGGTGCAGGTGAGGATGAGGAGGAGGAGGACGAGGAGGAGGAGGGGGAGGAGGGGGAGCTCTGTACTGGTCATGGCAGGCAAACCTGGTTGCTGGGAGCTGTGGTGCATCAGTTACTGATGCTTTAGGCCGTGCAGGGGGCGTCACAAAATGTAGTGTCTTGCACTAATTATTAAAGTGACATTTGCTATTGAAAAAGAATCAATAATTATTTGAAATATTTATTTATTAGTTAAAAATAGAGCTTAATTATTAAGTTCTAGAGTCAGGAACCACCTCTAGAGACGGAGCACCAGGCACCATGAGAGGAAAAGAGCCAATCCTCTGGTTCAGTCTCATAAAAATATATAAAAATATAAATCTAATTTGATTAACCATTAATAATTTAAACCAGGATCATCTTCTCAATAGCTAACAAGGGTTGAAGGATTCTGAATTCTAAAGTAGTGTTTGGCATAATTCATTATTGTACAACATTAAAGAGGCAGCGGGTATTACTCAAAAGCATTTATTCATAAATACATCAAGTAAAACACACAATAATCTCAACTAAATTTCTATATACAGCTGTGTGTGTGCGCGCTACAAAGATGGCTGCCATGTTGGCAGTTCTTCGATCTCAGGCCGTGTGCATGGTTTCTTGTCTGTGAAAGGCAAAGGCAAAATGGCCGACTAACCATACAAATGTATGTGTGTAAGTTTTTAATTCACTTTGTGTTAGGTGAGCTTAGTCTGCATGCAGGGTTGGGACACTAACATCAGACTTAACCTCCTCACAGTGAATATCCTAAACACAGTGAGCTGTAGTCTCAATCTGAACACAATAACAAAGTTCAACAGTCTTGCTTAGCCATGTTTTGTTAATGTTATGTTCTGCCCAAGTTATTTTACCAGTCCATGAACAAGAAGGAAGGAGAAGAGTTGCTCTTTGGTCTCAGCTAGGCAAAGCTGAGCAGACTTTGTCACACAAAGCACAATATCACATAGTCCATTTGGAGTATATTACCTGTGTGGGTGTCTGGCCTGACTTCAGGGTTCAGAGGAGGGATACCTGAGGAAGACTACTCTCAGATCAACCTTCATCACTGCAGGCACAAAGTGGGACCAGGAAGGAACCGAATCAGACGGAGAACGTCCCACATCATGTGACTGCGGAGCTGATCAGGAGAAACAACAGGTAAATAATAATAAATTCAATTATTGCTCAAATCTCCACATCTTTAATTGTAAAAGTGTCTTTTATATCCTTGAGGAGAAATAACACTTCTAGATTGACTGTTTCTGTTCAGTGTGCTCTGGCCGATTACATTGGAGGTGATGAAGATGAAGATGAGAGTGTGTGTGTGGTGCCTGCAGGCAGCAGCCAGGTGCTCCAGTATGAGTATCACATCCTGTTTTCCTGCAGCTACAGCACGCCTGTGCTGTATTTCAGAGCCGGGACTTTGGGTAAGTGACCGATCCGTCCCAGTTCTGACAGCTTTAGTCAGTAGATGGCGCCATAAACCTCCCTTTTTTTTTTCTTAAAGACGAGCATATGAATGTCTTAGGATATTATTGCTCGGCTTTTGGGTATATCGTCCAAAATATAAATCCTTGTCTCTCTTTGAACTCTTTGGGGTTTTGTTGCTATTTTGTCCGTTCTTGCACGCTTTTGATTTTGCCTTCATACGCCACTCATGTATAGTCTTGGGCAATAATATATATATATATATATATATATATATATATATATATATATATATATATATATATATATATATATATATATATATATATCATTCATTGAATCAAACAGCCAGCTATTTAAGAGACAGACAAGGTTCATAGAGTCTAAAGTGGTTACATCCAGCCTTATTAAAATAGTAATAGATTATTATGAAAAATGATAATAGTCGTTATTGAATGTTCTATGTATATCACACACATAAAAGCATAGAATAGCCCCAAATATTTAAAATAAAATCATCATTAATTATCTATATCAAACAATCAATATCACAGTTGTCACATCGTAGTGAACAGGAAGCACCAGCAGAGGTCAGTGTCTGCAGCTGGTCACTCCAGTGAGAACAGCTGGATGGCAGCAGCACACATTTCTTTGTAGAGTTGCAGCATTTACTGACATAACCTGTAACGTTACACACACGCTGCACTGCTACAGTCACAGCTGTTACGTTACCGATGACTTCACCATAAATATTTCCATCCAGCCTAACCTCTGCTATAAAACATGTGTTAAAGTTCTCCTGAAATTTAGACATATTTCTTCGCCAAAGCATTTTGATCACCCAGACATTATATTTGAATCCCCTACTTTTAATTCCTTCTTTGTTCCATGATTTATGTAAAAAACTGATCTTTTGTCTGATTTTCTTCTTCTCATTCCTGTGTGTCTGTCAGAGGGGAGGAGTCTCTCTTTAGAGGAGGTGTGGAGCTCTGTTCATCCAAACTTCAGACTACGACTCCAGCACAGTCCTCTGAACACCATCACCCAGCAGGTGACACATGCACGTCTGTGATGTGACTGAATCAATGCATAACTTACGTAGAGTACGACTACATCGTCCCTATGCTGTAGCCTGACATGCACCTCTCCAGAAATGGAACTCACGTGAATTACAAAATAACAGCCGGGTTACAGAAGCACACTACAGCGTTTTCAGTAGACTTTGCCGATCTTTGTGCACGAGGGACACTATCGAAATGAAACAAGACAACAAGAGCCAGGCTGTTAGAGATTTTTGCTGGTTTCAGGTTCCTGCTTTCCTAAACGAGGCCTGAGATCTCTCTGATTTACCGAAAGTCTCCTCTCTGTCTGTCAGGAGCACCCCCTGCTTGGTCAGCCATTCTTCATGTTGCATCCCTGTAGAACGGAGGACTTCATGAGGCCCGTGTTGGAGGCGGCTCAGGACCAACGCAGGTAGCAGCAGGTTGCACTCACTTCCCAACAAAAACTGATGTTACAGCTGAATTTAAATGAAAGAACAAATAAATAAACTAGAAAAGTACTCTGACATTCTCCGCCAAGCATTATTGTCTTATACTATGCAGGTGTAAGATATCACCACCACCGCCTGTTTGAAGGTCCATTTACCACAATGTTACCATACAACAAAAAATTCAAAGTGATCCAGAAACCAGGATTTCTTCCGGATCATTACCAAAATTCATCTGTTCCAAGAATCATCTGTTCATGGTACCATTCCCAACATTTGCTAGAAATTTGACAAAATTCTGCCTAAAACTTCTTGAGTTATTTTGATAACAAACAGACAGACAGACAAACGCTTGCAAAAACATAACTTCCTTGGCCTCCTTCTTGGGATAAAGGGGCAGAATAAATACAATAATTCTTCTTTCTGCTCTCTTTCATTCAAGATTTGGGAATGTCTGTATTAAAATGTCTTATTTATTAACGACAGGCCGGTGAACTATGTGTTGACGTGGCTCAGCGTGGTGGCTCCTCTGGTGGGTCTGGAGGTTCCTCTGCAGTACTCCATCCAGCTCCATCCTGGAGCCTCGGCCAGCAGCTCGGAGCCAGACTGATCCTGCAGCTGCTCTCGTTCTCTCTCTGCTATCATGACTGTGGGGGTCAACGGGGGCTCACGGCTCATTGGAGCCCCGAGCCCTCACAGGTTAATCCAGCTGTGCTCACCCATTCACTCACTGTTGGGACAATTTGGATGTTGCGTGTCTTGCGTGGACAACAGCTCTACCTCTGAACCACAGCCATCACAGTTTAAAAGCTGTAAACTCCAACAACTCAAGAGTCACAGTTTAACAGACAATGTCAAAAGTCTTCACATTCAGTTCCCAGGTAGATGGATAAGTACTAGGGTTTAAAAATACTTCTGTTGAAGATGAAGTATTCATCTCAAGCGTTTTACTCATGTCAAAAGTGTGTAAAATGTAAGGGGGGAAAATGCCATTAAGGACAAAAACTGTTGTACTGATGTTAATGTAATATATGTTGTCTTTTTATCTAATATTTTTGAGTTTTTCTCTTATCAATAAACAAATAGAATAATATTAAATTGACTAAATTCAAGAAATAAAACTTGAAATAAGCAAAACTATCAGACAATGGAATAAGATAATTCCATATAATCCTCTTCAATATTGGATTAACTGTTCCAAAACCTTGATATCATTTGGTCAGATTTTGTTTTTTTGCAGTGGCAAATACTCATTACTCGGGTAGGACTACGGACACTAAGGTTTAAAAATAATTCTGCAAAAGTTGAAGTATCAACTCAAGCGTTTTACTCAAATAAAAAGTCAGAATGTATGAGCTGTCATCACTTTTTGACATGAGAAAAATGTGTTTTTTTTGTCTCTTTAATGGTATTTTAACAGTTAAAAATAGAACTGGATTGGTTATGATTTAGGGCACAGAGCAGGTCAAATCATGCATTTTCTTGCACAGAATGTAAGAAGTAAAATGTCCAAATAATTGCATGATAATATAAGGAGTAGAAGTAAAAAGGCCACTGAAAAATAATTAACCCAGTAACATATACATACCCCAAATTTCTACATAAATAAGGTAACAAAGTATTTGTACTTAGTTATTGGACACATCTGTTCCCACTCTAACAGCAAAGACAGTGCAGTGTGTTAGAATAATTCTGTAACAGTTTCCCTCCATGTGGATGGAGCCTCAGTTTGTGTTGGAGCAGCAGCGCCCTCTGCTGGTTCATCACCAAACTCAACCCTGTCACACAATGCAGTGGTTGAGTTGAAAGCCTTCCTGTGGTTTCACATCCATCTACTGCAGTGGAGACGTTCTCTGAGCTCACCTTAATTCTTGGTTCAAGGTGTGATGAATACAATTTGTGTGTCACTAGTTTGGAGCCAATCTGTTTGTATGCGACTTACACAAGTGTGATCACATACTTCTTTTAACTTTAATACATACTCCAGCTATTTATTCCTAGATTCTCTATTTTTCATGCAGTGGGATCCAATCCTTCATTAAACATGAAGGTGGAAATATAAGCTTTTAACCAATATGTCTTTCAATAAAGTTAAATATTCTGTTTTTTACTGGCAACCCAAAGTGGTGAGTGGCAAATAAAAATCTCTAAAAGAATGCTAGAACAGTCTAGGTGGAACAATACAGAGCAACTTTGGCAAGAAAACAATACAACAATGCATCCGAAACTTTTCTGGTGATCTGTGAATTAAATACATATTTCTGGGCCATTTTTGGCCTGATGGCGTGAATTTAATTTAATAATGACCTAAGCTGAAATAATAAGGGATGCATTACTTGGCAGCGACAATCCTGCAGCAAAAATACCGACAGCGAGCCCCCAACTGCAGGAATAAGTGCGTTTCTCCATTAAATCACCTTTCCCACGTTGTTCCCAGTAAATCACAGGCAACAAAATCAAGGCACCGGCGATTTGACTATTCACACACGCAGCTCTGTTCACTAGTCATTGTGCCTGATCTCCAATGTTGTCTGTGGAAAAGCGATGTGTGTCGGAAAAAACAAAGTAGAACTAAGTTTACAATTCCTGAAAGCAGCCACTCTAATCTTTAGTCATTAAAAGAAAACAGTGAGAACACAAAATGTTTTTTTTTTCTTTCATCCATTTATTTGTTTCACTTTTTCTCACATGAAAAATGAGTTTTTTCACATGCTCTTAAATCACAATAGTATTTTTTTTTTATTCTCGTTGCGTCTTAGGGTTTCTGTAGAATTTCAAGTGAATTACCTCAATTCCAGCTCCCATCTCCTGTCAGAGTTGACGCTCAAAAGTGCAGCTTTTCACATGACGTTCACTATGTAACGTAACAGGTTTAGAGACGTATTCCGGTGATTTACCGTTGGAGGAGTCAAACTCCACATGGAACGGAGCAGAGGTTAAGAGAGGCTCGCTGTAGTATGAGTCAGGCCTCGTATTTCCCTTCATTAAACTCTCTACACCTTCAAGACCACGTTAACACAAACACGATGATGTAATCTGGGGGATATTTACTGTATAATGACTTTATTGTACACCATTTTATTTAAGTGTCTGAAGTGCAATACAACTTTTACTTTCAATATGAAAAGGTTTCTGCTTGAGTCTTGTTTCACCCGATTTTGATAAATGTTCTCAGCAAACCGAAAAAGGCGAGAACGAGTGAGTGTGAGATGGATCAGGAGGGAACGTTTTTAGTGAGAGCAGGGAGGGCGTGTGCTTTTTATAGCTAATTGTCAGCTTTGAATAAATTACATAAGAGCTGGGAGGTCTTCAGCCGATCCTCGGATCACATACGACAGAGAGGGATGAACAGGGTCAGAGGACAGGAAACGCTGCTGCTACTGGCAGAGCATGTACACTTTCAAAAAAGTGTTGTTATTATTGATATTGCATAATATTACTATTATTTCTTTCATCATATAGTGCCATCAAGATCCTGAGAACAGTAGGAGAAATCTCCATACGTGTCCTCTAAGGTCCAGGTCCACCCCCTTGGGGTAGTTGCACCTATGCTGCAGACACCTGCTGCTCCTGTGCCGGTACCATGACTGTATCCTAAGAACTGGATAACAGACTGAAGTTGCTCGCCTGGCGAAAACGTCGAAAAAAGTTCTTGACTTCTAAGTTTTACTCCCATGTTATGCGACCCAACCACGCTGCGTCACACAGCTGTGACGTCACGCTGGGAAAAGAGACTTTTCCAGGGCTTTTCTGACATTTAGAAAGGTTTTTGATGTTATTTAAACGTTAGAATACGACGATGTGTAATTAACAGGGTTATAGCCGGGGGGTGTCCTATCAACAGTTTTACAGGTTTCTCTTTTACTATTATGGTCTACTGGTCTACTAAAAAATGCTTTTTCTGTTGTTATTTTGTTGCAATACCATGAGTAGCCACTGGGAAAAATCAGCATACTGCTGAGAGGCAGCGCCATATCCTGGTCTTAAAATGCATCCGTGGCTAGTACATTTAAACACAATGTCATTCTCAAATCCGTCAAAAAATGTTAAAAAAAAATAATTAATTTTCAAAGCTGCGCTTATTCTCTGCCAGTCTAAAAGCACTGTGGACATTTCTTTTTTAAATATAGCTTTTAATAAAAATCCTGCATATCCAACCTTTAACCATTAACAGACAATACAATCATTTTGTTTTGTATTTTAGAGCATGAACATGTTTAATTGATGTTTAAAAATATAAATAGTAAATTTATTGCAAAAATGTAAATTTTCTGCACTATATATATATATATATATATATATATATATATATATATATATATATATATATATATATATTGATAAGTGGTGATCCCTGGCCTAATGGTGATATTGTTTATGTGATCCAGGTTTGGAAGCAAATGTTGGTCATGTCTCATTATTCTCAGACACACACCTTACTGGAGTGTTTGGACATGGAGGGCGAGCAGAGAGACGTCCATCAGCCTGTATTGACTGGAGTCTCTGCGTATGGCACCTCGGGGAGTTTGAGACAGGCCAGGGGCACTTAGGATATTAAACGAGATGCCAACTTCAGTGGACTAAAGCTTTTAAGTGATGCCATCAATTAAGCAGCATTGTGTGTATGGCGCATGTCTGGCAGTGAAGTCAGACGGAAGGGCAGCTTAGGTAAGAAAATCCACCACTGCCAACCAGTGATGTCATGCTACTGAGCTCCCAGCGGAAAGGAAAGTTCAGGAAGAACCCAGAAGCTCTCGTTCTGTGGATCAGGAAGCTTCAAGACGCACACAGTAGACTTTTAGTGACCGAACCCTTCAAAAATGTTATCTTAACACACCGACTTCCCTATAATACACTCAGATGTTTTCGGTAATATTTGAATTGATTAAAACCGGGAAAGATGTTTCTATAAATTACATACATTATTAATTAATCTTTCTGAAAGCTTGAAGTCTCTACTGTCCATTTTCATACAAGATACAAGCTGCTATGACTTCCCATTTCAAGTCGATGCCTTTTTTGGTTTAAACAGTTAATGGCAACTCATTTGTTTGCATTGAAAGGCAGACCTCTTATTAATATATAATGGATTTGTGAAGATCCATCATATTCACACATACTCGGTTTTCTAACTTCATCTGTCTAACTTTCATTCTATTAACGACTATCTGTAACTGGCTTCCTGTATAACCAGACATTTCTACTATGACCTCAGGCCATTTTACTGCCGTCCAAGCAGACATTTTTAATGCAATTTTTATGGTAACGTCAAGATATTTTTTCTGTAACATCAGGATATTTTATTGGAGATTGTTTTATGTAACATCAGATCATTTTTTTTTACTATAAAATTAACAACAATAATATTTATTTGTACTTTTCTTGCATCAGCTCAAAGTGTTTTTACAGTAAAAGCAGGGGTGAGAAAATAATTCAAAATAAAGCTCTCTGAGAAATAATAAAAACAAATGGAAAGAAAGGGAAAAAAAGATTGTGGTTCCTTTAAAAAAAAGGAACCACAATACAAGATAAAAAGCAATCAATCACTCAATAAATCAATATTTATTTATGAAGCACATTTAAAACTCACGCTCACCAAAGTGCTGAACATATAAAAAATAAATACATAAATAAACATCTGAGTGATCTAAATGCTCCCCAATATACACAAAATTTAGATGAAAAGGGTGTTGGTTCATAAGTCCAGAGGTCAATTGGGTTAATTGGGAATAAAGTATAGAAGCGCACACACACACACACACACACACACACACACACACACACACACCACACACACACACACATTATTGGGTTGTAATAGGTATATTTACTGTAGCTTTCAAATTAAAGTGACCCAGAGTAGTTCGGTTATGGCTATTGATGGTTAACAAATAACATATTTCCTGTATTTATTAGAAACTGTCCGAATAAAAGCGTTGATGTTGAAAATAACGACACGACACCTGCTTCCTCTGTCCAGCAGCTGAGAGAAGAGAGCAGAGGGAAGCCAGCGCGGCTGTAACCCAAAGCCATGTCAGCTTTATGAGCACTCTATTGATAGTTGGTTTTATTGTTTAAATGAGGTAATAACCTGAAATTACGGCAACGTGTGTATGTGTGTATGTGTGTGTGTGTGGGGGGGGGTGGTTGTTGCAGGATGAGTGCTGACGCTCGCTCTCACACAGCAGCCAGCACTGGGCACAGGGTGAGTTTATATGGGTGGTACTTGAGATGAGTGATAGATAGTCCAATCCAGTTGTCCTTGGGATGCCTCATCATCACATCCATAAAAAAAGAGCTCTAATCTCAAAGCCATATATTTGATAAACTGGATATTCTATAGTCTTACCATTATTATTTTTTTATTAAATATATTCATTATATGTCAGCTGCCTCACAGCATTTTGATAACAGTTAAAAAAACATGTCTGAGTGTTTGGTTGTTGAAGTGTGAAGCTGTACTGAAACTCAACAACCCAACATTACACAGTGTGGACCAACAGGATTTACATTGATAGTTTGTCACTCGTCTTTATTAAATTCGTTCTCTATATTCAGAGTCTGACTCAGAGTTAGAGACCTGAGGGTTCACAGTAAACACTTTTCTTCCCGCAACAAGGATAGTTACGTGTGGGGAAATAGTGCTGTCAGCGAGACAAAAAGGTCAGTGATTGAATTAAAAACTGCAGAATGACATCATTCACTTCACTTTACTTTAATGGCCAAATGGCCAGGGTCAGTGTAATTTGTTCTCAGCAGCAGCTCAGTTCACAATCAATCAATATGACATGAAAGAGTTATGAAAAAAATATCATTATTCACAATATTTACAGACAGTTGCAATGTAATACACATACAGTATTATATATATATATATATATATATATATATATATATATATATATATATATATATATATATATTAATCGTATTAACGTGTTAACATGACAGCTATATATATAGCTGTCATTTTAACGTGTTAATGTCATAACCAATAATTTGCCATCAACTAAAAAAAATTATCACCTAAGAACTTCATATTGTCATATTATTATTATTATATTATTATTATTACTATATTATATAATACAAGATGTTATTGCAGAATGTTTAATTGTATTAATTAATTAATTAATTATTTTTCTTTTACATTAGCAGCTTTGTTAATTATACATGAAGTGTTCGGAATGAGAGCAGGCTTTCCTTTATTTAATCAACACTGCAACAGATTCTTTTCACCTGTTAAATAAAACCAGAGTTTCCTAATGTCCATTGTTTCAAAAATAACAGAAATAAGGTTTTTCTAAAGGGGGGATATTATAAAAAACTAACAACAAAACACTTTTTCGGTGCTTGTGTGTTCCTGCTAACAGACAAACTGAAATTGGACCACTGGCCTACTCTGTAGTGCTACTAAAACCTGGCTGAACACGAGCCATTTACAAATGGCTCTGGTTGTGATGTCACAACAGGAGTGGACGTTAACAGAAACCACACCTGGATTCACGGAGCCGTCCCCTCCTTCCAGAGCGCTGGTACTTCACTTCTGTTTCTCCGAACACGTCGACTACCTCTAACCCTACCTCACATGAAAATAAACGTCGTGAAAAGACTGAGCTCACAGCAAGTGACACCGGACAGGTGTGATGTTGGCAGGGAGATCCTCTGATGAATTTCAGATCAGATTTGGGTTACATGCTGATGCTTGCCAACTTGTTCAATGAGGAGATTCAGTAATGCAGCCAACACAGCTTGTCTCATATCCTCCAGTGCTGACATATCAGTATAGATCTGGTAGGGAGTGATGTAATATAAGAACTGATGTGCCACTCAGTTGGTACTGAAATTCACATTAACATTACATTTGTACTTAGTAGCACATATGTTATAATGTAATAATGGTAATAATCAAAGGGGTTTTCTCACTTAACACATTTGTAGATTGACTGGGGGTGGAGGGAGTACTCAGATACTTAAGTCAAAGTAGAAATACTGTAGTCTAAAAATACTCAATAACAAGTCATGAATTCAAAATTTTACTTAAGTAAAAGTATTAGTATTATCAAAATTAACATATCAAAATTAGAATAGAATAGAGCTTTATTGTCATTCTCCTGACAGTGAGAAACTATTTTAGCCACATCTCTCTCAGCAACGTAATCAATAAATATCAATATACTACATATACATATAGTATAATATATTATGTGTTTCTATCGCTAATAAACACATATTTGAATGAGCTTTTGAATGTTGTATTGGGGCCAAATGTAGATACTATGGTCAGATTAAGCACAAAAGATATTGGATAATATATGTGTATCACATTTTGTTTAATACACATAATACACAAAGCGTATAACACATTTAAATAACAATTTAAACAGTAAGAATATTAAAATATATTATTTTATATCAAATCCTTCTCTGTAAAGTAACTAGAGCTGTCAGATAAATGTAGATAGAGTTTGAAAAGTACAATATTTTCCTCTCTGGTGAGGTGATCAACAGCCACACTTGAAGCTGATCATGTAACAAGGATTTGACAGCTTTATAAGAGCTGGAGGAGAGCAGAGATGGGCCTGTGGATCAGACTTAGACAGCTGGGTATGGAGGCTATGTGGTTGCATTCTGGACTCTCAATCCCAACCCTGAGGCTGAGAACCATGGCCTCATATTTGGAGGTGCTGATTCTCATCCCGTCCACTTCATCCTCAGCTGTGAGCCGCTCCAGCTAGACCTAAAAGTCACAGTCAGATGAAGCCAACGGGACCAGATTGTCCGCCAAAAGCAGCATCTCAGTCCTACTGTTACCAAACCACAGCCTCTCACCACCCTGGCTGTGCCTGGAAATTCTGTCCATAAAAGATCATAAACAGAATTGGTACCAAATGGCAGCCCTGGCAGAGTCCAACTCCCAATGGAAACAAGTCTGACTTACTACCAACAATGTGGGCCAAGCTCCAACAGTGAGCATACAGGGACTGAGCGGACTGTGTCAATGGATTCGGAACCCCACTCCCCATAGGATTCTCCAAGGGACGCAGTCAAACGCCTTCTACAAGTCCACAAAGCACATGTAGACTGGTTGGGCGAACTCCCATGCACCCTCCAGGACCATGGTAAGGGCTGGTCCACAGTTCCACAACCCCTACAATGTAAAAGTCAATCAGTCAGTCAGTCATTCTCTATACCTGCTTATTCCTCATTAGGGTCGTGGAGGTCTGCTGGAGCCAATTCCAGCGCATTACAGGTGAGAGGCAGGGATACACCCCAGATGGTCGCCATGCTATCCTGGGGCACACACACCATTCACTAACACCTACGGGCAGTTTAGAGTCTCCAATTAACCTCAACATGTTTTTGGACTGTGGGAGGAAGCCGGTGAACCGGGAGAGAACCCATACAGACACAGGGAGAACATGCAAACTCCACACAGAAAGGTCCCAGACCAAGGTCTTGAACCTGCGACCTTCTTGCGGTGAGGCAACAGCGCTAACTCCTGCTCCACTGTGTTGCCCCAGTAAAAAAAGTGAAAACACCAAAACTCAATACAGTATATCTTCATTTTGGAGAAGCATTACAGAAGCAATGTTAGTTTAAGAGGGAACATTAGAGGATGACATTCTTGTGACAAATGTATTTTTTGTTAGAAGAGTCTATAGCAGGTCAGCTATTGTTACCGTTCTATGCTTTTCAGTCACACTGTCAGTTGTCTGGTATTTGGTGAGCGGTTTTGACATAAGTGGGATTTTTTTTTCTTTTTTCTTTTATTTTGCATTGGTTGTTGACAATGATGTTGATGTGAGAGGTGACGAGGTTCAAGCTGTTTGCGCTGCCCTGATCCTCTGGATGGCGGCTAGAGGAAAGATTAGGAAATAGGAAAAAAAAATCTCCTTAGTGGTCAGATTTGTGGCTAATTCCCCATACACATTTTCAATAAAATCCTCTTTTACCGGTGTTGAAGCCTAATGTTGTTCCCACTACAGGGCCCTTTCGGAAATTCCTCAAGAACATTTCACAACGGAGCAACGGGGAGGTGTTTTATTTCCAGTTATGACCTTGCTTTTAATTCTGTATGAACCAGGTGTTCATTGGTGAAACCTGGGAAAACCTGCAGCTCTGTTACAGTATCTTTGATCACAATGCAGACTGTCTTCAACTATTGTTTCTGTAACTCTTGCTCAGTAAACCTTTGCCTTGGTTTTAAGAAGCTTTTATCAAAATAGTCTAATCTTGCTTCAGAATTTCCATAACCTTACTCTTAACTCTACTCACATTTTCTGTCTCCCTACCATGCTTAATAACTGTTTATACTCCTACTCACTGAGTAACATTTACTTGCTAAGTAAATCAAGGAATTAATGTCTATTGCAGATTACATTGTTAACTTCATTCATTCACCCAGAAAAAATAAAGGGGTTTGATCTATGTTATTCATCTTCTCCTGGCTCCTCCCAATCTCAATCTCTGGTTAGAGTATACTTAGTCCAAAGATGCAGCTTACTGTTTTGTCTGTATGCATCATCTGTCAAACGTATTTAAGCTTCTGATGGACAAATGTGGAGAATGTGTTTTGTATAATCAATAAAAGTTTTGTCCAGTACGTCGTTTTAGTGCCTTGACCCATTTATTTCCATTGTGTTTTATCTTTGGATAGTTTCTTGTTCAAATGCTACCTACACATGGGATATATGTTCTAAGTTATGTACTAAGTCCTGCATGCAGAAATACTTCAGTGGAAATTATATTGTCTGCTATTTATTATCAAACTACAATAACTGCTTCAGTGTATATAAACTGAAGGTTGGCACCCTTCAAAAATACGTTGGATCTCTGTCTTTTCACTGTGATATTTTAGCAATAATCAACAATAATGTCTGGTCCAAATCTTTTGCTTCATAGTTTTTTTCCCTGTATATTGTAACAACCTGGACATGTTACTGTTATATGTGTTTACAAATGAGTTTAGGCCCAGATTCTGTTCTGTTAGGTGATATTGCTGGGATTCCCTGACAGTCAAAGAACGAGTAAGAAGGCTACGGCCCACAGTAGCCTGTGTTAGCATGAGGAATAAATTAGCAGCTAAACTGGCTAACGTGTGGTTTTTGAGAGACATTACAATACTTTCTTTGCGTTGGCTGCATGATCGGCGCAGGAAGAAACAGGACAACCTAGCTTTGAATTGTACTGGGTACTGGGAAGCGATATGAGGAGGAGCCCTGTGATAGGCAGCTTTACACAATAAAGAAAGAGCTGCCGCTTTGGGATAGTAACTTTTAATGATAATAATGATGTTTTGAATAACTATCCAAAAAAATCCACAAAAAAGAATACACACCATCGTGCCATGTGCAAGCTATATCCAAAAGCTGAGGTTGATCTGATGTTCCTTGCTA
The DNA here is from genome assembly GCA_030544235.1 of Lepturacanthus savala. Classification (NCBI taxonomy): domain Eukaryota; kingdom Metazoa; phylum Chordata; class Actinopteri; order Scombriformes; family Trichiuridae; genus Lepturacanthus; species Lepturacanthus savala. Next base: position 15,792,031 of record CM060461.1, read on the forward strand.
TTATAGTATATTATACTTATATGTGAGATATAGACCATGTTTATCATTCACTGAAACATCATCACATCGTTCATTAATGGAGGACAGTCTTTTCTAGGGCTGGAATATTAACCAGTATTGACAACACATGCTGACATTCACAAATATTCAGATAAGATAAGATAAGATAATTCTTAATTTGTCCCACAGTGCACACAATTCACACAAACATATTCAAATACACAGTGTGGGAATGTGTTAAGGGTTCAGTTCCAGTCTGAGGATACACAGATATGCAGAATGGAGGAGACCACCGACCGTCTGGTCTTCCAGATTTTCTCCTGTCAATTGTAAGGTTATCTCTTCTCTCTTTTCACCTCTTTTTTCCTCACCCCCTACTTTTTTTCCCCATTTCATTTTTACTCCATTCTCTCATTCACTTCCCCAGCCTCTCCTCTCCTCTTCCTTTTATTTTATTTTGCTTATTGCCTGTGGCCTTCCTGCATTTTCTTCTACTCACCTGCAAAGAAAAGCAGATGTTTTTTTCTCGCTTTCTGGTCCTCTCCTTTCATTTCCTTTGTCCCTTTCATCTTCTTGTCTCCCTCCTCTCGTTTCACCTTTTGCATCTCTCCTCCCAGGGGTTGCCACGGTAACGGACTGACCACAAATGTGGTGATGGATGAAAATAGACCCTAATAAAAAAGAGGCTTGTTTTCCCTGCCTCCTCCTCTCTATCTATCTCTGTCTCCCTCTCCTGAATGCACACACACACACACACACGCAAAACTCTGTGAAATACTCTTAGACCAAAAAAAATCCTAAATTTAGGACTAAGGACTTTTGGGACTTCTTTTTAAGAGTTACTCTTAAATCTGCAAGGAGGAGCTAATTTTACCCTTAAGATTTCTTTTATTGACTGAAACTTTTTTTTTTTTAGTCTTTTTTGAGCACTGAGGATTACTCATACAACTATCCTCACTGTCACTGCTGACACCACAGAAATTATGTTCGTCACTAAATCATCTCATATGTTTATGTTATAAAGGGACATAATTAAGCAAAATTAAAAGAGTTATTATAGAGCCAAGAGAATCACAGCCACATTAAACAGGCCCTGAATCTCACTTGACCATGAACAGCAAACAAGAAAATGTCCCAAAACATCAGACTGTTCCTTTAAGACATGCTGGACCCTCCGTGACCTGCAGCCAGCCTCTCTTCACTTGCTGTGTAACTTAAACCTGCAGGGATTAGAATGACCTGCTGTACAATGGGGGAAAAACAACAAGGAAACTGCTTAACATTTCTGACCCGTTAATAAGGGTTTTAGGGACCTTCACTATGGATGAAGGCGTCTCAAAACACACTCAGACAGTATTCAGACGGCCTGGAATTCTCTGCTTCAGGAATCTTAATGAACAGATCCAGCTAAATCTGCTCACTGGTTAAGTTGTAACATACGTGTGTAAAGTGGAAACAATCGCGACGTCAGCCGTTCTCATCCCAGGTCGTCGCCGCCGCTTTGTGTCATACAGACAATAGGTAGCTTGTGCCTTGCTGTCAGATGACCTGGGAACAGGCCGAACTGCTGCGCTACGCTGGAGCAGGGGTGTCAAACATGAGGCCCGAGGGGCCGGAACCGGGCCCACTAAAGGGTCAAATCCGCCCCACCGGATGAGTATAAAGTGTGACAAAAAAAAAGGCAGGAGATACTAATTGTTCAATGAGTAAATGATTTGTATGTAAATGCAACAGTAGACTGAATGAATATGGAATAAATGGACATCATATCATATCAAATTGTGTCTTTTTTCCAATGTCATCTCTCCTGTTTAATAAATTGAAGGTTAATTAATCATGTAACTATTACAACTGTGTAACTATTAGTATTGTGGATTTATAATTCATTTCTTTACGTAAAAAGGAGGGGAGGAATTAGTAGGTTTTGTTATTTATCGGTCCACTTGAGACATATATATATAGTTTTCAAACGTTTTAACACTCCTGTTATGTCATGGGTCAAATTGACCCATTTTAAAGTCTGAAGATCTAGGAAAAAGAGTTAAAAGTGTGTTGTTGTTTTTTCAGGATGAAACTTCTTCATCTTGCTTTAATTAGTGTAATTAACATATAAAATGAAAATGGTTCATACTGATCAGGTCAATTTGACCCAAGATCAAACTAGAGGTAAAAGCATGTCAGAAATGTCATAATATTTCTTTCTTTGCAAGTTTGACACATATTACACACACACACACACACACACACACACACACACACACACACACACACACACACACACACACACACACACACACACGTACACACAAACTAAATTTAAATGTAAAACATGTTGAGAGAAACACTTTATTAAAAGGAATCAAGTAGTGAAACATTTAACATTTTTTATGAAAAACTAGTGACTTCTCATAATTAAACCATTAAACCATTACCTGTTAGAGGTAAGGAACACCTTCTACTAAATACCAGAGAATCATCAGCAATGGAGTTAATAATGACATATTACCAATGCTTGTTAGGATTTTTGCTTTTTGGACATCTTTCCGACCATTGCTGTTGCTGAGAAATGAATATAACAGGAGGGTTAAAGTATCTTTTGGTTAGGTTTTTCTTCATTCACATATTAGACCAGATGAATGAAGCATAGATGCGAACATCTGTTCCCCTAAGTGTGACCGTGACCACTGATCATTCATTTCAAATGACCAATTAAAAGTTGTTAAACCATCGAGGGTTAATGTTAGTGTGAACTGAGGTCAGCATCCACTCAGTGACCAGACAGACTGAAGCAGCTCTGCCTCAGGCTTCTGAAGCCAAGGCTGTTTAAATCACACTCTAACAAGACAAATATTCAATCTTGCTAATTGCCCTCCCACACACACACACACACACACACACTAACACACAAACACGTTCACTTTGGTCTCTCTCTCCATCTCTTTTATTGATCACTTCATTAGAAGCTTGTATTTAGAGCATCGGAGGTGAAGTCATATCTATGTTTTTTATCTCGTCTGTCTTAATTGAAGAAAAACGTCACTTTTCCTTTTTTTTCAAAAGTATTCATGTAGAATCAGATAAAGACAACCATATGGCTTCATCTCAGGAAGCAATTTATGGATAAGTACTCATGTACTTAGTACACAAGTATTCTCAGCTTTATATAGTCAAAATATTGCAGGGAAAGTATTAGTATTAGAGTATTTTTTCAGGTTTACTAATCGGTTAACTGATAGGACAATAAATGTGGGCGATACTGGAAACAGCATTGATATTAATAATATACTATATTCCCAGGCTTTAATACTATAGATTAAAATTTGGGAAACTACTTATGGAAACAGGAATAGCAGCAGCTATATATTTAGAAAACTGCTGGTAGAATCTGAATAATGAAGACTCATAAAAATCTCATAACTTTTTTTGAATTGTATTGGGTATAAAGTCTTTCTGGTCTGAGTTTGTATGTAGTGTTAAGTAAAAATGTGCAGATATATATGTACATAAACATATACAATATATATATGCGTCAACTAGAGTTGACAAATGTTTCAACGGAAACTGGAGATTAATGAACATAACTGTATGTGTCCTGCTGCCTTCAGGCGGCTGCATGGATTTAATGACTTCAAAGAGACATTTTTTTTAATACAGTATAAAGCAACTGTGGACAATGCTACCAGAATCAATTATATTCATTTATAAATCAATGCAGACTACTTTACTGCTTTAACCACATTAAGTTTTATATGTTTTGTGCCAATTTAAATGCATTGGCTGGGGACTGTTTGATTAAATATGCTTCATTATAATTTAATTATAATAATACACTTGATTCGTACAGCCCCTTTCATATAGAAATACAGCTCAAAGTGCTTTAGATAATTAAGACCCATTTAAGACGGGGAGGGAAAAATACATAGATTGTGTCGGAAAAATAAAGAACAATAGAATAATGAGTAATATAAACAGGTAATGCATACAAATGACTGGATCTCTGAATTATCACTGACCAGAAAGACAATGTTTATTGTCTTCTGTTGCTCTCACCAAAATAACTTGTTAGGTGTTGCATCGAAACAACAAGCAAGTATTTTTTCTTTTTATTTCATCATTTATTTAGACAGGTAGTCTCTTTCAAGAGAGACTTGTATACAAAACAAACATATAGGCTACAGTATACACATATATAATACATTTTTTAATTAATAAAAGCATTTACAAGTGTGACTTACTGATTACTTCATTTTAAAATGTTCAAGTGAAAATAGAGAATGCACCTGCATATATTTCCTGATCTGATTCCATTTGTATGCAGCATAGGTCTAATAAGCTAAATACAACTTTTTCCAAGTTCAACACGAACAATGGAAATGACATTGTAGCCACAGAGCAGAGGTAACTACACTAAACAAAAATATAAATACAACACTTCTCTCTCTCAGATACACCACGTGTGTTGGGTGGATGGATTATGTTGGCAAAAAAAGGGCCCACTGATCTTAACTATTTAATAAACATCTGACTGAGGGGGGCTACAGAATGTTGCATGGACTGATAAAACTGATAAAACATCTATGTTCTATGATTTGTTTTCTAAAGGGTCTAGAAGTTTTGTCAATGCACGTTAAGCTGCTGGGCATTTATATCACGTTGTGTGTGTTTACAGAAGACAATAACAATGATGCTGAAAGCCTTGCCAGTGTAAGGATAATGGAATTGTCTTGTTTTATGAGTGAAATTACACTGTTGGCAGGAGCCGCACTTGTAATTTCCAGGTTATACAGGATGCAGAATAGCAGGAGGGTTGGGAGAGAGTCAGAGGGGCAGTCAACCCTCATCAACATCTTTCTAAGGTTCAGTATAGGTATAGCATAAGTGACCCTGTTCTCATAATGTTAATCAATCAGGTCCATCGATCTTCTATCGCTGTTCCAGTTTAGGTCGCAGGGGCAGCAGCCTCAAGAGAGAAGCCCAGACTTTACTCTCCATAGCTGCTTCATCCAACTCTTCCAGGGAAACCTTGAGGTGTTCCGTGGCCAGCCGAGGGACGTAGTGTCTCCAGCATGTCCTGGGTCTTGCCTGGGGTCTCCTCCCAGAGGGAAGTGAAAACCCTCAGAAAAGGCCCAGAAAACACGTCACCATGAAGGCATCCAGGAGGCATCCTTACCTTCTGGTTTCTCTCAGTGTAGAGGACTACTACTACATCCTCCCGAATGACCAAGCTTTTCACCCTATCTCTAAGGGAAAGCCCATACGCCCAGGGGAAACTCATTTTGGCCTCCGATCTTGTTCTTTTGTGAACTACCCAGAGCTTGTGACCATAGGTGAGGGCAGGAATGTAGATCAACAATTGAGAGCTTTGCCTTTGCGGCTCAGCTCCTTCTTCACCACAACGGACTGGTGCACCGCGCCACACAAATCCATCTGTCAATCCATCCTTGCCTCATTGTGAATAAGATCCCAAGCTACTAGAACTCCTCCACTTGGGGCAGGGGATCCCCCACCCTTTTCCGAATGAGAACCATTGTCTCAGATTTGGAGGTGTTGATTCTCATAGCAGCCACTTCACACTCATTGGTTTTATTCCTGGTGATATTAAGAACCTCACTTCCATGTCTCTCCCATGCTTCTCAAAGTCTTTATCAGACCTACAAATGAGATGATTTTGCTTAAACTGGGTGACGGGAAGCCTCATTTTGAGGTTACTTTAATGATATGCAAATGGATGATGCAAATGTAGTATGTAGTATAATATAGTAATAGCAAATGTATAAAGACTTGTGGCAAGGTTACCGTGGTGATTTGATTCAATATGTCTAAGAAGTTCATTTCAGAAGTGTCATAGGCCAGCATAAATTGAAGATGTGGATTAATCATGTCATCGTGAAGCTGTGAAATGCTCTCAATTTATCTTCTGTTGAAGTGCATAAAAAGAACAGATCATCAATATGTCTAAAACATATGTTGAGCAAAAAACCGGGAGACATCTTGGCGCCAATGCCGACCCTGGACACAGGCAGGAAAAAGCCATCACGGAACCATGTCCATCAATGTGTCCTTGGCTGTGACGACCCCTGTGGTTGTGGGGTAGTGTTGCATCTGGCCATTCCAGCAGCATGTTAATAGTGACACCTGGGCCCAGTGTCTAGCGGCTTTTAAAACTGTGGCCTGCTAATCACTCTGTCTGCTCTTGCCCTGCTTTGCTCTTGTCTGCTTCTCTCTCCTTGTCTCTCTGCAGGAACCGGGTGGTGATATGGCAGCGTTAGTTGCCTTTGGTTAAACTTCTGATTAGTGTGTGCATCTTACAACACACATACAACTTTCACTCACCCAACATACACCTCATGCTTATTTCGCTGATATCCACACCTCATGCTTTACTGACTCTATGTTCAGTATATTTTTAGATGTCACATTAACTATTTATGTTAATTTTCACAATGGTGTGTCCCCCTCCTTGTCATGGCTGAAAGAGCCTGGCTGTGACATGGGTCAAGATTTTTTAACCAGAACTTGGTATGTGACTGTGTGTGAATGATTAGGTGTTACTGATGGCTGTTTGGCACCTTGCATGGCAGCCACTGCCAATAATGGATACACGTGTGTGAAAGATGACCAATTTGACTTGTCAGAAAACTAGAACAGTGCAATACAAATGCAGTCCATTTACCATTTATATAGACACCATCAGTCTCATTGTGTCTATTTAACGCATTTTGGGAGTTTTATAGAAGCCCAAATGACTATCCTCATCAGTCCGGTTTTACTTGGCCTGTCAACATAATTTCAAAACCGATATGTAGATTGAGATCTGAACTTTCAACATAAATTGAAGCCTTTTCCTTACAATAAATGTATTTGCATGTCTCTCTTTATCTCAATGTATGTCCATTTCTTACCCAATGTGCAATTTGTCTATTAAGACTATGTAACAGTCCGACACACCCTCGTTTGACCAACGTAAAAAATCTACTTGTGCTCCACTTTTCTATAGGAATACATACTTCCTGCACTGCACCAGTTAGTGGAATCTGTTGTGTTACTGCTTGGTTGGAACAAAAGCTGGCACCCACAGTGGCTCTCCATGACCAGGGTTGGAGACCCATGTTTATATAGTCTTTGTCATGGTAGCAGACAGTAATCTGTGCAAGCAAAATAAAAAAAATGATTTTAAAAAGATGACATTCACAGAATGGGTCACTGCAGTGGATTGGCAAAGAATGACTGGCACAAGCAATTGACAGTGAGGCTTTTCTTATTTCATGGAAAGTTGAATCAGAAAATTCAGTTGAAAAATCTGGATTTTTAGAGTAGTTCACTGGGTTATGCAACTTTGGAAAATCAGGCATGAGATTTCTTTGTAAGCAACTCAACTCTCTTTCCCCTCCCCTTTTCTCCTCGATAGCTCTCTCTACTCTTTTCTATCTTTATCAACAATAAACTGTGAAAACTCAACCATTTACTAGCACTATTTATGAAACTGTCTCTATCAAATCATACAGACCAAACGTTCAAACAACTCATGCCAGCTCAAAACAAAAGACAAAAAAGGCCACAATTCCATCCCATATCCATCCAAAATATATTTCGAGTCATTTAAATATGATTATCATGCTTTTTTTGGGGGGGAGGATTTTTTTATTAATGAACCAAGTCTTAGTTTATCATTCATGTAAAACTTAAGTGTGTGGATATATTTGGCTGTACTGTATTAATTTAATATAAATTCAGCTCTCCACTTGAAAACTACCACACTGAAATGTACACATCACCGCCAACTGTAAATCCATTGAAAGCCAAAATAAAAATAACATTTAATGTCTATAGCAATAAAGCAACAGCTCATAATAAGGATCCACACACTCGTTCCTACCTGCCTCTCAGTGACCTTTGTCCCATCATGTGTTTGTACGTGTCAGAGCAGAGCGACTGAAAAGCACCGACCAGCCTGATTCCCCACTTAAGACTCTTAACATAGCTTGAGGATCAGGATTATAGGAAATGCTAATTCTAATTCCAGCATTTAACAATTCATGTCCGGTGCCTCTGTATTTGTTGTTAATTGACGCAGAGCCCGGTTTAATACAGCGTGGCGATGAGAGACACGAGCCAGTAATAAAACCCAGCTCATGGTAGACATGTCGACTGGTCAAAGCCACTGGTGGATTTAATAACATTAATGATGGCTGCATTCCATTTCTGAGCCCATTCCAGCCCGCTGCCATTCATGCTCACTTAGTGACGCGCAGCCGTCGTTAACCCTCGTGCCTCACTTTAAAAAAACTTCCTCTCAGCACCTTAGGGACCTTAAAAGGTCCCTGTCAGAAATGGCCATAAAATATTATATATTAATATTGTTTCAGTGATGATAAGACTTGGAGTAATATGAACAGCTGTGCATGTAAATTATATCTCTTTAGCTGCACACACACGCAGCTGAACACACATACACAGAGGTACAAGTATGTGCAAATTTCTCCATACACACACAGTAACCCTAATCCACTAACCCTTGGACATCCTTATCAATACAAACCCACCAATATCAGATGAATACGTTTGCTCTAATGGCTTCAGAGCTAAAAAAATCTCTGGCAAAGCTCTTAGTAGAGACAAGGGAAAACCAAAGAAACTTGAAACATGCATTTGTTCTTCAGGAAAATAGTAAAACCTACAATTTCAAAGCCTTGCCTTCACTTTGAATGCTTTTAAATATAATTTGGGATTGTATGCTGTGGTAGCTGTGGAATCTGTGTGAAAAAATGTTTTTTTTATATAGGTTGACACTGGGCTACTTATTTCCAGAGAAGTTCTTTATTTTGACAACACACACACACACACACACACACACACACACACACACACACACATACACACTCCACTCACTGAACAGAATGAGTGAGAATGAAGGAGAACAAACACATAACTTCAAAATAACTTTTTATTTATTTTTTTATATTTCTTAAATAAATTATATCTAAATATAAATAAATAAATTATATATAAATACATGTTATATAATATATACACATTTTTGAGTTTGTTTCTTCCTGTCAGACACCTGTTTTGAAAGTATCATTCCACTGTCTTCAGACCCATAGAGTTAGTAGAGCCCACAACACCTGCTGAGCTGCTACTTTCAAAAATAATAAAGTTTTATTTATAAATCTTAAATCCAAAATTATCAAGCAATTTGAGGTGAATAAAAAAGCCTAGATATAGCGTCCAGGGCCCGGGACAGCCACAGACATACACTGTAAGTAGCTGTTAGTCCTAACAGCAGCTTCCACAGTCGATCCTGATCTGCTTTGTCTTTGCTGCCATCTGAAAAACATTAAATCATTTTTCTATGAAACTCAAAATAAGACATTCTGATTTGGTTTGACTGCATACATATAATTTGAATCTGACGTTACTTTTCCAATTCAACTCGAGCGTATTGTGAATTCATTTAGCCTTTTAAAAGATCAAATACGTTTTGCTGCCAATGTCAAACTACTATTCAAAATCATATTTTAATAACTTGGTCAGTTTTTCCAGAATACACCCGTTTGCAAAATTTGCTCCGATATTTTAAAAGATGTTTTGGAGCCACTGGACAGGCGAGACGCCAGCAGCCCGACTCCTGAGATGATGACCGGTCATCTCTTTGGTGATTTACAGCTGGCTCCAATGTGTCTGCAGAGTTTTGATATATGGCATATTTCTGTTTGGAAGATAAATATTGGTCTCACGGATGAAATCTAACAGTTGTAGCTGCAAAGTTAGTTTTATCTGAATATAAATTGAAGTTTCATGCGTTTACTGGACAACAGAGGTACCTCTCAAGCTCTGTCAGTCAGTATATTTTATTAAGCCTCATTATAGTCTGAATAACAGCATTTTCAGCATTTCTCTACCAATGATGTCAATTGAGTTGGCATTCTTCACTTTGCAGTCAGGTGTGTTGAGGCTGAGCTGCTTCTTTCCACCTGCTGATTGTTAGGGCTGCGTCTTCATTTCATACATAGTCCAGAAATACACTAGGGTTTTTTCTTTTTCAGCACATTGGAAAACAGGAAAATGCCCCCAAACTAGTAGTTTTCATCCAAGACACAGTGAGGACATGTCCTCTGAAACAAACAGTACAACTTTAATGTATTTGTACTTTACTCACTACTTTATACTTCAATCTGACAACCTTTAAAATATAAATATGAAACCAGTGGTATTAAATGTTCAAATGATCCCATATTTCACAGAAAATCGAAGATTAGAGAAAAAGTCTTTCTTGTCCCATTAAACATCTCAGGACCCCTCACATTTATCTGCTGACCCTTTAGAGGGGCCCGACCCTTCGGTTGAGAACCACAGCAACAATAGTAACATGCTGCTTGAGTAAACCTGTTAACAATCAAATATTGTCATGTATAATAATATATCGAAATTACTACTTTGATATTTTAAGTACTGAATAATTACTATAACAATTGCATATTCATATAACATATTATTACATATAATTATCAATGTGTAATAATCATATGATATTAAAATTGCCTGTTATTATTAATATGTCATAATAATTCATGGAAACGTGTGATGTAACAATCACATATTAATTACAACTACATATGAATATGTCATTGTTACACCTTTAACAGCTGTAATATGGTATATATTTATATATAATGGTATATAACTTTATGTATTGCAACGTTGTTTTATTTGTTCATGCTAATAAAGCTACTTGAATTGAAAATTAAATGAGAATGAGAGATGAGAGAGAGGGGGAGAGGGAGAGCGATAAAGAGAGAGACAAAGGAGAGAGAGTTAGAGAGAGAGAGAGAGAGAGAGAGAGAGAGAGAGAGCCCTACTACAGTAGTTATGGCCTCTGCGCTGCTTCCATTGTAGTGGGGAAAAAAAACTTGGAAGAAAAGAAGAAAAAAAAAGACGCGGGGTAAAGCGCGTGATCGCTCCAGGGCACCGCCACCTCCTCCAGGATCCCAGGAGCAGAGATGGTCCTGATGAGAGTGATGCTGCCTCTGTCCCCCATCCTGCCGCTGCTGCTGCTGCTGCTGCTGCTGCTGGCGGCCGGCGGCTCCGGCTGCGGACCGGGCAGGGGCTACGGGAAGCGGCGGCACCCCGCGAAGCTCACGCCGCTCTCCCTGAAGCAGTTCATACCCAACGTGGCGGAGAAAACGCTGGGGGCCAGCGGCAAGTGCGAGGGCAAGATCAGCCGCAACTCGGAGAGGTTCAAGGACCTGACCCCCAACTACAACCCGGACATCATCTTCAAGGATGAGGAGAACACCAACGCGGACCGGCTCATGACACAGGTAGGTGACGTCGTGGATCTCGACGGGTCCCAAATCACGCCTTTTTTTCCTGGTTTGAAGAGTTGATTCGATGTGACAGATGAGGACAGATGGATGCGCGTCGCTCTGGCTCCGTGGGGACAAAGAGCTGCGTTATGCAACTAGCAGAATGTGTCAAAGAAATATCAAGTCAATAAGTCTACAACTCATCCTTCATGTGCGCACGTGCGTGCGCGTGTGTGTGTTGTGGAGTTGTTGAAGAGTAGGATATACGAACTATAAAATAGTGAGAAAATGCGCTTATAATAATAAGCAATTACACCTGTGCCTCTCTCTCTCTCTCTCTCTCTCTCTCTTTCTCTCTCCCTCCCTCACGTGCACGCGCACACTTACACACAGCAGATATATAGATACATATTTCTTAAATCTTAAGAGTTATTGGAAACCCAGAAACATGTCATGTCATGTCATGTTTAACCATGTTATAGTCCTGTTTAGTCATGTTATCAGGACAAGTTATTGTTTACAGAATGTTATTATTTAAGAGTAGAATAATGTGCTTTAAAACAATTTTAACATTTCATTTTAATATTTTTACATAAGTAAACAATATGGCACAACCTGTAATTCTTTACCTCAAGGCAAAATTTTCTACCTTTACATTCTTACATTCTTAAAACATAGGAATGTTTTAAGAATGTTAGAGCATAATACTCTAACAATGTTAAGAAGCATATCACCAAACATTTCTAGAATATTTTAGAGAATACTATTCCAGAACATTCTGGAAACTTCATAAAAACACTTCTATAAACAAACATGTGTAGGTGCATATCTACAATCACCTCAATAGATTCCTTAATCAAAAATGCATGTTAGAATGATTTGATGTTTTTTCAGACTGTGATATGCAACATCATGGATTAATGTGGTGTGATATGAACAGTGGGGATGTAAACTTTTCTCCTGATGATCTGATATTGAAGCTGACACATTGTGTGACCAGACAGTATGGCTGAAGCCAGCGACTGCCTCCAATCTTTTCCTACATCATTCAATAGCTCACACTTCAGAACAACTTTATGTTCATCTAAATGAAATGTTAATTTGGCCAGGTCCCTTTTGAAGGAGAAATTTCTAATCTAAATGAGCTCAATTTTATTATTGTGTCAGTTATATGCGTATAGTTGGTGACAGTGATACATTTTACATTGAAAATCGTCTTCTGTTGCTATAAATCCAAATCTTGATAGGAATAGAAATACAGTATATTTGTGACATGAACAGATACAGATGAAGAGTCAAGGATCAAGGAAGTGTATTGTCAGAGATGAACTGCAACACTAGCATCATGTTTGCTCTTATAGAACTGGTTGTAAAGATGAAGGTCACAGGTTCAAGACCTCCTTGGTCTGGGTCCTTTCTGTGTGGAGTTTGCATGTTCTCCCTCTGGCTGTGGGTTTTCTTTGGGTTCTCCGGTTTCCTCCCACAGTCCAAAAATATGCTGAGGTTAATTGGAGACTCTAAATTGCCTGTAGGTGTGAGTGTGTGAGTGAATGGTGTGTGTGCCCCATGATTGGCTGGCGATCACCTGGAGTGTATCTGTGCTTCTTGCCTGTAATGTGCTGGGATTGGCTCCAGCAGACCCCTGTGACCCTAATGAGGAATAAGCGGGCATAGAAGATGAATGAATGAATGCATTAATTTGATTTAATGATTTTATAGACTTTTGATGGATGACGTTGTTGTCCAATCAGAAAGGAGTAAGCTTCTGCCAAGTGTTTTGAGACCCATACATGTCTGCTGTCCTAATCTCTTTGCGATGCCTTTACTTTGTCTTCATAATGTTACTTGCCTTCCTAAGTTTGTAGGACTCTTCTTCATAATGTCACCTGTACTCAGCCCAGTTTCACAGGCAGCAGTACATGCTTTTAAGATCTTGATTTGTCACCCCACGGTTTCTTTATTGGGTGACAATTTGCATTCACATCCATTGATTCTTTGTTGCTTCAAACATGTCCCAATCTGCAGCTCTTCCTGCAATGTGGCTTCTAATTAGGGCAGACCAGCAAGCAACCAAAATTGATATTGTGCTGTTAGGACATGCGACTTGGGACTTCTAGGTTGCACAAGCCTGGTTGGATGTGTTGAAGGGAGACTGGCAGAGTAGGTAGGCCTGTACAATCACATTTACGACCCATCCACAAGGGACAACATGGATAGCCAGATGTTCATGGAGAAAGATCACTTCCACACTCAAGAAAGATAAGGTTGTGCGTTACAAGTATGGAAAAATATGCAAGATCGCTTTGTAAAAGCAAATGACTAGAATTGATTGATGGTAATAACATCAATCAATTGATGGTGTTGATTGATGGTCAACACTTGTTGACTTCTTGCTTTTTGAAGAAGTGTTTTGGTTGTAGAACACATTGCATCATCATTCATCAATAGAAGTTGTATAATGGGAGTGTAAAAATGCTGATATATGTATTGAGGGACTACAGATAATCTTTTTAAAATATATTTTATATATAACCTAAAAACCAGTGAAAACATTTGTGTCTTTAAACCGTCTGCAAACAATGTAACTAAGTATGCATTTTGACCTTCAAATGAAGTGTTTAATTATCTGGATAAACTGTTTGTCTGACAGTTTGTGTATCTTACCCTGGCCATGCGATGTATCTCAGCTATTATCTCCAGGGTTACAGTGTCATCATGATCAATAAAACTCTGAAAATAAGATCCAGTTACACTTATTGCGTGTGTGGATATCTCGTTTGTACTAGAAATGTTCATTCAAGTGATACTCTTGTAGTAATATAATATATTTCTCCCTTTTCAGCGGTGTAAGGACAAACTGAACTCTTTGGCTATTTCAGTCATGAATCAGTGGCCTGGGGTGAAGCTCCGGGTCACAGAGGGCTGGGACGAGGATGGCCATCACTCTGAGGAGTCTCTGCACTATGAGGGCCGGGCGGTGGACATCACCACCTCAGACCGGGACAAAAGCAAGTACGGCATGCTGTCCAGACTGGCTGTGGAGGCTGGCTTTGACTGGGTCTACTACGAGTCCAAGGCGCATATCCACTGCTCTGTAAAAGCTGGTGGGTGGAAAATGTCACATTAAGGCCCCTTTAACATTTTCAGCATTAAAAAAAACACATCATTGAATGAAACAACACACATATGAAAATAAAAACATTTATTATAGATTATGGAAAAAGAATTGGCTAATTTTCTAAAAACTTGATGGTATGGTGTAGGTTTGGCCAAGGACGATCTCATAAAATGTTGGAGCAGATCACACTTATTAAATTTGCAACAATTGTTTTAGTGTTTTAGTGGCTATTAGTGGCTCCTACTGGTCAATTGAATGTTAATAGTTGAACGAGTGGATGACAGAGCTCTGCCCTGGTGATTTAGCTAGGTACCGTTCTAATAGTTTTGGAAATATAGTCACAAATATAGATTGCGCTTCGCAATTGCATGGCAGATAGGAGGCTCACCATCCGTCTTGGTGAAGGTATGCATGTTTATGTCTCACAGTAGCTAGTAATCCAATTATCTACTTGATTCAACCAGTGTTCATTGGCCTTTATATGGTGAAACATATGGCTGGGATTCAGGAATTTAGTGACAACCCAAGTTTTTAGTTAATAGATAATTATGTATCCAATATCTCTACTAATCAGACCAGGTTTTCCCCAGAACATCTGTCATTTATCCACAAAGCCCACATCATTATCTGGACACCACCTTGACAGCCAGACAGACCTGTCTTGTCTTCACCATGTCATACAATTTGCAAAAATCCTTGAAAGATTGGCAGCTCTGTCATCTGTCATGCCTTTCGAGTTTCTTGAGGGCAGCACAAGACACTGACATACAAGCATCTCCTTCTGTAAGATCATTGCCATTTGGAACAAACAGAAACTTTTGCCTTTACACAATGCTGAGTAACACACTTGTACAAAGACGTTGGTTTTATACCTCACCTTTACTTTAACTTGCCCATTCATTCAACCGTATTTAATTTAATATCATTGTTCCTATTATAATTCATACATATGCTGATTGTTACTGTTGTTAATTTTACAGAAAATTCAGTGGCAGCTAAGTCTGGAGGTTGCTTCCCGGGTTCCTCCATGGTGATCCTGCCAGATGGAAGCACTAAACCCCTGAAGGAGCTTCGGGTGGGGGACAGGGTGCTGGCGGCTGACCAACAAGGAAACCTCCTTCTCAGCGACTTCCTGATGTTCATAGACCAGGACCAACAGTTCACGCGACAGTTCTACGTCCTGGAGACTGAGGAGCCACGACGCAGACTAACGCTGACTCCTGCTCACCTTGTCTTTGTTCTGAACAACAACAGTGTCAATGGTATCGACACCAGGGCCGTCTTTGCCAGTAATGTAAAACCAGGACAGCAGCTTCTGGTTGTCGGGAACAACTGGTCTGGAAACCTCATTCCCTCAACAGTGAGACAAGTTTATGTGGAGCAGCACGAAGGCTCCTACGCACCTGTAACATCTCATGGAACCATCATAGTGGATCAGGTGTTGGCCTCCTGCTACGCGGTTGTTGAGGATCATCAGCTTGCACATTGGGTTTTCGCTCCAGTGCGACATTGGCGTGCATTATTGTCATTGGTTGGAATGGTGAAAGAGTTCAGCAGTGTGCACCAAGCAGACGGTGTCCACTGGTACCCAGAGCTCCTATACCACGTGGGAAGTTGGCTTCTAGACAGCAGTTCTTTTCACCCACAAAGCTGAGATATACTGTACAGTTTAAGACTGTATATTCACACTGCAGTAGAAAGTCTTTTCCCAGGGCTAAACATCAATATATCTGACTTATCTGACTATATGACTTTTGTGTGTGCCTGATATTGTAAGCCCATAGAAGCATGCACCCCAGCAACTTGTAGGGTGAAGATCATTCTGACCAGCTCAGACAACCAAACATGACATCCTCCTTTATTACATAGGTCAAACTTATGTATGCACTGTCAAACGTTTGATTTCATTCACAGAAAACTGCAACCACTATTTCAGTTTAATGCGTGACTATAGTAACTGGTGACTTTCATCCTAATGAGATGTCTTGTTGGTGACACATTTTAAATTACATAATGTAGGACAAAACAGAGAAGATGAATATTTACTTTTATTTACCTTAACATGGCAACCATGAATGCCTTCAGCTGCAAGTGTCCAGTTAAAACATTTGCTAGATAAAGTGATAAATGCATTTACATCTGTAATTTAATGTGGTCAAGAATTATCCGAATGCAATCTGATCACCTAAAAATGCATTTAAATCCAAAGGGGATATTAGCGACAGCATACATAGCCTATGTTACCCTTCAAGTTCAAAAAAAAAAAGTTCAAAATAAGTTTATTGACCTTGGCGATTTGTTTTCAGATCTTTCCTTTGACTGATGTCCATGTCCCCAGATCTCAGCAAAGGCTTCAGGCCTCATTCACATGACAACACTTTTTTGTATGGGCACCTGAAACTGCAAACTTGTTGTAGTCTGGCCCTTTTTGCGTGTAGACAACAACATCCCTTGTGCACAAGGATCTGCAAAGTCTATTGAAAATGCTGAAAAAATGCATGCAAGGCCAGAAGTTGGCAATGTAACCTTGTGACTCAACACCACTGATGTTTACCACACGCATACGTAACACACTTCCATCTACCGCACTCTTTCTATTAATCACAAATATAATACAACAAATCAAAACTCTGTTGAAGGAGCATAAGGAAACTCAAAAGATCCTGTAACATTAGCACAAAAAAGGTGCCATTGTTGTCGTTGTATACCCTCATGCAGGCTGAAAATGACATAGCCATGCATAAAGTGGGGC
Source organism: Lepturacanthus savala (assembly GCA_030544235.1). Taxonomy (NCBI): domain Eukaryota; kingdom Metazoa; phylum Chordata; class Actinopteri; order Scombriformes; family Trichiuridae; genus Lepturacanthus; species Lepturacanthus savala. Next base: position 15,809,207 of record CM060461.1, read on the forward strand.
ATTGGTGTCCCCTATCTCTAACCATAAGACTAACCCTTTTCACAAGAATTAATCCTTATCAGTACACATGGTGAGGGAAAGGGTTGCAATGTCAAAAGATTCTATTCTGGATCCTGGTATCAAAAGTTTCCATCTTCCAGACCCCGCACTGCTGTTTCCTTCATGAGTACAATGTTACCATTACTGACAGGAAAGATGACCAAAGCTAGGCTTGAAGTTGTAATTTCTATTGAAAGAATGACACACAAATGAACATTCTCATATTTTCTCATATTATCTTTTTTTTATATTTTGCTTCAGTCTATATCACCATTAATTTCCATGTAGCTGCCCTAGCTTAGCACTAATTCCACAGAAACTCCACAGATATGTTTAAATAGATTTTATATACACAACATATTTATTTATGAATAAATAATGAGTTGGGGTGGTTGTAGGGGTATTTAGCTTACTTGTAGGATGCTAATTGTAGCTCCTCTATGCAGTCAGCTGCAGTAACTCCTGGCTAACAAAGATGTGTGCTATATTTTATTTGTATTATATGTACTGACAGGATTGTTGCATATTTCTGTAATATCACAGATGGAGATCATATGATTGATCACATCTTGAAAATTGGCAATGGCTGAAACAGTTAGATGGGAATATGTCAATAATTCTATTACCTACTTAGAGGAGTATTCTGGAATATTGATACCAAACAGCTGAGAAAGTTTCTATGCTAGCAGCTACCCCCTGCTTCCAGTCTTTTTGTTAAGGTAGGCTACACTCAGACTTTCCAAGGTGGTGGGAGCTCTTCTTCAAACACATCACACAGTAACACCCATGTAGCTGCTACAAAAAGATGCACCAATAACTTATATTTCTAGCTATATGTGTAACATCCCAATTATCCTAGTTTGGAATTGATGGACTATCAGTGGGACTTTATTGTTCAAGTGCACAGTGTCAGTGACAGACAGACTTCTGTCTCTCTTTCGGTCTGTCTGTGTCTCTCTCTCTGTGTCTGTCTGCCTGTCTGTATATCTGTCTGACATGAATGGTATGTGGAAGCTATATCTTGTGTATGAATGTCATATTTGGAGGGGACCAAAACAAAGTGTTGTCAGAGACACTGGAACCCTTTTTAATGAATCAACACTGAAACAACCCTGAGCCTATATATATGAGAGCTGGTTCTACATTTATATACATTTGTTTCCTCTGACCCCATGATACTTGAACTCCTCCACTTGAGGCAGGATCTCATCCCTGACCCGGAGGCTGCACTCTACCCTTTTCCGGCTGAGAACCATGGTCTTGGAGGTGCTGATTCTCATCCCAGTCGCTTCACACACGGGTCCAAACCGCTCCAGCGAGAGCTGAAGTTCATGGTCTTTCATGGTAAAGAAGGAGCTGAGCCAAAAGGAGAAGCTTTCGATTTAACAATCAGTCAACGTTCCTACCCTCATCTATGGACACAAGCTTTAGAGAGTGATCCAAAGGATGAGAGTGTGAAAACAAGCGTCCAAAATGAGTTTCCTCTGTAGATAGCTGGGCTCTCTCTTAGAGATAGGGTGAGAGGCTCAGTCATCCAAGAGGAGCTCAGAGTAGAACCGCTACTCCTCTGCATCGAGAGGAGCCAGATGAGCTAGCTTTGCATCTAGTGAGGATGCCTCCTGGACGCCTCCCTGGTGAGGTGTTCTGGGCCTCTGGGAGGTGGCCCCAGGGAGGACCCAGGACACACTGGAGAGACTATGTCTCTCTGCTGGATTGGGAACATGTTGAGATTCCTCTGAAAGAGCTGCATGATGTGGCCGGCGAAAGGGAAGTCTGGGTTTCTCTGCTGAGGCTGCTGCCCCCGCAAATCAACCGGGATAAGCCGTAGAAGTTGGATGGATGGATGAATTATTTCCTTTGTATTATTTACAGAATTCCATGTGATGTATGAATATGTTTCATCTTTCAGTGTTTTGAGTCTAAAAGCCATGCTGAGTGATTCATGTATTTAGGTCTATGAAATGAATGCAGAGTTAATGTGATTGCTATAACTGAGTGTTAGGGCCAATTATATTTTCATGGATGGATATAAAGTATGACATCAATAAATTATATTTTTTATACACTGGATGTTGACCTCCAACTAATAAGTGGCCTAAGGAATCATTCGACATCATTACTTCATTTTGGTAAAGGCTCACAGGCAGACAGCCCACACTTCAATCTCCCTAAATGTACTAAATTACTGACTCATGGGGCTATAAAACGTTGATATATCATCAGAATATTAAATAGATGGGAGGTTTACACAGATAAATACAATGCTGATGGACACTTTGGACACAGTCTATGGAGCAGACATTACTGCTTACTCAGGTGCTTACTTTTATGCAGATTAGTTATGTAAAGGTATCTCTAAAATGCGACCTGCTGGCTGCAGGAAGAAATAAGCTCATTGTTTGAGCTACAGTAAGTGTTACTGGTTGGAGCCAAATACAAGAGATTTTGCAGAGCTGAGGTTAAGCACACTAAACCTCATTCTAAAACTTGTACTTGAAACTCAAGATGTATAAAATGAGTTGTTATCCCTTTTTCCCAAAGACACTCTACACCATATATCTGTAGTTGGGTTTATATCTATGTATTTTATGCATATTTTGAAGTATTGCATTAGAAAAGATTGCTCAATTTTGCGAAATCCTTTTTTTTCCCGCTCACTTGAAGTAGCTTTTGCCTTTTTCGAAAAATAGTTAATTCCCTAAAAGGAAATAGAAACAACTTTGACAAATGAAAGCAAATAAAAGCAAAAAAGATCTGACATAGAAAACAATTAACTCACAGTTGTTTCTACTGTCGCTATCTTGAAGCAAATTACCAAATACAATGGAAAAACACCATTATATACAATTTTAAATTCATCCAAATTCGCATTAATTCATTACTAGAATTAATGCTAGTAAACCTTTTGTGAAGGGGGCCTTATCAGAAATTGTCATCACATTTTTCTTCAAGTGCAAACACATCTAAGAGTCCACACAGGTGAGAAGTTGTACCCACGTAACAACTTCCAGAAGAAAAAATTCTAAGCTGGACACATTTCCAAATCATCTGAGTGTCCTGGCAGGTGTGAAACTGTACCCTTATAAAACCTGTGAGAAAAAATTCTCTCTGTTGAGCACATGAAAATAAAACACTCAAATGAGAGAAGCCGTACTTATGGAACACCTGTGAGAAAATATTCTTCAGGGCCATTTGAAAAAGGGAAATAGACTGTTTCAATAAAGAACCTGCTGAATCCAACTGAGGATCAGATAAGGACTGTAAAATCAGTGCCTGAATTCCTCGCCGGGAGATGATTACAGCTATAGAAGTAGTCCCCACATTGTGTAATCCAACCCCTGACCTGAGAGTGGCAGCAATGTGCTGCAAGGTATCTATTCTGTTAAAAATCCAAAAAAGAATAATAATAAGAAGAAGGAAACAACAGCAGCTCATTGATTTAGCTGCTCTGCATGGAAGAAGTCTCTCAGCAGGATAATGAGACGTCATACTTGTAATTAAGCAAGCGTTCTGGGCCTGACACTACTTGTGAGGAAAGTGACCACAGTGAAGATCAGACTCTAGAATTGAGTCCTGATGAAATTGATGCAGCAGATAAACAGCATATTATCATTGTGTCAGTAATTGGCTTTGTGGAACCAGAACCAAACAGTGATGACCACAACTCTCACAACTCTCATGTAACTGACAGCCAAGATCACAGCGGAGGTAAACAAGGAGACTTGGGATTAACTTGAATTGCAAAGTCAAAACCACAGAAAAGACGCCACAAAAGCAAAAATCCCACTGACAATAAAGACAACTCCACCACATCAAACATTCACAGTAACACACATACAGGGAAACAGCGTTTTCAATGTGACACTTGTTTTAACACTTGTTTAACCTTTTAAGGACAAGTCCCATTTGAGACACATCTGAGAACCCACACGGGTGAGAAACCATACCCATGTGTCACCTGTGGAAAAAGATTTTCTAAGATGGACACATTAAAAAAGCACCTGGGAGTCCACACAGGTGAGTACCTCTGCGACACCCTTGAGATTCTCCCAGCCGGGCGCTTTAAAAAATCACATGAGAACACACACGGGTGAGAAGCTGTATACATGTAATACATGCGAGAAAGGATTCTCTCAGCTGGGCAATTTAAAAGAGCATATGAGAGTCCACACAGGTGAGAAACCATACCCATGTAACATGTGTGGGAAAAGATTCTCTCATCTGGGCCATTTAAAGGAGGATTTAAAGTGTCCACACAGGTGAGAAACCGTATAACTGCAGAAAGTGCAGGAGAGATTTTAGATACACATATCAATGAGAAAACACATGGGGAGAAACTGTATAATTACAAAACATGTGGGAGCAATTTCCGATATAGTTATCAACTGAAGGACCACATCAGAATGCATGCAGCAGGAAACGATTCTGTCAGATCCCAGATTTGAAAAACACATTAGGATTCATACAGATGAAAAGCTGTGTAATTGTGAAGAGTGCAGCTTTCAGACTCTGTAGTGGCTCTAAAATACACATGAAAAAAAAACCTGCTGCAAAACCTGTGGGAAAATATTCTAAAATGTTGGAGAGGATTCAGTTATAGTGATTTTTGGATCATACACGGGCGAAAAATTACATAATTGCAGCATCTTTTTTTCACAAATCGTGTACTTAAAGAAAAAAAAATCCATAAAACTAGACAAACATCAAGCTGAAACTCCTGTGGGCAACTACAATGAATACTTTTTGTGTACTTAATTGTTATCATTGTATGTTAGTTTGTATTGTGGTGAGATAAATAGATAATGGGGCAATTTATATCCTGTGTTGGTTGGTGGTGACACTTTAACCACCAGGGGACACTATTTACCAAGCTATAACAGAGCTACAGTATATGGGAATTTGGTTAACTTCACTGTATTTTCAATAGTGTTATTTCAGTGCCTTAATTGCTGCCTATTGTGATTATATAGTATAGTAGAGCTCGTGTTTTGATGATGGCAGCCTTTGTAAATGTAGAAACATTTGGTCTTGTTCAGTCATGAATATGTATAATTGATAATGTAAGTTCATATGTATAATTTCAGTATATGAAGCTCACTACCCTGAACTCTGTTCTTTCATTTTCTGTTTACAGAACCACAGGTTCACAGTTTTAGTGTACAAAGCTCCCTGTTGTGGATAAATGACCTTTGCGATGCTGTACCTTCAATTTATGCAAATAAAGTGCAATAAACATATACTGACGTCCTGTAAAATGCATTCTGAGTGATGCACTGGGACAAATAACCATCACATGAATCACAAGAATCGATTATAATAACCTTCCTACATTTTAGCCATCAAGTATTGTTAAACTTGCTTGTTTTTCAATCACTTTATTCAATTATTATACATCAGATCAACAGTTTCCTTATTCTTGTTTGAAACTTAAAGTCCAGGTACTTTGAATAGTCAAAAATATGGATGACAATGGATAACAAAAGCATAAGACTCCATGCAAGGTGGGGGCAATCATGAATGACCATCCCATCACAGCGATAACTGAAGATACAAGAGACCCTGAACCTTTAACACCTCACCACCTGCTTCAAATGAAAGGAAAGCCCACTCTTCCACCTGGACTCTGACAAAAAAGGAGTTAGACACAGGAGTTTGTGATAAGTTTGATATGTTTTGATAAGTTTGGACTGCACATATGGGTGCCAAGTGGGTTTGTCCACAGTTTCTTGGTGACCCCACCTGTGTTTTCCTGTGTTTTCCCATATATGATTTATACGGTGGCCCCACCTAACACAGGTGGAAACTGTGGACAAATCCACTTGGCACCAATATGTGCAGCCCGATCTTAACCCTTACATTCTCCAAATGGGCATGCTGGCTGGGACAGCACTGCCCATTGATGAAAGTCAACTTCTGGAACATGGGATTCATTGCAGATATTTTGACAAAAAGGTAGGTTACGTACATTCCACAGTATGGTTTATTGGAGGGGCCCATTACAAAGCTCAGTCTGACGAGCCAGACCTGACCAACCTACCCACTTCCCTATGTACCTATATTATGATGTTCACAATAGGTGTTCACTGAAGCAGAAGGGCAAACAATTTTCAATAGCACAACCATGAACAAACCAAAGCTATAGGCTACAGGGTGTGAATCCCTTGGCTTTGAAGTTGAAGAGATTATTTTATTATTTTCTCACTCCTACAATGATTACAAAATACTATTCTATAATTTTCCAAATGTTAGGAATCTGTGACGTCTGAGAGTCGGTGCATTTGTCAGCCTGTCTAGCCTCTGATTTTCTTTATCAATCTGATCTACGGTCTGTGTTCTAACACTACAGTGGTGGCTAAAGAGCTCCGTTTTCACACTAGATTGCTTTCTGATGCTATCAGCCTTCCAGTGTTTAACAGGCTCTGACACGTCCTGCAGGAAACATGTGGAGGAGTCTTTGACCCAGCTGAGAGGATCTTCCTGCCGTCAGCAGGTTTCTCTCTACAGGACACTGGCAGATGATGGAAAAAGCCCTTCAACTGACACGGAACAACACAGACGGCCAGGTCCCATCTCAGCACTCTCCATCCTCCCCCATCCCCCAGCTCCTCTCTCTCACATTTAGTTTCCTCTCCTCTTTCCTCTCTTCATGCATTTGTAAAATTACAATTACATATGACGTAAATTACCACAAATGTGCATATATTATACGATTATATCAAAAACAATTTGAAGAATCCATATGATTATTTCAATATCTATATGACATATGTTATATCATGTTTAGTGACCATGATTAGCCAGTTTCTATACACTATATCAACCTACAATTTATGTGTAAAGTATTTCTTTTATTAGGTTAAATTTAAATTAGATTGGAATAACAGTGCTAATAACAGTGTATTACTATATGATTATAACACTATCTTTCTTCCCTCAATCCCCTGACTCTGTTGGATATCTGCCTCCTTTCACCACTAACCACTGACAAAAAGTAGACCAATCAAAGCCTAGAATCCACCCCATCATCAAAAAAGTAGCCTATTTTTTTTATCCTTCATGTGGTTTCTTCATGCATGATCAGTCCTGTCATGTATATATCCTCGAATCACTGTGGATACATGAGAATTTTTGGGGAACATGGCTTCTTCCCATCTCTTCCCACAGACTCCCACTCTGAGCCCACCACCCTTTAACACAGAAAGCATAGATATTACATGCTGACACACGTTGTCATTTGCAATTTTGCCATTTCCTCTGCAAAAAGCTTTGCTTTTGGGTTTGGCAGATGATTGAGTATTATACATTCTCTAGATCTTCCAGAGTAATGCTCTGTCCACCCAACGGCAGCTTTGATGTTTTTCATTTTCTGGTCGACAATATTGCCAGTGCCTTGAGTCTTTTTGATCGGAGCCCCTCTTGCCTCATGGATGAAATATGAATGGTGTTCTTGTCATTCACCAGTCACAAATAGGTCACTGTGCCAAACCCTTTCTATCTTGTGTCTGAGAAAGTTGTACCTTTGTGCCAAAGTCGTCAGGCTTGGGGCATCTTCTTACATTAACATTACATTACATTTAATCCACTGCTCAGAGAAAATATTTCCTCATACCAGTCATAGAAGTAGTAGTAGTCATAGTTCTACACAGAGGCTGTGACTGCAGTTTAGCAGGCAAAGAAAAGGGTGTGAAAACCCTAAAGGGTTATAGATGTACTGACATGTTTTACACTGAAAATAAAATGATCATCATTCATGCACCATTGTGCACCAGCTACTCTTTCAGTTGGGAGTCTGTTTGCATATTAGGTTCTTTCACCTGTTTAGCGGACTGAGTGTAGACTGCACCTTTCAGATCTTAGTTATCTATTTGGAGAGGTGGGATCCTTGCTCTTTGAGCTCTTTGATGAACAGTGTGGCTTCATGCTCGGTAGACACACATTTTAGGCAGTCATTGTGTCAGATCATTATGTCAATCACTGCAGATTTGAAGTGTTTCATGTTATCCTCTGTGTTCTCCTGAGTACATAGTCTGCACAGCTGGGAGATGAAACAGCCAGAGGAACCATATGGTAGAGAAAGGTAGATTTCTTGTTTTTTTGGGAAAAAGTAGGTGTTGTTAAAGCAATTGGGCAGGGATAGCATGGGCTGTAGGTCCTTAATCCTTGGTGTTACCCCTAGATTAAGATGTATATAATCCTCGGGCCACCACAGAAACCTCCAAAAATTAACAACCTTTTTTAAAAAGACATTGATCAGCAATATGGAAATTAGCGGGTAGTGAAACACCACCCCCCCGGATGGTAATTTTAAATTTTAATGTCGATTCACACTGCTGGCTGAAAGGTTGGCTAATGAAATCCTGACAGAGAGTGGAGGCGTACTGTTGCTTTCTGCATTTCCGCCTCTTGAAAATCCATTGATCACCCAACCTAGCAGGGTCCTTACTGCATACATGGGCCTATTAAATAGAAAACATCAGGTTGAAATCTGTTGGGCTGCTCTCCAATCTGGCAACATTACTGATCCTGTCCATAGTACAAATTAACCAGTAGAAGGAGGGGTATGTGGCATCGATTTAAAGGATTTAAAGGGGCCCTATCATGAAATAAACACTTCTGTTGTTCCTGCTAACACACCTATAAGATCACCCACTCTGGAAGGATTGGTTGTACTTGACTTCAGTTTCTCAGGTGGACAATTCTCTGAGGGATGTCTCATTTCTGATAGGCCAATCACAACAGAGTAGGTGTTTCAGTAGTGAATGGAGGGGGGAAACAGGGTTTACAGAGTAGGTTTGTGAAAAGGCTGACTGCATTGCTACTACAGGTCTAACTAGGTGTATTTTAACCATAAAAACATGCAGATGTTTGCAAATAGACCACAAACCTTCAGTATTAAAACAAATATTACACTAGGAAAATGGCAATATAGGGCCCCTTTAAGTATATTGTGTTGCACAAGATGTTTTGTACACATTCTCATAATATATTCATAGGACATTCTAGACAAGTTGTTTACTGTTTACAGTTCATTCTGCCTAAACTCGCTGTACACAGGGAAGGACAGAGACTCTCCCACAATGCATTGTGCAAATGACTTGTAAACACCGTGGACAGGTGGTTAGACTACTGTAGGGCTAACAGATGGAAAGATGGGAGGATCGCTTCTGCTACACCTATGGGCTGTTTAGAGTCTCCAAACCATGTGCATGTCCTTGGACTGCAGGAGGGAGCATGTTCATTTCACACAGAGAGGATGAAGGCTGAGACACACACCATATATACTGCTGCTTGGACAGATTTCCTGCTCCGACCTCAGCCCTTCTCCTTGCACTCTGACACGCCCGCTAGGAGACAAGGATCATTTGGTTGGTCAACTCTACACCTGGCATTCTGTTGGCTTCAACGGGGTTGTTGCAAAAGAAATCAGAGAGCAAAGCAGAAATCTGAGAGAAGACATTTCAGAAGCAGCCTGAGAAGCTGAAAGTTAGAAATTTGTGCAAGCAATAACATATTTGAGTGCAAATGTTGAGTTTGAGCAGAACTAAGACAAAGCAGGAGCTAAAAACTCTATAAACAGTCCTCTTCTCAAAAGTGTCTGTGGGCAAGTTATTTAACTCTAAATAGTGTGTGTGTGTGTGTGTGTGTGTGTGTGTGTGTGTGTGTGTGTGTGTGTGTGTGTGTGTGTGTGTGTGTGTGTGAATGATTCAATTAGATCCTCATGAGCAGGTTGGCACCTTGTAAAAGCACTTGGTAAAGCACTGCACAATATACAGTTAATTTGTCATTTCCTGCATTGGTACTGTATTGGTTTGCACAGTTGCAAAAAACTGGAAAAAAAAATCTAACTATAGCTGTTCTTCAACATAATTTTCATTCCATGACTTTATCAAAACAAAACAAAAAGACTAACATGTGAGTTTAATTAAATAGAATTTCATGTAGGTGATGAAGCCTAAATTAAAATTCGTTGTCACCATTAACACTGTGAGGAAATGTGATTGTATATAGAAATTACGGTAAGTCAGTAACACATACTCAGCCTCGCTAAGTAGGCTGAGACAGCTCCTCCTGCCTGCGTGTCGACTTGGGTAGGATACTTAACCCCAAATTGTGTGTGTGCGCATGTGTGAATGATTAGATTAGATCCTCAAGAGCAGGTTGGCACCTGGTATGGTGTATGGTGTATGTACTGTAGCCACTGCTGTCAGTGTATGACTATATATGAATGCATGTTTGCACACTTGTAATGCAAAGTGCTGTAAATAGTCCTTTCTAGTCCTAGTCCTATCTTTCCTACAGTGGCACTAAACGGTGATACCAGCGACTTGTGAATGTCTCCAATATGAAGCTGAACCTGAGGAAACAGAGCCTGTCACTATTTTCAATTGAAGATGACTTCAGTACCAGTGACGCTCATTGAGTCTGACGACTGGTCATAGCAGCATGTTGACCTTCAAGAAGGGTGTCTGTGTTTCTGTGACCTTGATGAGCTGCATATGGCCTGCCATTTTCTTACTGTGAACCCCCACTGCAGATTCTTAATGAGCAGCCACTGCACACAACCACGCACACACACACATATGCATAACTGTACAGTATGTGGACTTCACACAAGTTTTTGTTGTCCCTTTCTAGCGGAGGAAGAAGTTATACTGACCACTGGCTTATTGGAGGAGGAGAAGCTGTAAGGAGAAGATATAATATAATAAAAAAACACAGAGAGAGATCAAGAGACATATTTTAATTTAGAACAAATGGCAACTATCAAGTTATTTTGGAAAGAGTCCTGTAGAAATGGATACAGAATTTTACAGTGATGAGAAAAGGGCTCAACCAGATATCCATGTCCATATCCATGTTCTTGGATGGAATAAATCATATTATTATTTTAAAAAATATGTATTATAATATTATAATATGCATAAAATGTAATTTTGATTAACATATGCAGAGCAGATTTTATACAATGTATAAAGATCTGATGTTATCGCCTTTTTTAAAAACATGTTTCAAATACTAGTGATTTATTTATTTATTTTACCCAAAGTCTTTCCTTACAGCTATATTTACATCTGGCATCCAGAAGACTGTTTCTGAAGCTATTAAAACATTTTTTTAAATGGTCGTTTTCACACTTGACTCAATACTATGTCCACAATTTCCAAAACCTTCCAAAACCACATTCTCCACATCAGTAGACTTTGGGCCTGATCTACTAAAAGTGTTTATGGTGTAATGTGTGAATAAATGTACATCTACTGCAAATGTTGGAGACATTTAGATTCCTTGTTCAAAACAGTGAACTTTCAGTTCAAAACTTAACAAAATTCAGATCAATGTGGATGGGAATATGCTGGATTTTAACAGACGAATAAAAACTATTATTCTTATTTTAGCAGAAAGTTCATTCAGTTGTCATACAAGTGGTCATACTTGCATTGAAATATGCATGTAGGAAAAATATAGATGTTCCACTCTTACTGCTGTACATGTGCTGTTTTTTGTTGATTGTTACCTGTATTTGTACCAGCATTTTTTTGTCTGTAGTATATTGCACTGTGAGAACAGATGGAAACATTCAGTAAAGCACATTGAAGAATATTGTAATGCTTCTGAGTTTTTTTTTTATCATTTATTGTTTACATGACAACAAAAATGTTATTCTGGGTTTATGATCGAAAGATAACAGACAGAAGACAGACAGACAAAAAAGAAAGATCTAGAAAGAGACAAAGAGAGTCAGACGGAGGGAGATAAGGTTGTTAGAGGAGCAGTTCGCAGGAAGTCCCAGGGCAGTATAGCATCATCCAGTATGGACATATCAATGGAAAACACATTGATTCTGTTGACTGTGTTTAATCCCTACACATAGGCCATTGCACATGCACACACACACGCACACACACACACAGCATGATGTCTGTAGAGAGAGCTGCAGGATTTACCCTAACCTCCTCCTTTTAGCTGTGGGTCTCCACATAATGAGCAGGTAGTGTAATCAGAGCTGTTATAATTGTAATAAAATGTATATAATAATTATAACAAAGTGACATGCGTTTATACTAACTGTTATTTCCCCAAGTAAAAATGCATATCTCTCCATCTTTGGTCCCTCAATCAGAGGCCAAACAGAACAGATCTGTGATCTACCGCTGAGCCTGCTGACACTGATTATTGATTGAGAGGCAGCTAGTGAAAGAGCCCCGGCCAGGTGTATTGATCTGTCTCCGAGCCATTGTCAGAGCTCATCATCCAATCCGATGATAAAGCTCTGAATGGAAAACGCTTCCTGACCTTGGGCTGTGTGAACCAAACAAACGCTGAGCCAGAGGACAGATTACATATCAGATCTGTAACATAACAACAGCAGCCGCATAGAACTAATTATCATCACGTGCAAGTCAGCTCACAACAGCAGGTTGACATGCTACAGCCGCGTTGTGCGCCTAACTTCTTTTCTGTCAGATGTGCTGCTGACAGATATTCAACACTAGAGGGAAGCATAGCTCTGAGACTGTAACAGGATGAGGAATATTGGCTGCAAGTTAACTACAAACATCATGTGCTGGATCCAGGATTCAGTGCTGTGTATCAATTAATTTCAATTCAAATCAATTAGCTTAGCTTTGGCAGTAAATGTTACAAAACAATATTGCCAAAGCATCAGAAATCAACAAAACTAAATTAATAATTTTCATCAATTAACCTATTTAACAATTATTTAACAATAGTGGCTGAAATCTTTGTTTATGACTGTCATTATCTACTCAAAACAAAAGATCTAAATGTTACTCATGTAGTTTTTTTTTTTTCAATTACATGATAGTTCTTTAGGGCTTTAGGGTTTATGCAAAAATGAATTAATTATCCAAGTTCTTCCTTTCATATGACATCAACTTCCTGGCCCTTCCTCCCGAGAACATGAAGACAAACACTCTCTTGAAAGAGGTCATTATATTTAAATTATTGTGATTTTCAACCCTGATGCAACTATATATCTAATTGTTCAAGTCTCTAGAATAATTACAAAAATAATAATTTTGCACCTTAATTATTTGTTCATGAGCATATTTTGCAAGCGGAAACTATAGTTGCCACTCATTAAAATGCTATTTTCGTCAAAGCAGAATACAAAAAGGGAAAAAAATTGTAACAATATAAGATGTAACAATATTCATGAAAACTTTGAAAAAATATGGGCTTAAATGGGTTAGAAAAAGAAAAGAATATTCATATATTTACAGTCAGACAAACTTCTCTCCGTATGTGTCTGTGTGCGTGGATGTGTGTGTTTGGGTTTTATTGTTGCATGTATATATGTGAGTATGTGTGCGTGTTCATATTATATTGTTGCATATATGATGGAGTCATATTAGTCTTATAAAGAATGAATGCACAGAGAAAGATATTTATATATATGGCTTCACAAAATATTTTTGTGCTATCCGTGGACAAATAAATACTTGAATAATAAATAAATAATTGAATTGAGCTCAGAGAAACTTTCCATTTCCAGCAGATGAATATGCAACAAACTCTGCACAGAGAAGCTTGAACCTTAATTGTAGGAACAAAAAGAAAATTGACATTGTCAAATGGCGGGGACTTTAAAAGTAGATGTGAAGCTTATACGAAGCTTTAACAGTCTGTAAGAAGGTCTTTATAGCATCAGATTACCTCTTTGTGTTTCCTTAGACACCGTTTTGGCACTAAGAGGCAGTAAAATTAAAAATATATCTACTTGATTTGATTTGTTTGGATACTGACGTGATTAGCTTCACTGTCAACTTTTAAATATTTTTCCAAAAACAACTGTGGATTTTGCCCTCCATCACTTACATTGTAAGCACATTATCAATAGCAGGTTACTGGTTTGTTTACTGTTGCTTAGCAACATGTGACATATATATATATTTTTAAATTTTGTAAGTGGGATCCACGTCAAAACGTAATGGGTTATTCCTTGGCCGATCCTACATCCAATTCTACTACCAAGTCCCACCAAAATCGGCTAAGTTGTTTTGTAGTCATCCTGTTGACAGATAAACAAAGAGACAAGCAAACAACAGCAAAAAAAAATAAATAAAGCCTTCTTGTGAAGGGAACCACACAAGCATATGCTTGTCACTTACATAAATTAAATCATGTATCCAACAATACAGCAAAGTGTGACGTAAATTACATCAATCTGGGTGGGGGCTGTGGGGGGGCAGGACCCCGGCGTGCTACGAGTTCAAATGCACCAATGAGCAGGCACAGCCTGTCTGGCTGCGTTATTATCATTATGCTGGGTGTGACAGCTTGAGTTTAAGGTGGCACAGACGTACACCGATCACCCGGTGGCTCACCCTGCGGGGAGCGTGAATGCATTAGATTTCATATCTCACAACAATTTGTCATGTTGTTTTCTTGCATTTCTTGGGTACAAATAAAATCCCTTGATGGTTCCAGAGGTATGAATATCCACAGTCTATTTCATGGCAATCTGGGCTTTAGAAAACCTTTTTCCTGAGCCACTGATTGCATCCAGGTCATTAAGGTTGAACCAAAGTGTATCCTTCCATCTGCTCGTCTGGTCCTGCACATGCCAACAACTTCCTGTCTGTGACCGTATCTCCATCCAGTCCTTTCCTACCGGAGGTGTGGTGGGCAGTTAAGTACTATTGTTGTGTGTGCGGGTGTGTGTGTGTTTTATCCCAGCCTTTGTCTGATGGTTTTCATCTCATTGAAGTGCCCTTCATATGCCTCTCAAAGCACACACACACACACACACACACACACACACACACACACACACACACACACACACACACACACACACACTACAAACATTCAGGGACCTGCTGTGGTCCTCAGAGACACCCAGAGAGTAGCAGCTGCTCTGTCCTCACATACACACCATGCCTGTTTGCCATTTGTAAGGGTTGGTAAACATCGATACGCCTCCCTTCACACAACTGGTATTGTGTGATATGAGCCTCAAGGATTTAATTATTCTGTTTGGTGGTGGAGGAGGAGGTGATGGTGGTGGAGAGTGGGGTCGTGGTGGCGGAGGTGGTGATTATGGTGGTGGTGGTAAAGAAGTAAAGAAGGGTGGTAGTGGTGGTGAAAACAGTGGTGGTGGAGGCGGAGAAGTGTGACACATTAATACAAAACTCTAATGAAAACACAGCGGTAACAATGGTTACTGTTGCTTTGTCTTTGTCTTAGCCATTCTTTTTTTTTTTTTAAACCAAAAGAAATTGCACATTCAACATACTAAAAATAATAGGTGGGGGTGACAGGAGGATTTGCAAGGCTGGTACTGAGGAATCTCAGCAGAGAGAAGAGGAGTATGTTACACCAGTCTAAGAATAAACACATGATTTTCAAGTTTTCAATAAAATAAAATGCAATAATATGAATGAAAATCCAATACATGCATGATGTAGACTATACTGTGTAGTATAATATAAAATACATGTTTCTTATCAAATTATGCAAATTATAATGGTAAATTATACATTATTAGTATCAATTTTATGTTTTATTTTGTCTTTACAGTGAAATGCTAATTAGCAGAATGAAGAGAATCAGTAAATTGCAGTATAATATATCTATATATCCCAGATAGCATACAGATGTGGGCCACTTCAGGCACGATCCAGCATTGCAAGGCATTTTTCTGACCCAGACAAACTAGATGTGACGCTACATTGGGCCTAAATATCACAAAAAAAAAATAGAGCCCAGTTTTTGGCTTACAACCAACATTTTTGACATGTATTTGAGTTTGTTGATACATCAAAAAACAACGTAAAGTAGCAGGTAAAGTCTGATTAGTCCGAAAAGGAGAGGAGAAGGAGGAGGGGGAAATGGGCGTCTTAAGAAAGTAACATCATTATTATTATTACTAGTATAGACTTTGCTATACAGTTTGAAGTTTTAACTAGTTTTAAGAATATATAAAACTCAGAATATCGAACAAATTTCCCGATCAGTGTTTCCATGTGTCGCTTATTTAATTGGAATCATTTATTTTTTGTGCTTTCCATACTGTACATGAATTAAATATGGGACTAATATAGCGTTACATGAATATAGTCCTTGCTTAGTTATTGTTATAGGGAACAGGAATACTTTTATAGACTCTTGTCACATGTCAATTCTGACAAAATCATATATAGAAAAACATATAGCAATAATATCGAACTGGATAAAACCAACAAAAACTGTGACTTCTTCATTGATCAATTAGTTTCTTCCTCCATTTCTGGCGCCCCCTGGATGGACGGCACCCTTAGCATTTGCATATACTGCCTATGCCACGTGCCAGCCCTGTATATCTATATTTTACATGCATTAGATATTATCATTAATTACCTACAACTAATTGTTCAAATGAGCCCAAATGTATTTCATATATTGCTTTTATTCTGGTCTCATCTTTCCGAGATGGTGATTCCACGTGCGCATGTGCAGAACGGATCATGTTTCTGGTGAAGTGACAATCACCCGAGCACCGACAGCATATCTGGATAATAGCAGCTGACAGACATACCGTGCAACCAATCAGAGAGTTACAATAAGAAGCTACCGTTGATGTTTAGTAAGGTTGGCTGACAGCGCTCAGCTGCTCCTCATGCTATGTTGTTGAGAAGTTAATAAACTGCTCTGAGCACAACTAAGCTGTCGGCTGGTAGTTTATTTGACAACAGACAGCAGAGAAGTGACTCGGTTTGTTGTTGCAGGGTTTCGTGCACACAGTGAAGTTGACAGGTGTGTCTGTGTGTGTGTGTGTGTGTGTGTGTGTGTGTGTGTGGGTGGGTGGGTGGATGTGCTATCACCATGTGTCAGCTGTGTGTATATGAAAAAAGTAGTAAATCCAGAGTTAGGTACACCCTATGCATACTATAATAATACACAACTAACAGAACATAGTCTGCATGAGTACTTTTACTTTTGCTACTTGACTATATTTTGCAAATACTACTTGAACATTTTGAATTCAGGACTTTTACTTGTAATTGAGTGATTTTAGATGACTATATTTCTATTTTTACATAAGAATCAGAATACTATACTAGTGTAACCAAACTTCCTTCAGTGATTCATGAATTCTTGATTTCTGCTCTACATGTTTCCAGTGTTAACAGAAGTTATAGAGGATAATCAACAATGAGCTGTGTGGTTATCAAAAATAATGCATGATATGGGTTATTGCTATTGTTATTGTAAAAAAAAATATTTGGCAGCAGAATTCGCTAACACACACAAACACTATCATTTTCGATCCTGTAAATATGATGTTTTACACCAACACAGGACCAGAAACAGAAACAGGGGGAAAGGGTCTTAATATAATCCTCACTGTTTCCAGTACATTGTGTCTTTGTCTGCTCTTGTCTATTGTGTCCTCTCTGTATATATCTCCTCCTATCTCTCTCTCACACACACACACATAGAGATGTACAGTATAGTGTATCTGTTACCATGAAAAGATTCGCAGAAGCGTCAAACACCTGCAGGACTGAAAACAAACTGATGACCGTGACAGGATAGTGTCCTCAGACCATATGCAGGATACTGAATCCTCTCTCTCACACACACACACACACACGCACACATACAGAAGTGAAACGTTCCGGTGTTGAGATGAAGCAGTGTGGCAGATTATTACGACAGGCAGTGAATGAAGATGTTGGGCTGCTCAGCCATGGTACAGCTTCTCCTGCTGACAGCGACACACAAGCAGACACCCTCATCAGGCTGAATGTCTTGGATAGAGAGTGGAGAATATGAAGAGCAGAATGTGGAGACGGATAGATTGAATGTACAGGATCCTCAAATAGTCCACAAAGGAGGCTTAATTAACAGCGTTCAAAGAATAAAAGGGAGAAATGACCTTTAAACTTTTCATTTCAATAACACGGAGAGATAAGACGGACCTGGAAGTGATGCTACTGACACCGACTGAGCGCCCAATGTCTTATACTGTACTAGTAGGTTAAGAAGGTCATTATCTTCCATTAACTGGACATTTTTACTGTAAAATCAGGACATTTTCACTGCAACGTCAAGACACTTTTATTGTCGCATCAGGACGTTTTAACTGTAACGCCTGTCTGTTTTTGCTTGCTTATCCCCTCTCTTGTCATTCTGTGTGTGGGTGTGTGTCTGCGCGTGTGGCTCACATGGTTCCTGGCGTGGCTCCTCACCTGGTTTCAACCGTCTCATCGACTCTCCTTTCAAATACACCGTCTCTTCTTCCGCTCATCATCACATTCAGTCACCTACCAGTAGTATATGTAACCTCCTGACACAACCTTTCATACCGTCACTCTGCTAAATGACTTAATTCTCAGCAGGGCTTGGTGGCCCTTGTTTCTGGGAGGATTCAACTCCACCCTCACCTGTCGACCTTGCCTCCCATAACACTTATCTCTGAAACAGAGACTCTATTACCCGCCCTCTTGTATAGTCCCAATTGCAACAAGGGGACTTGAGACACAGGTGGTCTCACCTTAACCCAGGTAACGGCCCCATTAACTGTCTGTTGAATCAGGTTAGGTCTCAAGTGTTGGTGGCTTTCATCACACCCTCACTTTCATCAAACCTTTCACATTTCATTTTTTAAGCCCTCCAGTCCCCAGTAAAGACTACACAAACACTGTGAAAATTACAATTTTAAAACTTTTTCCAACTCGTGTATGGTTCCTATTCACAAAAAAAGCCTAAGGAATGAGTGAAACAATTATACAATCTTACATATTTAGTATGAAAAACGGAGAACGGTCCAAGTCCTGAAATTTTGAAATGATAAGAAACGTGAATTATTCATATTTTGGTATTTTACACTTTCTTTTCCGTAACATTGTAAGGGTGGTGAGTGTACACCTGCTCAATGTTTTGGAATTAGCGCTTAAACGCTAATTATTATAAGACAGCATTTAAACACGGAACCCTACGTTCATGAACAACGCTGGTCAATCAGCTTTGGAACATCCTGCTTTCTTTGTGCTGTAATCCATTTGATTAAATTCCAGTCAGGAGGATGAAAACCCACTAAATATCACTGGGGCTGATTTTTAAATGTCACGTTGCAGGTTCTGACAACAGGAACGGTGCCAAGTCATCTAGCGTTTAATCCCATAGACCAACACGGCGGAGGCGAGCTGAGGACCGGGTTAATTGGTATTTTGTGGAAAACAAACACTTGCTGCATCACTGAGGACACACTGTAAACAGGAGAAGAAGAGCATGTTAAAACCAATAAACGGCAGCAGTGTGGGTGTCACTGTGATGCGATAAGACCAAGGTGGAAGAGTTTCCAGCAGGATTCGAGCAACGACTGAACTACAGATGGTTTCAAGTTTACAGAATCCACATCTTTCTGCAAACAAAAATCTAATGCAGGAAGATCTACTGTCACAGCAGCAAAGAGGAAGTATAAAACAGAGGTATACTTCAAAGATGTGTTGGGCACCGTGGGCACTGAAAAAATGTTTATTCATTTTATTATAGAAAGTGGGGGGATGAAAGGGATGAAACAAGTACTATAACAGTTATAGTACTGTTATAGTTCTTGTATAGTTTAAACTATATTTTGCTGCTAAAGCCTATTTAAAGGGGTCCTATTATGAACAAGAAAATGCTCTTTCAATGTTTTTGTGTAAATATTCAGGTATTCAAGTGTCCCCACCCCTGGATCCATGTAGCCACGTCCTCCTTCTGGACTGACAGCGCTAGACCAATAACAATAGAAACTGGGTTTTTCAGAGTGAGTGTGTGAGAAGGCAGACTGTATTGCTGCTACAGGTGTAACTAGCTGCTTTGGAGTATAATAATGTCCTAATTTTTATGAATAGCCTACAAAAACTAAAATACCAAAATGTTAAAATGGCACCTTTATGTATACTTTTTCATGCAGACTTGGAGTATTTTTATATTAGTATTCTTCACTAACGGGCAGGTTACTGCTGTTGCCTCACAGCAAGAAGGTCACAGGTTCAAGACCTCCTTGATCCTGGGTCTGGGACCTTTCTGTGTGGAGTTTGCATGTTCTCCCTGTGTCTGCGTGGGTTTTCACCAGGTTCTCCGTCTTCCTCCCACAGTCCAAAAACATGCTGAGGTTAACTGGAAACTCTAAATTGCCCATAGGTGTGAGTGAATGATGTGTGTGCCCCACGATAGACTGGCGACCCTCTGGGGTGTATCCCTGCCTCTCACCTGTAATGCGCTGGGTTTGGCTCCAGCAGACCCCTGCGACCCTAATGAGGAATAAGCAGGTATAGAAGATGAATGAATGAATTTTTACTAGCATTTTCTAAGGATCTAAGTATTTCTTTCACCAGTATTTCTAACTATAAGGACTATGCCCCCTCTCTCATTTATTAATACTTACCAGGATGTCATCAATTATTCACCTGTGCATACCTATAGACAACCAACCCCTGGGAGCCTCAGGTCCTTTATGTGTGTAGTCTGCAAGTTCTCATGTTCATGATCGAGCTTGACTCCATCTGGCTTCGTACAAGACCTTCATCCTGTTTTCCCAGAATCCTTTCAACAATTTTTTTTTTTTTACACCAAATGGCACGGTCTCTGTTAGTGAATTTACTCATAATGCATTCACAAAGGAAATCAATAACCTGCTCAAATCTGAGAAAAAAAGAAAACTAATTATGGACTGTGATTAAAGAGAAATTTGAAAATCTCACACAAGAATAAAAAATAATAGAGAGAGAGAGAGAGAGAGAGAGAGAGAGAGACTCTGAATACATTGGGAAACTTGAATAGATATTATTTGAAAGCTTCTAAACATGAACTTTTGATTCTAACACATGCTAAAATATCAGATACATAGTTTCAATGAAAACAAATTCAGTGCTAGAAATTCAATGGTTTACATTTTCAAAATCTGAGAGATTTACTTCCATACCTCCGCACCTCCCTGTAAACCGTACGAGGCACAAAGGAGGTTTACTGATGTTCCAAATCTGACCTTAAACAGCTCTCAAACACTTATCGGTGGATGGAAACCCTCAAGTGCGTGTAATAAAATGCTGGCGCCGGATCAAACCTGACAGGCAATCTTCTTTAACGCTGTGAATCCCACATTACAGCCCCGCTACTGCACGTCAGGGTTAATTCCCTCACACAGTGTAATGAAATGATTCCACATGACACCTCCAATTGGTGTGTTTGGAGCGTTGCCCACCGGAGGAGCTCGCTGTCACACCGGCTTTAAAACAGACATGACATGGAAACGAAATTGGCAGCGAATTCACCCGAAAAGATATAAGATCCTGCAGTTCTGTTTTCTTTATCGTTTTTTATTCTTTGGTTATTAATAGTGATTCATGCCTTGGCAATGGAAAAATAGACATCTGACCAAAAGAAAGTACAAGATGAAATGTTCTCCTTCGTTTTAATGTCAGAGAATTATTGTATATTCATAGTTTTTGTCAAAAAAGCATTATCCTGAACATTATCCTAATATTTGGAGGCTGGGACAGTAGATCTGGTAGCTTGCCAGCTGTCATGTTTATGTGGCAGATTCCCTGCTCCCCCCTCTCTGCATGCTCCACCAGCTCCAGTGCCCCTCTTACCCCACACCATCCCCCCAAAACCCTCCAACACACCCTCCCGCTCTCCTCCCTCCCTCCCATCACCCCGTGTCTTTTGTGTTCAAAGGCATCAGACAGATAATGTCACAGGCAGCCAGCCTCTCTGGCTCTCCATCTGAATGCGGTTAGACTGAGATCAAATCAATTCACTAATGCACGTTTGTTCTCTCCATCCGCGCTAAGCTTTGCGATTCTGCGATTTTAAAATCTTTCCAGACTGGGATTGGTTCGAAAATGGCAGCGGACCAGCGTGGGTACCAACAACCATTCGTCTGATCCAATTCACACTCGGAGGTTGTATTTTTGGGGACCACAGGAAGTTCAGTGAGGAATTTGGTGCAATTTGGCCGGGTAGTGGCGCTATAACAAAACACTTTACATTCTGGCCTGAAACCTTTGAATTTTCCTGGATTTCCAAGGCTCCATACAAATCGATCTACATAAGCCACGCCCATTTGTGTCTATACAGATTTCCCACTATTTTTAAATTTTTCATCATTCCTTTTATGAATGTTGAGCAATGTACCAAATATGGCAAAGAACATCTCTCAACCAAATCGATCCATATAAGTCAGGCCCATTTGTGTCTATATAGAGTTACCACTATTTTTTCATTTTGTTTGATCAATTTTTTCATCACTCAAATGAAACTGCAAATGTTGAACAATAGCCACTAAATTTGGTAGAAAACATCTCTTGACTAAGCTATAATGAGGTGCTTTTTTGTATTTTTCATAAACAATACAGTTTTGCTGTAGCTCACCCTCAGTTTTGTTCCAACGCTGCGGGCATAACATAAGTTAGACAAATTGTCAAATGTCCTTATTTGTCCTGCTTTGTGCAATTGCAACCACATTTGGTAAACATATGTAGAAATGTTGTCTACATGACCATGACAAATTTTGTGCCTTTTGGCCAATAGATGGCACTTTGGCATCATCATCTAAAGTTGATTGGATCAGCGGTTGTCAGCAAAGCTTAGGGACCCTCACAACACGCACATGTTCTAAATGGGCACTGCACTAGTTAAATATAACTACAATCGAAGCCAAAACTTAACCATTTATTTCCCTGATCCTGATGGTTTCTTAAACTGAGCCATTCTGAAGTTTCCAACATACATCAGTATTACTAAAATCTTGATATTGGGTATAATAACTAAAAGAACAGAACAAATCAAGAACAGATTTCAGGGCTTTACTGAATTGTTCAATGTCAAAATATTTAATAGTCATTATTTTGGGAGGAAAGATTTGTTCACAACAATATTTGATCAAACTCAGTCACGTTATCTTTGACATGTAGTAAGATACATGTGATGGGGAGTGAATCCTTTCTCAGTGCTTCAGCACTCTTTGATTTACATCATTATATTGTGAGAAACGTGAGGTGTAGGCACAGTTTAATAAACTTTTCAAAAGTTTCCTGATGTATTTTCTTTATAAATACAGTTGGTGTTGGTGTTTATACTCATTCATTCCATACAACAATTCTGAAGATTTTGAACAGGCACGTTTGGAATGGCACTGATTGAAAAGACTGATGCTCTATTTGTCTTGAGTTACCGTTGATGCATTATCTCCTTTTGGTGGGTTTCATATTCTGTTCAGTAGAAGGGCGCCTACTTTACTTTGTCGCTGTCCATTGTTGCAGTGTTGAATGTTGTTGACCTACCAGAAGAGACTTATCTTCTTGTGTTGCCACTATTCTCACACACACAGGCCCGCCATATCATTGTTGCTGTGGCACATAGTGAAGGGAGGGAGGGACTTGGCACCATCTTGTGTCACTACCAATGTTGAAATCAAACCTACAGTATACCCTTGCTGAAGACTACTCCCAGGTCTTGGTCTCCAAAAGTCATAATTATAAATAAAGTACATTGCCAATAGAAGCTTCTTGGTTCCCAACAGTCTAAGTCCTGAAAAGGAAGAGGCCGACCTCCGAGACGTCTGATGTGTACTCTTGGGCAACCTTTACCAGGCAACTTTACGAGGGTCTCTTCGACCACTATAGCTAGCATATCAGACTTCACAAGGTTTGCTTTGTATGGGTCCAGCTTTGAAAGGTTTCTACCTAGCATTATCAGCTTGAGGATTAAACCAAGGAGGTGGATCAGGTAACGTGCCAACGTCCCTCAATGGTGGCTATATTGCTAAAATATTAAGAATCTGGTTCTCTAACTGCAATAAAGTGAGACACAGGCACGTATTTTGTCTGTGGAGATTTTGTTTTTATATTTTTAAATATTGACTGATTTCAAAATGGTTTGGTTTGTTACACATGTTATTAGCGTAGCTATGATACATGACGATTGAATATATTGAAAGTGCAGCTTCTCATTTAATTGCTACTGAAATGTAATTCATTGTAATAGTGTTTTCACTATAGGCATTTCCATTTTTGTTAAAGTGAAAGTTCTTCAATTGTCATTGATTGTGAGTAAAACACTGTGTGTGTGTGTGTGTGTGTGTGTGTGTGTGTGTGTGTGTGTGTGTGTGTTTGTGTGTGTGTGTGTGTGTGTGTATGTAACTATTACTTTAGCTACACTTTGTTACTTTAATATGAAAGTTCTCAATTATAATTATTCATAATACATAATAATTACATTATAATGTTGTTATGACAGTATCTAGTGTCATAATAGCATTATTTAAGTTGCGGTTATTTTAATATTATATCCACCATAGGCATGTTGCTCTAAGGAAATGAGCGGACCGACCAAAATGGTGATTGTGAGAAGATGACGGCTCATTGGGCAGCAACGTTTGGTGAATAGATTCCATAGATATCTATGGGTTAAACAACCCTTATCTGAAATGTGCCTTTTTAGGGGGGGGGGGCACCCAAGTGACGGCCCAGAGGGGCTGTCTGAAGGGCCAGAAGCTTCAATTTTAATCAAGCCACATAACAGCTCACACTATATGCACATTCATTCGTTTTCTATACCCGCTTATTATTTCTCATTAGGGTCACAGGGGTCTGGTGGAGCCAATCGCAGCATATTACGAGCAAGAGGCAGAGAAACACCCCAGACAGGTTGCCAGCATATCACACACACACCATTCACTCACACACTCATACCTACGGGCAATTTAGAGTCCCTAATTAAGCATGTTTTGGGTCTGTGGGAGGAAGCCGGAGAACCCGGAGAGAACCTACGCAGACACGAAGAGAACATGCAAACTCCACACAAAAATGTCCCAGACCAAGACCTTGAACCTGCGACCTTCTTGCTGTGACATGCCGCTTTATGTACTTATCTTAGTAAAAGTGAGAACATGTTTGATGCAATTAATAAAGACATGGACCTAAGTTCATTCCTGATTTCAGAAAAAAGTGTTCATCTGGTGGTGATTGAAGTGTTAATAAACAGACTGACTTCTATCTGTCTGTCACTCTGATCTGATGTGAAACTGATGCTTCATTACAATGCACCTCAGTAAAATAAAAAAAAAATGAAATAAATAAATATAAAAAGAATTAAGAACACAGTCGGGTAAGATAAACAAGAGGAGAAACAATTATCTTGTCACCCTGGCACCTCATTACACTCTACAGAGGACGTCAATAATCTTTTCAGTAAGCACAAGTTTATCAGCACCAGCCTTCGATTCAGATTGAGGGGCTTTGAGTCGGCTGTCAACCGATCGCTGTCGCTACAGATCACAGATACACAAAGACACGCGCTGCTGTCAAGGTCACACAACTGGCGTTTCCACAGGAGACCCGCATGGCAGGTACTAGATCACCTACACATTCATAAACAGCTCACATTACAGCATAAACTTATTTTTTTTTGTCAGTTGGTATGTGTTGTGTGAGCTATTTCCATTTGGCATTGAAGGAATCCTGTGGAGTTCTGATTGGGTTTCTGCTTTGTTTGCATCATGCGCTAGCGCGAGCACACGAGACGCACTTTTTCATACTATTTTGCTGATTGACAGCGGCGCAGATGCACCTAATGTACTTAATGCTGAAGGATAGAACAGAATAGTATATAACTTTAATGTCCAAAGAAGGGGGGGGACTATCTTTGGCCCACCTGTCAGTTTATTAAAACATCAAACTGGCTACGGCAAGCAAACATGAATGTAAATAATTCCTTTATTGTCTATGTCTGTCTGTATTTGACTCACATATCTAAACAACCATTCACAAACTAAGGTCAGTGTCAATTTTAGTGCAATTTGGCCAGATGGTGGAGATATAACAACAAATACCAAACTAACAATAAATGATCTAATAAAAATACCATGGCCTATTAAATAGAAACTAAATCTACAATTATTCATACATAATAAATGTTCTTTTGATGATGTTGGGCTATACAATGACTTGACTTGACTTCAGAGATGCACACAGTGTGTTTTAGTGAAAGAAACAGTAAATAAAAACACACATAGAAAAGATGTCACCATCAATAAAATCCAAAGCATTCTTCCTCAGTGTCCTCGGTGCTCAAAATAATCATCCTCCTATAATATATATCTTGTTCTGGTGAAAGAAAATCAGATCTGTAGGGTTCATCTTCTGGGGATTATGACCTTCTGATATGTTCCAAGAAATAAACACAGACATGCCTCTTTACATACTACACTGTGAACATGTTCCACACATATGCAGGTATGTGTAGTCTGCATTGTCATGCTGATTACTGAGCAAACGCTCATATGTAGCCTCATGGTCAAAATGACCCTTGAATGAGCCTTTAATATGCCGCAGTTTATTATTAGGATCAGAGTGCCTGAACGGAGGTGGCCAATTGCTCGGCCCTTGGAAGAGCTGAAGAAACGCTCTTTTTCATCGACCTTACATTCAACATTGGTCTCCCTTGGGTCCTCAGAAACACACCTTCTAAGTCTGAAGTCAATCAGATGAACAGTTTTCCAGATAAGTGAATAGAGCCATTACATACATACAGACAGAAATTTCTTCCTTTATAGTTAGATAAAATTAAGTGGTTAATGCCGCTACAGCCCAACCTATGGCACCAAACTGTATGGAATATTATACAGTTTTCACAAATTAGATATAGTAACAGCTTGGTCCAGAGATATTCTGTACCAAATCTGGTGACAATTACTCAAAATTTGTAGGGTATTGTGCCACAATCTGGACAAACTCCTCCAAATTTGTCACTGAACCTCCACCTACCAAGTGTGAACTCGGTCAAATTCTTAAGAAAAATGCAGATATGAATAAAGAAAATAGGGATAAAGATAGATTCGAGGGGGAAATAAATATCCATGGTGCATTTATTGGCAGGAGTTGCGGTGGTAGTTGTTAAGATATCTAGACCGAAGTGGACTGACGTCACCGTCTCCTGGCTGTGCAGTGACCTGGGTCTGTTGGCTTTGTGAGCTCAGCGTGTGGAACTAATCACAGCAGAACATTTCAGAGGGTGCATGTGTGTATCCGACCTGTGGAGGTGGTATTTTATTTAGAAGAGAACACAGCCGGAGGGCAGTGAGGAGGATTTTTTTTTTTTTTTAACCTTCATTTATTCAGGGGTTAGTTCACTGAGAGGAAGCTTCTCTTTTACATGATCGCATTCGCACAGTTACACGTTCACACCTGGAAGCTGCCCAGTAGAACAGCAGTCTGATCTGGGGGCCACTGAGTGAAGAAAAAAAAAAAGCCACTGAGGATCCGAGACTAAACAAGTTGTCAGTAGAAACTCGGTTATGCAGTCAAATACACTTCCTGCAGGAGATAATGGAGCCAGTCTTCTAAAGCCTCCCCTCAGCCCTCTTATCTGTATCCCTCCTCTGGGACAAAGACGTCGGAGCAGATCCGATAGATGTGCAAGAGAAGCAGACTCACTCTAAATTCATGGGCAGATCCATTGATTTTGGTGTCAGCAGAGAGGATATATAGCTACCTTTGTTTCTCCCTCAGCCATTACAAACCTAAAACCTGCTCAGATCACCAAAAGAAATGAATTAATTACGTCCCACATTCTAATACGACCAAAGATGATGCATGTTTTACATACATGTAATTTCACAAAGACACACCGCAGGACTCGGGGAGGCAAAGGAAACCAGCAGAGTTAATGTCCTCATCCAAGTCAGCTACCGATCTGGCTTCTGATTGGTCAGCGGCGGCATGTAAGAAGCCAGAAGAAACATTTCTATATGCAAGCAAGGGTTTATTTTCTGTACTGTTTGTTCATCTGTGAGCAGGATGGCAGAAAAAAACTACTGTGCAAATTTTGAAAATTGGTGGTAGGGTGCAGAATTCGACAAAGACAAAATTTAAATTTGGGGGCGGATCCCACTTAGGAAATTTGTTATTGCTTTATTTTTTTTTAGTGGCAATTAGTGGCTTCTGCTTGTCAAATGAATCTAGTATTGTGTTGATTCCAATGGTGATTCAGTTAACATATTTGGAAATATAGCCACATATCGATTGTGACTGACCATTGGTGTTAGCGAAGGTATGCGCTCTCTGCGTGACATTTTAGTATAAACATGAAAACATAAATATAAGACCAAGGATTCCAGTGAGTTCTGTGTGCTGTTGTGGAGGTTAATTACTGAGTTGTGTGTACGTACAGTATCAGCTACCTTTGTTCAAAACGCTCACGTATTCCTTGTTTGCCCATTTGTCAGTAGATACATCACATCACACGTATGTTCACCTTGACCTTGTTCTTGTACAAAGCAACAGCAACCTTTTACTGTCTGCATGCACCCGCGCACACACACGCTACACATTTACAGTGTGCAACATATATCGCTTATATACACACTGACAGCTAATGATGATGTGGGAAAGTTCAGCTAACCTCTTAGTTTGGTCCGGGTGTCTGGTGAAAGGTCAGCATGCAGCTCTGCTGGTTGCTTAGTTCAGATTGTATAGACACTAATATCCTCAATGCTGTGTTTCTGACTCTGGTGTCCTTGCTAACAATATATAACAGAATTAGATTTTCATATATATATATATATATATACATATATTATCACCAGGGATTTGATTTTCCTCAGAATTTCAAAGTTTGTGAATGGGGAATTTGCTGTGAAATAGAAGTAGAAGTGATAACTCATATGGGATATTGCACAATAATGTTGCAGTGATTTATACAATGTGTTTGTTAGTACATTACAGACGAGAGGCATGGATACACCCCAGACAGGTTGCCACATAAATACATAAATAAATAAATATATAATTTAAATTAAATAGGGTTAGGGTTAGAAGAACATTTTACCTTTTAAACCTGATTGCTTTTGGGTTGTACCAGGCTCTGTGCTTCTCACACCACTGCACTGCAGACTCTTTCATACCTGTGCAATGAAGACCTTGATGTTGTAGATGACATTCAATTAGTAGCCGGGGAAACCAGGTCAGATCCCCCTGTGAAGACACCACCTGGCTCTACACACACACAGGTACGCATGCGTAGACAAACAGACACACACACACACACACACACACACACACACACACACACACACACACACACACACACAGCTGTTATGTTTTTAAAAGGGGGGGGGGGGGTAAAGTTATTCAATAAATTATCCCCAAAAAACAGTATTTGTTTCATAAAATATAATATTCCAGTTGATAAGCTTTTTTAAATTTATTTTCTAAGTTTCAGTTTTATTCATATGTTAATTAAGTGACCACATCACGAGGAGGGCAAATGTTCTATTTAATTACTATTTAAGAGTAATTGAATAGAATAAACACTTATGTATTTGATTTCCCCAAGTTATTCACACCACAAACAACCAGAATTGGACCAAGTATTCAGATCCTTTGCTAAACAAAAGCAGAAATACAAAAATTACATAACACATTAAAACAAAAGAAAATAAAAACAAAAGAACAATAATTTAAACCGGTAGATTATTTTATGTCAAATCAACATCTTATATTAACTAAATTTGTCAGACAAATATAGTGGAATTTAGTATAAAGTAGCAGCAAATGGAAATACTCAAGTACAGTACCTGAGTAAATGTACTGCAAACATCATATATAAAAAAATAACATATAATTAAAAAAAATATCAATAACTCATAACTTAGAATATTAAAATATATTATTTAATGTTAAATATTCATCTTAAAATAACTAACACTGTCGAAGTGTTTATATCTATATTGAAGTAAAATCTAACGTAGCAGGACATGGAAATACTTGAGAACAGTACCTGAGTAAATGTACTGCAACTCTGCAAGCGAGATAACTTTGATGGACACACCCCCCGCAGACAAGCCAGCTGTCTGATTGGACGGGGCTCTCTGAGTTTGGCAGCTGATTGGTGGACCCGACTGAACGTGGCTCCTCCACAGCCAGGCACGTAAAGACAGAATGATGCGTCAACTTGACGCCGTAAAGTCAGACGTACGTAGACAGGGTGAGCGGAAGCGTCCGGTCAATCAACTTTCTAAATAAAAACATCCCAGTTCTTATATAATAAAGTAGTCGAGAGTGGAAATATCAGGATATAAACCCGTTTTACTTGTTATTGCTGCATTACTATACCAGAGCAGTCATATCATTATTTCACCCAAACAGGCTGGAGTTGTTCGCCATTAACTGTTTTATTTTGAAAGTTACCACCGGAAGTACCATCCTCGTGTTGCAGTATGAATGAAAGCTGTCAGTGTTGATGATACTGATCAAACTTGCGAAACATGGCCATCAAAAATATCTGTTGAGTCTTCACCAACGTAGTTAAAACGCCGCTGAAGAGCTGCTGCTAGTTACTGGCTGAGTTAGCTGGCGGCTAACCTTCAGGTAAGACAAGCTAAGGCTACACCAGGGTCCGGGTCGCCAGACTCCTATGCGGTATATGTGGATTTGAAATGATATCGCATACTAGCAAACGATAACACCGTCAGGAATGAGGAAGGCTTATATTTTGTGAATTGACTGAAGCCAGGCTACAGTTCGGCTAACCTAATAGTGTGTGTGCTCGTTGTCTTTCTGTTGGTTCACCTGTCTGCTGCACACTGCACACACCTGAACTTGAGCTCCCTGAACCTGAGGCGCACTAGTGTTATAATAGTCTACATGCAAACCTACACAGCAATTTAAATAATGTTCAGTAATGGGCGAAGTGCCTTATGTCAAGTAGAAATACTATTACTACTCTAATATTACTCCAAGCAGGCAAATGTCTGCAATTTAAATCTGTAATGTGACTTCTGTGTCATGTAACTTTGACCCTGTGTTGAAATGTGCTATATAAATAAAGCCGCCTTGCCTTACAATATCAAAAGTATATCATATTACTTTTTTAAATCTTTTAATTAATTGGTTTTTGATATATTTGGGTAGATTAATAGTAATAGTACTATGTCATAGTATGTATCACCTTTCATACTAAGTGCATATCAAATTTATACATATTATGTGTGTATATATCCTTTAGTCTTTAAGGTTTTTACTTTTGTTTATTATCACTTCACTGATTTGAACCTGAAGTACTCAGGTCATTTACTTAAAGATCCCCTCCAGATATGTTTTAAGATGCATGTAAAAGATGGTACATCAACATGTTTTTTCTACAAAAGAAGTTAAGCTATCCCATACGTTTTTTTAAAATGACATATAATCATCCTCCTTAAAAAAAAGAAAATCCAGAAACATAAATATAAATATGCAAATATATTTCATTTCCCAAAGTTTAACTTCTGGACACAATATATTTCTTGCCTCGTTGAAAAGTCTCAGTGTTTGTGTACTGGAGGATTCAAGTTTACACACTACACTTGTGTAAGTTGGGTTAGGGTTAGGGTGCAAAACTATTTGTGATGTCATAAACCCTGCTCATAGGCCTGCCCATTTAAAATTCTGAACAATTAATAGAAATTTTATTGAAATACAAATATGGCCTCCTTCAGTTTGCCACTTGCAGGAGCTACAATATTTGTTAAAGGTCAGTCAGTCATTTTCTATACCTGTTTATTCCTCATTAAAGAAGCAGGGATACACCCCAGATAGTCGCCAGCCTATCATGGGGCGCACACACCACTCACACCTACGGACAGTTAAGAGTCTCCATTTAACCTAGGCATGTTTTTGGACTGTGGGAGGAAACCAGAGAACCTGGAGAAAACCTTTTGTTAAAGGTAAAATTTGTAAAAAATAAAAAATAAAAATAAAAAATACAATTTTAAATTAAACATTGTTTTGCAACAAAGCCTGATGTCATCCATTTAGAGCAGGTAGCTGTTTGTTGCCCCACTTTGGATCATATATACATGCAGACAGTGTGTATGAACAACATGTGTGTAATATAATATATTTTGCATCAAAAATGCATCTGCCACACTGAAGATGTTCACAAGAAACTGTGAAAGCAAAAGCAATCGTAAACAAAACTAAATTAAATAAAGAAAATAGATATATATTCTCATATAACAGTTGTGTAACAGTGTTTTTTATGTTTTTTTTATATTACAGCTTATTTTTTTTTTGTATAGTCTTATCTTATTTAGATATGCCGCTAATATAGTATGGGGACAGTTTTTAAAGAGCGATTGTGTGTGAAATATTTAACAGAACTAACTAATGAATTATTCCCAAACTGAGACCAAACATTACTTGTTCTTAATAATTAATCTAAACTTTCATTTAATTAATAACAAATTCTATTTTGGGCGACACGGTGGAGCAGGGGTTAGCGCTGTTGCCTCACAGCAAGAAGGTCGCAGGTTCAAGACCTCCTTGGTCCGGGGTCTGGGACCTTTCTGTGTGGAGTTTGCATGTTCTCCCCGTGTCTGCGTGGGTTTTCACCGGCTACTCCGGCTTCCTCCCACAGTCCAAAAACATGCTGAGGTTAATTGGAGACTCTAAATTGCCCATAGGTGTGAATGTGTGAGTGAATGGTGTGTGTGCCCCACGATTGGCTGGCGACCATCTGGGGTGTATCCCTGCCTCTCGCCGTAACACGCTGGGATAGGCTCCAGCAGACCCCTGTGACCCTAATGAGGAATAAGCAGGTATAGAAAATGACTGACTGACTGACTGACAAATTCTATTTTATATCTTTTATGAAACAAATCCTCAAAGCTACATTCAGATGATGAATATTTACCTAAAGACATCATAACAATGAACAAATATGTTCATATCAACCTGCAGCTTCTCTACAATGTGTTTCTAACACTGCTCTCTCTCTCTCTCTCTCTCTCTCTCTCTCTCTCTCTCTCTCTCTCTCTCTCTCTCTCTCTCTCTCTCTCTCTCTCTCTCTCTCTCTCTCTCTCTCTCTCTCTGTGTGTGTGTTAGGTTATCAATATGGCCTCATGGATTATTCAGATGAGTGTGATGCTGCTCTCTGTCTTCATCAGCAGCTGCCAGGGGAAGAAGGACAAGCTGCTGTACTGTTCCGGTAAGACCGAGGAACCTGTCAGATGCACTGGAAATAATGTCAGATGACAGACTATATTTGCAACGATATTTGCAATGTCTAAGAAACACTGCCCACTGTGATTAGATAACACACACACACACACTGGTACTCACAACTACTACAGAGTAAAGGACAGTTGTTTTTTTTTTTTTTTTAATTCATTGACTTTAAGATCTTTAAACCAATATGAATGTACATGTCATGTTTTCAGCCTCTACATTCAGGTGCTGTTTCCTATTTGTTATTTAGCAGCTTCAGGATGAAATGATACACATTCTCCCTCCCAGCTACTGAATTCTTCCCAACAATAAATCTATCTAAATATCCGACCCATTCACATGCAGAAACAAAGATAACGTTTTGTGACAAAAAGGCACTAAAATAAGATAATTGACAGGTTGTAAACCCCTGAGCTACTATTTTAATAGTCAAACTGAAATATGTATACAAATCATTTTATTTGATTTTATCTGCATATACAGCATATGCAACAGTAAGGTTCTGAGGCCAAAATTATTAGTAGTAGTATAAAATGTAACTATTAACTAGTATAACTAAGATATTGTAGTGCAGTAAATCCCTGACAGTGAGTGACATCTTATCTCATTGCCATCGCTGAGGGTTCCCTCTGTTTCCCAGCATGCAAGGCAATCGTGGATGAACTGAACTACTCCATCAGTCAGGTGGACCCAAAGAAGACCATCAATGTCGGCAGCTTCAGACTCAGCCCTGACGGAACCATGATGGACAAGAAGGTAAATATACACTCACCAACCGTTCTTTGTAACATTTAGTGGTTTAAATATATGTGGATCACAATAGTTTAGTTATGGGTTAATAGATAAGTCCTTGAGTACTGTTGCCTGTCAGCAGGACAATTGAAATGAATAATAAATTAGTTGTTTCGTTTATAAAATGATGTGAAATGTGGATCGCTGTTTCCCAAAGCTGAAGATTCAACCCAAAAATCTTCCATCTTTTTTTGCCAATGGTCCACAAAAAAAACATCATCAGTTTACTATTATAGAAAGCATAAAATGATCAGACTTAAGAGGCTGGAACCACACAATTTGATTTTTTTTTTAATTTTCTTCTTAAAAATAAGAAGTCTAATTGATCATCAAAATGGTTGATGATTTAATATCAGAGTGTGCAACTTATCGATTAATCATCAAATCATTGCAGTTCTAGTTGACATTGAGAAATGAACTGCTGTTCTATCACAGGAAAAGTATGATTCATTGTTTTAGTAAGGATTAAATTCAGTTTAGCTCAACCTCTGTTGCATTTATTCAAGTGGAACTGAAGGGTTGTGAATTAAGAGGTCATGTTTCTTCAGAGAAAGATGCCTTAGGAGTACACAACTTTTGGAATTTTATAAAAATCGGTCCAGTAACAGCTTCAATAACAGCATAAATGAGATATCAAGTTCCCATTTGCTCAAACCGGAGATGAGAAGGCATGCGCTGCTGCCTCTGCTCAGAGACATTCTGATTCACCAGCTTTTACTTACACTTTAAGAATATGGAGCCTCGGGAGTCCACGGGAAATTTTTGGAATCGGTCCAGTAATGGCTTCAAAACCAACGTAAACACGTCACACAGCATACAGGAGTAGAGAAGATCCCAGACAGATAAAGAGTGGGCTGATGTCTGAGTTTTCGGTCTTATATTTACTACTTCATTGGAGAAAATCCTTTAACATGGGGTTAACATCCAAAAACCTTCACTTACACTTTAAACCTTTTTTTTTGTCTTTCACAAGTCCCCCGACTTATTGGCATCATGCAATACCAAACCACTGGAGACTTTTTTTGTTTTTTAAAGGAAAGGATGTTAGCGCTTCATATTATTGGCTTTCTGTCAGAAGTTTGATTTGAGCAGTCTGACTCACAGTTTTTGGTTTGTCTTGCACAGAGTGAAAGTTCTCACTGAAAGTAAAGGCTAACTAAGACGAATAAACAATACAGAGAAAAACAAAAATGTAACACAAGGTGGTGCCCTGGGAGAGGAAGGTCTTCTATAACCTCCAGCCCAACCAGAGGCGGCCGGCCGCGGCGGCCGCGCTTCACACGGAGGCTGTGATCAGTGATGTGCAGGAGTCGCTGCAGCCCTGATTGATTTCACTATGGATCCAGGGGTATTGTTGCTGGTCTAATGAGGTCACATCCCACTGGAGCCTGGACATCCTCTATTGCCCAGGGACCCCGGCTATCATGAGGTGTCCAGCTCCGCTATTGATCTCCTGGCTAATCCCTGTTTAGACTGTCAGTGATAGCTGTGCTGGCTGCTCTGTGAAAGGAGGAACAGGCTCTGTAGGAAAGGGCTAAAACTGTCTTTATTTTTAGAGCCTTTTGATGTTATTAAAGCTCTTAACTTTTACATATAAAAGAACATCCGTTATATTCAAGCTAAACAAGTTCAGACGGTGCTGATTCAGCTCCAGGTAAACTTCTGTGTTTCACAGTTAACCAAGTTTTTAGGCTTGTGTTTGGATGAATCAGTATGTGTTAACTTCCTGTTAGCATACTGCTACCTTTAATGCAGCTAAGGTAATTCAAACATGCAGCTCTTTTAGAATCTCCAAGCGTTATCTGACTGAAGGGATTAAATTCTGCAGTCAATTGACTCAATAGAATCTGTCAACCATTTTTACAGCTGGAATTGTAAGGAGAGTTTGACCTGTAATGTCCACACGTGTACATGTGTTTGTGTAATTTCTGTCTCTGCCAGAAGGGGGAGACAAAAGTTCTGCACTGCAGCTTTAAGTACATCTGTTTTCATGTGATCTGTGAAATGTCTTTTTTTTTTCCAAAGAGAATAAGAAGTTAGACTAAGTGTAAAATGTAAGGAGTGTCTCAATGAAAGGTGTTACTGTCTGGCCTGCACAGGCTTCTTCTTCTGCATTTCTGACAGATTGTGACCATAAAGTAACAGAAAATAATAGAAACCTATTTCAAATTTTAAGTGTAACATCAGAACATGTTTACCGTAATATCAGGACATGTTTACAGTAATGTGAGGACATCTTTCCTGTAATGTGGAGACATAATGAAGGGACATGTTTACCATGCAATGTGGGAACATATCTACCGTAATGTGGGGGTATTTTTACTGTAACATGAGGATATTTTTAGTATAACATTAAGTTGCAAGAACATTTTTAATGCAATCTCAGGACATTTTTACTGTAAAATGGGGTTATTTTTCGTGGAAATGTGTTATCACGGTGAGTTATAGGTGATGGAAAATCATCCCAACAGAGGAATACATGTGTTTTATATGTAGGCAGAGGACTGTGGACAGTGAATGTTCACAAGCACATCTGGAAATTACTTGCCGAGGTTAATATGGCAGTGATTGCAATTACTGGGGTTATTATATGATTTTGTCTTGAATGCATACAGATGGCCTGCTTATCTCTGTATGACCCTTATATTTAAAGGGGTTAGAAGAGCTATTGTGAAATTATTATTAAAGTAAGTGTCCCTCATTAATGCTGATTTTTATGTCATTAGAGCTTCTCATTTAGCAGTGTGTCTATAGGTGGATTCATTTAGATATTAATGCTAATTACTCTTTGTGTGCCCCCAGTGAGTCCTACTTCCATTTCATATAGTTTACCCTCCAGCTATGTGTGTGTGTGTGTGTGTGTGTGTGTGTGTGTGTGTGTATGTGTGTGAATGTCTGTGTGGTGAATCAGACAGATGATAGATGCTAATGTGGATGTTTATGTAATAACATGTATCATAGTGTTACATCTTGACATCACATGCACATAGATGCAGCAGCTTTAATATATTCAAAGCACAAAATGTTTCCTGAACTGTAACATGACCTCCAACAACCACCCAAGGTTTTCCGATTCTCAACGTAGCCTGACGTGATATGTTGGAACCTTTCTGCAGCAATGTCAAGACATTTTTACCACATTTTATTTTTATTTCATACTCTGGACATTTTATCTCTTACTTCAGATTTTATCGCAAATTCTTCGAAAAACTTAGAATAAGTAAAATTATCTGCCAATGCTGCCAATGGAATCCAATAATTCTGCTCCATATTGGACTAATTGTACTATGTACAAGATTTTTTCCCCTAATACGATTTCATTTTTTGCAGGGTACAACCCTAATAGTTTGACATGAACCTTTTAGCAGGTCCCTTCCAGCCAATGTCTATGGAACTGATAACCACTGATAACACCATTTATCAGGCTGACAACTTTCCAAACAGGTGATTAAATAGGCTCCTCTTTATGGTTCCCACCTATTTCAACAAACACTATAATTCCTCATACTGGTGCAACCTGTCAATTTAATCCTTCCTCTGGGATTTCTCATATAATTTGAATTTCATCACATTTGATCGGTACAATTTTTGAAGTCAATATTACCAGTGGGATGTGGAGAAGAGCAGAAGGTTTGTTATCATCAGGAGCTCCTCCTCTGTCCTGAGCTGACACTAACCTCCACCTGTTGCATTGTTCGGTCCATCAAATGTTACTGAGCCACAGAAGAAGCCAAACCTTGATCCCATGCCCTCCCGGCTCTCTCCTTTTCAGCAGCTTTTGACCCGGTGTGAATCAGAGAGGGAGGGATGTCACAGCTTAGATGCCATCAGCGAGGAGGATTTGCAGGTTTTAAGTCTCTGCTCTTTGGCCTCCTCACAGTAGGACTTCCTGGGGGCATGGGGCTGCTCTGTGGCACAAAAGTTAAACCTGCCTGCTGCAACAATGACACATTTAAGGCCTCCAAAGACATTGAACTTAGTTGGAGCAGTGAGCTGATCTCATAGAAACCGGTGGGAAGTCATGCATTGAGAATGAGAGGATGCACAATGGCACACTGACACAGTGACACATTATATTTACTAATGTGACTGAGTGAGGTGACATTTTACTGATTTTTTTTTTTTTCGAATCCAGAAAGCATTTCCTCACCGGCTTCTTAAAGGATCAGTTCCAAATTCTGAGAAATGTGCGCTTTTCTCTGTGAGACTGAGGCGAGAACACAAATGTGTTAAGTACAGTCAGTGGTCAGGATGCGGTTAGCCTAGCTTAGCATTTAGACAAGAAGCAGGTGAGAACTAATGGCCTTTGTCCAAAGTAAAAGGAAAAAAAAAAGAAATGCACATACCAGTACTATTGACTCTGAAACTCATCTTCATATTCAAAAATCTGACAGTTAAGAGAATTTGTCTAGCTTTTAATTCATTAATTTCATTTAAGATTAGTTTTATTGACACTAATGTTACATCGATATTGAAAAAGCATCAGGAATCAATGAAAGAAAATCAATATGTTTCATAAATTGAGAAGAAAAGAGTAACTCAGTATTTATACAGTACAACTTGATGTGTGTGTATATTTGTGTACAATTTTGTATGAGTGTATATAAAGGCAAGAAATAATTATTAAAATAACACAAATAACAATAAAAATAATAGTAGTAAATTTATAAAATTCAATAAAGTTTGTTTATATCTCCTCACAATGTAAGGAACAGCAGGCTGAAATGGTATGGCAGATTAAATCAGCTCCTGCTAATTAACATTAATCCCATGATGGCTAGTATGTAGTTTGTTCACTCTTTAATGTGCTCTGATGTATGTTAATAAATTTTACTGTCATTCATTAAGAAATAGTCCCAGCGTGTAACCCACACTATTGAGATCCCTCGGGTAGATTAATAGGAAATGTACTGTATCGTCATATTTGGCACCTTTCACATACAGTGCAGCAAATTTTTTAAAATAAAAGAACAATTAAAGTGTATTTATTTTCCAATAAAATCCCACCGATACTCATCTCTAGCAATAATAAATTAGTGGCAGCAGTATTAGCAGCAGCAGTTATAGTGGCAGCAGCAGTATTAGTAGTATCAGTAGGAGCAACAGCAGTATTAGTAGTAGCAGTAGTAGCAGCAGCAGTATTAGTGGTAGAAATGGTAGCAGCAGCAGTATTATAAGTAGCAACAGTTGTAGCAGCAGCAGTATTAGTGGTATCAGCAGTAGCAGCAATATTGCAGTATTTGTAGTAGCAGTAGTAGCAGCAGCACTTATAGTAGCGGCAACAGTAGGATCAGCAGTGGCAGCAGCAACAGCAGTATTAGCAGCAGCAGCAGCAGCAGTAGGAATAATAGCAGCAGTATTAGTAGCAGCAGCAGCAGCACTAGTAGCAACAGTAATATTAGTAGCAGCAGTAATAACAGCAGCAGTAGTTGCAGCAGCAGTAGTAGCAGCAGCAGTAGTAATACTAGTAGCAACAGCAGTAGCAGTATTAGTAGCAGCAGCAGCAGCAGTAGTAGCAGCAGTAATAGCAGCAGTAGTTGCAGCAGCAGTAGCAGCAGCTGCAGCAGTAGGAATAATACTAGCAGCAGTAGCAGTAGCAGCAGCAGTAGTAATACTAGTAGCAACAGCAGTAGCAGTATTAGTAGCAGCAGCAGCAGCAGTAGTAGCAGCAGTAATAGCAGCAGTAGTTGCAGCAGCAGTAGCAGCAGCTGCAGCAGTAGGAATAATACCAGCAGCAGTAGTAGCAGCAGCAGTAGTAATACTAGTAGCAACAGCAGTAGCAGTCTTAGTAGCAGCTGCAGCAGCAGTAGTAGCAGCAGTAATAACAGCAGCAGTAGTTGCAGCAGCAGTAGTCTTAGTATTATCACTATTAGTAGTATTGTTATTACTATTAGTAGTAATATTAGTATCATTATTGTTAGTAGTAATTTTAGACCTCACCTGTTTCCAGTCGTAGCTTCAGGCTGGAATTGAATTGAATTGAAGTGAATGTTTTTCTGCCTCTGAATATCTGAATGTCATTTGTGTATAATTGAAGTCCTGCAGTTTCCCTCTCAGTCTTCTGTCATCACAACGCAATATTATCTTATCAAACCTTTGCTAATCCACACCCTTAAACACCCTAATGCTCAAAATGACATTTCGGCTTCTCCTTCCACTCCGCCGCTTTGAAGTCAATATTATTATTATTATTATTGTTATCGTTATTATTATTAATTTATGGGCCTTCATTGCGCCCGTATCAGCAGGACAATAAGATTGAAAGGCCCCCGTCCACAGCCGTGCAATAATGGCGCCCTGTCCAATGGGAATTGAATGGAGGATAGCATCCCTGAGAAGCCT
The DNA here is from genome assembly GCA_030544235.1 of Lepturacanthus savala. Classification (NCBI taxonomy): domain Eukaryota; kingdom Metazoa; phylum Chordata; class Actinopteri; order Scombriformes; family Trichiuridae; genus Lepturacanthus; species Lepturacanthus savala. The sequence continues at coordinate 15,849,367 of CM060461.1, forward strand.
ATTCTCTGGCCCAACCGGTCGCACCCCCCTCCCGCCCCCCGTCCCACCGCCAACCCACCCCCCCCTCCCCATTCTTCAAACAACGCTGTGACTGACAGCTCCCTTTCACGGGGCTGCGACTGGCAAGGAAGGGGTTTAATTCCAAACCATTTTGTAGCATGGCATGATAATGACTGAGACACAGACTGAGCGCTTGAGACGGGCCGCAGGGAGAGAGGAGTTCATTCTTTAACCGGGTTCGGACGGGACAGAGGATTTCGTTTTGAGTTGAAAAATCAACTATTCGACTGATAGTATAAGTTAAATCACAGCCATATATGATGAGAAAACATATTTAAATAGTGTTATGTCCCACAGTTGGTGTGATTTTAGTGCTCATCTAATTTCTATAGAACAATAATAATACGTACATTTAGCTTCAGCTTGAAAATCATTGAAATTGCATCATCAAATAACACACAATGATCATGATGATGAGTTTTACCTTTCTTGAAATATTAATTTTACTTCTGTAATTCACTTCTGTCATGTTTTAAATGAAACTGACTTTCAGTGGAGTGATGGAAAGTAACTTAAGTACTGTTATTCAATTACCACACTTACAATTTGGAGTTAATCCTTATTTACTTGAGTATTTCCATGTGCTGCTTTTTATACTCTGAACTATATTTCAAAGGAAAATATTGTTCTTTCTAATCCACTAGACAGTACTAGCAGTTACTTTAATGTAGATTTTAACATTTTACATTAATTCCATATACTTTAATATTCTATTATCTATATCTTAATGAATTACACTTTGTGTGAAAGGTATCAAATATTAGGATGCAGTACGTTTATTACTCATCTGCATAAAGTATCACAAATTGACTCCACATTGATAAACCAAATCATTAAAATGCTCTCTTACATATTTAGTGATTAAAACAAGTATAATATACTGCAATAATATAACACAGTCTGCATAATGAATACTTTTACTTTTGATACTTTAAGTATATTTTGCTGGCAATATTTCTGTACTTGTTATTAAATATATTTAGACAACAGTATTTCTACTTTTACTGAAGTAAAGTATCTGAATACTGTCCAAAATGGCATTTTACTTCACATTCCAAATGTGATTAAATATTTTAATACGTTATGAAAAAAAATAAATCTAAGCAAGCACTTTCCCAATTTTCTAAGTCCAAAAAGATCTTCTGCCCAAACCTGTAGATGATATTGTTTTCAAATCTACCCCCCCCCCCCAAATGTCCCCCAATAAACATCATCAAGCTTCAGCATTTAAGTATTTGATGGCATCATTATATGAAACATTAAAGTTCATTAATGACCTTGGAAATAGAGGTTTGACAAAATGAACAATAATAATAGGAATTCAGAAAATAATGAAGCTAAATAACAACATATGAGTAAACTCAAACTAAATGCAGGTGAAGGTCGTTAGTCAAACTCCTTCTGAATGTTAGTAGAAGACAAAAGGAATCATCTTTTAGTCGTTAATAATGGAAACTGAACATTAGATTTTTGACTGAACATTTGACTTTTAGACAAATCTACTTGCGACTAAGTGTTTTAGCTCATCGCTTCAGAAAATAAAGTAAAGTATATGCTGATCTATGATCTAATGCTTCACCAACGCTGGTGTCAAAGTCATCACGGCCACATTATGATTGACGGGTGAACCTCATCGTCATTGGCCGCTTTTTGACCTACTCGACCTTCGACCTTTGGCCCCCGTGCTGTAACTTCCTTCCTTCCTGCTCAGCGGCTCAAGAAGGGATCTTCACTCCTTGAATGAGTCCGGAGTCAAAGAGGAGGTCGACTGACTTTAAAAGATGGACGCATCAGTGATCGGCTAGTTTTTTTTTTTGTTTTTTTTTTGCAGAGTGGAGACGGGGCAGAAAAAAAAAATGGGGAACGTGAAGGACAACAGATGGCACAGAGGCCCTTTGTGTGTGTGTGTGTGAGTGTGTGAGTGAATGATGTAATCAGTAGGAAGGGAACATGGCCAAATCTGAACGGAAACAAAAGGGGTCAGAATATATCTGCATTGTTACAAAATCCAGTTCATCTGCCACACAGCCCTCCTCTTCCTCTCTGTGCTGTACACTCCTCCCCGCCCACCACCTTTTGGCCAGAGAGGATGAGGAAGATTCCCTCTTTTGATCAGTGGTGGATGGAGGGATGGAGAAGAAGCTGTTTACTGCACTTGGCTTCTGTTGAGGCCTCCTCCTCTTCCTCTTCCTCCTCCCCCTCCCCCTCCCCTGACTGCTGCCCTCCTCGGGAAATCAACCAACCCTCCATTTTCCATTTATTCCTAGTCATTTCAGAGGTGTAAAGAGCCCTCCTTCCTCCCCACCACCCCCCTCCCATCGCCCTTTTCACCGCCCGACCTCGCCCCCTCACCCCCCTCCCCGGGCGTCACCCCTGTCACCCCCCGCCCTCCTTCCGGGAGGGCTGCCGCGAGCAGAGAGAGAGAGCGCTGCACCTGTCTTGACCCGTCTAGACACCGGACGCTGCCCCGCTTTTTTTGTCCTCGGAGGGGGTGGGGGTGGCGGTGGAGGACAGGAAGAGGCCGGTGGGGTATTCACACAGGTTAAAAGTCAGAGTTTGTTAGCAAGAGGACAGAGAAAACAAAGCGGAAGCGAGAGGTGGCCCTGCTGACCCACACAGAAACCACACTCTGAGGAGGACCTTTAGCTCTTTTCAGTTTGGTTTACCAGGCTGCTGATATTCAATTTCCTTTTTTTTTATTTTAGTATTATGGAAACATTGTGACATTAAGAGACAAAGGAGCAGGAGGCCAGGGTCGTCACTTTCCATGTCTGTGGTCACACAGGTGCCACTGGCTCGCTCGGAGACTCACCTCAGCGAGCTGCTGGACGGCGTGTGCGACAGCATGAGCGACTACGCCCTCCACGTGGACCCCGACACCCAACTCAAGCAGTACTTGAGGTTTGCCCCCCGGAGCAGCGGGGCCACCGGGGACTTCCCCGACTTTAAGAACTTCCAGTTTGACGGACCCGACTCTTCCAGCGCCTTGAAATTCGCAGTGAGTGTAAACGTCTTTTTAAACCATAAATAAAGTGGAGAAGATCCCATATCTGTGATTAATGTGCAGCAGGGTACTGTATGAGTACTACTGTAACACTATGGGAGTACTACTGTAATACTGTACGAGTACTATTGTAATACTCTTAAGTTCTACTGTAGTACTGTATGAGAATTATTGTAATACTCTACAAGTGCTTTTATAGTACTGCACAAGAATTACTGTAGTACTGAGCAAATACAACAGTAGTACTGTATGAATACTACAGTAGTACTCTGACTTCTTCTGTAGTACTGTAGAAGTTCTACTATAGTATTGTGTTAGTATCCTACCAATTATTTCTCCAGTAATTGGAGTTTTATACTAGTACTCTATTATTTTTACTGTAGTAATTAAGTGCTACCATATTATTTTAAAAGTTATATTTTAGTACTGTATGACTTTTACTGTAGTACTATATGAGTTCTACTATAATACTGTATAACTGTCCTGTCATCTGAGTTGGATCGACTAAACCTTAAACAACAGAAATGTGTAAATCACTTCCCAGGAAACATCTTTCCAATAGAAAGGCATCAACTGTGCAACCAGGAATTAGTAATAATAATAGTACGAGAAGTATTAGTAGTAATTATGCTAATAGTAGTACTAGTCAGTGTTGGAAGAAGTACACAGATCTGTTACTTCAGTAAAAGTGGCAAAAAACACATTGTAAAAATACTATTACAAGTAAAAGTCTGTCATTTATAATCTTACTTGAGTAAAATTATAAAAGTATTACATTATTATAAATGTACCTATAGTATTAATAATAAACTACTAATGGCCCTGTTTAGTGTTATGTTTAACAGTATGTATATGTATATATCATTGAGATTTTAACACTGATTCATTGACATTTACACTAAGCAGCTTTATCATGTCAATATGAATCTAATGTTAAGTTGTATTATTGAAACTACTTGATTTTATAAACCGATAAAAGTAACTGCAGCTGTCAGATAAATGTAGTGAATATAAATTAGTATCACCTGGAAATTACTCCAGTAAAGTATGAAGTACAAGCACCTCAAAACTGTACTTAAGAACAGTACTTAATTAAATAATGTACTTTCTTACATTCCCCCACTGGTAATAGCACTATTAGTAGTAATACTAATAATCAACAGTGTTGGTGAAATAGCAAGTTTCTGGTTTCATCACTCTCAGAACAGCATTCTCATTCCGAGTAGTATTTTTACATCATCAGAATTAGATATATACTGAGGCAAGAGTTCACCACAGGCTAGCTGTTAGTTTTTTTTTATTTTATTTTTTGTCGGCCTAAAATTACTAACACATACATATACTGAGTAGGTTTGTGCATATTTGTGTGGGTGTGTATGCAATGATGCTTCAAAATACCTGTAATAATAGTGGTATGAAAAGTCCAAATAACAACTGGTCTTTATATGAATCTGTTGACTTTATTAATTCATGAATCACTGATGCTGGTGAACTATGAGGTGTCATGTGACCAAATCATCCGCATTTTTTTTTTTATGAATGGGGGGAGAAATACTGTACAGCAATAAAAAACAAATCTAATATTGTGATATTCAGATTTCTATATACTGAAAATTTGGACTGTTCTTTCACTCAGTTTACATATGAACATTTGACACAACTGATTTGATGTTAAAATCAGACTCTGTATTTATTCATCCGTTATATTTGACTTATCGCTAAATCCTGTGTGGAATTGTACGAAGCAGGAATCGTCTCTTCTCCTTTCGACATTTTTGCAAAGTGAAAGTGACTCAGAAAAAAAAAATATCCTCGCTTCAACTTCAGAATCACTTTATTGCTCATATTCAAAACTCTTCACACCAAATATAACACGCTAGGGAAAAATATGTCGAATGAACCGACGGGAACATTCATACAAGAAAATACTGGTTGTGACACTTTACTGAATCTGTTCAGATCCACAGCATCTGTTTCTTCTCAAAGACTTTAATGCTAAAAATCTGCTGAAGAAATGAAGCAGTCAGAATAAAACCCTGTAATGCTGCTCACTAGCTAAACAGGTTCAAGTCTTTCAGCATCAGTGTGTATGTATGTATGTGGTAATACGCTGCAAAAAATGATACCAGTTGATAATATTTTGTATTTCATACAACTAGTCCAAAATTGAGAAGCTTTATCCCATTCCTCTGTCAGTTCATTTAGCTTATTTAAATCTGTGTTCCTTTCCTATCTTCAGTTTAATCTTGTTTTTAAGAAATTATTGAAACAAGCGGAGGTTTGAGATAAATCTACTCAATACCGGATGAAGTTGTAACAATTCCAAGATATTTTCACTTGCTAAAATGTCATTTTTTGCAGTGTAAGCATTTGGATGGTTTGTCAGTTTGAGTTTAAATGTAAACATGCGTCATTGCATATTTAAGCTTTGTCGTTTCAGATCAGGAAAACATTTCAAAACTTCATATCGGCTTCAAATAATCATTAACGTTCTGCATTTAAAACAATAAATGTTAATCCATAAAATTCACATTGCAGACATTTTACAGACATCTCAGTTTGCTTATGAGATCTGTGGCAAACAGTCTCAGGTTAAAGCATGAAGGTAATATGGAAATACAGAGGGTGAAGGTAATATAACAACAGGAAGGATGAATGTGAGGCTCTCGGTGAATCCAACCTGCAGCGGTGGAGCAGTGAGCTGCAAAATGGCTGAACAGTTTGGGGAACAAATGGCACCGCCCTAAAAACACGCAGCCACCATTGTGTGAAAAGACGTGACGAACACTGTGTGTGTGTGTGTGTGTGGGTCGGTGGGTGGGTGTGAGAGAAAGTGTGTGTTGTGTATGCATGGCCGAGCTGCCTCAGCTGCGTTTCCGCCAGTCTTCCTTCATGTGTGTTTGTCTCTCAGTGTGAAAGCGTGGTGGAGGATCTGGAGGATGATCTCATCTCTGTGTTCAGCCAGGCCACAGAGCAGGTGGAGCACCAGGAGTTATGCAACAGAGTCTCAGGTACCCATCTTCACACCTCCTCTTCCTCCTCCTCCTCCTCACGCTGGCTGCATATCTGCACTAATGTCCACTGGACTCACTCAAATAAAGTAAATAGAGGTGGAAACAAACTAGAATCATGTTCATTAATGCTGTGTTTAAGGAAGAATACGCAATTTATGTGTAATATATTTTTCATCATAGTGTTTTGTCAGGTAGCAGCAAACTGACACACTGTCTTTATAATAATGTTGAGCTGTCATTCATATACAAACTGAAGAAATGCTCTACAATAAATCTTCTTCATATTTAACACTAATTCACAATGAACCTTCTTGGTAATAATTCTATGAAGCCCATGTCTGTATTGCTTTAACACTTTTAGTATTCACTTACAGCTGTATAACTATAATTATTTGCACTAATAAATATTCATAATACTTTATAACAATAATATTAACACTTTTTAACATGTGTCATGTGTTTTGCAAGGATCATAGTGCGTTTAAATCTCCATTGTTTATAATCAGTGTTATAATATATTGTAACCACAGTTATAATGTGTGATAATCAGTGTTATAATGCATTATATCACTGTTATATATCACAGTATATTCACTGTTATAGTACATTATAGTCACTGTTATAATCATATTTATAAAACATTATAATCAGTATTATAATCACTGTTATAACACATTTTAATCACTGTTATAATCATGTTATAATACATTACCTACATTACATAATACTTACAGTATTATATAGTTTTATAAAAGTGATTATGACATTGTATACATTGATAATGTATTATTACAATAATAAAGTTTTAAAACACTATGATCCTCACATATACTAATATCAATATCAGCCTTAATGAGTGCTACTAACTAGTGTCATACAGCTATAAAGGCTTCAGTTTGCCCTTCTTTCAGTTCTTTTCTCAATAATTAATTTAACATTGTGTCCACAGAATTCAAATCTCTCTATATGTGTGTATCCATTTATTAACTGATGAAGCTCATGTTGTTTTCTTCTCTGCTTTTTATTTCAGACTACTGTAAAGAATCCCATCACACTAACCAGGAGTTATAGTGCTGTTGGGACAAGAGCACAAAAACAAGGCCTTTTACAAAAGCAGTTTTTTTTGACAAATAATTGCAAATCTTTTTAAATAAATAAACGATACACACTGAGAAAACACATTGTGCACATTTGTTTGTGTCTGCGGTTTGAAGTCGGTGCTTGTGTTGTGGCATCCGCTGCTGCTCGTTAGCGTTTCTGGTGCCTCTGGTCTCTTTTGACTGAATATCATCAAACCTACCAACTGCGAATGTGAACACAGCGGCTGACGGTTCGCAGGCTTTCATTCGTTTAGAGCTGAAACATTTGCTGCTTTTCTCAGTTTCGCAGGACACAACAGTATATTTGAGGATGTTTTCTTCCTCTCGACAAATTACCAGCAATGCGGTTAATTAACGGAAAAAAATAACCACCAGACAATTCACCTTAATTATTATTATTATACTTGTACACGTTAATTTTCTTCATGTGGATTTGCATTGTTGCAGTTTTTAAAAACATGACACATAAAAATGCTGCAATGCCACTTTGTAAAAAATGACAAACAGTACATGTGTGATGCAGTGCTGTGCAGCAGAATGTCTTCTCACACAAACTATGTAGGTATAGAGGGATCTGGTGTCTGATTGGACCAGACATGGCAGCAGCTGATTGCTGATTGGTCAGAACCTTCTGTATTGATATGCTAAAGTCTGCACAGAGTCGCAGTGATTTCTCTCTGTCTCCCTGCCTTATGCCTATTATTATTATATAACACTTTTTACTGTGCAACATAAGTAAACTTACTTGCAGAGTTTAGAAAAAAATAACTGAATATAATGTCTGAACACAGAAAACGAACTCTGTCACAATCAGACAGTCGGTACATATTCAAAACTGTCTAGAAATAGTCCTCACTTCGATGTAAATGCAGGGTATTTGAACCCTTGTAAAGCTTTCTAAACAAAAAAACACAGGAAAGAAACGGCAACACCGGCTCCGCTAAAGAAAACGTACCTTCCACAATGAGACCAGTATCCCAGGGTTGTGGCTACTGCGTCACGTCTCTTGTGTTCAGTGTTCAGCTGGCTGTAGGAATAACAGATTTTCACCTTGTTAGCTTTGTCTGTCCTCCATGTTTTTTTTTTTCCTGTGAAGACCAACAAGCGTCCAATGTGCGGCGACGTCACACACACATACAGTGTGTAGTGGCATCTACTACCTAATGCATCTATTTGGGGCTATTTTTTTTTACACCTCTGTAAAAGGCTGACATTAACATCCCCACAAAAAGCCTGTCAGATTCACCAAGGTTAAATACATCCCACAAATGTAATGAACCATGAATATAACACAAATCTGCAGCTTTAAATGTAATAATCTCACAAATGTAATAGCAGTAGCTGACCACTAATGTAATATGTAATTTCCCACATCTGCCTGAGGTGCCAATCAAGCACCTGATTGGCAGCACCACCTGATTGGCTGATTGGAGGTTTCCTGGAATTGTCAAAACAAGAATTGCTAGCAACAGCAGAATAGTTTGAAGATTTAAAAAAAAAAATAAAAGGGAAATAAGCAGGTTTTACAATGGTATGAAATGTATTGCCAAGAAGAGTTGTCACAACAGAGAATTAATCTATCAAACACAAATTTTGTTCAAAATTTACATTCAAATATATGGTCAACGTATTCTACATTCTAAAACACTTATTTATTTCTACATGTTGAATGAGTGATATGATCACGTTGACAGCTGCCGTCCTATACAATCAATACAGAGTGTTGTCGTGTCCAAGAAGCTGTGTTAAGTTATGTTTGCTTTTTTGGCGTCTGTCTCTTGAATTCCCGTTTTATTTCGACATCTCTCTCCTCACTTGCTCCTTCCCCTTGTGTGCTCCCTCTGCTCTGATTGTCTGCCCCGCCCTGATTGTTTCCCATTACCTTGTGTGTGTATAGTCTGTGTCTCCCTTCGTCCTCTACCAGTCCATCTTGTCTTGTCCCACGCCTCGTTTTACCTCGTCTGGTTTTATATTTCTTTGATACTTTGTCTTCCCTTTTTCTAGATTTCCTTAAAAGAGTGATTTTTGGCTGTAGAATATTTCTGCTTGTGTTATTTTGATACTTTGTCTTACCCATTGTGGGTTTTGTTATATTTCGGGCTTGTTAGTGTTTTTGGTTGCTGCTTATTTTGTCATTAAAAGATCGCCTTTTCTTACTTTGCCTCCTGAGTCGTGTGTTTGAGTTCAGTTCCAAGTCCAGTCAACAGATGTTTTGCATTAATAATAATAATACTACATCAAAATTATATAGCTCTTTTCCCAGGGCTCAAAGATGCTTTACAGTACAGGAAATGGATAAATAAAAGCAAAAACAAAACTCGAAGGTCGCTCGGAGAGCTTGTCCCTTCACCAAGGCCTTCACCACAGTCCGTCTATGTGACATGCAAATAAGTAGCACAACTAATTAGAGGTCTTCACAGGTCGACCAGAACTGTATTCCTGAGATCCGAGCTAAGATTCATACGGGTCCAGGTCCGTGGTTTTTTAATAGCTGTTGGTATCGGATCAGGTCCAATTTAATTTCCTAGGGTCTAGCTATAATAACTGATCATACATAATTCCCGACAACTAAGTTTGAATCGGTGCTTGTCATTTCCTGCTGAACCTATGTTGCAATTTACTATTTATTATTATTATAGTGTAGGCGATAGTTGGCAGGTTTGTTTTCTATCGAAGTTCATTGTGTCTCTAAAGTACCTGACACATCTGTCTGATACCTTCTGGCATGAATTAGGTAAAGTTTGTTATATTTCGAGCAGTCAGGTCAGATCCAGTGAGATTGAAGAAGTAGGCTAGGATTTTTTTTTTGAATGATCATTTTGGACCCGTTCAGACCCCCACAACCCACATGTGGCTATTTTTCTATAACTATTAGTATGGTGTCTAGCTGATCATCAGCAGACTTCTTCTGCTCATTCAAGTAATAAAATTCTGTTAACCAGTAGGAGCCACTAACTTGTAGTAAACATTGACAGTTTTTGGTTGAATGTTGAAGTGCAGGTGGTACCGTGACCTCTAAAGAGAAAATTGCATGCAAACAGTTTCAAATATCTTGTTTTACTTGTGGGTTGTGATAGTGATGAGAGGGAGTGGGTATCATTTGAATTTTATTGATACTGTCACTTATCAAAACTCTTATTGATCGATACTTCTCCATAATTTACTGCAAAAAAAAAATAAAGTCATCCCTGTAGGAGTGATGAAATAACTGTTGAAACTTTCAACTTATTTTCATGTCATAACAACAGCAAAATCAAAAAACACAATTCAGAGGGAAATCTTTAGTTGCTGCTCTTTTGAGAAGCACTTGATTTAAGCCCTAAGAGGAAGGAAGTTTTTATTTACACAGAACCTTTTTTAAGAACCTTTTTAACTTTTAAACAGCTTCAGAGAATATAAAATATGAACACAAAGTGCATCATATAACACAGCAAGAGAAAGAGAAGATACTTTCAGAAGAGTTTTTTTTTTTTCAAAACTATTCATGGATTCTCCTGAGTTAATCAATTCAGTGTCCCGAATGGTTTCTTTGACTTGACACGACTGAAATGCTGCATTTTCAGAGTCGCAGCACTGGCTAAGTTGCTAACGTTAGCCGCCTCACTTGAACAACATTAGCTGTTTTGCTAAAGCAATCGAACACGCCACACTGCTTCAGTTTAGTTTGCAAGTATTCCGTGATGTTATTGGTGTCACCCCACTTTTGAATGCTCTACCCTATTGGCCACAAAAGGGAAGCATAGTAAACATATAGTTATGCAGCATAATCACCTGATGACAACACCATCATTAGAGCATGGTTAAAATAACAAAATAAGAAATATTAATGGTGGTATATTTGTTCTGAAGATTATTGGTACTACAGTACTCACCTGATTAGGAACTGGTGCCAAAAAATACCAATTTCATGATGTTGTGAGGGTTGTGAAGGTGAGAATGTGAGTGTGACGAGGTTGTGAGGATGTTTTATAGTTTGGAGGGCGGTGAGTATGTTTGGCTGGTGAAGTTGCGAGGGTGTTGAAGATTGATGGATCATCCCGGCCACAGTCTCTCTTCAGACTTTTCTCTTATGCCCTCAGGGAGGTGCTATCTTGCAGCATCGAGGAAGACAAACGGATACTCTTAACTCGTTTATTCCTTCGGCAAAAATAGATGGCGGTATTGCGTTCTGAGGCTTATTGGTACTCCGGTACTGACCCAATTAGGAACCAATACCAAGAAAATACCAATTTTGTGAGGTTGTGCGGGTTGTGAAGGTGGAGAAGTTGTGAGGGCGGTAGGGTTGTGAAGTTCTGAGGGTGGTGAGGATTAATGGATCATCCTGGCCACACTCTCTCTCTCTTCAGACTTTTCTCTTATGCCCTCGGGGAGGTGTTATCTTATACCACCGAGGAAGACAGATACTCTTAACTCATTTATTCCTTCAGCCGTTGGACTGATTAATGCCGAGAGCTAAACCACATGGATTTTGGACACTTGGCATTGTATTTATTTATTGTATTTATTGCTTATCCTGCTGACCTGTTAGCACATGAAAGCGTGAATGTGTCTGTCTATATGATGTTGGGTCTGTCTTCTGTCTCCTGATTTTTTTCCGAGACGGAGTCACTGCAAACTGGGGATTAATAAAGTCGTCTGAACTGAACTAGTTGAACTAAACTGAACTAAACTAAGGTTGTGAGGTTACGATGGTGAGGTTGTAAAGTTGTGAGGGCGCTAAGGTAGTGAGAGTGAGGTTGTGTGATGCCAAACCAAGGATGTCGCAGTTATGCTACTCTAACTATTCAGCTCAGACTCTTCGATTATCTTCTTATTACAATATTTTGCAGAAAATGGAGCACATAGCCACTGTGCACTCAATAAACTACCAATAAAAGTCTGAATTCAGCATTTAGTTATAAAAAAAAAAACGCTGACCCAATCTTACATCGATTGTCAGTCCAGAGCACAGGAGTCGCTGCACCTGCATGTGTCATTGATTAACAGAGCATCAGTGTGAGAAGAGGGAAATCAGCTATTGTAGAGTCTGGCACCAAAGAAATCTGGCATAAATATTACACTGCGCGGCACCGATTCTCTACACACGTTTCCTGTGACTGCAACAGCAGCACTAAGTCCCTACCTCCCTCCCTCCCTCCTCCCTCACTGCCTCTATCCCTCCCTGCCGCCTGGGTTTCCTCTCTACAGGGATTTAAGTCACAGTAGGACCCGTACAAGCTCATTGTGTAGCTGCCTGTCTGGAAATGTCAGAGAGTCCTGCAGCTTCCACCCCTGACAGATCAACAGATCAACAGATGAAGGGTTACCAAGGCTCTGACTGGCTGCAGGGTGACAGACAAGCTTCACAGCTTATTGGTGGAGACCTTTAGTTCTACCAATGTGTTTGAAAGACAAAGCTATATATTATATTATATATATTACTCATAACAGTGATGTGTTTGTAATGGAGTGTAGTTAAAGCAAGACTTCATCAGTCATGACAAAAACTTAAACTACGTCCAATATGGAGTAGAATTCCTTTAAATTGTCTTATTCCATTGGCAGATCATTTCTTGGTTTTGCTCAAAAGACATTAATTAAAAGTATAAGTAAGTTATACAATTTAAACTTGTTTCTTAAAAAAATTGATAAAAATCAAGAAAAAAATAAAAATTAGAGATAGACTAGATTAATAATCTACTCAATATTGGACCTGTTTAAAAAAAACAAATTAAAAAAATAGTTTCACTTGTTAGGATTTCATCGTATGCAGTATACAAACCCTAGGTTAGTCAAACATTTTGGGAAAAAAGTAGAAAATAACTTGAAATGAGATAAATTATTTGTCAATGGAATATATTTATTCAAGGTAATTCTGCTCAATATCAGACCTATTTTATCAAAACAAGGTATTTTCATTTGTTAGGATTTCATTTTTTTTTTTTTGCAAAGTACAACAACAAACATGTTTGGAAGAAAAATGAAGATGGATGAATCATCTATCTCGGGTTGAGACCCGCTTTCTGCTTCACCTCTTACCAGTTGTTCATACTGTTATAAGGATCGTCTGGGGATCCAAGACGAAATAACAACATTACCTGATGCAAGAAAAGAAAGAAACTTAAATAAATAAATAATAGTAATGAAAAATACACCAAAAATACTATGGGGATGAAAAGAAGAATGAACCAAAAAAAAAAATCAAAAAACTGAATCTAAAACTGAGAACAAAGGACTTCAGCACTAACCACCAGTATGAGACCAAAACTTAAATTAAAGATACTATATTTATATAGTGTTATGTATTTAAATAGCTTAGAGTTGCATTCTCACTTGAAATCTTTATTGTCAAATTAGCTTAGTTAATTAGTTAGTTATGTCCAAGGAGGTGTGAATTTGAATTTGTTCATGTTTGAGAGTGTTTGGTCCTTTACTTGTTATATAGTTCCACTTTCCTTGTGTTTTATTTGAAGTTTTGATTTCACTACCAAGATGTATTTGCAGTTTAAACAAACCATCAGGAAGAGCATAAGATAATTAAGACCCATTTAAGATGGAGAGGAAAAGCATGTATGAACATGAAAGTAAACTAAATAGGAAAATGAACAGATGTGTCCAGTGACTTTCTATCTGATTTATCACTTACCTGAAAAACAATGTTAGTCCACATGGTTCTTACGGAAGTGGCTGCAAATTTAAATCTGCCCTCATGACACATCTGTCATAAACGACTGCAGCAGTTTCTTACTTGAAACTCTAGCAAGAACAGGTCACTTTGTGTCTGCCTCATTAATATTAATGAGCCTCTCTTCTGATTGGCCGATTTGAATGGTGTCGGCGATATTTTTGTCACGAAAGTCACGGCGGCTGGTTTTTAAGGCTGTAGTTAGTGAATATTACTAAAACAGTTTGACTTTATAATCGCTGAGATATTAATATGTACATTTCTACCATATGGGACCTTTAACGGAGCATTAGCCTGTTTAGTGTGGATGGAGATTCACTGGATCCCAGACTACAATAATGGCTTCTTTTATCTGGGAATGTCAAAAACACTTTGGTTGAGGTTGGGAGACGTCCTCTGATGGGATTTAAAAGTACTCGGATTCATTACTCAGGTAGAAGTATAGATACTAGGGTTAAAAAAACAAAACAACTTGAGAACAACTCAAGCTTTTGTAAAAGCACTGGTGTCAAGTAATGTAAGAGGGGTAATACAATTGGCACCATATATATAATAACTTTGCCTTTTTATCGAATATTTTTAAGGTTTTCTCTTATTTTCAGTAATAACAAAAAAATAAAACATGAATAATTGGACTAAAGCTGAGAAATAAAACTTGAACTATCTGCCAAAGGAGTGAGATAATTCCAGCTAATTCTCCTCCTCAATATTGGATTAATTTGACCAAAAACAAGATATTTTCATCCGTGTTAATTTTTGCAGTTTAATAAATGTAAGGAATGTAAAATTCATACCTAAGGGTGGTAACTAACTATTTGTACTGCTAAGACTTTATTAGTCTCTCTGATTCTGAACTTACTACCTGAAAATGATAACGGAGGTTTATCATCGTAGCATCGGGAACAGAATATAACCTATCGGTGACTTTAGCTTCTCACCGTTCTTACGTGTCTGTCGATGTACGAAACTCTTGTTTATTCCTCTCCGACTCAACTTTCCCTTTAGGAAGAAAAAGGGGGGAGAAAAAAAAAGAAAACTCCTTGAGACAAAAGTGTGATTTTTTTGTATTCTCGTATCCTTCTGGTATAAAGTTTGTTCTCTGAGCTGCGGCATTAACTTGTATTCTAACAAGATTAAAATATATTTGTCCTGGAGATTAGCATAGTTAAGTCTCCCTCTCTTTTCCTGGCCTTTGGGGCGGCTGCAGCGGGCTTTGATCAGTGTAGCGCGGCGAGGCCACGGCTTGGCCCGGCCATCCGGGGCCCGGGTGTGAAATCGGTCTGATGTCATCCCCCCATTCTCCACCTTCCCCAGCTTTCAGCGGCCGTAATTATATTTCCGCCACAAAGCCCCCGTCCCCTTCATTCCATATTCCAAGTTTGACTAGGAAGCGTTTTGGAGAACTATGGCTAAATTACTCAGTGGGGGGAAGGGGGACCGATGGGACGCCTTTTGTGCGGCGGAGACACTGAGGACATCAATACTTTACTGATATGTACTTTTCTTTTCTCCGCTCGTCTGCCCTTTGCCTCTGCCTGTTGGAGAGGTTAAGTTTATGACAAGAAGATGGATGAACTTTGGATAAATAAGATGTTTTTATACATTACATTATAATACGGGACCTGTTGCTGAAAGGATTCAGATTTAGCAACAGAATTACATTTCAGTAATTCAGGAGCTTTCGGCATTGTGTCATTTTCAAACAAGCTATTTTATTTCTGCTTGAATAGCTGCTGTTTAAAGTAATTCACTGCCCTCTAAGTAACTTATAACTTATACAAAGTTAAAATGAAATGAAATAAAAAGTTTCTCCAAATTTTCTAGAATCTGGTGGCGGAAAGGAAGGGAAACGGGATGAAAGAAGGTAAAAAAAAAGTAACTGATAAAAAGAAAGAAAGAGACGGAGGAAAGCAGAGAAAGGAGAGGGTGAAAAGAAAGAAGAGAAGATAAAATAGAGAGAAAGAAGAGGAAGTTGGATTGAGCTTTATTCTTTTTAATTACAGCAATGAAATAACACGGTTGTTGTTTTTTTGTCAAATAGATTCGAGACTTTCTAACTTATTAGAGCTGGTGGAATAGACAGGTACACGTCTGTAGTGGCTGATGTTTTAAACTCACAGAACAGGTTTACACTAATGATACCATGAAGCTTTCATTCTCGACCTTGGGATAGAAGAAGAAGCTAAGGTCCGTTGTCCACCCGGTCAACAGGGGGAAACGTTAACAGTATACGTTTCTGCAGATATGGTGAATGCCAGCGTGCATATTTTCACAAATACAGTTTTATAACGTGACAATGCAGTTGTTTGGAACCCTCGGTTGGGGTTAGAAAAAGATCAGGGCTAACCCGATGAACAGGGGTGTCCAACAGGCGTCTCTTGCAACTTTTCCCACTCTAGTCCATGGAACAAACCATTGATCCATCCATCTGCCTTAAAAAAAAGTCTCTGAACCACAGCGATTCTCTGAAACAGACCGTTGTTTAAAATTACAGATTACAAAATATAGTTAGATATTTTAATGTTGAAAAGTTATGCAATGGCAGTTTAAAACCATAATCCTTCCCTAATGTTACCCACGCTGCAGCTCGCCGACAGTTTGCAATGCAAATAATCAAATGTACCAATTTTCAAATAATTCTCCATGTTTTTAACACTTCTAATAGGAAATAAATGTGAAGTTAAATGTCACAAAAACATTGATATAATCAATATCTAGATTTCAAATTGTTGAATCATATTTTATTGCTGCAACCATAATCTAAACCAGTATCGTTTTTGTATTACATCGCAGCCACGTATCACGTATGATACGTATCGTATCATTAATAAATGGGTCGTTACATTAACGCCAGTGTATTGACAATGAAGAAAATAATCAGTTTTAAAATATTGGCATTGAATGTTACAAATAAAATGTTATTGGTTGTAATCCAGCAGATTATACACTAATCCAATGTCAAACAGAGAATGTTTTTATTCCATTAAACCAATTTTCTGAATTGTCACCTCGCTGAGCATTGGACGCTTGCTACAATGGAGCAACTTGGATGCACCTGATTGGGCGATCCGCACGCAGATTTTAAAATCAGACTCGCTCGACACCTTGTTTTGCTTCTTCACCAGGTGATTTATAAGCATTCTTTATCTTTATGTCTTTATCTTAGATTTAGACCGGCGAGTTTCTGCCTGACGGTAGCAGAAGTGAGCGGCGTCCCAAAAATCAGAATGCATTGCATAGTGATTAGGATCTAGTGTTGGGCAAGTTCCTTCAAAACTGTAAATCCTTATATATTACTCGTCATTTCAGAGTAATTTGTTACATTACACTATTACTGTATTTAAAATGTAAGGCATTACACTACTGTTGCATTACTTTTAAGTTACTCTGACCAAAATAACTGCAAATATGGATTTGGCGATCTAAATATAGCTCCCCTTTTGTCGATATTGTTGCGAGTCACAAGGAGGATCTTGATGACAAGTTTTAAAAAAGCTGGTGATTCCACTATTGAAAGTGTTTTTCATGTCTTCAGCGACACACTCCAACAAAAGTCTTCTAACCTCTTGAGGCTGAAGAATCTCAGAGCAGGAGAATGTTAATTTCATCTGTTTTGTTGTTTTATCTCCACTCTGATGCGCCCGCTTGCTTCATGTTACTATGGCACCTCTGTAAATATTAAATCACCGGTGCTATTTCGGAGAGTGGACAGTTCTTTAGGTGTAGCACACAAAATGCATTTGACTACGATGTTCTTCAGATCCTTATGTTTCACAGACGTAAAGTAACGAGCGTACGTTTATCTGGAGAATGTGCTATCTGTCGATTTCTGCAGGTTCAACTCATCTCCATCTCTTTGTCTGACAAGTCAAAAGGAAAAGGAAGTGAAACACATTAAAAACGCATTGTAATGCACATTACTGACGTTTGTACCAAGTAAAACATTACCATTTATTTCCTGTAACGCTTTACTCCAGACACTGTTAAGAAGATACCACAGGTGCAGTGGACCACTACCTTCATCACGCTCATAATTCCTAGCCTGGGTTTTATTCCGCACAGTTTAATCTCATTTTGAAATATATATATATAAATTATCAGTGTATCAGTTTGGGTCCAGGAAGACTTGGGAGTATCCCATAATATCCGCAGTGGGAACCAGGAAGGAAGGAAGATGTCCGTTTCTCACCAGTCTTGGCTGCAGCGTCGTCACCTGCTGCTGTTTGCATGGACACCCAAAGCATTTTGACCCTGGTCCAGGTTTTACTCCCCTCCTCCCCCTCCTCCTCCTCCTCCTCCTCCTCCTCCTCCCTGTGCATAGAAATCCAGCTCTTGCAGCTTTTACTCCCCCTTCTCCTCTCCCGAGTCAAGAGTAGCTCAGCTCATCAAGTCAGGGACCGTTGGGCGTAACTTCCACATACAAGGCGGCTAAGAAAGGAAATGCAGATGAGTTGTTCTTCAGCCATTCACAGAGCTCAGGTCAATGCTGCCGCTGCCAGCGGAGGAGTCACAGGACTCTCCGGATCCCTTTCTGCCCTCCGTACCTCTTTGTCCCTTTTCTGCTTCCTGTTCCTCCGTTCAGACGTGCAGGTAAACAGAGACTCTGAGATGTCTGAGAGCGTCGGTGTCGGTGGTTCATTTGGTTACTTTTTTAACCTTCCGTAAGTCATTTAACCTGCGAGGTTCAGTCTGTGCAAACTTTTCTACAGTTATCAAAGGCTTTAACCGGTCCATAACTTTCCATATGTCGAAAACTAAAACTTCCGGAAACACTTATTTTGGAAATCCTGTAAACATCTCATTGTTTGCTCGGTCCTGGCTGGTTTGGGGACCTTACTTACTTATTAAAAATAATACAGGTTTACTATCTGATTATGTGTCATTTTACACTTTGCTACCAAAACTTTGTTTTTAATTTGCTTTTGCACTTGTTAAATCTGTTTGTGACCTTTGTATTTGTAGCTTTTTTAATATCCAATATCAACTATAATGTTAACCGGCCTTTAATTCCTCAACACTCATCATTAACGCCTCCTTTTATTCCAAAGTTCAGGTTGTGTTGGTCTGGTTATTTCATTACAGTTTAAACTTCCTGCTTCCAAGCATTTTATTTTTCATGAAGCTCTTTCAAGTTGGGTTAAGTGTTTAAACTTTGTTGGATTAGCTAGAAGAGTTGCATCATCTATAGCTTTAAACAATGCTAATCATCTCTTCCTGTTAAACTGATGTAGTTTGAATGTACAGCAATGGATGTTAATATCATGTGGACACAGCTCTAAAATGACAGAAAGGTATTTAGTGGACTCAACTAACATTTTGACATTGACTTAACTTAAATATATAAGCTTTAAAATTTAAAGTAAATTTAACCCTTTTTTTTAATTTCACAACTCTTGACATCTTTTGAATCAAAATGATGAGTTGAATGACTGAGCTGCTCCGAGTTCAATTTACCCTATTGGTTAGGATATTAGGGGTTGTTAAGGAAACACTTTCACCCTATTAGCATATTTCCCAGCATGCATTGCATAGGAGTTAAAAACTCTCCACAGTTTGTAGTTTGAAGAAAACATACAAGATGGAGACTTGCTGTATGTCTTATACAAATTAAAATAATTGTTTATTTCCACAACAATAAAAATCTAATATTATCAAGTCTCTACCCACGTGTGCTTCTAGATGAGCAACCCTTTTTTTATTTAATCACTAATACCTATTAAAGCACAATGTTCCTCCCAACATATGAAACACTTTAATTTTCAGTACTGGGAGGAGTTTTTTTCTTTTACTGTGGAAATCCATTCAATAGTTGTATATTCTTAATCAATACTTTAATCCAGATGAATCTTTTAAAGCTGTTTGACTGCTGAACCACGTACTGATCCTGCAAATGCTCAGACATAATACCAATGATCATGAATAGGGAAAATAAATCCATCAGCGTAAAATAATAAATACATACTATCATATTTAGAAAACGTGGTTTTCTTGAGTATTTGATATTCTTAAACCATGATTGTGTTGATTATTTTTTCACATTTTCGGCCGATCAAGAAAATGTTAAAATAAGAGCGGATCGTTTGAAATGATACAGAACAGATGCAAGTCGTCTCCTCTGTTTACGCCTTACACGTAAGTGTTTAATCTTTGAATAATATATTATTGCATATGACGTATTAGTAAAGAAGCTGGCGTCGTGATTCATCAAAACTTCTTTATATATATATATATATATATATATATATATATATATATATATATATATATATATATATATATATATATATATATATATATATATATATATATATATATTTAAAAAACATTACATTTTTTTCTAAAAACATTCAATTTTTTTGTTTTTATTTGTTTTACTATTTATTTTTTTTATTAATTTAATTTTTTGTGTTATACAATAAAAATAAACTCCGAACCATCCGTTTTGCATTGTTGTCGTTTATTTTACCATCACACCATTATGATATAAATTATTTACATATAGCATCATATAAAAGAGAAGTTCAGCTGGGAGGAAAACAACTAAATGTTCATTATTTCTTTCTTTTTTTGCGACATAGAAAAAGCTGCTCTTTCTTTATAACACTATCAATATGTTTCGGTTGTATTTACATCACGTTTAAGGCAGAAAGCTCGTCCAGGTTTCAATGCAAGAAAACGGATTTTCTATAACAACACAGTAGAGAAATAATAATCATAATAATAAAAAAAAAAAGTCAAAACATTCACAGCATCGTAAGACCACGATTTGGTTTGGGTCGCCGTTAATGAGACCCAGCGAAGGCCTTCAAGATGTTGCATTCACAAAGTAAAGTTATTGCAGGAAAAATAAGTTATGTAAACGCTCCAGAGCCGCTTCTGGCTTCAGGTGGTCCTTTTTTATTATTATTATAAATAGGAATATAATGGTCTTTGCTAAAAACAAATAAAACTTTGCTTATGTTCTTGAACATTCGTGGATGTACACGATAAAAAACCTACAGACAGTAAACTACAGGTCCGAGATGTGCCGACATCCATCAGCACGAGTTATGAATGAGATGATCACGTGTTTAAAGGGGTTTAAGCTGGGGGTGTGGGGGGGGACGAACACATTTTGGCATGCTGGTGTGTAAACGACATCTTTTGTCAAAAAGAAAATAATAATAATAATAAGTGTCGTCAGATAGGCCTCAATAGAAAATAAGTATTCAAAAAAAATTGGATTTTATGTAGAGAGAATTGATCCAAAATGAGAAAGTATGTTCAGCTGCCAATCTGTGAAAAAATATATTTAATTATTAACACTTAAGCTGGTTTATCACAACTTTAACTCCACATATTAAAGGCCCCATGAAATTGGAAACATTTTTTTAATCATGTGTGCACGTGTTGAGTAAAAACAAATTATCACATTTTTTTTTTTACATCAAAATCTATTTTTTTTTCTTACTGTAAAACAGATTTAAATCTTTAATGACTCATTGTGCACCCAGGGGTGTTTATAAAACCAATCAACGTTGCTTTTAATCTTAAAAAAAAAAACGAACAAACTTTGAACTAACAGCTAAACCCCGCCCACTTTCTTGTCCAATCAAATATGAGGATTTGATTGTATTTGGTCAAACCTCAAATAATTCATTTTTTAAAAAAGGTCACAAAAGTCGCTGGAACTTCCGTTTCATGAGGCCTTTAGTGTGTCACGTGTTCAATTCGAGGGCGCAGAAGTTTCAGTTTGGCACCTTGAGAAGGCTGAAGGCTCCAACTTCCTCCTCACTACACCAGCTCCACATTTACCAACACACCAACAGAACACACGAAGAAGAACAGAGCGGGAAAATAGCCAATAAAGTCGTAAAAAAAATGAGAAAATAGAAAAAAAAAACAATAAAGGCTATTTGTTCACAGTTCCCAGAATGCAGCAGAAAATAACTCTTTGGATTTCAGCATATAATAGTTTCATCATCATCATCATCAAACACTTGTGCCTCGCAGGGCACGCGCTCAAAGGCGTTGACTCATTTTTTTTCGCGCCTTTAAAAACATCAAAGACATTTTTTAATCGCTACTGTTACTTTAAGAGTCAACTGTTCCTCCAAAAGTTCTCGGCAGGAGCGTCTGTGTGCAGGTCCGGGTACAAGTCCGGTTTTTGGACCTGGACCTGGACATAAACCATGAGTCTCCATATTTCTTCACTGCTAGTATTCAAAAAGAAAAAAAAAACTGAGACCCTGACATCAACTGACGAAGGCTGCTTCACTTCCGGTAAAAGTAACAATTGTTGCAACAATGTTACGGTTTTTTTTTTTAATTCTCGTTTTCAAAATAGCCCTTTGATGTTTGTCTCAATCGTATTAAACGAGGCCTTTAACCAAACTAAATTAACATTCTTTTTTTCTTTTTCCGTAGGCTTCTGTTTTTCAGATCAGTGAACAGCGGGTTAACTGATAAGAATTAATAACTAGCAACAGGCTGTTTTATTGGGGCAGTCATCAGTCTCCATGGTAACAGTTCATCGTGTTTTTCTTAGCCAATCAGCGCGCAGGAAAACCGCAGGTTTTTTAACAGGTGAAGCCGACATCTGGAAATTCCCGACTTCTTCCCTTGACGTGAACGCGGCACTAAATCTTTTTGACGTGGGTCATCGTTTTAACAGCCCTGAGGACACACACACACGCAAACACACGCACGCGCACACAGAATAGCAGAATATCGTCTCTGTTTGAGTTTAAATATGAATGCTGGTATTGAAGTGATTTTATTGCATGGTTCGGACCCCCCTCTCCCGGTCTCTGGTCCCTGGTCTACTCGCTGTCGGACTTGCCGTCCTTGGCCGCGGCCCCGGAGTGGTTGTAGAGTCCCTGCGCCATCAGGTGCAGCGCCAGCGAGTTTTTATTCCCGGTGGCCTTCTTGATTTTGGCCCGTTTGTTCTGAAACCAGATCTTGATCTGTGACTCGTTGAGGCCCAGCTCCCGGGCCAGACTCTGCCGCCGCTGCTCGGTCAGGTACCGGTTGTTCTGGAACTCAGTCTTTAACCGGTGCAGCTGCTCCGCGGTGAAGGCCGTCCGGGGTCGCTTGTCTTCTTTCGACGGGGTCGTCGGCGCCTTCTTTGGTTTGCGGGATCTGGGTCCTTATTAGGGGGGAGGGGAGGGGGACACAAAGTGAGGGTCAGATCTGAGCTCCCTGCGTTTCGAAAATCAGATTTTTTTGGTCAAACAAGAACCCTAAAAGACGTGTGTTTAGTCAGGACCTGGTCCCTCCAAACCCGCTGCCAGGTGTCTCCCAGCCTCAGGGCCCCATTTATGACCAGATATGTGAATGTGTGTGAAACCTAAAATAATAAAATATCTCTCCTTTGTTACAGATGGAGGGATCCTAGTGGAAATAGATTATTCCCATTTTGCTGGAGACCCCAGGACCCCCTAAAGGGCCAGTAGCCTAAAAATATATACTAGGTTACTAATATTACTACTAATAATGATGATGATAAAAATAGCAATAATATACCACGGATGTGAGGAAGGAGCTGTTATTGTAGTATTTATTTATTTATTTTTGAACTTTTCTTACTCATTCATGATGTAGCGTTCGTGGTGCGTTTAATAGCCGGCCTGTGTGTAGGATTTAGCTCCTCTCCCTGAAATTTTGAGCGTCAAACTCGTCTTTTTTCATTCTGGTGAATTTTCTGTGTTAATTTATGGCGTAATTTATTTGGGGGGAAAGATTCAGGCGCCACGTGAGAATATAATATAGTCGGATTCTCATTCTGTGTTGACTGAAAATGTTTATTTTCCCATCGAGAATAACTTTTCTCCTGTTGAGTCAACTCCCCCCAGTTTTTTTTTTCACTTTAAAAAAAATAAAAATGTCTTCTGCTTCTTTCATATTTTAGCAGCGGTGGGAAATTCAATTGTTCTAAATATTAAAATGTGCACCTGCGGACCTGTGGAAACTTTATCATTGTGTTGCACCTGTCAAGGTTAAATATTTTAAAGGAGCCAGTTTTGCCAAAAAAAAAAAAAAAGTCACTTCTTACAGGATATTTTCCAAATTCCAACCACAAGCTGCTCCTAAAATAAACAGAGAATATTCTGCAATACTTTTAGAGCAGCAGTAGCCCAGCAGGTCGTGCAGCACAAACACTGAGGAGGAGGAGGGTGAAGAGGAGGAGGAGGAGGAGGTGCAGATGGGGGGTGGGGTTATCGGATAGGATGGAGGATGGGGGGAGTTAGGCGCCTCTTTCCCTCTCTGTTACCATAGAAACTACATTTTTTAAAAAGTAATTTCCCTCTAAACATGCGAAAAGCCTCCATTATCACATTTAGACGTTTCCATCAAGTCAAAAAACCAAATGAATGTGACGTAACCATATGTTTTATGGTTCTGCTGAATATACAACACACCAACAGCTCCGATAAATACAAAGTTCTCTTAGTTTCATTTTTAGAACCCTATATTATTGATTAATTGAGTCATAATCTGTGAGTTATGGTGATTAGCGATATATTATGAAGCTGCTGCTTCTCTGACCTCTGAGGCTTTTTGTGATCACCAGCAGCAGCTTCGGGCCTTCATCGAAACTAACTTTCTTGCGTGTGTTTCGTGCACCAATGGAAAAAAACAACATTAAATCTAGAGTCCGATCATCGCTAAACTATTCTTCGATCGATCGCTAAAACATTTCCTCCACTTTGCGGCTGCTGGGTTTTAACAACAGTGTTTAAACACAGTTAAATGCATTTAAAAAAAAAACATCACGACAAAAGAAAAGTCCAAGTGCACCATGTGTTCATAAACACATTGGTCACTAAACTATCGATTAATTGGACCCATCTTTTTATTATGTATTTATTTTTTATTATTATTCTAATTGTGCGATAAGAGCAACACTTGTGAGCACAAAGAAAAGCTTCAGTCTGGATTAAAGATGCAAAATATTTCAAAAGAAATTATTTCCTAAACTATATAACTTTATGATCGAATATACTTTATTTTATATTTATTAGTTTTTTTGCTTTAATATTTAATTGGGGGGAAGCTTTGAAGTAGTTTTGTGAATTTTGAGGAATCATCTCTTCTGGGACACACGGCCTCACTTTTTTTTGGACCCTCCATTGTCAAAAATATGCTAATGCAATATTAACAAAGAGGAGTGAGGAACAATGGCGTTAAACTTGTTTTTTTTTTTAACTTCACTTCTTCACGCATTTTTTTTCCATTTTTACTTTCTACTCGCGTTTCTATTCCTGGGCTTTTATTCCATATCGATTTAAATCCAGAATTCGACGCCAAACTCGGTTCAAACTGCACCCAAAAGAAAAAAGGAAAAATTGCAAGTTTCTAATTGGCATATAAAGGACTTTTCTGCAGGATACGACGCACTTTTCCTTTATTCCGACCACGGCGTTAAAACCTTTTTAAATATGACCGAACGAAAGTAAAGTTGCGCTGGTGCGGTAATTGCTTTGTCAATTGATTCAAGTGGCGTGTTTATTAAGCCTATTCGCAGCTCACGCGATAAAATCCCTTTTTTCACCTTTTTCCATTAAAAAAAACATGTTTAAAAAAATTAAAATCGATCTTTACTGTTTTGTGCTATAATAATAACGAATAAACCAAATAACAACCATAACAAGCTGGATTCTCATTCAAATAATTAAGCAGCTCTGGATTATTTTCTTTCTTTACGTTTATGAAATCTATAATAAATCTTATAATAATAAATCAAATATATTTTGCACCCACCTGCCGACGGTCTGTCCGAGTACCGGGTGCAGTAGACCCAGGCGGGCCACAGCATCTGTTTGGCCGCGGTGGCAGCGCCGGCCTGCGGGCTGCCGCGGCACACCTCCCCGCCGTCCCCCCGGTCCTTCGCGGCCGCGTCCCCGTCTCTCCGCTCGGCCTTCCTGCTGGCACCGGTGTCCGGATGCTGGTCGTCGGATGCTCCGGAGTCCTCTTCTTCTTCCTCCTCCTCCTCTTCCTCCTCCTCCTCCTCCTCCTCCCGTTTCTCCTTCTCCCTTGCTCCCGCTCCACCCTGCCGCGGGTTATTGCCAGTTTTGGAAGGAGCCCTTCTCCCCGTCAGGCCGTTTCCCTCCCGGATCGGGGTCCCGTCTTTTCGCTTTCGGCCGAAGTCCGGCCTGAGGATGTTGTCTATGTAGAAGTTGGTGATCCGGTGGGACTGCTGGTGGGCCGGCGGCTGCAGCAGGGGCAGGATGGCCCTGTTGGACTCCTCTCCTCCGCCGGACTCCTCAGGGCGCTCCTCCGGGGCTCGGCGAGCGTTTTCTTCCATAACGAAGAACCTTTTTGATCGCACTCTTTTTTTTTCCCCTACAAAGTGTATAATTCCAACGTGCCTGATGCGTCCTGATTACTTTCTTAACAATTTTTTTTCCAACAACAAACCAAAAGAAAAAAAAGGAAGAACAGAAAGAAAGAAACTCCTTTTTTTTTGTATCAGAACACTTCAGCTTTTTTTTCCCTTTGAAGACGCGCCTGTGATGCTCTGACAAAGAAAAGTCATGTTCATTTTATTTCTGCTGCTCAGCGGCCGGATTTATTCGTTCGATTAGTAAAAGCAAAATAAAAAATAAAAAAAAATTGAATAATGAAAAAAAATCTATTATTAGTTTCCGGATCCCTGCACACACAATTATTGATGCTCCAGCAGCCTCTAAACTGACTCGTACAGACGCCGCTCAAATACTTTCACTACGGATTTTTTGGTGCTCATTTCTGATTGGCTGAGGCGACGTTGTACTACGGCTCTCAGACACGTGCCTCGGACCAATAGGGACGCTGACCTGGCGTCACATGACTTTCCCGGAATTCCCCGGAGGCGCAGATTAATCCAATCCACTCAGTTAGTGTTATGCTGCGTTCAGGTTACAGCGGAATTTTTATTATTATTATTATTTTTTCGCGTTTTAACGACGCGGATTATAATGTAGCAAGGGAAAAAACGATGTTCAGGACGCGGCTTCCGGTATCAAAACATCTGTCAGACATTATTAGAGCATGAATTTCTATGAAACTGATGCCATTTGGGTTCCGAACGTTTGATAAGGTGCATAAGACACACAGATGTACCAAAGTGGGTTTCCAAAGTTCAAAGCTAGACATTCAAGTGTTCTTGTTAACATATGAAAAATGCTGAGTCTGACACCTCATAGCTGATGGGTTTGGTCAGTTTTTATGTTTTTTTTTTCCTGCTGAATTAGTTGAATCTTAAAAGATCCTGTGCAAGCTCTAGATTTAAAGGGACCCTTCCTCGTTATTATATGTTGGGGAAAATGAATTTTAAATTCCTCATTTTTTTTAGATTTGGCAATAAAATCAATTTGTTGATTAATGGAAAATTAGATTGGTTGATGATTATCAACTAAACAACTAAAAATTTCGCCAGTCCAGAACCCAAGAACATACTATCCAATCAATCAATCAATCAATCAATCAATCTTATTAATCAGGGTGATACATGTTTCCATCAGAGTATCATACTATTTTTAATAATTTTTCATTAGTACATTGACCAACATGACATTTCTATCTGAAATATCACCAAATTAATTGTTATTTCTAGTCAAACTCAGGAGTATAAGCATGTCCCTGTTTATACATTTATTCAAAATGCAATGATTTGTGAGACTTGCGGTGACATTAAATTAGATTAAATAGTAAATTGGTTTGTCTATAAATAATGCACTGTTGCTTTAAATTACATCACAACATGACATGGCATGGACATCGTTTGAACCTTTGGATCAGCCAGGAACAAATACTGTGCTTTACTATCATTTATTTGTTACTTTTCCACATTTGATGAATCCATCAATCTTAACCCAAACCATCCTATCACACAAAATCAATAGAAGAATGTCTTCATTGAATGCAAAGTACATATATTTCAAATTTAACTGTTAAGCCTAACTCATTTAAATCAACTGCAGAAAAAAATGAAAAAGGAGATTCTCACTACAATACCATGATACAATCTCATTGATGGTTACAGTGTTTGTGATCCTGTGTTCCTCTGATCCTCTGTTTCTATTTAGGATTTCTTTTGTAATGAGAGGATGAGCAGAGTTAGTCTGTGTTGAGGTTCAGAGCCTTGGCAACAATCTCAGGTCATTTTGAGTCATTGATGGAAAGATGCGAGCTGAAGACAGAAGAAGATGATACTTCTTCAGGGGAAAATTCTCACAGAAGATTGGATGTGAAAAATGTTTCCTAGAGCAGGTACAACCACTGTACTCACTACTATACTCACTACTTTTCACACTACTGTACATAGTACTGTACACAGTACAGTACTCACCGCTGTACACACTACTGTACTCATTATCACACTCACTACTATACTCACTACAGTACACACTACTGTATTCTTTACTATACATGCTACTATACACACTACTGTACACATTACTGTACAGACTGAGCTATATTTTACTGTACAGGCTAGGATAGGTGTTACTTTATTAACTACTGTACTCATTATTGTACACACTACTGTACAGACTACTGTACATACTACTACACATTACTGTACATACTACTAGTCTATACTTTACGCACTATGATACATATTACTGTACTAACTACTGTAGTCATTACTGTACATGCATTAGTGTCCATATGTAGATACGTATTACTGTATTGACTACTGTGCACGGTACTGTAGCCTATATATTAAGCGACACACTACTATACACACTACCATACTGTGCTGACTACTATATATGCTAATATAAATATTGAGCTACACCCTACTGTACACACTACCCTACTCACAACTGTTACATTACAACCTCTAACACCTATCGCCCTTTTTGAGTATGACCTCAGGAAGTCTATCAAGCATGTGAACACCAAGAAAGCAGCAGGAACAGATGGTGTCAGTGGGCGGGTCCTCAAACTGTGCTGACCGACTAGTGCCAGTGTCCACAATGATATTTAACCTGTCCCTGGCTCAATCTGTCATACCCACATGCTTCAAGGAGACCACCATCATTCCTGTGCACCAGAAAACCAACCCAGCCTGCCTGGATGATCGCTGCGCAGTGGCACTGACCTCTCTACTGATGAAGGGCTTTGAACAGTTAGGCAGGGATTACATCCTTACTACCCAGCAAACTGGACGTGCTACGGTTTGCTTACCACCCCAACCCATTAACAGATGAGGCCTAGTACATATTCTCACAGATTGCTTTTCATTGACCATAGTGCAGCGTTCAACACCATGGTGCCTTCCAGGTTCATCACTATATGCAAAGATCTGATATTAGACACCTCATTGTCCATGCGGATCCTTGCCTTCCTGACAGGCAGACCCCAGGTGGTGAGGGTGGTGGATGCATCCCTTCTACTCTCATCCTTAACACCGGAGTACCCCAAGGCTGTGTTTTAAGCCCCCTGCTGTACTGCCTTTACACACACCACTGTGTAGAATCTTTCAACTTGAACATCATTGTTAAGTTTGCTGATGACACAGCTTGATCATAGATAACAATGAAAAGGGCCTACCCGAAGGAAGTAGAGAATTTGACCCACTGGTGTCAGGACGTTAACCTTCTTCTGAATGTAAAAAAGCCCAAAGAGCCGATTGTGAATTTAGGAAGAAGCAGGAAAGGAAGTATGTCTATTGCAAAGCCCTTTAAAGAGTGTTTGATAAAGCTGAACACACAATAGGCAGCGCTCTATCTGCCTTAAGGATATTTACATCATATAAGAGAATCATTAGGGATCTCAACCACCTGGATAACAGCTTTTCCCCCTGCTGCAGTCAGGAAGAAGGTACCTGATACACCAGACCACCACTGAGAGGCTTCTATGCTCAGACAACGAGGATCCTGATGAGGTCTGTCTAAATACTCTGTCTAAGATACACCAAGGGGGTCCAATCTTGGTCATGTGCACAGCAGGGTCTTTAGTCCTGGTCCTGGAGGGCTGGTGTGGGTGCAGGTTTTTGTTCCAACCAAGCAGTTACACACCTTATTCTAATACTCAACCACTAGAGCCCTTGCTAAGGACGTTCATTAGTAGAATCAGGTGCTTGGTTGGAACAAAAGCCTGCAGTCACATCGGCAGCCCAGGACTGGAGACCCTGCTGTACCCACTACTGTACACGCTGAGCTACGACGTCAGCATTATGCGCTTCCTGTTCTGAAAGAGCTGCGAAAGCAAGAAAGAGGAAAATATGCTCGGTGGAGGTAGTACACGCGCACGGGCGCGCGCGCACGCACACACACAGACAAGAGCATTATTCTTCCTCAACAGTACACGTCCACCGTGTCTGACATAACAAACTAATAAAAATCATCTGTTGCTTCTTCGCGTTACGCAGAAAAAAATAAATTAATTAAAATAAGCGAATCCACTGCTGAGTGACGTGAAAAACATATCCAGCCTATTTGTTGATGTAACATACAAGTTTACCAGTAAAGCGTTATTCAGAGAAACTGGACAATATTTCTCTTTGCATTTTTTCGTTATTTGTTTCTTGTTTTTTTTAATGTTTCTACTTTTTGTAGGCTACTACATAGTCGGCTACTGCGGCTACTACACAGCTACAGCTGAGCACCGACCCGCTCCGGCAGTGACGCGGGAGACAGAGCGCTGCGAGGCGGGGGGACAGAGCTCTTTAAGCCGGGGAACAGAGCGCTGGGAGCCGCCGGAGTTGTGGAACAGATCGGTGAAAGCGCGCACCCCGGGACACTAACCCGTTGGCCGGAGTAGGGTGAAAACTTTTTTTTTTTTCTGGAACTATAAAAGCAGTTTAAAGGAGAACAGGATGAAACTCAAATGTTTAATTTCTTTAATATTCAGATAAACACCGCGGAGATATTTATTTTATTATATATTATAACATGATCCAGTAACATTTGGATGAGAAAGCTCAATATTTTTTGTAAAATACACAGCAGGTCTGTATGTGGTTGTAAAAAACTGAATAATTCGACCTGTGTATTTATTCTTATTCTATATTAGCACATTGTTGGTGGTGTTTTGTTCTTGTTTTTTGGTTCTGTTTGATTTTGCTCGTCATGTTTCTTTTTTTTACGGTAACTATTTCTTGAGCATTTATTGTTGTTGAGATAATTCTCAGTGTGGACATAGAAACTTTATTAAATATTTAGAAAGGTGTAACTTCTGTCGATCATGATGCATACACGTACAGACAGTATGTTGCTATATGAGTAAAATATGAGTCTGCAGCTAACAAATAACAGTTGCTTCTGCTGATCAGTCACACACACACGCACACACGCACACACACGCACACACACACACACACTGGAGCTCTGGCTCCTTCAGAAGCGCCAGCTCAATTTAATTTTCGCTTTGAAAATGATTCTTCCTAAAACCCGAATCATGTCTTGTTTCTGCAGCGGAACCACAAGCTACTGCTAACACAAATACTGTGTTTCTTATGTATTTGTTTATAATTTATAATATTTCAACTGAAATATAAGTTTTATTTAAATTGCTGCTCATTTTACTTTTGAATATCAATATTCTGCTGCTGCGTCATTTATATTTAAAGTAACCATTGTTCTTATGGAGTGCAGATATTTATATAAAAAAATCTTTTGAATCTAAAATTTTTGCAGTCATTCATTCAAAATCAGGTATATGCAATCATGAAAGAAACTCACATGTTGCTATTAAATGTATAAAAATGATGCACAAGTTGCTAAGATACTAAGTGTATTATTATGTATTTTATACGCATGTGACGTCACTCACACCCGGCTTTAGTAAAAACGGAAGATATATTTGCAAGTAAATCAAGCTAAATAAAACACTCATTTAAATAAAACAAAATAAATAATCTACAATCTAGGTAATATTAGCTTGTCGACGTGTTATTTTTTCTGATTTTTTTGTGTCTCTTATAACTCACGCTTCGTTAGGCTATATTCTGTATTATATAGCTACATTAAAATAATATAATACAACGTGTTTGTCCAAGTATGAGACTTATCTCTAAATTATATAAAACGAAAAGAAAATGAAAAGTAAAATAAACCGTTGAAAACTCAGAAGCAGAACTAACTCATAAATATGACAAAAGCATCAAATGTTGGAATTTAATCAATTCTAACGAGTGTCGAGGAGTCATTGTTTAAACATTAATTTTAAATAATACAATTCAAATGCGGCTTTTTGAAATATGACGTCATTCTCATTATAATATCATCATTATCTTGTATTACGATCCCCACATGACGACGTTTGCTTTTGATCTTCAGTCTAAGTTTTGATCACCATATAAATATATGGTCCTTATGTCAGATCAGTGGTTGCCAACCTAGGGTTCGAGACCCTCACATGGGGTCGCTGGATTAATACAAGTGGCCGCTAGACGATCAAACAGAATACAGAAAAAAACATTACTATTCATAATTTCAAACCTTTTTTTTCCCTTAGGTTCTTATAGGTTTTTGTATTTTAAAACTTATTCAGATAAGCAGAATACATCTTCCTAGAGCTTTCTTCAGTTAGTTGATTGGCAGGTTACAGCCATTTTGATAACTGTCAAAAAAAAAAGCTAAATCATCTGGTTTCAGCTACATTAGACGTAATGATTTATGTCTTTTCTTAGTGGAACATGATGATAAAGTGTATATCTTTGGTTTCTAGACTTTTAGACACAACCAAACTTTTGAAGACGTAACTTTAGACTGTGGGAAACTTTAACCGAGGCATTCACTCTTTTTCTGACATTTTGTGGACAAAAAACCACTCACCGACGAACCGAATCGATATGACTAAGTACCTTAACCGGCAGACGACATGTGACGTGGGGTCCCGGGTTGCTTTATTTTAGGGATCACAGGTCACAGAGGTTGGAAACACTGTGTTAGATCATGTTAGACGGCACATTTGCACACACGGAGGACCCACTCTTGATTTTGCAATCACAAGTCACAAGAACCTTTTTGACCCACTCTAATATATATAAAGTATCATCCCCTGGTTCCACATAGTCCAGAGAACAAGAACTTTTGAATTTGTACATATCCTTTCATGTTGAGGCTCTATTCTCTGAAATAAGCTCAGTGATGACCTGTATGATCAGACTCCCGCTAACCATCAACAAACAACACCATCTCTGATCTCATCTGCAGAGCTTTCGGCCGCGGTGAATGCGCTGCCCTGCGGATGAGAGGCGCTTCTTTGTGAACGTGGTGAATGCCGCTGTCTCCCCGCAATTGTGTCGGTGTCCAGATGTGAGATGAGCCGGGAGACAAAGCCGGGGGTCAGCCGGGACCATCGGCTTCCTGTCCGCTTTACAAAAAAGGAAAAAAAAAAACCCTCCCCCTGTAGGGAGGGGGGAGGAGGGACGCGGGGAGCCCCGAGGTTAGGGGGACACTTCCTATTCCGCTCCGTCTGCTCTGTGTGTGTACGGGGCCGCGCTTTAATAATCGGGCTTGAACTGTGACCCCGCAGGTTGGGTTTGACGATCGGCAGCCAGAAACGCATACGGCCCCGGTTTTCATCCTCTGGATGGCAAATGGCTGCTTCATATCCTTTAGGATGGTTCTTTCTGCCAAAGGTTACCGAGGCAGACATGAAGGGAAACGTGTTCAAGGAGCTGATTTGTGTTGCAAATGTGAAGGAAAACACGAGCGTAGCTACGAGCTCATGTTTACAGGCCTGATATCTCCTGATATCTAAAATGAGCAAAGCTGTGTATGTCTGTAACAGCAGGAAACACGAGTGATTCATAAGAAAAGGTGTCAGAGGCCGTCCTGACGGAGGAAGAATCTTCCTTTTATATAAACTCGTGTATTTATGGGGATATATCAATAAACGGCAGATAAACATGACGGAATTTCTCAATAATGACAGTTAAATCAGGCTTTTGAGCAATTAGGATTCTGATATACAGATGTTGATCTACAAGGAAAACAAATACAAGCAATTAAGGTGTCTCCTTCTTAGTTCCTTCAAGTGTTTTCCTTCACACTAATACAGACATTTAAACCATAAATTGATGCAGAAAGGCACAAATCAGTGCATTAAAATTCACCAGTATGCCACCCCCCCCCCCCCCCCCACACACACACACACACACAATCACAATGCTCATAATGAAAACTATACCCTTGCTTATGGTCAAGGTGGTTAAATGGTTAGATGCTCTTACATCTGCTCTTTAAAATAGTGGATTTGCCGTAAGAAATATGTATAAATGTGAAAAAAATCTATCTTTTTGGGACTCAGAAACATCACTAAATTTATATTTGACAGAGCTGAACATAACTCATGAAATCCATTGTGTTCTCCTCATTGTCACTTTGAATTCTTACAGCTGAAGCGTAGAGCTATTTTCACCTTGAAATCTCATTCAGTACAACTATATGACTCATTTCTGGCTATTGCTGCTTACTTTTAGGGGGAAAAGAATTCATTATTTTATATCAGGTAAATGTTAGCAGAACCTCAAGCCTTTAAATAGACTGTGAGAGAGTTCCATCCTGTTAAGGACATACACGCTGTAAAAAGTCATTCAGGGGACCTGCTTCTAATTAATAGAATGCATGTTGGAACATAAAATGGTAATTTATTGATTTAGAAAAAAAAACATTTTAAAATCCCAGAATTACTTTAGGAGCTGTGTGGATATGTTGGTAATTACAGCCACAATAAATAATTTATTTATTTATTTTATTTTTTTATTTATTTTTATTTATTTATTTAGTTATCATAACTCATGATGTCTTTTTTTAAAGCTACAAGAATTTGAAAAAAAACTAAAGCTAGTGAAGAAAGTTTTTGATGATTGTCAGCTTGAAATGAAATACATCGCATTTCAACAATTTTCAACAATCCATAAATTTAGTTGGAAAAACTTAGTTTTGTGAGAATTAAAAACATTGCTTTTATTTACAGTTATTAAGTAAGTTGTAATAAAAAAAACACTTTGATTGAAGAGAAACTAACCGGCTGTAGTTAATTAATTAAACATAATTGATTTTTGTTGTTGAACCAACACATTTGTTATAAGTAAGTATATAATAAAGTATAATAAAGTATAGCTCTTATACACCGGTGTCTTTTATTGCACCATATAAGTTACTTTTCTTTGAGTAATAATGAAACAATAATTACTGAGTAGAACATGTTGATGCATTAGAACTGGCACATTTTTTGCACCAAATTCACCCAAAATGTTGAAAAGTAACAAGCTGTTAATCTGTTTCAATGCTGCAAATTAACAGGAAAACATGCAAAACATTTAACATAGTTGATAAGTTACTTTAAAGTGACTCACAGAATAGAATTATGACTCAGTGAGTCTCAACACTTACAAATACATCTCACAGAACATTGAAAATAAAGGAACATAACACTTTTCAAACATAAATAACATTTATATCAAAGTGTATAGCTACTATCAGTGATATGTAGTCATTTTCCTATCAGACAACATCATGAACTGTCAGATCTACAGTTTGAATCCTACCTGGACACACGGGTTCTTCTCCTCTCTCTTGCTGCACCGCTTAGAATGTGTGTGTGTGTGTGTGTTTCTGGCCTCTGATGCCATGTTCAAAAGGCCGTGAGCAGGCTCGTTGCTATCAGTTACGGCTTTAATCCTCCTGATCGTTGTGCCGTGGATAAACCCGGTGTGTGTGAAAGCAGCCTGCAGGCCAGACTTGACGGGCCTCCCTGGCTCCAGCGGAGCTTGGCAGCCCGCAGATACCGGCGCTCGGTCCTGCATGAGTTCACAGCACAGTCTTGGCTGACAAAAGAAGGTTTTGCTCCATTGCTCCATTTTTTTTTCTTTTTTTTAATTTAAAAAAGGCCTCCCTAACTTTCTCTTCTTTAGAGGAGGAAGGATGCAGCGGCACACGGGCTGCTGGAAAGCTGCATTTGCAACAAAAATCTTTTTGTTGGTTAGTCCGAATTTGTCCTGGAGTCACAGGAAAAGCTTTTTTTATGTCAGCAGGATCATTCATGGAGCCATTAGATTTTATCTTCAATAAAAAATGTAACTCACAGGATGGAGAGTTTGTGACATTGGTCGTTTTTTGTGTTCTTAGCTTTATTTCTGATCCAGTCAAGTTAATTTTATTTATTTTTGAAATTATGTTCAATTAATGTTAGTAGAGTTAGATTTTCCGCTATGATCAAAACTGTTTTTTAATTACCACCTGTTTAATAACTGAGCATAAACACAAGTTTTTAAGTAGATTGCTGACAAAATTACATTATTGCAGTTAATAATCTACATTATTTAAAAGGAATTTTTAACTTTTGTACACTTAATCACCAAAACTATGCTCCCGAATGATCAAGTTGACAAGTCTTTGTTGCGCTAACTCAATTCTTCAGTCATTTTTAGTGTTTTCATGTTTTTACACTGTAGGTTAAAAATATTAAGTACTATTTCAGTTTTAAATTATTTAAGGCAGAAAATTAAGTTTAAATTGCGCACAATATTAAGTTGAAGCAAATATCGACATTTTTACATCGACACAACTCATCAAATAATGTTTGCAACTTTAAAGTTGTACCTACGTTGATAAGATCGGTTCTTTTTATGTTCCAACATGCATTTAATGCTGCTAGTAGTTCAGAAGGTTTGGTTTGGACTTTTATCCTTCGGAGCCATAAAAAGCACACATCACATTACTTACAAAGTACCATGAATATGTTGTTTTCACATTCCAGTTGTAAATTTATCACTTGTGAATTGTCTAAAAAAATAAATAATAAATTCACATGCTTTATTTGTCAGATGTAACAATAATTTCCTCACTCTGGGACATGTAACAATATTATAAAGAGATGTAAACTTTTAAAAAATGTTATAAAAAAAGACATAAATAGCATCATAAACTAAGACATTTGTTTAATTAGTAATAATGTGAATCTATTTCCTGGGGAGATTTATAATGTGACTATTTTTAAACTACAATGAGGAACAAATCCTTCATGGTAAAAGAATAAAATGAAAATGTTACCTCTGATGTGACCTTGACCTGATGCCTATCGACCATCTCCTCTTCTCATCTTCTCGCCAACTGTCAGTACAAAGGCTGTTATTCTTCTAGCAAATATCATACTTTAAAATGCCCTAATTAAAGCTGTTTTAATCTGATGCTGCTGATTGAATCCGGCTGGCAGTAAGTACCACTGTCTGTAACACCCAGGGGATGTTTTCTATCAGACAATCTCCGCTTCTTTCTCTCCACTTTGGCTCTTGGAGGTCATTCTCCCTTTTTCAATTAACACGCCGCTATTAAAATGTACTAATGGTCTGATGACGATACCAAGACTGACTGCACTGATGTGCTCCTCCACGACAGAAATATGTATTATCATCTTGTCACTTTATGAAACAGACTTTGTCCTCCTGCTGTTCCCACTGCCTACGTTTCTACACCATCAGGATTTTATAACTGCTAAAATACATTTTAGCTAAAAATAAAAATAGCAAAAGTTATTTTTTTTTTTTATTATTTTCTATCTGTTGGTCTATTGCATGGATACTGATTTCTTATGTCTCAGAAATGCAGAAATATGCCTTTTATTTTTTTATTTTTGTGATATTTTTGCATCAAGTGGTGCATCCACCAGGTGGAGAAACTGGAAAAGAAACTAGACTAAGACCAGTAATAAGGATCAAAACTTATTCACTATATGTAACACACACATACACACAACCCCATATCTTGTAATGAATGTTAAAGGGAAACATTCACTAGATGTTAAATATTCCTGGAAGGGTTAGTAGAACTTTCAGCTGTGATGAATGTTTTTGAATCGTAACCAATGCTAGTTTTACTGATTTTAAAATCCAGTGAACAGGGAAATATTCAATAAACCCCTATAGCCAAAATCAAACACTGGGAGAAATTGTTGATTTTGTTTATTGTAACATTCACAAAACATTCTAATAGCCACGTTCAGTAACTGGTAGCTTTTCGGGTCATTGGATTTACATCAAAAGCAACTTTGATAAAACATCTAGGGGAAACTTTCAAGTAATCTTCTGGATACATTCTGTAAAAAAATAAGATTAGTCTGATGTCAGAAAAGCTTTTTAGCACCTCATGAATGTTAAGAGGACACATTCACTGGATGCTAAAATGATCCAGAAGGTTAGTTAAATGTTCAAGGAAGACTACTTGAACATAACTTTCCCTGAACATTTTTTAAACATATCCATATTGTTAGTTTTACATCAGAAAAACTTTCAATTTGAATATTTCTGAACATTAAGGCGAAACTTTCAGTGAAATTTTCCAAAAACAGACTTTCGCATTTGCATTTTGGAAACAACATTTTGCTAATGTAATGTAATGCTGTGCAATTTAATATTTTGTAATGTAATATAATGTAATGTGATTTCAATTTTGATCATGTAAAGTAAGAGAAATGTTGAATCCTTCCTGCTGTGATGTAGCTGCTAGATCATCTGTCTGTCACATGGTGTGTTTCCCTCTGAACTGGATCAATGAAGTGTGGGATTATCTATACGTGACTCTTTCCTTTGTTCACCTCTGTGGTTTCAGCTCTTCTTTTACTTCACCGACCACACAGTAAATATTAAAGTTTATTGCCCTCAAACATAAAAATATCTCCTTGTATTTAGTTCCCTTGAAATACCTAATTAGTTTCCTCATCAACAGTCAGTCATGTTCTATACCTGCTATTTCCTCATTAGGGTCGCAGGGGTCTGCTGGAGCCAATCCCAGCACATTACGGGTAGGGATACACCCCATACAGGTGGCAAACACACCATTCATTCACACCTATGGGCAATTTAGAGTCTCCACTTAACCTAAGCATGTCTTTAGACTGTGGGAGGAAGCCGGAGAACCCGTGTCACCTCCCTCACCAACAGTTTTTCTCAATTATTATTTCAGATTTTCTAAAACCTTAAGTCCTTGTCTATTCTAAAATGTGTTTTTCTTCTTTTTCCTCCAGTTGAATGTGTGGGCAGAGTTTGTTTTCACATCTCTGGACACTATCAAGGTCCAGTGTGCAGCTTCCACTGTTACAGCTTACAACAGTTTCTATGACTACTTTGGAAGCTAAAATATTTGTCCTGAAAACGTTGCTCATGATCACTTAATTTGTGTGTAATGGTGGATAATAGCTACTTACCTTTACTTTAATACTCACTTATATGTCCAGATGCTAGAGATTGCTGCACTACATTTAAAGCAGCCCTGTTGATATTTGCTGATGGATGTGCTCTGAAATGTAGTTGAATGGCTTTATCTCTCTATCTAAACCCAGAATTTCCGTCTGTCTGTACTTGCGTACCATATCTCGGGAACCATTCATCTAATCCACTTCACACTTGCTGGGTGTATTGCTGGGAACCAGTTGAGTGTTAAACTTTATGCCATTTAGACAGATGGTGGTGCTATAATCAAATATCTTTATGTTTAAGCCTGTAACTTTTGAACATTAAATCTCAAAATCAAAATTCTTCTTTTTCCCGGATTCTGTGGGTTCGGAAATATGTATCTACATTATCCATGCCCATTTGCCCATTTCCACTGTTTTCTTATATTGGTTAGATGTATTTTCTCAGCACTTCTCCTACAAAATTCGAAGCAATCAGCGCCAACTTTTCTACAGAACATTTGTGGACAAGATTTTTTAATATTCCATACAGTTTTATTGTAGCTGACCCTCAATGTATGAATACTGGCAGGGCTTACACTACAAAAAAAGTTATATCTCCTGAATGCCTTGTGCTTAACCTCATTCAGTGAACAAGTGTAGATATGTCTGAATAACCGTGTTAAAGTCAGTGGTACTTGGGCAATAGGTGGCGCTCTAGCAGCACCATCTATTTAAAAAGGAAGGAATCTCTTTATATGTACAGTATATATGATCACATTCATTGGAGGGTGTGTTGCTGAGGACCCAAGGGAGCGAAGTGACGACTGTGAAGTTGATCAGATGAGTGATCTACTACAAAAGGTAATTCATTGTTTGACTAGAGGTGGCGCCAGCTCCATGTCATGTGTTTACGTGAAATATTATTATCATATTTTGTCACAGTTTCTAAAACTGTGGTTCACAAATGCACCGCAGTTTGCCTGTGAAGCTGCTGCTGATGAAGTCACACCTTATAGGTGTTAATGGGAAATGTGACGGCTCTTCTTTGCACCCGCCAAGTGTGAAGTCGATCGCACGAACAGTTGTTAAGATATGCAAGAGACACACGGGAAGACAGACAGAGATTCTGTGCATTATATATATATATATATAGATTATGAGTGCTTATGTGGCTGGTTCAAACTCAGCTTTAATGATGTCATAAGTGCATATTGTTCCTAATGTGCAGGTGGAGCGGTGAGTTGAGTTAATGCTGGTGTTGCTGGTTACCAGGTATCACTGTGAATAATTACAAGACTAATTCTTTCATCTCTTGTGTTGAATCCTGTTTGTTAAATAAAGATTTCAATACATTTTGAGTTACACTACATCCTGTTGTTTTTGACCATTACTGTAAAGGCCAGTTGTACATGACAGATTACATAAACCTTCACTTTGCCTTTCCTTCACCAGGACTGGTTAAAATGATTTCAAGTTTATAATAAGAAAAATATTCACATGTTCATATTCACATGTTAATCGGTTGCTGTGTTAACTTGTTAATATCTGGAGTGGAATTTTAAAATTTCCTTTACAGCACTTACAATAGTAGTGTAAGTTCATATACGAATCCATTGAAATTTAAAGTAAAGAATGAGACTCCAGCACGGGTTTATCAGCTGTACCCATAATAAGAATCACAGTCACAGAGCTACGTTTCTCATCATTTCCTTTTATTATTGTGTAGGCTATTAGAAAATATTGCTCATGAATAAATCTTACTTGAGTTTATCTGGCCATTAATTGTATGAAAGCTTTTGTACATGTGAATCATAGGAACCTGTATTTATATTGTTTTTTGTGTGAAATTAGCATCATTTTCATAAGACTGTATCTCAAAGAGAACGAGGCATTATACATCAAATGTTTGGTACCATTGGATTTGAGACAATTTTAGTTTTTTGTGCTTTCATCCAATGTAAATAGGTTCTTAAGGATGTCAAATTAATGTTCAACTTATTTTTGTGATTTTATTTTTTTGGCAATTTTAAAAGAAAATCACCTTTGTTTGCCAATAAAGGCATGATCAGTGAGTGAAATAGGGAATGTCGATTCCATCATGTCTAGCCACGTATCGTGACGGTTTCCATAGCAATACATTTCTGTGTTTCCACCTCTAAGATACTAATTCTGCTGGGCTTTTCCTTAACGTACTGAATTCAATAATAGACTGTAAAAGTCATCCAATCCACTGATGAAGATTGCTGTACCTGTGAAGGGAAGCACCACTTGGGTAAACACTCCTTAATCAATGAGCTACATCATGTCAGACATGCCTGAAGAGAGACGTCCAAACCCTGACAGGTGTGTGGTCATCAGGTGATCAGCCCAAGCATTAATTTAGCTGTCAAATGGCTCGTCCTATCACTGGTGGCTGCTATCGGTGGAGGGGGCAAAGGGTGACAGGAATAAGGTCCGCCGTGCATAATGACAAATGGTGTGTCTAAAGACTAACGTCTACATTTCGCATCTACAAGGTCAATAGGCGATCATCTACATCATTAATGTAGCTGTCAGGAACCTGATCCAATTACTGCTCTGGATTGGCTGCAACTCACGTTGTCAAAGTGTTTTAGCTCTGATGCATCTATGATTCATCATGTAGCGTGTGTGTGTGTGAGTGTGTCTCATAGCTACATGCGTGCATACCTGCTTGATACCTGCTAATGAATGAAGTAATTAACTCCTGCAGGAACAAATTGTGAGAGACATGACATATTAGAAAATCAGAATTACACATCCTTCAGTGGAAAAGCTCAGTTCATCTTTATGATGCTGTGAGACGGTTTGCTGTGACAGACGCGGGTTGCTACAGTCTGGGGATCAACAACGTCAGCGGGAGTCATCTCCTGGGGACCAGGAATATCTGTGCAGAAATTTGTTGAAAGAAAGTTGATGAGATATTTCGATTTGGAGCCGTGGACCGATCAACCAACAGTCTGACAAGTGTCAAACTGGCTTAAAAAATCCAGTACCAGTGGACGTTACTGCACACTATGGCATTATATGTTATAATAGATAATGAGAATAAAAATGAAAATGATTACTACAATAACAAAAATGAATCATTCTAACATTGCAGCTTTCTTAGCTATGACATGCTATATGCAGATTGTATTCACTTACTAATGTGTCTTAACTGCTTTTATTTATTTATTTAACATTAGATAAAGTGGAAAATATAAGCAGAGGTTAACACCCTAAACTATTGTGGGGTGTATATTTATTATAATGTTATTATATACTATATACTATATGGGTACATATAAAATGTACTAATACAAATATGTATTATCTACACATACACCTGTGTATATATAAAATATGTACTAATAAGTGTTTACTAATAAATAATAAAGGATATAAAAGTAAAGAAGACACACAATAAGAAAACAAAAAAAAAACATTAAATTAATTACAGGTTATGTTATCTAGTCACTTAATAATTGAATGGTCTTTAAATTATATTTTAAACATTAAGTAAAATGTTTGTTATTTAAATACAATGATACAGTCCATAAATTAAATGTCCTCATCTCTTTATTTTCAAATTTTATTTTAAGTCAAAAGAATAACAAATAATATGAATTCACTCAATCAAGTTCATTGAATGAAATTGATTCAAAATTATTTGCTACAGAGAAAGATATTATAAAAAACAATAAACAAATAAAATACAAATAAATAAGTAACATTCTGCTGACAGAATTGTTCAGGTAAATAAAATAAAGACACCGTTATTTGTTAATGTCCTCATCTCACTGTCTGGTTGGGTTGTGACTATCTAGGTTACACGGTCAGACGAAAACATGAACTTTAAATCAGAGGGGGGTTCCATATCCAGTAGAACACGTACAGACACATTTCAGACTATTTAAATCTGATATATCATAACACCTCAAAATTTTACATTTTATGGGGCAAAATTCGAAGACACTGTAGATAATAGACTTATTAAATATAGAATACGATATATTATATTTGTAGAACACCCCTCTCCGGCTCAGAATGCTGCAGTCCGAGGCGCGCTTCAGCGATTTGGCGCTAGAGTGTCCGGTGAACTGAGCTGCGAAGAGTTTGTAGTCTGAGGAGTTTGACTGCTTACTAACAAACACTCTCATGACATTAATGGACAATCATGTCTGAAGAGGAAAACAAGGTCTCCGATGAACTTTTTAAAGATGTCAAATTCTACGTGGTCGGGGACATTGATCAGAAGGTGAGGCTCTGGGCTTTAGCTGCTTGTAGCTAGGTTTGTAGCATGCTAACATGCTAGCCCCATTGATCCTAAATGGGTTTTTGTTGGACAAGCTAACTAGTTAGCTGACTGGCTTACATGCTACGTGAGACAAAAGTGCATTACCCTGTCGTTATCCTCGAGGGTTAACTGTGTTATTGAAATTATTTGAAGCCACCCAGCTTTGCACTTTTGAGTTTCCTAGTTGCACAGATGGTGAACTTAGCTGCTAGCTTACAGCCTGCGGTCTATCTGTCACCGGGGTGCTACGCTACTGCTAAGCTAGTGTTTGTTAGCTCCCTGTTGCTAAGCCATGATTTTGTTACTGTTATTGCGGTTTGCTGCCGCGTGATAAAGCTCAGAGACGTACAGCACTAGGATCACTGATATTTAGCATCAACCTGTGACTATCTATATCTTGCTCTATTGTGCGCCCCTCACTGCGCATGCGTCGGCGATATCTCACTCGTTGGCGCCGGAGACCTGTGGCACAGCGCTGTACTTCCTGCCAAATAAGGATCCTGGACGCACCTCTTATTGAACTTGTTTACATTCAGTGGTAGACAGTAACTGCACTTAAATACTTAAATACAACTTAGATACAACTT
This sequence comes from Lepturacanthus savala, assembly GCA_030544235.1. Lineage (NCBI taxonomy): Eukaryota > Metazoa > Chordata > Actinopteri > Scombriformes > Trichiuridae > Lepturacanthus > Lepturacanthus savala. Next base: position 15,893,185 of record CM060461.1, read on the forward strand.
ATATTTTGTGTGAAAGCTTTATAAAAGGTAGTATACGTGTAGTACACATATATGATGCAGTACTTTTACTTTCTCAAATTGGCTCCAGAATAACCTAAACATCAAAATACTCTTGTGTTTGTTAGTTAATACATGCAAATAACATATTATACTATAATTAAACTAAGGCTTCTCCTGACCAATTACTTATCTGCTTGACTATAGGTCGTCATTTAAGGATATTTGTTGACATATTGTTGCACATTTATGATATTAATCTTTAGATTTGTCATTGCCAGGTTTGTAAAAGAAGCTTAGCTATGCTAAGTGGATAACGGTACACATCACTTACACGTGTCTCATCTTTACATTTTTACCTGCAGAGTTGCATGATGTCATTTTCTTGGATTTCTTTATCCTCTGAAATAATCCCACACTTTGATTTACACTCCGATATATTAATCAACTATCTCATAACCACAGGGACCAGCTGTGTGTTTGTTTACAGGGTAAAGTTCACAAGTGACGAATGTCCGGGATTGGCAATTAAAAGATTTTTTTTTTTTTTTTTTTAATCCTGCGACCAATAAACCAATGAAAACCTGGCGAACCAAGTCTCTTCTCGCTGACTAACAATAAAGGGAGCATCTCTAAATAGTTTGTATTTGAGTACTTTTACTTTTGATAAGTTAAGTACATTTTGCTGATAATACTTTTTGAATTCATAACTTTTACTCGTTGAGTATTTTTCGACAACATTATTTCTACTTTTAAAGAATCATAGTTTATCCACTGCACTGCAGTGATTTCAACGCGTCTTTCTGATCTTTCTGATCTGAATTTAATAATTTTTGTTTCATTTCCAACACTGATGGTGTCTGATCTCAATGGCACTGTGTGTGTCTATTCTTCCGGACCTCCTGTTTCATCTACATTTGCAGAGGCACTGGCCGTTGCTTTCTATGGACGCCTTGTTCAAGTTTTGTGTAACAATACAGGTTTTCAGACAGTGTGAGCGTCAGTGGTGGATTTGTGTAAAGCAGCTGCTGGATGCAGATTATCAGACTTTAATCGTTTAAAACTGCTTTGTTGTCCTTTGTTATCCTGTAGTGTTTTCTCGAATGATTTGAAGGGCTGGCGGCAGTTTGACTGACCCTGTCGCACAGACATGAGCTAGTTATTAGAAAAGTTGTTGTGATAATTCTGCCTGGCAACTTAATAAATCTTGGCTGCACACAGCAATTAAATTTGGCAACTCAGCGGGCCACAATACAACTGTGTGCTACAAATTAATTTTCTATTTTTGGAGCCATGTACTCTGTTCTTTCTCTTGCACTCTCTTGTTCTTATTTCAAACTAACATCCACCGGGATGAACGTTATGGCAATAAATGAATAGATAAACAATAATTAATACAAAATCAATGTTTAATAAATAAGACAAGTATTGTATTTACATCTCGTTATTGCTTATGCCACACACTATGTGTTGAAAAAAAATTAAATTAAATAAATTAAGACAAGTAAATACTAGCTCAGTATTTCTCCTCAAAACTTGGTGTGTATTTTTGTTTTTTGTGTGTGATCTGTGAGTTTTACTTGCAGTCCCATTATGCCAGCTATGTCATTTGAGATGCGCTGTCACACTGTCCCCATTTGAAAACCTAATCATTTAAAAAATAGTTGTGTTTTTATATCAAAATGTTGAATTTTCAGATAATAAAAACATTGCTTCTTGCCAAATAACAGTAACAGTTTTTTTTAAAAAACAAATATTTGTTCAGAAAAAGCAGAGAGTGTTTGATGCCTGTCTACTGGTATTCAGGACAGCCCTACTGACCATAGACTGAAAACACGGCACTTCGTGCTGCATTCAGGTGCACCTTAACAACTTTTAGAGTCATGGTCACGTTGCTGTCTCCACCTCTGTGTGTGGTTTGTTCTTGCTTCCGTTTTACTGAATCCTCCTCTGGTATTTCAGGTGGTGCAGCTGCTGAAAGCAGGAAAAGGTAAAGAGGTGTCCTACAATGCTCTGGCCACTCACATCATCGCAGAGGACGGGGACAACCCAGAGGTGGGCGAGTCCCGGGAGGTTTTTGACCTGCCCGTTGTCAAGGTAGGTTTTGAGACTTTTTATCATTGGCTGCCAAATACGTCACTGAAAGTTCCCCTGGCTTGCTTTTACTTGCAGTGTTTTTTAAGTTAAGTTAAATGCAGAATCAGGTTTTTGAATGTGATCAGTTATTGTCACTTGAAGCTAATTGTCGACATTGTGACGAAAACGAAAAGCATCTTCTTTGTGTTGTTCTTGTCTTTCCCAGCCGTCCTGGGTGATCCTCTCGGTCCGATGTGGAGACCTGTTACCGTATCCTTCTGTCGTCACTGAGATGGTGCAATTTTAAAAATGTTTGAAGAGAAAATAAATGTGGTTTTAACATCAGAATATCAATGTTAACTATCAAAAACAAAGGCCAGTTTGTGTTTCCATAACCAGTAATTCCACAGAGTCACTGGATTCTCCCCAGAGTCTGGACAGATCTTCTTTGGCGTGACGGCTTGTCTTCCCAGAGTAAGTGTGTGTAACTCCTGGAGTAAAATAGGATTTATAGTTGTATATTTCATACAAAACATGAATTCTGCAGTGATATCATGGATTGTTGGATTATCAAAACTCCAAGTAATCCACCATCTTTCTTTTTATTATATATAACATTTGTTCTGGTTTTGTGTGTATGTAGCTTCCAGAAGATCTCAACACCTTGTGGGCCTACATCACATTTTATGGAGGAGAGTGTCAGCTTAACCTGAACAAGAAAGTCACCCACTTAGTGGTGAAAGAACCAAAGGGGGTGAGTGGATAGTCTATGTCAATTTCTGGTTTTAACATCAAAAATTGAGGGCGTGGTCGGCTTTCACAACTGAAAAACAAACCAAAATTAGTCCGGTTGATGTTTCATCAATGTTTATCTGCAAACTAAGAAAAGAATTAGTTAGTATTCCCCCCCCATGATGCATATTGAATAGTTCGTTTGAACCCAAGTTGGCATTTGGTGAGGAGTTGAGTGACTGAGACCACTTCTTTGTGGAGGTCTCGGTCTGATTCATTTAGCGCACCTGAGTGTGACTAATGCTCTTACACCAAGGAAGCACCTTTGGTTCAAATGGACCATTTGTGACATGCACCAACTGTGTGAAAGCACTCAGAGTTTTCATTTAGTTTCAGTTTTAAATGATCCAAAACTTTTGGACAATTTCCCAAAAGTCTACTCCAAGGTTTACCGTGGACCTCTTTAATCCCCACCAACCAAAAATCAAATAGAAACTGGAGTGTCTGTATTTGCACTTCAGCAATGGTGATTATTTACAATACAGTATATAAACGGGCTACTCAGGGTGTCATCAGCCTGCCAGTCTGTACCGTTAGTGGTCAATCAGGTTTGTCAGCACTTTGCAGGGTGTGTGTAACAGTAATTCATCCATGTCAAACACAGAGCGCTCACTGCACTGTATATGGATTATCGTTGTATGTGTATATATATATATATATATATGTATGTATGTATGTATGTATATATATGCGCTATACACAAGAAGGTTAAACAAAGTGCAGATAACTCACAGCTACCACTCTCACAGTGAGCTACACATTGAGCTGCTCCAGTCTGGCACCAGGCTCTCAAATTGGAAAAAAAAATGTAGAGCTGGGCAGCAATTAAAAAATGTAATCGTGATTAATCCCATGAGTTCCCTGTGATTAAACGTGATTAATCACATTGTTATAGGTAAAATCCAATAATGCATTCAGAACTTGTGTATTGCGCACATTTATTTTAAATACACTACCATATAAGTGAAAATGCCATTTGTTGAACATTTGAACATTTTTAACATGAACATTTTTTTTTACAGTAGCAGTTAAAAACATTTTGATGCAAATCTCAACTTAAACAGTATAATCAAAGTAGTAATTAGTGGCTTATTGCCACTGCCAGGGCATTAATGTTATCGTGTCTGCGTGTGTGTATGCATGTTGCATTGAGAGAAGTGCGCAGTGGTTACAAATAACTTTGGTTCTGTTGACTGCACGGTCTGAAAGGTCTTTAAATGGAAATGACCATGAAAAAAATGTCAGTTTTCCATATTTATTTATCCACATTTCTTTTCCGGTTCCTGTGAGCGACACCCGCAGCAACAGATGCAATGATGAAAGAAATATTTGAATAATCATCATTTGTGTTAACACGCGATAAAATAATTAGTGGCATTCATTAATTGAGTTAACACAGTAATGCATTAATTTGCTCAGCCCTAAAAGAAAAATAAAAAAAATACATACATTGTATTTATCTCTAGGCCAAGTTTGAATGTGCCCTCAAACACCCTGGGATCAAGATCATCACCCCTGACTGGATCACTGACTCTGTTAAAGGTGAAGTTACTCCAGCTTTCATTTAAATTAGTCTAGTCAGTACAATAACATTTGTTAGTCAGTTGTTAACTTCTTTTTTTTTTTTTGTACATTTTTAACAGACAAGAACAGGAAGGACGAGGCGCTCTATCATCCTCGACTCACCTACGTGGAGCCTGAGGAAGAGGAGGAGAGTGAAGCAGAGTCCTCTGACCAGCGCTCCCACTCAGATGGAAGCTACAGCCCGCGGCGCTCCCGGTTGTCCAGCGGTGGCTCGTCCGGCGAGGAGTCGAGCCCCCGCAGACGACCGGGACCCAAAAAGCTGAACTCGGTCTCGCCGCCGTTCCCACGCAAACCAGAGCGGCGCAGCGAGCTCATGTTCGATGACTCCGATGACGACTCATCCACGGAGAAGGAGGGCACCAACCTCAACTGGACGCCGGCAGAAGTCGTCCCGCCGACCCCTCCTATCGCAACGGGCACGGCCAGGCGGCGTGCGGGACCGCCGGGCAACAAAGACCCTGTGTCCTCTACGGGCAGCGGGCTCATCAACCTGTGCGCCACCGTCCCTCCGGTGCCTGGGGGAGGCGGAGCTATGCCAGCGGAGGTCCGCTCAGCTGCTGCCGCCATCACCCACACAACACAACAAGGTCAGAATGATGATCAGTGGTCACTCATACATACACATACATAAACCCATGTTTGGAGGTAGGTTTAATACATCAGACTACTTCAAGTGTACCCGACAATTGTACACATCATTGTCTGAAATCATTAGAGGATGATAGGGCTGGGCCCAAAAATAATTATTTTGACCATGAAATGCTTACAGTATACGTATGTATCAAAAAGAATGTGAGTTGGATGATATTAAGCGGACTGTAAGTGCACCATATGACCTGTTTGTGTTCTTTAGGAGGTGTATCAGTTCCAGAGGGCATCCCTGGGTGGAGCCCAGCTGCCCGAACCCTCCGAAACATCACCAACAACTCTGATATGCAGCCAGCCAACCGACCGGCCAACGTAGCACATGTAAGACGCCCTCTTCTTGCAACGTTTGAACAATGCATTTCAAAAGTCGTATCGAAAGTGGACTTGACTGTATAGTTCTTTGTCCTCCTTTGCCACAGATCCTTCAAAATCTGACAGCCAATCAGACGAAGCCATTGGAACAGCAGACCAATCAGGGCCATACCCAGACCCCCAACAGCACGAACCCTCTGATGTTCAATCAGTCTAAACTGGCGGGGCCGCCACTCACAGCGGAGCAGCAGCAACAGTTGCTGCAACAGCAGCAACAGTCCCACCAGGCTGCCCAGCAGCAACACCAACAGCTATCACAGCAACATCCCATGATGCACCTGCAGCAGCAGCAGCATCAGATGATGCAGCTACATCACCAACAGCAGCAACAACATCAGCAACAGTCGCAGGTTGCACAGCAACAGGCGTTCTCGCAGTTGCCCCAGCAGCAGCAGCAGCAGTTCCTCCAACAGCAGCAGCAAATGCACCAACAGCAGATGTTTTCGCAGCAGCAGCAACAGCAGCAACAGCTTGCGTTCTCCCAGCAGCAGCTGCGACCTCAGCAGCTCCTACGACCCGGTCTGCAGCAGCTGCAGCAGCAACAAGCACTGCAGCAACAGCTCCAGCAGTTCCAACAGCAGCAACGCATGCAGATGCTACAACAGCAGCAGCAACAGCAGCAACAACAGCAGCAGCAGCAGCAACAACAACAAAATCAGCAGCAGTTACACCAACAGCATCTGCAGCAGCAGCATTTCCTGCAGCAGCAACACATGCAGCAGATGCAGCAGCAGCAGCACCTGCAGAATCAGCAGCAGCAGGCTCTGCAGCATCAGAACCAGCAGGCCCTGCAGCAGCAGCATCAACAACAACAACAACAGCAGCAACAACAACATCAGCAGCACCAGCAGCAGCAGACAACACTGCAGCCACAACTCCAGCAGCCTCCTCGACTGTTTGGGCACGAGCTGGGACAAGAAAGTGAGTACAAAAGTCAGCAAAGAAGGCTGTCATGGTGTTGAAGTGGAATGTTTGTTGAACAACAATAGGGCCATAACCAACAACTATTTAATAGTCGATTAACGAATTAGAAGAATAAAGAAACTAGAAGAAATAATCAGATTTGAAAAGCTGGAACCAGAGAATTTAGGACATCAAATCGACTCAAATCGATTATCAAAATAGTTGGTTAATTATCACTTATCAATATTATCGATTCAACTAAATGTGTGATTCGTCTCGTGTAATCCTCAGTTCCACAGGACGGCTTCCTTCTGGGCTGCGTGTTCGCTGTCGCCGACTACCCAGAACAGATGGCTGACAAACAGCTACTGGCCACATGGAAGAGGGTAAGACTGCCGTCTTCTTTAGAACTAATATTCAAGTTGTTAAGTATTCCAATTGTGTTAAAAAAACATGGAAACAGTGTTGTGTATGACTTGGGTTTACATAAACTCCTCCCACAGGTCATCCAGGCATGTGGAGGCACTGTTGACTCAACGCTGACGAGCCGCTGCACACACCTGCTCTGTGAGAGTCAGGTCAGCAACATGTTTGTCCAGGTAAGACTATTAGTGTTTTGCCAGACTTTATCTTGGTGACCTTAGGGAATAGTTTACGATATACCTTAACATAATGGCAAGGTTGGGCTCTTCGTTAATGTGGTGCTCAAACTCTGGTGCTAATCAATTAGTGGCAGGTGAATACAGTCTTATATTCAAATATCATTCATAAAGAGTGTTAATCGTTTTCATTGATTTAAGACTGCAGAATATGAAGTGATCTCTACTTAAGAGATCTCATCTTAAGAGTCAATACGTGACCTTGTGGTAATTTAAAATAAATGCATATAGGCTACATAAGATCAAATAAAAAGCATCAATCAGGATTTATAGTATCTCATCATCTTTCTGGATGCACAGAAAAACAATATAGGCAAATTATTTAATTGCAAAAATATCCCATGAATATGGAGGCTAGGGCTGTACATTGGCAACTATTACCTTAATTTACAACTAGAGGAAGAGGAAGAAAGTGAAGAAAGAAGAAAAAGTCCGAATTGTTTCATTCCAGCTTCTTAAATCTGATTATTTTCTTGTTTCTTTAGTAATTTGTAATCTTTGGGTTGTGGACTGCTGGTCTGGACAATGAAAGACATTTTACTTTGTAGCTTCTGCTTATGAACCAAACCAACTTCTTTCAATAACTTTCGATTAATCAATAATCAGAATAATCATTAAATGCAACCCTAATGAAGATGTTTGCAACTTTTGCTGCTACAAAAACTGAGGCCACATGAATGGATTGTGTCGCTAAGGGAGATTCATGATTGCTTCAAACCACTCACCTATGTTTCCTTAGTGAAGGTAAAGCTGAAGGTAAACCATATGAGACCTCTTAAAACGGAAAAACTGAAACATCACGTTGACCTTCAGACAGCATTAGTTGAAGCAGCTTTCAGTTTAGTTTGACTAAATGTGCTGAAATGTGACGTTTGTGGTGTTTTGTCTGCAGGCTCTCAGAGAGGGGAAACGCTGTGTAACAGCTCACTGGCTCAACACTGTACTGAAGAGGAAGAGGATGGTCCCTCCTCATCGGACGTTACATCTGCCGTTTGCCTTCCCTCCCGGAGCCAAACCTTGCTCACAGCATGTAGGTCCCACTACCACAAGCAGCAGATACGGTTTTCTTGTGTACTCTTAGGATAACGCAGCATCTGCATTCATATATGAAGGAAATGCCACTTTTCCTTGCTTTTTTCACTTTATTCAACAGTCTGAACTGTTAACGACAATGTAGCTGCACTTTGATGTTCTGTCTTTTCAGAACAGAATCATTGACGAGGAGCAGCCTAAGAATATTACCAATGTTATATCACTCACTTCGGAAGGTGCAGAAAGTCTTGTATGTCTCTGATGTGTCTTCCCCCTCCTCTCAGATCATATCGGTGACAGGGTTTGTGGACGCAGACAGAGACGATCTGAAGTTGATGGCCTACCTGGCTGGCGCCAGATATACCGGATACCTGTGTCGAAGCAATACAGTCCTCATCTGTAAAGAGTAAGAAGACGAACCCCAGGATCTGCTCTGCTGGGGGGGACATTTAGATGAATGCAGTGAATTCATTCTAGTACTGACACAAATTAGGCATTAACATTACACATTAACCTACTGTCTCTTACCGATGAGTCACAATGAGGTTTTAATCCAGGTCTCTACAGGACCACATACAGCGATGTGTCACAACCTCGTCACATCATCTACACTTGAGGCGCAGTCACATTATCTTCACTCAAGCACTTAAATATTGATTGTGTGACCAGATACTTTGTAAAGAGCTTACCATAGACTGAAAAATGAGGGATATCATGGTCCATTCAGATGCACATCAGAAACTCAGAAACTTGAACTTTAATGGCCACAGAGGATGTTTAAATCTGGAAACGTTCTAGTTTTTTTGTTCTTTTCTTTTGTTTAAATACAAACATCTGTCCTAGCTTGTTCTATTGCTGTATCATGTTTATTAATCTGATCTATCTATATATTGTTGTGTGTATGTGAATTGACTTTGGGTACTTAGAAAACTGCTACATAAATTGAATTTATTATTATTATATAATCAATCTAAATGTTACACTGTATGTATTGTAGGCAATGTGTTAAATTTAATACTAGGTCACAAAAGCTTGGGGGGAAAAATAGGATGCGCACAAATCACATGCCGAATCAACTTTTTCAGTCGGTCGGCACCAGTTCGCAGAAAGAAAGTGGGTTCACATACCTGCCAGATCCAGGGATGTGGTCTCAACGGGGCCAGATCCAGCATTGGTGATGTGGTCTCTTGTGGTTTCCCCACAGACCCAGCGGGATGAAATATGAGAAGGCGAAGGAGTGGAAGATCCCCTGCGTGAACGCTCAGTGGCTGTGCGACGTGCTGCTGGGGAACTTTGAAGCTCTGAGACAGATCCAGCACAGCAGATATTCGATCTACACACACCCCGAACCGCTGGTCCCCAACCCACAGCTGGTCCAGAACCTGCTGGGTGCGTATAGACTGCACGGCCGGTTGTGAGTTTTTGTAGCATTCAGACCATATCAACGTACTATATCCTGACTCTGGCTTCTGTTCTTCGTAGCCGCTTGGAGAGCACCGATCAAAGTGTCTCCAGAAGCTTTAGCGGTGAGTACATCACAGCTGGGAATTGGTATCAATACTCTTATCAGTTAGAAATGATTTATTATATGTTCAAAATTAGAATAAATATTGTTTTAGGAGCAGAATAACATTATATAAAGTCAGTAATATGGAATATTTCAGTATTAATGTGTACTTTGTATGGGTTTCTACAAATGCCAAATGAAGCTCAGGGTGCTTTCACCAGGCAATTCATTTTTAAAAAATATTATAAAATTGTTCATATTCTACAAATTGTCTATATTCTCAATCCCTCTTTCTGCTTGTTGTGTTGTTCAGACTCTGCAGCTGCTGCAGAAGCAGAAGCTCAGCGACGCCACTAACCAGCCAGCTAATAAGAAGGCCAGGTGAGGAGATGTGACATCTGGGACCAGGATACATTACATACATTTTTTCCATACATTATTCTATGATGAGGGTGATAATGCTGATGTTGGATGTTGTGTTTTCTGTGTGCAGACTGGAGGAGATCCAGTCTCCCAGTAAGAAGCTTCCTCCAGAGTCCACTCCTCGAGTCATGTTCACAGGGTTTGAGCCTACACAAGTCCAGCTGTACACAAAGGTGATGTTTAAACTCACACACACATCTACTTTTAAACCAATCGGTGCAGGCAAATAGTATACACAACACACAGCAAAACAATGACGTGACACTGTTTATAAGAAAATAAATAAATTAAAATCATGATTTTATACATATATTGTTTGTGTATTGTTTTGTACAGCTCTATGACATCAGTATATTTTTGATGACTCATCATATATTAAGAGATACAACCCTTAAATATCTTTAATCATATTTGAGAAGCTGGAGAAATTAGACATTTTCTGCGTAAAAATGACTGAAATTGATTATCAAAATAGTTGGCAATTAATGTAATAGTTGGCAACGAGTCGATTTATCATTACAGCTCCATCATAATGAACACATTATATCCAGATTTTCTAAAGTCATCACTCCATCTGTCCCGCAGAGGTTACATGCTTTAGGTGGGGAGGTGGTAGACGGCAGTCCCAAAGTCACTCACCTGGTGGCGAGTAAGGTGACTCGGACGGTCAAGTTCCTCACCGCCATGTCTGTGGTCAAACACATCGTCACCCCTGACTGGCTGGAAGAGAGCTGGAGGAGCCAGAAGTTTGTGGGTACGTGTGTGGATGTGTATTAGTTTCCTGTGTTGAGATCTGTGCCCATTTTCTTTTGTTATCTTTATCAGAACGTTACCATGGTCAACTGAGGGCTGAAGCTGCTTGTTCACAGGACATGGAGCTCAGTAGTAGCTCTAAGGCTCTAGCTACACTAGAGTTTTTTTTTTTTTTAAACCAGATATTTTTGTCCACATGCCTTTTGTTTAAAAGCCTGTGATGCCAGGGCAGTACTGGCTGACAATCAAATTTTCAAATACCTGCTTAAAAGAACATTTTGAGCATGCGTAGTGAAACGCAGTAGTGATTTTGTAAAAAAAATACAGACGGGGCTACCAGGATTATGATATGCGGATCTACTTGCAGTTTATGTGGTAATCTTAAATTCTAATGTAAAGCTGCAACTTATACCAAAAGTATCAAGAGCACAGACATAATCTGAGAATCATGAATCTGAAAAAGATACGGATTGAGGTCGATACGTTAATGTACTCTATCTCATATTTTTGAATCTCTCTTAGCGTGGTTCAGAGGCCGATTTGGATAGAAAAGTGTATGAATGGGAACAAAAATCTAGATTTGTCTAGTTGGGTCCTAACAGTGTTTGTTTTTCAGATGAGCAGAGCTACATTCTGAGGGATGCAGAGGCCGAGGTGTTGTTTGCCTTCAGTCTGGAGGAGTCATTAAAGAGAGCCCACAGTGCACCACTGTTCAAGGTCAGACACACACACACAAGCAGTAAAAATCAGTTTATCTGCTCCCAAGTTGATTTTGGCACAGTAGTTTCTGACTGAATAACACACAGGACAAATGCATCCATGTGATGCCCTCCCTCACTGCGTATGTGCTGTGTGTGTGCAGGGGAAGTATTTCTACCTCACCCCTGGGATGTGCCCCAGCCTCAGCACCATGAAGTCCATCCTAGAGAGTGCCGGAGGGAAGCTGCTGGCCAAACAGCCGTCCTACAGGAAGATCATGGAGCACAAACAGAACAAGGTGAGAGATGCCAAACATCCGGAACAACACGGCGGAGCTTCTGACAGCTGCTGACGTGAGGATGGTGACGGTTTCCCCCCCAGAAAAGTTGTCAAACACCATATTTCCCTAACTTGTAGTGTAGGGTGTTGAAGTTCCATTCATCCCTGGCCACTTGAGCATTTTATTTTCCCTCAATAGCTTGATTGTTAAAATTATTATATTACATAATTGCTTCTCTATTCATAATAGTGTCTGAGTAATTATAACTAATAAATAATTAGTTGCTGGTGACAATTTGCAATTTTTTTAAAAATATGCAGATGTATAAATTGATCTAATATTATGATTTTAATGTCTATTTATTAGAAATACTGCAGGAAAACATAGAAAATCACCATAGTCTAGAGACTCCTACAAGAATATGCTGATAACCACAATGAACAATTTTCAAGATTGCAATCTAATGTTTTATGTTGCTGTGCTGAATATTAAACCTACTGCAGTGAACAAGAAAGTAATGACAGGTGTATTTCAACAAAGAAAAATAAGAGAAAATGGAAACTTTCCTGTATTAAACAACCTTTGTGGTTAACGAGGTGTGCTTTAAACGTGCCTTTCAGTCATACAAAGAAGATGTGACCAGCTCGTTTCTGTTCAGTTTAAACCTTTGTTTGACATGTGCTGTCTAGTGGGTTTGCTCTAACAGAAATTTCTCAGTTTGGTCCAGTATTGAGTAAGAAGCAGCACCCAGTATTTTTCCCGTTGGCCCATTTAGGCCAGGAGATTTACTTTACTTCAAATTACTTAAGGTTTTCTTCAAAACCAAAATTCTTGCTTTTTTTGTTGCAGAATCTTCCAGAGATCATCTTAATTTCCTGTGATAATGATCTACACCTGTGTAGAGAATACTTCCTGAAAAACATTGGTAAGAGAGATATACACATAGATGATGTCGTGGGTGTGTGGGTGTGGGTGTGTGGGTGTGGGTGTGTGGGTGTGGGTGGGTGTGTGTGTGTGTGTGTGTGTGTTGAATGACGTCTCTCATATGATTCTGTCGTCCAGATGTCCACAACGCTGAGTTCATCCTCACAGGAGTCCTGACCCAGAAGCTCGACTATGATTCATATCCTTTAAAAGTGCTGAAAGTTTGTGCTCAATGTTACACACATGTAAGGTCACCATGACAACAGGTAAATTAAAAGCCAAGCCTTTGTTTTAGCTTCCACAAAATCCATTAATTCAATATTTACTAGACTTGCATTTCCTCCCTGAAAGTGAATGTGACTGTATAATAAGGCTGCAGCTACATCACATTTGGAATAGACAGTTATTCAGCTGTAATATGACAAAACACAACTGGCAGCAAGTGAAGATGGAAAATCTAGACTCAGTCTCTAGTAATAGTGTGTTAGATGATTTGAATTTGAAAAGGCTTTGAGGTTAAAATGTTTTAATATTTAAATGTTTCTGTATCTTTGTCTCAACAGCATTCAGTGACTTTATTTCAGCCACTTTGGCTAATTAATAAATACCGGCATTGTCAATAAAATGCTGATAAAACAGACTAAAAAAAAACAAAAACATCATTCTGCAGCTGCACTACGATCCATCTCACTTACAAATATTAACATATAACCTCCAGTGTTCCAGGAGTCACGGTCCATCAGAGGACCAATCACACTGTGACTGATAGAGATCATCATTCATTGACCCTACATGTTGAAAGCTAACGGTTTGAATTTAAAGCGATATTACACATTCTGTGCATTAAACATGTCAGCGCAGGAGCTGCTGTAATAGACGAACATGGAGGTTTTATTCTGAGCTGAAGGTAAATTTACACTGTGTAATATTTGAACATGAAGGCAAAGAAAAGACTGATTTACATTCGTGGTTCTTGCGCAGTATAGTTTAAGTAATGTCCAGGTCTGAATAAGTTTGGGGAGGAGAGAAAGTGTGGAAACATATTTGTTTTTCCAGATTATTGCCCCTGTTCTGTTTTGTAATATTAAAAATTCTGAAAGCAGAGTTTATGCAAGTACCTGCACAGAGTCAACAAACTTTTTCCAACTATTTTTTTTTTTAAATAAAAAATATAATCTTATTTTTTTCAGCATGTTATGGCGAAACTGACAGCTGATTGTAAATCTGGTCTGAAATATCTACCGACAAACTCTGGAAATGTGAGTCTGAAAACATCTGGGATTTTGAAACGGCAAAGGTGTAGGAACCCTCTTAACCATGGGAAGTTCAGGCAGTCCTAGCAAATTAATATTCAACCAGGATTTAAATCCTGACAGCAAACCTCCGATAATTAATGAGCTTGAATACAAGCTTTGATAACGAGGAAACAAAACAGGATTCAGAGAGAAACTTGTTGGAGAAGAGTTTTAAGTTTCCTCTTTCTGGAAGTGAAAACCCAGAGTTTCCTCCATCTCTGCTTTGACAGGCTGAGAATTTTCTGCAAACACAGTCCTGGTACCTACCTGGTATTTACTCTGAAACTATATGATAATAAAGTATAATTGGAAAGAACCTAAACAACTACAATACGTACACGGAAGCCTATCAGGACAATGTACTTGCTAGATGATAATTTCATACTTTCTCTCATGAGTACACTATTAATAATTGTCAGTCAGCATGGCTCTGGTGCAGCAAAAAAATGACATGAAATTCAAACTTTCTGTTGTAAAATATGCAGAGGAAAAATCGGGAGAAGCAGACGTAACACGTTAAATGTAACTTTTTTGTAAGAATTTGAGTAAATTACCACGTTTCTAGTTTTACTGAGCTGTTTGGAAGAAATTATTCTCCTGTCCCATATTGCTGCCTGGTCTCATATAAATGTCTGCTCTGTTAATTGATGGAAACCAATAATCGCCCCAGGTATTATTTAGTAATTTACTGTATATTATTACTTTCCTGGTATGTTTGCATAACTTCTAAAGTAATAATTTAGTAAGTACTTAGCTTTTTTTTTTTTTACTTTACTAACATTCTGCGTTGTTACCATCTAGTTTTATAGTAAATACCAAGTAGCAGACTGTAGAATAAAGAATTACCAAGGGATATTATTATCTATGAAAATAAATAAAAAAATAAAATATGTTACTAAGTGTCAGATTTGACAGTTATCATGTGCTTTGAGTGTGTATCTTGTACTCATGACTGTGATACACAGATATCTCCCGGATTCATTTATTCTGTTTCCTTCAACCTCGTTAGCAGCTTTGTGAAGCCCAACACAAGTGGCTTTTGAACTGTTCACCTTAGACTTTGAACAGAAAACAAAGTCGGTGCAGAGGTTTTTTTTTTTCTCTTATCATTTACTGCAGCTGTTTTCATGTTTGAGTCTGTAGGGCAGGAATGCGCCAACATGCACTCTGAAAGTTTCCTTGACAGTTCACACGTATAAATTCACTTGATGGCGAAGCGACGACTACGCGACGGTGAGGACGGGGAGGAACAAATCAGGAAGAGCGACCTTTGTACAGTCCAGCCACACTGACTTTTCTATGTTTTTATTTCTGTGCATAGATCTTTAGTCATTTTGTAGAGTTTTGTTACATGTTTGAGAATAAATAAATAAATGGATGTTATTTTTGTGAAATGAATGTTTAAATTATGAACAATTTTAACTTTTTTTTCCTTTTTTTTCCTGTTAAAATAGAATGTGTAAAAGGCCTCAGCTCCTCCAAACACGCTGCTTTTTGGAATAAAAACTGTAAATGTATCTGCCGGCTTTGTTTGCTCTTTGGTCATCCCGTGGGTTAAAAACTTTCTCTGAGCTTCATGTAAGAAACTTTTATCCGAATCCTTGAACAGAAGTTTTTTTTTTGTTTGTTTTTTTTTGGGTGGGAATCAATAGCTGATTCTTAGGTCAAACATCTCTGATACTGACGCTTTAAGACACAAGAACAAAAGCTCTCGACTCTCCTTGTTCTCACTTTTGAGGTTTTGAAAGCTTTCCTGAAGGTATTCCTCCCAGGTTTGAGCTGATAATTCCTGATAGATTTGATTTAATTAACTGTTAATGAGGGTCTGGGGTAGTTACTGGTGAAGTTCTAATTGCTGGCTGTCAGACAGATAGCCGGGGGGGTCATGTGTGGGTGGGAGGGGGGGGAGCTGCGCTGGGTGCTGGGTGGGAGCCTGCGGTGCTGCCCTCAAAACTACAGCAGACTGAATTAGACACAGCCTGAGCCAAGGTCATGTGCTACATATTCCTGTCTGCCGCCAGCCATCTAACATCCCAACAACCCCACGACTGAACATGATGCAGCTTTACAAGCTGCAAACAAGACAGGTGCACTTTGTTCACACATTGATCTAAAAGAGGAAACCCTCTGTGCTGTAAACTGCTATTAACTCAAACAACTAAAACAGTGTTGAAGTAGAACTTTACAGATTATAAGAGGAAGGACAGCACTCATCCAACCAGAAACTCTTTATGTCCCTCTTTTATCAAGAATTCAGTCCTGAAGTGAGTCACTAACTGCATCTGTCATACCTGAGGACAAAATACTGTACAAGTACTAAATATAATGGAAATGTTTTTACCTTCTTCCTGATTTTTTTGGGGGGGGGCCTTAAATGTTTCAAATCATCAAACATGTTTAGTCAAAATTAGTCAAAGACAATGCATGTGAACACAAATGCAGCTTTTAAACAAAGGTTTTTATTATTAAAGGAGGAAAAAAATCGAAACCTACATGGACCTATGTGGAAAAATCACACCTGAGTTCAATTTCTATACACACACACACACACACACACACACACACACATACACTATTCACAATAAGTTATGGATATTGTGAGACTCAGTTGATTTAATAGATTTTAAATATTTAATTAAATGGTATTTCTTCTCAAATCAGTAATATCAAAGTGAATTATTGCTAATTCATTTTTTAATTACATTTCAGATCAAATAGGAAAAGCATTCATATAAATAGCAATGTACCTAGTGTATCTGTAGTATGTGTATTATATATATATATATATATATATATATATATATATCATCATCATCATCCTCAGCAGCTGATCCAGACGTCCGGCCTTGTTGCTGCTTGTTGCTGCCCGTGTGCTGATGATAATGACATGATCAAATAAATGAAGAAATCCACCTAAGCAAGAAAATCTCAGAGCATAGTGAACACACACACTACACCCACACACACACACACGCTATTTGGGCAGCCCTAATTAATTCCAATTAAAAATGCAAATAACGAGCCACATCTTTGATTAAGCAGCGCTAAGTTCCTTGTTGGTTTGTGATGTCCTCCTCTGACGCAGCCCAGTTGTGAAGAGGAAGGGGAGAAAAAAAGTACAGGGACACAGAAAGTGTTGTAATTAATGTAGAAATGCTTCATGTGAGATATTTCTAATTACTCCCTGGTCTCCTCCCTCTGTTGCATCAGACACTTTTGGCCTGTTCCTTAGGATGCAGAGGAGTTACAGACTAATTACACAGAGACGGGCGCTGGGATTCGCCTGGCCCCCGCAATTTACATATGAGCTAATTAGCATATGATGGAACTAATTACAAATAATTTAGCCAATTACAGGGCTGGGCCATCTCATTAGGCTTTTGGAAATGGGAGGCTCAGAGGAAAATGTATTGTTGGAGTCGCAGACAAAGACGAATAGGAGAATTTTACCTTTGTGTTTCCACGGCGACGGAACGGACGCTGTCCCTTGCTCAAGGGCACCTTGGTTGGTGCAGGTAGTGGAGAATATTCTAGTTCAGACACAGCCATTATGTCCTTTAAGGTTCGATTCATGCTTTAGGAAGTAAAGAGTTTGTGATGTGAGAACTCTTCAGAAAAATTAAATAAAGGTAAACTGATGGGAGTGATTTAGGAAGTATATGAAAAGGAAAAGAGTTGGAAGAAGTATTTTGATCCTGTATTTAAATAAAAGTACTACTATAGTGCAGTCAAGTTAGTAAAAATCCTACATTAAAGTTCCACTGGAGGAGTTAAAACTATTAAAGTACTTGTTTCTTTTGCAGCGTTTTACTGTTTGTAGTTTGAAATACTTTGTTTTGATGTTAGTTCCCAACCTAAGGGTCGGGGTCCCTCCGAAGGGTCAGTAGATACATGTGAGGGGTCTTGAGAGGAAAAAAAGAAGAACAAATAAAGTAAATCTGTTTTCACTTTTTTGGACTTGTTCTCTAATCTTTGATTTTTTGGGGGGTAAGATATTGGATCACTTGAAAATTTTACTAAAATGAAACCATGCAAGAAGTTTAGAGGGAAAAATCTGTTGACAACTCTTTAACATATGAAATGTGAGCTGACGACAGGCTGCTGTTTATAAGACAGAACCACTGGTTTTACCTTTATATATGTGATATATTTTAAAGCTTGCTGTATTATCCACTGAGTCAAGTCTGAATCAGAAAGTTTGAATTTGTGACTTATCAGTGTGTGTGGAGTGTGTGTGTGTGTGTGTGTGTGTGCTGCCCTCTGCTGACACACAGACTGAAATAAACCATGACTGCTGCCGTTTAAACACTCTGAAGCCCTTTATTTCTTCTCCAACCATCTATGAGACCCAACCGCTTACAGATACACATTTATTTACAGCAGTTTGAACTCAACAAGCTTTAAACTAACAGAGAAACTCTTAAAGGCATGCAGAGGTAACAAAAAAAAGAAAAGAAACTATTTGCATACAAGTGAAGGCAGTTTGACTGTGCGTCAAGTTTGAATAATAAATATTCCAAAAGGTTTTTGTACATAGAACACAGTAAATGGTCCACACAGTGTCAAATAACACACTTTGGTGTTTTTAAGCCCGTATTGCAAGGTTCTGCCTCACGTCCGTAAAGAACACGCGACATGTTTGCCGTCTTATCCTGAGTCAGATCTGAAGATGTCATTTGTTCTGTTTGTGCAGCCTGAGAGAGGAAGACTGTCAGCGGAAATATCATCCAGTGAAAAAATAACTGGATGATAAAAATAAAAAATAATAATATACTTCCTATTTGACACAGAAAGATGTCAGTGTTGAGCAAGGTTGTTATCTAGAAAAAAGTCATTTTCCTTAACTGAAATAAGAATAAAAACTTGGTTTTATGAAAAAAAAAAGTATTTACAATATGACTTAAACTGGGTCAATTCATAGAGAAAATGTCCTTTGTGTTTGTTTTTATCAACTTATTTCATACATAATCTGGTATTTTGGGTCGATAGGAAATTCATTTTTCCTTTGTTCATCATCTATGTCACTTTAGTTTAATACTTGTAAATTTAACTAGGAATTTTCATTAATAAAAATGAACTAAAACTAGTAAACCAGCTTAAAAAATAATGGAAACTAAATTGAAATTCCAAACAAAATCCCAAACTAAGTAAATAATTAGCTTTTTTTCCTTCTCTGCCCACAGCTATCATCGCATCATGTGTAATTATACTGTCATTATTAAAAATATAAATTTTTGGAATTTTTGGAAGCCGTTGATGCTTATTCCAGTGAACTAAGTGTTTGGTTTTGCTATTATATTACATATATATATATATATATATATATATATATATATATATATATATATATATATATATATATATATATATATATATATATATATATATATATATATATATATATATATATATTGTAGGAAACAAATAAATAAGTGTCAGTGGATGGTTTATAGATATTTTTGTTAATTTGATTTCTGTTGGTTTTGCAAATTAATTGTATTTTATATATACATATAAAATCATTATGGGTCTCATAATAAAGTTGTTCTTTATGCTGCTGGGAGTCAGAAATCCTTCATCTCCTCACAAGAACAATTTCATCGTATTGCATGTTTTAACACATTTTCCTGTATAGGTGGGAGGGAATATGTCCAAATTAAGTGCAAAAATGCTTTTGAATGAGTACGCGACACTAACTTGTTTGCAGTGGGTTTGAAAACTTAACAAACTAACACCATGACACACACCTGACACCCCAACCTGTACCTGACACCTTCACAAATACCTGATACCAGGAAACACACATGATACCAGGAAACACACCTGACACCTTCACATATACCTGACACCAGGAAACACACCTGACACCCTACACATACCTGACACTTAGTGGTGTAATCCTAAAATAATAAGCGGTTTACTACAGGGTCATGTGTCCCAACAACACTTGAGGGGGGTTGAAGCATCCCCAAAGTAAAAATAATATGACTTTGTGCAATTTGATGCATTTAGAGTACAAAAATAAACACTCATGCTAACAATACGTCAAATCCTGTAGCCCAGGTTCACCTTTGGTCGCCAAAAATGGACACAAGAGAAGCTGAGTTTTGTATTGTTTACTAGAAACAATATGTGAATAGTTTAATAGCGTTAGCTAAACTAGCTAGCTTTAGTTTTGTGCAATCCTCAATGTCATAATGTCGCTGAGACATCAAACTACTGCCATCTCTATTAGTATCAACCAAATATTTACATTTTATATGTATTTTTTCATTTCTTCTTTTTCATTATACCTTTATCTTCTGCACTGAAATCAAACCTCTGTCACAGATCAGGCAAATGCTGACCAACGCGAGGCTTTCTTTGTCAGGGCCAGGGAATATACTCAGACTCCAAGTGACTGACTAATAATGCTCCAAATGCAAATTAATATTAATTACAGTTAATAAGTGGGTATACCAAGGGTATATGCTCATATTAATCCTTAGATATATAGAAAATAGGAAGTATATGGCCTGTACAAGCGACAAATATGACACATTCCTAACATGACACCACGACACAAAAGTGCACAACTCTTTTGAATTCCCTCCCAACGCATCTCCACAGCAGGTAGGTAGCTGCAGACTAATGAAATGTACAGAAATAATAGTTTTTATAATATAATAATAGGAATTTTCAGAATATGTATTATTTGACCTGTTATCGAACTAAGCTAGCAGTCCCCCTTGCTCTTAGCCTTTAAGCTAGGCTAAAGACAACTTGAGCCTTCATCTTCTCATGTAACAGAAAGAAAACAAATGGGTGCCGTGTTCTTTTAAACCTGCAGAAGGTGCCTGTATTCATGTCAGAAAGAAACTTTGACAGAAAGCGCTTTGTTTTTGGCAAGGAACACTTCAAACAACTCACTAGAAATAATAATGTCGCATATGAGCACAATAACCAACAGCTATGTTAAAAGAAGCTACAGAGGTCTAATATTTCTATACAGAATTCATACATTATTCATCTAGAAAAGAAAATATCTACATTGATGAATGATTCTTCATATCTGTGCATAATCTAAGTAACACTGTATGATAACCATCATTAATAAATGCTAAATTGTTAGTTAATTAAACTTAAAAATATATTGTAAACATTATTAGCACAATGAACAATTATGGGAAAGAGTGAACAATATTAATTTCATGTTTAGAAGAATGAACCTAAGGATATTTTATTTCATTTTATTTACCCCCTTTCTTATGGTTTCGTTATGTTTTAGGTGTTTGTGATTTTTCCCTTCTTTTTATATAATGTTTACATAATTTTGTTTTATTTATTTTATGTTGATGGTTTGACATTTTGTGGTAATCATGTCTTATATGTACTGTTTTAATATTTGATATATATATATATATATATATATATATATATATTAAATAAAAAAATGGCAACAATTTTATACAGAACTTAAAACAGTATTAATATCAATTAAAGTACTATCAGAAGTAGCAAACCCAGTATTAATCATTGACAAAGAATTAACTACCTATCAAAATAATGCTTATATCTAGCATTTATCCAAGCATTTAATGACATATTATAATCAAAGCAAGTTGTAACTCATGCAAATAATGTTTATAGATGCTTTACAAACAAATTATTAACCATAAACAAACAGTAAAATAACTAAATAACTATTAACTGAAGTTTAATTAACTGTTTATTCACCATTTAGAGATGATGGTTATTATAACATGATACCAAACTCTGCTGATTATGAGTAACGGTCAGAAAGAGCTTATTATTACATACAGACATAGTGAACAATGAAATGTTAAATGAAAGCACACATACTGTTTCTCACACACTGTCAGCTGTAGATGTATGGCAATCAAACCATGTAAAACCAGTCTTAAAAATAAACTCTGTCCACTCATTTTTTTCTCAATATGTATCAGAAGCCGTTATACTGAAGCAAGCGTGTCTGATTGTCTGCCAGCAGTCCATGTGCAGATATTCTGGAAAACACATCAAAATATGTATAAAAAACACACCTAAAGGCGGCCTCTGGTGCACCTGGTGAGGCCTCTACTGTAAGAGACGGAAGAGCTTTTACCCTGATAAAAGCTGGGGCTTCGCACCCAATGTCAGAAGGGGTTGTCGAAAGGCATTTGGGGAAAAACATGGGTCGGTTATGACAGTGAACCCAGTCAAAGCCTAAATAACTCACCCGTGTTACAACTAGGGTTGCAAAATTCTGGGAATTTTCATAGTGGGAAAATTTCCACAGGAATTTACAAGAATAAATTGGAAAATGTATACTAACTGTATTTACCTTGTCGTATACAGACATAAATCTAAATGTTTCATTTTGTCCTAAAGCAGACATACTTGCAAATATTTCCACTATACATTTTAAAAAATTACATTTTCGACTTAATGTGAGAAGAACTTTAATCGATTCTCTCATCGAAGAGCACGACGCTAGCAGTCATGCCTATTTTTCTCGGAAACAGAAATAACTGTATATAACTGTATGTTAAGGATAAGTATATGTTGTTCTTTTGTTGTTAACTGAAAGAAAACATTAAAGTTCTACAAACAAATAAAGTAAAAAAAAATGTCAGTAATCGTAATATTAATTCCGATGGAAATTTCCCAACTTTGAATATTGCAACAAGCTTAACTTCCCATGGAAAATTTCCAGCAAATTTTCTGAAAATGTACTGGAAAATTTCCTCAGCCCTTTGCAATCTTAATTATAACAGAACAGAAATGAACACAGAGTCACCACAGCATTCATCAATACACTCATTTGATCCCACATTGTGCAAATACATGCTGAGGAATTCATATTATACAGGATAAACTTTGATATTGATTTTGGACTTCTAGATCAATATCTGAGAGTTCAACCATGTGCGCCGTACACAATATACTGAAACCAATGTGCTTATTGAAGAATTTTTCTGTTTCTCAAAGACTCACTACACTGTAAAATACTCAAAAAATGTTTTCTTTATTACGTAGCAAAGAGTCGAATGTTCGGAGCCCAGGTTTCGCAGCAGGAACGTCACAGTGTTTATTCATTGAATCTTTGAGACTGTTTACAACATGGTTTCACTCCCACACACCAGTTTTGACAAATACACACACTCACGCAGCAGTTTAATAGGAACACTTGTGCAATCTAAAACAATCCAACAAGACACGCTAGTACTCCACTTAAGTTCAAGTTCTGAGGTACTTTAGTCCAATATTTCAATGCTACTTTTTAAAATAATATTATATACTTTACTGATGAGACTTTCTATTCCAGTACATTTATGTTACCTTTATTTTTTTTTATTTCATATAAAGTAATATATTTTAATACTCTATTGTCTGTATTCCATTAAATTGTCAGTTTTATTTTAAATTTGCACTTTGTGTGAAAGGTGCCATTAAATATTATGGAGCAATACTTTTTATTTTTATTGTACCCAAAGAATCTCCAATTAGCTCCACATTGATAAAATAAAACATTAAAATGCTATCAAATGTACATAGTTATTAAAAACAAGTATTAAAATATTCTATAATAATATAACTCATTCTATATAATGAGTAAGTTTAAGTACATTTTGCTGATAATACGTTTACTTAAGTAACGTTTTCATTTCGGGATTTTTACTTGTTATTCAGTATATTTAGACAACAGTACTACTTTGCCCACCACTTTTTAACAGTAGCATATATGGCAGAGATTTCATTAGAGATGTTCCTTTTAAAGTGCTTACTGAGTGTATTTTACAGTCACCATGTCGGTGCGTTCTGCTACAGGCGTAACGGTACATGCATTTGTACGAAACTCTTCTATACAGGAAGTTCGGTACATGTGTACTTTACTTACTTAACCAGATAATTCCTGTTAAATTCACCTAAATCACTCTAAGTCTTTATTATTAGTTTCAGGCAGAGAAGCTTTGCAATAGGATTGTTGACTGCGTGCATCATATAACCAAACACAAGCTTTAGTTATCCAATAATTATCCATGGCCCTGTATAAACGGGGATGAGTTGTGGCTTTCCAGGAATTATCCACAGCCCGGCAGCTTCCCATGACAGATGGTGATTCTATCATTGCTTTCAGTTTAAGTATACTACAGCTCTCTTAATGCAGTATTGGAACTTTATGGACTAATGATCCATTACTGACATCTTGACATTCTTCCATATTTCCATTTCTTCCATACTATTCTGAAAATGCACCAAACCATGACCCTGACATTGAGGTATATGTCTAAATTCTGAATCTGTCCGTTTGTATCTGTGGCACATATTTCGAGAACTGTTTTGCTATTATTAGTAGCTAGCTAGTATTGCTGAGGACCCGAGGAACTTTGGTGCTGAATTTAGTGCTATTTTAGCAGATGGTGTCACTATAACAACACTCTTTAGTTTTTTGGCCCATATGTTTTGACCAGTTAATTTGCTCCTGGATTCTGTGGGCCCAGATAATTCTCTTCATATAATCTATGTCCAATTTTATGTATCTTGATTTTGTTTTTTCATTACTCTTACTACGAATATTGATAAATTGCGACAGGTCATCTCTGGACCAAGCCAGAAAATTTCACATTTTATTTTCTTGTCCACTAAACACTTCCAGGGTCAAAGCATTCGTCCCTTTTCGAATAGGCACTTCAAATCAAACAGTGTATTTATTGTACCGTTACACCTGTGCTCTTTGATGGAGATGCTGTTTCTAAATGTTCTCAAACATACCTGTGGCATTTCTGTACTGTACTTATTACTTATTGGCCGCCATACATATTGATACATCTGTGATAAACTAGTAGTGTTTTTTTGAGTAGCCTTTTACTAAAAACATGGTATTCACTCAGAGAGTAGAGCTGCTGTGATTACAAAACTGATCTAAGCCCATAACTCATCCAAGAATGTCCAGAAGGTAAACATCACACAGTATTGCTGTGGGAACGTGCTGTTTTTCTTTTAAAGTCAAACCATCACGCCGCGTCCTTTGAGGTTGCCGCGGTGTGCAGGACTCGGCTGGGTCGTTTCCTGCCGCGGCCCGGAGAAGCGGGGCTGGACGCTGACGCTCGGATGCCCCTCGCCCCATGATGGCTCACCATGGTGGAGAGGAGGGAGGAGGAGGACGGGGAGGGAGGGGAGGAGGAGGAGGAGGTTGGGGACAGGGAGGAGGAGGGGGAGGATGAGGAGTAAGAGGATGAAGAGTAGTAGCTATGTTGGGTGGTGGAGGTGGTGGCGAGTACCAGGCGTTGCTGGCGTTTGCTGCTGCCACTGCCGGCGCTGCCGCCGCCGCTGCTGCGAAGACCATGTGGGGCAGGGCTAGCGGGGGATGGCGATGAGATGTGGCTAGACGAGGGGAGGAGACGACTCAAATTCAGAGATGGGATAAAAGACTTGTGCGGAGGAGGCGAGGAAGACGAAGGGGAGGAGTTTTTAACTAACGAGGAAGAGGAGAGCGGACAAAAGGGAGCCTGTCCGGAGCGGTGAGCAGAGGAAGGAGAAGACGAACAGGAAGCACACTTTGGAGGAGGAGACAGAAGACAGTGTTTCCCAGAGAAGGAAGAGGAGGAAGAGGAAGAGGAGGAGGAGGAGGAGGAGGTGGAAGAAGCTGAAGGTGAAGAAGCAGAGGAGGAGGAGGAGGAAGAGGAGCAGGAGAGGTTGTGGAGGTTATCAGTGGCTTCTGAGCAGTGAGGAGTGGATAAAGAGGCAGACGGGTGTTTCCCAGAGCTATGATGAGGGATCTTAGAGGCACGCAAAGCAACCACTGACTGGTTATTCTCTCCTCTGCTGTCAGCCTGCAAACACACAGCAGCAACACTGAAGTCAACGCCAGAACAAGCAGGAGCAAAGTTACAACTGTGACTTTGGCCAAACTTTCAACAACTACGCCTCATCTTATCCTCATGGACGTCGAACTTTGGTTTGGTTGATTTCCTCAACATATAGTGACTTGCGATCTATTACATTAATGGATCAAATTTGTACCATCCAATTAACTTCTTCTGTGGAGCAGCTGATACACCAAGATGCATGTTCCTGCAGTACAGTCTCTGATGAGACAATTATGCTAATTACACAAATTGTCCAACATGCATCAATTTAATTTCCAAGACAGATATTAATTTGGTGAAAAAAGTGCTTCTATGTACTTGGACAGAAAGTAGTACTTGGATTCACGAAACCATTAAAACCACTGTTAATTGCTCAAATTACTAAGTCAGGACCTGGATCCGGGTGAAAAACACTCCACACAGTAGCACCGAGTATACAAGGAAAGTGTGATGTTAAAGATGAATATATAGGATGTGTCCACTGTTGGTCGTTTTGTTGCTTTCAGAAGGTGAATTTAACACAAAGGTCAATGACAACAGAAGAATTAGAAGAATAAGAATAGATGGCCGCCACTTTCTTCAACTACTTTTTGTTGGTGCATTTTAGGCTCATGACCTTTACAACTTAGCAATGTGTTAGCATGGCAACCACAGTGAGGGAAACAATACAAGAGCTGATTTTTCTGTTCTTAAAATAGATTTCTATTTCCCTAAGAGACCAATGAAGACAAATGATGTTAGAGGAACATCAGCTTAAAGATCTGATGATCTAGACTGATGATGATGATAATAGGCTAATATGATTGATCCTTTAAACACAATTCCACCTCCATTAACCTGTTAAAAAAATGCATGTTATCTGAACTGAATGCTGCTTTTCCAGTTGGATCCATGTCAATTTATAGTCACTAAGCTGACCAAAGACACAGCAGTAACATATATTCTGTGGAATATCCCTTTATTCCCTTTACCCTATTATTCATGATCAGTTTACTGTAGAAACAAACTGTTGCTTTTAGAAAATAAATGACTTACAGTGGTTCCACTAGCCACAACATACATGCAGTACTTACACAATGACATAAATATGAGTGTAATCAATAACTGATGGTACAACTGGGGAGTTTTTGAGAGTTTTTGACACCCAGACAACATTTCCACAACTCACTGCCAGATGAAGAATGGTTGTATGAACGTGCAGGTTTAAGATACACTCTCTGATTTTCAGCCTTTACTATAAGTAAACTCTGTGAGTCACAGAATAACATAAGATTTTAGAACATGGGGGAACTAATGGGTGCTATAAGACAATCAGAAAGTGTATCTTGAAGGAAAGGTGTCAGACTGCAGTGGAAAGTGAACAAACAGATTGGAGAGCAAAACACCACAGACAGCACATAGATAACATCAGCACATTTAGAAACATCTAGAAAAGTCCATCTTTCAAGCTGTGGACATTGGTATTAATACATGCGACACTTTCTAAAGAATGTTTTGTTTCTTTTTAATGACTTGTTCTCGTCAACATATAAAATGTATTGTATCTAAATTAGTTTCCTCTCATCACAGCTGATAACTTTATCTACTTATCTATAAAGAAGCTGAAGTACTTTATGAAATATGTTAAAATGTAAATGTAAAAAGTACCAACATTAAGGGAATAAGGTCTCAATGTTACCAAAAAAACAACTTGCTGAACCAATACACAATTAAAAATGTGATGGTTGTTTGGGCTGTTATTTATGCAATACTAATAATCATTAGTTGGAGGCATCTTTTTTATGCTCTCTTTCCTAATCCAGAGATGCTAACCTCAGATCTTTTCAGAGTGAGTTTACCTGGCTGGGCTGTTTCTGGGTTGCCTGCTGCTGTGGCTTTTCCGGAGAGCCGGAGGAGGATGAGTTGCGAGACTTGGTGTGAGATCGTAATGCAGAAGAGCTGGAGTTGGATGTCTGGAAAGGACATTCATGAACAAGAGGGAAATACTGTTTGTTACTGCTCACAGACTGGGACTAACTTTAACCTTACCATTGCTGAAAAAATCAGAGCAGAGAAATTTCAACATTAAAAGTAACGTAAAGCTTTAATGATTCAATGCGAAAAAGAACAAGAAGCAAATCAAACACTAGTCAAAGTTCTTTAACCACACTTGCACATTGAGGACTAATGCACATTTATTTCTGCTATCTACAAAGACTATTGATGTCTATGTTTCATCACTGGCTGAAAGAGTTGAACAAGTAAGGGGGACATGACCCAACCTTTTCCAGTGGAAATTATGCCGTTGGTCTACACTGACCCAAAAGGGTAAGGAAAAGAATTCATCTGAGATTGCTTGAAGACACATAACGAGGAAGGAAGGACACAACACATGTGTAGTGCCAGAAAGCCAGAGTAAAGAGCCCCGCACCAGCCTAGCACCAATGAAGCAAGTCAGATACGCAGGGAGAGGAACATCAGACCTGTTTTTTGTTGGAGGGTTTCGGCATGTTGTGTGAAGGCTGCGCTTTTGCCCTCTTACTCTCTGGTGGATTCTGGCCCTTGGGGATCTGAGGAGCTGGCCTCTTGGAAAGGCCTCTCTCCCCTTCCCGTTTGACCTTTTCTCTGAGCTGAGCCTTGTCATTGGAGTCAAAGGAAGAATAAGGGTAAAGAGGAGGTGAAGATGCAGCAGAGGAGGGGGAAGATGGGGCAGTGATACTGTCCACGCTGATTTCTAATTGTTTAATGGACTCTTCTAGGCTGTTAATAGTGTCAAATGTGCTCTTGCAGATCTGCTCTACCCGGCTTTGCGACTTGGAGTGTCTGGTATCAATGGTAGAAGATACCAGGATGTCACTAGTGTTGCCTTTATCCACGTCTAATAGTTTGGCACTGTTGATCTCAAACCGCTTGGATTCCTTGATCTGCTTCTTGGTGTCTTTCCCTTGCCTACTGTCTGATGTCATTTCCTCCTCTTCCTCATAGACAACGACCTCAAGAGTCTTCTTTCCTGCTTTGGTCGCCCCTGTCCGAATGGCCTGGCTAATTGCAGCCAGTTTGTTTTTGGGGAACTTGAATTTGAATTTTTTTTTGGTCTCTGTCTTTTTGAACAAGTCTTTTTTATCCTGGTCTTGGGGGTCTGCTTGAGATCCCTGGTGCTGCATATGTATAGAGTTATGATGATTCCCTGTAATGTCTTTCAAGCCAAAGCCCGACTCTCTTTCAATGATGCACACTTTTCTCCCTTCCTTTTCCTCTTCTTCTTCTTTTGTCTCATCTTCATCCACAATGCTCTCCGGAGACAGAATTCCATCAAGATCCTCATCATGTTCAAAGATGGTAGACAGACGCTTGTAGGCAGACTGAATGTCCATTGGCTCATTTATGATGACAATGATAGATTTCCTGTCATCATTCTTCTCGAATCCTTGGTTGTCATAAGTCAGAGACACACCAGAACCATCCCCAGCTACTGTTTGTACATTAGAGCCATTGATTTTAGCCAGATCTTCCACTTTCGATTGTGTTCTTACTCTGCTTTTTGAGGTGTGAAGGGTTGGAGGGGGTGGAGGGGGAGGTCCTTTATCATCCAAAAGATCAGGGCTCAGGCTACTGCCTCCATCTTCTGTGCATTGTACTTGGCCTCTGGATTCCTGCAATGTGGGCTCCTGGATTTGCTGTTTGCTGTTGTGACTGTAACTAAAGCTAGGTGAAGAAGGGGGGTTAGCTTTTATGACAGGAGAAGAAGAAGCTACACACCCCTGATCTGAACTTATGGACTGATCCTGCTGGGCCTCTGGTGATGATTCTATTGGACAATCTTGTTTTTTTTCTTTTTGTAAAGTTACAACTACCCTCAAGTTTGATTTCTTTTCAGTCTGTACCTGTTTGACAATCTTTTCTTTTGTCTGGGCAGGACTTGCAGTATCAGTTGCTTCAGGGATTTCTTTTTGAAGAGTGACAACTGTTGTAAACTTGACCTTCTTTTCTGCTGTGGTCAGGGAGTACGCTTGTCCTTGTTCAATGTTTTTCTGATCAGTCCGCACAGCGTTAAGATTCTTTTCTTTATGTGAAGTATCTGTAAGTACGTTCATCTTCTCTGCTTGCTTTGGGGTTAGTGTAAGCATCTCCTCATTCATCTGTATATGATTCATGCTATTATGAACATCATTCTCCTCTACTTCTTCCTGCCTTTTAGCCACATCTTCCTCTTTGGACTGTGTACTGACTCTGCTCTTTGAGATGTCAAGGGTCAGAGGTGGTGAAGGGGGAGGTCCCTCATCGCCCAAAAGATCAGGGTTTAGGCTATCACCTTCTCCTTCTGTACATTGTTCTTGGCTTCTGGATACCTGCAATGTTGCCTGCTGGATCTGCTGCTTCCTGCTGTGGCTGTAAGTCAAGCTAGGTAAAGGGGGGTCAGCCATCTGGTCTTCTACTTCTTCCTTATGATCAGGGGTGGCTCTTACTTCCCCAGCATCATTGCTTTCTTCTTCAAGTCTAACAACTACCATATGTTTATCAGTACAGCCATCAGCTTCTGGCTGAGGAGGATTGGCCACCTGTGATACTGGAGGCATCCTTTTGTGTCCTTGCAACTGCTTATTTTCACCTGGCAAATTTTTATCATTTGATGGATCTGCAGCCACCTAAAATTAGAAAAGGTAAGACAGGTAAGACAATGTGTCCACAGTCATTTAAAAGTGTATCTCTCTGTATATGAATTTTCAGCTGAGTTAGTCATTTCAAGTGGATATCTGACACTTTTACTTTTTTAACATCAAATTTAAGGAAATCTGCTGTTATAGAGACAATAGGAGGGACACATCTCTACAGCCCATATGGATACTTCTGACTTGAGGGTCCAGAGGTTTACCTCTGGACCCTATTGTGGACCCTTCTGCTACTGAACAATTAATTGTTTGCAAGAGCTGAATTTGATTGGGAGAACAATGTATACCAATAAATATATAATATGTAATCTGTGCACAAGTTATTGTATGCATCTTCTGTGGAGATTTGTAGGTATGTATGGGTTTGCATCAGTTTGATGCTGAAGTCAGGCAATCTACCCAGCTAAAATTAAATGAAAGACTTGAGCAGCGAAAGCTGGATGGACAACAGATATGACTTTATTCATCCAAAAGAGTGTAGCGTTATAGAAAATGTACAGTCCACATGACTAGAGATCCAGCAAAGACAGTAAAAGAGACACTTCTGGGAGGAACATACTCAGGGTTCCCTGATAACACCTTGGCCAGTATGTTCTACTAGAAGAAAAAGGAAAAGAAAAAAATAGACATGGATAGGAAGGAAGAAAGGAGTTTCAGCTTGATTCTGATAGTAAACCCAGATAAACAGGATAAATACTACAAGAACAAGTCAACAACACATATGCAAAACCAGCCCGCATATAAAGAGATATTGTATTTAATCTCTTATTCATTTACATGTAAACACCAGCTGTACCGTAGATGTGACCATTGTATTTGTTGTCAAAGGACAAGTGTAATTTATTACAATGTGGGTTTTATTGTTTTAGTTTCTGACATTGCTTAATATAAATCACACTGCACAGATCAAAACTTACCTGGAAAGAAAAATCACGGTGAAACTTTCTGTTGTAATCATACATGACTATTTGATCATCCTATCCATATCTTTGGCCTTGTTTGGATGACAAAGCTCTCAAAAATTAGAACCTGGAACCAACCAACCTCTGTGTGTGGCCCTTCATTTTGAGTACAAACAGTATTGTTTGCCAGTATTTGTCCCAGGCCAGTAGTTGGTGGTGTTTGCAACTCAACAACCCTGAATTTCACCATGACCATGGTAATGGTAATGCTTCCATCTACCATTTCCAGAAACACCTATGGTTGGGTCATCAGTGGTCCTGGGTCCTCAGGGGTTTGTCTCTAGGCAGATTGGGGAATGTGGGTATATTTGTGGGGCGTTAAGCAGAGGCCACATGGCCACATTAATCTGGTCATGTGTGCACACAGTTTTCTTGTGTGTGAGTGGCATCGGTTAAGACTATAATAATAAGACCCAAGTCGTAATAAATGAGAATCAACCTTTGAAACGATCATAGGATAGTTCAGCAGAACTGAGCTTCCACAATTTTTAGAATCAAGATTCAATATATAAAGAAGAGAAAGTTGTTATTCTGTAACAGGGTTAGTCAGTATAAAGCAGTTAACAGACAGTAGTGGAGAGCTCATTAGTCAACACACAGGCCTCATTGATGTTATACTGTGTTAGAAGCATAACAAATATTCACTTCAATCCACAATATAGGTGTGAAATTGTGTTTGAAATGTAGAATTATATTTATTACTTATTCTTATCATACTTACTACTTACTAAATACTTATTTGCCTAGTTCATGTTAATTATAATGGAACGGTCATTTATAACTGATGTGAATATCACTACAAGCACTACAGCATCCATTCATCTTAAAGTCAAAGTGATATATTGAAGGTTAGGCTGATTTGATGTGTATGTATCTATATTTTTATGGAATCTCTGTCTGTCTTTTACTCCCACGTTTCAACAACCGCTAATCTGATAAACTTCATATTTGTGTGAAGGGACAGGAAAATCACTAGAATGTCATATCTCCTGAACCCTTTATGCCTTTGTAACCTGATTTGATGAACATGTGTTAATATAATGTGTGTGACCATAACAAACTGCAGCATCTTCTATGTATAACTGAAGGAAACTGTGTATTTATGTATGTAGGACATGTTTTCACATATGTCAAAAACTGTCCAAAGAACATCACACTTGGTGGTTGTACTGCTGGGGACCCAAGGGCGTGTAAGTTTGAGTGTGAGGTTCATCGGATGAGTGGTTCTTGCCAAGCATTTGGCTCACTCCAACCAGACACTGCACTAGTTATGTTAATGATTAGTGCTGTTAGTGGGTTTTATGTCTTCTTTTTTTTGTTTACCTCAAGATCATTTTCTGTGCTCTGAAGCTTTGAGGCTGAGAGTTCAGGCACTTCTCTGCTCTCTACTTTCTTCTTTGTGCATTTCTGAAACACCTGGGTAAGATGGGCAGAGGTCCATGATAAAGGTAAAGCTTTAGTGCAGAGTTGTATACACAAGCACTGCAGCATTGACCAGT
Organism: Lepturacanthus savala; assembly: GCA_030544235.1. NCBI lineage: Eukaryota > Metazoa > Chordata > Actinopteri > Scombriformes > Trichiuridae > Lepturacanthus > Lepturacanthus savala. The sequence continues at coordinate 15,926,091 of CM060461.1, forward strand.
CCGATATTCAGTATTATATTCATTATTCATTATATTTGTCTGCCAGGTTGTGTTTCTAATAAAAAAGACTCACAATCTCAAGAGAGTTTGAAGAAATTACATTTTAAAACATACCTGCAGCTCTTTCATGAATTTATTGTCCTCCTCTTCTTCTTCCCCCACTTCCTCCTCTTCCTCCTCTTCCTCTTCTTCTTCCTCTTTGCCCTCCTTCATCTGGGCCGGAACTGTCGCAGGAGCAGAAGTGGAAGTAGCCAAAGGTGCAGGAGGACACATTTTAGGTTTGGGTTTGACCTCGGGCGGCTGTCTGGGCGGTTTATGCTGCGGAACTACAGGCGGCTCTTCGTCCTTAAACAGATGAGTGAAATGAAATGCACTTTCAGGAGTAGAGAATGAATGATCTGTGTTTTTAGCAGTGCTACAGGCTTTAGTTATTTTGAGATATGACTGTAGGGGTCCTGTATTTGATAGTTTCCCACTGGTGCAAGAGTCAATTTCACAGGCCAGCGCCTGTGTCCTGTAGCATTCACAGCTGTGTTAAAAGTTGCACACTAGAAGGAGTGTTCCAGATGCAGCTCTTTTATACGAAATACGATTTTATACGATCTTATTCTGTGCATATCACCAGATGCTAATGGAAATATATCAGTATAATTTTAAGCTCATGCTAATTGCATTCCTGGTTTTATTTCAGGTTTTACAACACAGTACAGATATTACAACATTAATAATGTTTTTGCCTATAGTAAATTATGTATATAAAAAGACATGGAAGCTCTGGCAAACCATCAAAATATCCAAGAAGATTTAGATCTTGACTTGGGATTGTTTGTAAGAGCTGATCTGATTGTAAAAAAACATTACATTCCAAATTTAGAAAGTATTTTTTTTTATCAATGCCCATACATGCAGAAACACACACACAGACACACACCTACCTCTTTCTTGCTGGTGAAGATCACCTCTCCTGACCTTCCTGTGGTCAGACCTGAACTGACAGCATGGAACCTGGGTTGAGCAATATAAAAATAGGTTCATTATTAATTAGGATAACGGTAATATAGCCGTAGTCCCACTAGGGGGAGACGTTTGAAAAGAGAGGCATGGTTCAATTACTTTATGTAACTATTGATTGTGCGTCCTAGATAAAGCACATCTTTGAACGGTGAGTTGTCGAATGATTATTTTTCATAGAAAATAATAATCATAATGCATAAAAAATCAGATCTAAATCCAGCTGATCTGAACTAATGAGCTGACCTTCGCGGAGGAGGAGGAGGAGGAGGAGATTTGCCAGTTCTGTCTGGACTCTGCTTCATCTCCTTGTCCATACTGGAGCGACGGGGTTTCACCACCTGAGGCCGGCCGCTCCGTTCTATGCTGGGAGAAGCTGAGGGAGCAGGAGAAGGAGCAGGAGAAGAAGCAGGAGAGGGAGCAGCTGATGGAGCATCTAATAGAGCAGCAGAGGGAGTAGCTGATGGAACAGCCAATGGAGCAGTAGATGAAGCAGCTGAGGGAGCATCTAATGTAGCAGTAATGGCAGCATCTAATGGAGCATCTACTGGAGCAGTAGTGGGAGCAGCAGCAGAAGTAGTAGAGGGGGCAGTAGAGGAACCAGATGATGGAGCAGCTAATTTAGCAGTAGTGGGAGCAGCTGATGGAGCAGCCGAGGAGGGAGGAAGCTCCACACCAGTAGCAGGAAGCTCAGAAGCTGCTGCTGCTGCTGAAAGCAGAAGCACGGAATTACTTTGTAGGCTACATAAAGCTATTTCGGGCATGCTCTCAAACATCCTGTAGATAAATAGTGAATCTAGATCAGAACTCAGCTACAGAAAAACAAGAAAATCTTAATTTTGTGCTGATAAAATTCATACCCGTGTCTGGAGGTTTCAGCTGGATGGAGTCGACCTCGTCGCTCAGCCTGGGCTCTGTCTGTTCCTGCGGCTCCAGTGGAGCTGCAGCACAAAAACAGGAGGATTTTATCATAGAAATAAGTTTCAGTATCTGGAATAATCATATTAAAGATGTCTCATGTCTGTAAGAGAGGAGCATTAAACTTAATCATGCTGTGTCTCCTAATGCTATATGAATATGGCTGGATCTAAGAATTTTTTTCAAATTAATATGCAATTTTGATATAAACATAGATTTTTGGGTTTTTATCTCTAAAAATAAAAATAAAATGTCTTTATTAACATAATGCTGTAAAACAAGGCTGCAAATAAATCAATTGTTCAAGAATAATACAAAAAATAAATACAATAAAAAATGCAAACATTTTATTTTAAAAAATATATCGAATTTAATCGTACAAGTTTGAGGTGATCAAATTGCTTTTGTTAAGTTTTTGAAAAAATTTTTAAAAACTTCTGTCCCGATGTATGAAATTGTGATTTCTCACAATTCATGACATCTACCCTGCTGTACACATTGTAGTGGCATTTCTCAGCCAACACCAAATACACAGTGATCTGTGCTGTGCTGTATTTATGAAATGATACTGAGATGCTGTATATGTAGATGCTGTTTGCTTTGAGTTTGGGTTAAAAGAGATCAACCTTGCAGTGTGAGGTCCAGAGGTGTCTCCTGCTCCAAATTTTCTGCAGGCGGGTTTATTGTTTCTGAGGCCGAATCAGAGCCAGTCTCTCTGGTATCCGACACATCTAAATCAGGAATGGACTTCATCAGGCTGGCCTGGGCCTCCTGGAGGATCCGGTTAAAGTCTGTGCTGGTGGTGTTTGGAGGTTGACTGGTGTCAGAGCTGCTGGGCTGGTTCACACTGCTGGTTTCTAGACTCATGCTGCCTTCTGGAGTCTCTCTGTCTGTGCTCTGTAGACGACACACACAGTCACACACATTGATTCTTTTGTTAGTAGACAGCTGAGCATTTAGATCAAAATCAAGGTCCTAACACTGAATTTTATTTCAAAGAGAATTCAAATAAACACACTTCAGTCGGTGACTCACAGCGTAACTAGATCTAATATGTCTTAAAACTGAAAGCAAGTCAATTACAGTTGTTTTACTCATCATGTAGTTAAGAACTGCTTTTATTAACTTACTTTTATTATTAATTTACTAAAAACCAAGGTTGATATTCTCTATTTTTCTTGAGAGACAATTAGATATTAGCAGCCAATTTCAAGAAAAAAGATATTTCAAAACACTATATTGGTGATTAATAATCAAAACTGTTCTAGAGGTAAAATGGTGTAAAATCAGAAATGAATGTACAGGGAGCAAAGTCACATGTTGAGTTCTGAGCCAAATGTAAACTGACCTACAAACATCCACATGGTGGTGCTCTTGATATTGTTGTTGAATACTGTATGAGGAGGGAAACAATCTAATATTTGTATCTGTTTCTTTCTTTTTAAATGTACTAATTAAGATGGATGTCTAAGTGAAGCACATGGTAAAACTATCCTATTGCTGTCTTGTTGCAAAATGGTTATCTAAGATACACAATGTTATTGCATTCACTCCATTCTGATGAACTTGAAAGGGTCTATCCTAGTGGTTCTCAACAGCCTCAGGATCTACATTTTTAGTCATTATGTCATAACCCATATTTCTGACCTCAATGGTTGTGTGTTTGTGCGGACTAACCTCAGTGTGTGTTTGTGTGTTTATTGAGGCGGGTGCAGCCTGGCTGCAGAGTCCATCAGACTGCAGAGGACCGGGTCTCTTTTGCAGGGCGGGGCTGCTCTCTCTGCTGCGAGGACTCACCTTTAGAACACCGTGTTTTAACAGTCAACAACATTCTCTACTTCCAAAAATACACATATTCTATGTTCAATTACATCCTGTCATTGAGCAAGCCAATCATCTGTTGGCTCACCTTGGCCACAGTTGGCGAGTCTCGTCCGTGAGTGGGGGTTAATGGTGGGCTGGGGTGGTGGTTGGGGGGTTGGATCGCCGCGCTAGCTGCTGTGGGCTTCATTCTTCGGGCCATGACGGGGGAGGCTGAGCCCGCCAGGGGATTCTCGCCAGAGGAGAGACCGGGCTGAGGGGCTCTGACCGATGATCGAGGCTGGGGCTTTGGGGAGCTCTGAGGGCTCTGGGTTTTCATGGGGTCTTGGACTGTCTCCAGGTCCTTTGGGGCTGGGAGGGTTGACTCTGACACACACCTATCAAAGTGCAGAGAGGTGAATTTATCTGATTGTTTTCAGTGTGTAGTGAAGATGAATCCTCCATGCACACAAAAGTTAAAAAGAAAAAGTTAGTTCCACATGGTTCTGTGTTTGGACCTATACCATATACCTTATTTATCCTTCCTTCGGGTAATATTATCAGGAAACACTCCATTAATTTAGTTTGTTATGCAGATGATATTCAATAATATTTATCAATAAATCAGTTAGAAAAATTTCAAGCATGTTATGAGGACATGAAAACCTTCTGCTACTGATCTCTGACAAAATTGAGGTTATTGTGCTTGGGCCCCAACACCTCAGAAAAGCATTATCTAATGAGATAGATACTCAGGATGGCATTACCCTGGCTTCCAGCACCACTCTAAGGAGTCTTGCAGATATCTTTGATCAAGTTAAACCCTCTAGTTCCCACAAAACAAATCTCAAATCAGAAAAAGTTTTTCTTGCCACCGTCACCAAGGTCATGCGATAACCTGAATCAGTACCTGCGCAGAGAACTGAGGGCTTCCGTCAGGGCTTTAACCCTCTTCAACATGGAGTCCATCTTAAGAGGCTCCTCCTTCAAGAAACGCACCGCCTCCACTTCTAGCCTCAGCACTGAGCGCATCTTCACCTGCAGCTCTGGAAACTCACCTGAAAGCGATGCAGACAATAGAGTTAATGACCTCCAATTAACACTCTGAGAATGTCTGTATCCACAAATTTGTCTGTTTTCTATTTAGGAGTGATTGAGATTGTCACCAAGATAAGAAAAAAAAATCCAAGCTCACGACCTTGTCACTAACTTTGGGGCTAATTGTCTTTAGCTTAGTTAGCCAGCAAGAAATAGTACCTTCTCTAAGGTCTTGGGGGTTTGAAGCATTTATTCAGTGAGTAAAGTAAAACTGTAATACTACACTACTACATTTATGTCTATATTGTGGTCAGCACACTCACACACTTGCTATGCACTCAACCACCACTCTGCATGTCACTGAGCTCATAAATATTAATATTGTCCAAAGAAATCACCCAAAATATCCAACTGACAATGGACTCAGCCAACTACAGATTGACAATATTTGTCCAATTACCCAAGCCTACTTGATACTGCACCCCCTTGGGTCCTCAGCAATATACCCACCGAATGTTCAATTTTCAGATTGTTTATTTGATATATATTATATTTTTTAATTTTAAATGAGCTTTTATTACTAATATTGATATATTAATATATTGCTAGACCTGCTCTACTTTGAAAAGTGACACATTTCATTCTATATCCAGCCAATAATTGTATACATTTATATGGTGAGTGGATCATTTAGTATATATTGTAGTGGTCCCACAGTAGGCTTTTTTTAAATCTCTGACCTTTGAGGATGGCCAGCGTTTCTCCAACCCTCCGCAGATTGACCGCTCCCTCCTCAACGTCTCTCAGAGTGATTGACAGCTGCCCGGAGGTGGAACTTCTGTGCAAACGGTCCACATAGTCCTCCAGTTCACTGAGAGTTGGGACAGTAATGAAAGTAGTCATGGGACAGTCAGAAATGAAGTGACTGTATACTGTACAGAAAGGCAGTATTAGGTAGTATAGTAGTAGTATAGGCAGGCAATATTGTATGTAAAAACTGACTGTTGTGTTTTGACATGAATCCTCTGTTGACAGCACTGAACCAAGCAAACCGGTTTGTCTGTTTGTGTGTGTGTGTATGTTTGTGTGTACGTGTATGTGTGTGTATGTGTGTGTGTGTTATTCTAATAACCCGTTCCAGCACCAGCCCTCCAGACAGAGAAGTTTAGTTGTGTCATGTCTGTATCGGTTTTTGTACACGCACTGTATGTGCACTATTTTGTGCACTACATTGTGCAATTACAAAAAAGCTTTCTAATTCTGATTTATATACAGCATTGGAAGAAAAAAAATACATATTAATACCACAATGTAAAAATATTTAATTTAAAGTCTTGCATTTAAAATGCTACTTAAATACAAACAGAAGTAATAGCTGCTAAATTTACTTACTAACAAAGTCCATGGTCCTGTCAGATTTTCCCTTTTGAGGAATTGTGGAGAGCTTTACCTCTTTGGGCCTCAGTTATTTATTTATAGTCATGTGATGGGAAATGTCTCTTTGGGGGAATTAAAAACAACTGATGTTTTGTAGAAGGGAAGCGCTGGTTTAGTCTCTAACAGTTGACAATTGTAAATTGTTCTTTTAGAGTTGTAGAATACTTGAGTAACTGTACTTAGTTACTTTTATAATTAGTTATATATTGTCACTAACACGTGAGCTCCAACCGTCACTGAGCCAACAGCAAGCAGCCACATGTCCTGCTATGAGGTCTGATTATGGGAGAATAAGCAGAGGGGAGCGAGAACTGAAGTTATATTTCACAACTATGATTTATGCACCTGTGAGGTCATTGTTTTCACTATAAATCCTTGCTTTCACACACACGCTCGATTTTATATCAGCATGAGTGTGGACGTGCCTGTAAATTAATCTTTCGTACGATGACTAGAAATACGGCTTCACAGTTGGTTGCGTGCCGCCAACCAGTCAGATTACAGCAGACATCCTCCTGTGTGTCTATTCATGTGCTGAGTTCATTGAGAGAAACAAACACAGTCAGATTCCTTTCACATAAGCGATCACATGCTTGGAACTGCTTGGTATCGCTGTAAAAAATAAAATAGTGAAAAAACTAAAACATTAAAACTAAAATACTGTAAATTAACCATCTCATAAAATGCAGTAATTCTAAATAAGTTAATAGACAGTTTTAATTTAACATGAGCTCTCTCCTCTGTTGCTCTTCCTGAATTTTCTTTCCATTTTTTTAGGGAGATTTTCCTTCTTGGATTCGAGGATCTAAGGCAGGGGAGTCAAACTCAGTTTGGTTCGTGGACCACATTCAGCAAATTTGATCTTGATTAATGTAAAGAAAAACATTATACATATTTAAACTATTATTTAACCTTTAAGAGAGAGATGTCTTTCAATAGTATTATATCTCAGTTATTCCATATTCAGTCAGTCTGTTTTGCACTGCAAAACAACAATATGTACTTTATTAAGAAGCAGGTGAAATTATCTCCTACTTAAAAATAGCAACTGGTCCATTTTTTGTCATTTTTTTATTTTATTTTTTACAGTGAGCCAGGTTAGACCCTTTAACAGGCCGGTTCAAATTTTGCATCAGATTTGAGCTTTAAAGCCAGTTAACGATGAAAGACTCACAGACATGTTTTCTTCCTCTGCATTGTCAGCCTGAATTAGTTCTCTGTGCACACATGAAGCTTCTATTACTTTCTCACATTCAGTATCATTAGTATCATCAGACCCGTGCAGGGAGGACACAGTTAAACGCTGAAACATGGATTTCTTTGAATAATGTGAGGAATTGAAGCAGACATGTAATGAGCAGAGTGCACAATGTAGATCCTACATCGGGCAAATTAAAGTCAGCTTGACTTTAACGGTTCAGCACGAAGGAAAAAAAAAAATTCCCTTAATTTTGCGAGCTGGTGCAGATTTCTGAAGGCTAATTCCGACGATGACAGTGTCACACATGCAGTTTGGTGTCCTCAGGGTTTCTGGGAGCATCAGTATTTTAACAGATTTAAATGATTACATTACACCATCATTATCAAGCACATAGAGGAGAGTGCTGCGAAGTTGATATGGTATAAATTTTGCAGATGATGCATTTTTTATTAGGCAACTCTAAACTATCATGTACTCACTTTTATTGTATTAGATTCTTTATCTATTCAGGTGATTGATTGATTTGAATTACAATACATTTAAATTAACAAATTAGGATTAGGAGAATAGTGAGTTAAAGAAATTATTAAAGAATAGTGTAGAATAGTAGTCTAGAATATTGTAATTAAAACACCTTCTATTTTATCAGTAAAAAAAAACATCATAAAAAGCCTAAAACCTCAATTTAAAAACTGCATTCTGTTTTGGGAGGATTCAAAATCTTGTTTCTGAATTGCTGATAGTTTATAAAACTTGTACTCTGCAGCTTTTTCCATGTATTTTGAGCACAGAAGCTAAAAGTGGCCTTACCAAGAGTTCAGAGTTTACTTTGGGTGCACTGAGTGTGAACCAGTCATGTGATCTTGTTTGGTAAGTCCCTCCTGAGTTTCCCAGAAGAGATGTAAGATAAGGTGGTTCTTTGCCAATAACGGCTTTGTAGATAAGTAAAATAGAAGCAGTCTGTCTCAAATTAGTAACCATTAAAAATTACATGCAGGGGAGTGAGTGGGACATATAAATGTTCATGTAATAACTCTACTGTGCTGAAGCCCACCTCTTCTAACTGTGACAGGAGGAAAAACACACATGCCGCAGTTCGCCTGTGGATCACCAACAGCTGCCTCTTAATCAACTGCCAAAATCAATCAAATGTAATCACATGTCCGGCATCTTTAACTCTTTAAAGTTATACGCTGTCCTGATTTGTTTCTTTTTTATATGAATTCTGTTCTTTGACTTAGAGGTAAATTTCCAGAGAGCTCAGATCAGCAGCATTGTCTTCTCCAAACAAATAAATGAACACATATGCAACACAGTACATAGTAGCATCACTACTGTTATTTCTCCTTACTGTATGTTGATACTTTTGGTTTATTTTTGGATGTTTTTTACTTAAATTATTGCAAAAATATCACACATGACACCTTTAAAGGTGGGCGACATGGTGGTGCAGTGGATATCGCTGTTGTCTCACAGCAAGAACGTTCAAGTCCTTGAGCTGGGACCTTTCTGTATGGAGTTTGCATGTTTTCCCCATGTCTGTGTGACTTTTCTCTGGGTTCTGCAGCTTCCTCCCACAGTCCAAAAATATGCTGAGGTTAATTGCAGACTCTAAATTGCCCATAGGTGTGAGTGAATGGTGTGTGTGCCCCGTGATAGGCTGGTGACCTGTGTGGGGTGTATTCCTGCGTCTCGCCTGTAATGCGCTAGGATTGGCTGCAGCATGTTGTTTTTACTCTCGATACTCGAGTTTGAGTTGTAGTCTGTCCATGATTACTCTATAGTTCAATAACAGCGGCAGAGAACAATGGGAGCAAAGCCATTCAGTCCATTGTGGAATATTAAGCAGCGTTGCCATATCCAGAAGTTAAAGCCAGTGCAAGAACGATCTTTGGTGAGTTCTGGTGAATAATATATGTCATGACCAAAGGTTACTGATTGGCTATGGCAGATCAAATAGTTTTAAACTTCAACAGAGTTCCCGCCTTCATGTAGGCTAAACTTGTCAACAGAGAGTGACAGGGCTCTCTGTATAGTTGTAATACATCTGGCATCTGGTAGAGCCAGGCTATATAAAACGACCTGTGCTTTCTGGAGCTCCAGCAAGGCACTTGAAAGAGCACTGTAAAACTACACAGAGTTAATTACTAGTTACTTTAAATCACAAATATATCATGGTATGCGTGTCCAAACTTCAAATAAAACCCAGAAAAGTAGGTCAATATTTGCAATAGTCTAATATCTGAATCATATGATCACAATGTAGCCAACTTTAATAACATCATAAGCCACAAACCAGAAACCACAACAGGTACATGCATTATATTTGAGTGTCCTGTGGAAACACTTCTGTTGTGCTGTCGCCGCATGTCAAATTGATGAAGATTTGCACATTTTCTTTTAAGTTTGGATTAGTAAGTATCTGGATTTGTAGAGTGTTACCTGAGCTGTGTGAGGACTCTCTCCTCTGTAGCCAGGTAGTGGACCCTCTCCTCCTCCATCTCAGCTCTCCCTCTGTACGCTGCCTCCTCGGTCTGAGCTATCCGATCACACATCAACACCACCAGCTCCTGACCCGCCATCCGCAGCATTGAACCCACAGCCTCCTGGTTTGATAGCTGGAAGACAGGGATTCACACGTGAGGATACAGCACTAAGACTTGTTTTCAGTGTGGGGTGGTCCGTCTGTCTAACAATGTGATACTACAGGCATTGGTGTAGATATTTTTGTTCAGTCAGTCAGTCAGTCATTTTCTATACCTGCTTAGTCCTCATTAGGGTCACATGGTCTGCTGGAGCCAATCCCAGCGCGTTACGGCGAGAGGCAGGGATACACCCCAGATGGTTGCCAGCCAATCGTGGGGCACACACACACTCACACCTATGGGCAATTTAGAGTCTCCAATTAACCTCAGCATGTTTTTGGACTGTGGGAGGAAGCCGGAGTACCCGGTGAAAACCCACGCAGACACGGGGAGAACATGCAAACTCCACACAGAAAGGTCCCAGACCCAGGACCAAGGAGGTCTTGAACCTGGACCTTCTTGCTGTGAGGCAACAGGCCCTGCACTACTGTGTCGCCCATTTTTCTTCATATACATGAAATAATAATAATAAAAAACTTTAATTACAACATGGAAATATCCCAATAATATAAACAATATCAAAGTTTATCTTTTTTATAATGAAAAACAGCTGACAGGTCAGTTACCTGTAAGTTTCGGAGTTGGTTGAGTTGGAGTCGCAGCTCGGACACGTTTTTCTGAGCTAACACCAGACTCTGCTGCATACCGCCATCAGAGGGCGGGGCCTCCAGCGCCAGAGTGGCGGGGCCGGCGCCATCAGTCAAAGCGGTTGGGTCCTGGGACTCAGACGGCACATCTGACGGTCAAAAAAAGATCATGAAAACGATTGGATTTGCCTTTCTTCATTCATTTCATTCTTATCTAAAACATTATTTCATGTTAAAAAGTTGTATTTTAACATAAAAATCTGCTTGGAATTTGGAGGAGATATTATCGGGATGCACATACAATACTTCTTAATAGATCAGTTCAGTTCATTTGCTGACAAGAACAAAAATACAGAGAATTACAGCCTTATCCTTCAAAAAGCATCATAATATACATCATAACTATTGAGCTGGTGTCTTAGCTGGTGAAGAGTTCAGTCAGAATTTTGTTACTGTCTAATTTACTCATGAAAACAACAGAAACTCACCGGGTTTGCTTCGGGCAAGTTTCCGCCCACTGTTATCACTGCAAACACACACAGCTGGTTAGTAACAAGCCAGGGAGCATTTATACAGGCATATAATAATATATATAGTTTACACATGCTGACGTATAAAGAAATGTATTTTTTATATGTAGGTACAATAACTGGAGCCCTCAGAAGCACAGGTTAGTTTCACTGATACTCAAACACACAAGCTAAGATAATACCATGACCAAACAAACACTATAGTTCAGGAAATATATTTTTTAGTTGTCTGGCTAGCTGGTAGAGGAGCCTAGGTGATGACAATGCTGTTATAGTCTGATACTGCACAGTGGCTGGATGACCATAACATGCATCAATCATCAACATTAACTCAACATGAAACATAAGCAAGAACAAAGATCCTGTAAATGAATCACAGAATTTACAATCAAGAAAAACAATCTACAACAATCTAGGTTGGTGAGTAGAGAATTCACTTGAACACCAAGAACCCAATTTTCCCCTCATCAAGGCAGCCAATCACAGAACGGGGGAGGGTGCAACAAGAAGATGAGGAAATACAATGTGATTTTGTTGATAACTGTGGAATTAACATGTCGGTAGATGGTAATTTACCTTTCAATGCAGCCTTAGAAAGTGTTCTAACTAAGTTAGACTCCAATTGTATTTTGAAAAAGTTTATTTTGAAAAGGCCTTGTGCTAAACTATTTAATCATCATCAGGTATGTGATATATATTTGGCTATAAGGTACATCCAGATGCATTTGACAGATATTCAGAGCACCTAATAAATGACTCTAAACTTTCATAAACCACACCTCCAAACAAATGAGCCAATGGTTTACAGACAGAATATCAATTTACATTGATATGCGGTATGTTGTCAGTCAGGCTAGATGGTGAGTGAAATGTTTCTATAACCAGCATGAATTATGGAATCTTGAAGTTACTTTGTGTTTACAAGTGAAAGGAATGTTACATATGTCACAGACCTGACAGGGTATTTCACTCCAGGAAGATCTGGTCCCATAGCCAGAGCATGGTGCACCAGCCCTGCTAGACTGGCTATCTGCTCCTCCATGGCTTTCATTCTCTCACTGCAAGATATACACACATATTCATAGTGTGACAAAGGTGTGGAAAATGACAAAATATGTAATCCAAAAAATTTTTTTTTTTTTTTCTCTCAGCTCACCTTTGGATGCTGCTGGGACTCACGGGACCCTGAAACAGTCTCTCAGGTTGTCCCAGAGGACTTTCCACGAACACAGATGAGGTAGAGGAGGACGAGACGCTTCCTCTGCTCCTGTTGACCATCTCCGCCGTGGCCCCGTTGCTGTCCCGCCGCAGGGAGCGCCGGATCGGTGACATCCTCTCCGGAGACACCAGGCCCACCCCTCCAATGATCTGTCCGTCAATCACCCTGTGAGGGGAGGAGGGCGGAGTTTTGGTTCCCAGCGGAGGAAGCTGGCTGTCACCATACTTCCTGCTTTTCTGTCTGGTAGAAAAACGCATTGGATTAATACATAGTCATGGAAAACCACTACGACCACAATGTTGTCTGCTCTTCAACTCGAATAGTGGTTGATTGAGGCAATTGTGCATGCAACTTGTGCAATGGACCTTTGGAGGGAGCGGGTCTGGTGCTCCATGCTCTCCCCGTAGCCCATCAGGGGTTTAATGGAGGCCCGGTACTGCTGCAGTCCCCCAGGAAGCCCTGCCACCCCAGCGTCCACCATGTCAGCAGCAACGGATGGGGGAGCGCTGTACTGGGAGGAGGTCATCCCGAGGCGACCCCCTCCTCCATCATGGAGGGAGGAGCAGTAGGAGTCCCCACGCACCACCAGTGCCATGCTCTTACTGCTGCCAACATCTTCATCTGAAACACACACACACACATACACACACACTGAAGTTACAGTAAAATGTCTTGACATTACAGCAAAAGGTCCTGATGTTAGGGTAAAAACCATCAGGACATTTTTACTGTAGTGTGGGAATATTTTAATGTTACTTCAGGTCATTTGATTGTAACATCTGGACATTTTTAATGTAGTGCATACATTTGTATGTTTTATTGGGTACAAATTAGGGTTAAAATGTCCTGACATTATAAAAGTATAGAATGGCTTTTAAATGACAAAGACATGACATTTTGAGAGACCTTATTTTTTGACTTTCTCATCTTGCCAACCATTATTAGTCACTGACCCAATAAATGTCTCCACATTACAGCAAAAATGTCCTGTTACAGTACAAATGTCCCCAGATGACAGCAAAAAAATGTTCTGATATTACAGTAAAAATGTGTTCAGTAACAATCAGGTATCTCACCAGGCTTAACGTCTCTCCTCTCCAGAATTGCGCTGCTGCTGGTGCAGAGGCTGGATCGCCCCACCGCTGCCAGTCGTTCCCGTGGTAACGTGGCACTGCCCGTATCCCCTGAGCCCGCTGCACCACGTGTGCCCCCCCCACCGTAGGCCATCCTGGAGGGAGAGGAGGGCATGGAGCGGACCATGGGGGGAGACATGGAGCCCTGCAGGCTGTGCAGGGTGCTGCGGCTGGACGAGGACAGTGTGTGGACTGGACTGTGGCTGCCATACAACACTTCTTTGGATATCTGGCAAAAAACAAACAAACAAACAAAAAAACACTATGAAATATGTTTCATAGAAATTAATATTTATTACAAGACTGGCCCATATAAGTTACAACTTATGATTGATCAAATTGCTGAACATGTAAAAATAAAACATATAAAGGAAGCAACAATAATATTTGAAACAATAATTCAACATTTTACTAGTAGTTGCTACAGTAATAATTGTAACAAGAAAATCTAATGTGATGTTAAAAAACAAAAAAAACAAAAACAAAACACTGCAGTAGAGCTGCTTTTAAAGACAAGCCCTGAGTGGACATGCATGTGTGCAGGTGTACATTTATGTATAGGGTGAGCAGGATTGTATGGTGCTAAACATAGAGCAGGAACTAAATCACATTTTACAAACGACAACTTAACATATACATAACACTTATCATATTTTCCAATATGTGTTTTAGTTTTGTACAAAGGAACTGGCAACCATGTTCACTAAAATATAGTTTATTAAAACAAACATGCAAATGTGAAATGTGCGATTAGAATTGTGATTTTGTGGCATTTCTGTGCCTGATGCGTACTGATGCTTACTCAGAAGGTTGGGACCACATCAGACTTTTAAAGGTACTTACAATAGAAAAGAAGCACAAAGAGAGATAAATAAAAATTATTCCATCAAAGCTAGCTCACTAACTTTAGCAATCAACATTGCTGTAACAAATGCCCTCTTACATGATGGTAATAATGTCCTCACATTATGTTAGGGCATCCTCAATTTATGGTAAAAATAACCTGAATTTATGGTAAAAATGTCCTTAAGTTACATTAAAAATGACCTCACATTACAGTCAAAATGACATAAAGAAAGGTAAGTGTAAGTGATGCTCACTAACTTTACCAATTTGCCTCGGCACCAAAAATCTCTTCACCCTTCATTGAAAGATATTCGGAGAGTATTAACCTACTTATGTATATAGAACTGTATGTCTATTATGTCTGTTCTGAGAACAAATTCACCTGTTTATTTCAACAAGGGGCGCTCTGAACCTGCACAAAGCTAGTAGGTTGTGACTGTCGAAATCCACTATGAAACACAACCTGCAGTGTAACGTCCAGACCAGTTACACAAGGATAACCACCTGCCAATCAAACAACTGTTCAAGCACAACAGCTGGATCAGCTTGTGATTGTGATTCAGCTCTGACAGGCTTTCACTTCAGATTCGAGGCAACTCCCTCTAAGCTCCACAAAAGTGTAATAACGACAAAACGCGCACACACAGACGCGCGCACACACACACACAAACACACACATCACACCAGACACATAACACCAGACACAGGCCTCAATAGTGATTCATTACTTAGGTATTTGAAGAAGAATATATGGAAGCCCATGGAGGCCATACAGTCAAGCTTTTTATTTTATTATAATTATTTTTTTTATTCATTTTATGTTGTTGTTCTTCAGATCTAATTTTTTGTAAATTGATAGGGTAGATAAAATAAGATCAGTCTTCTATCTGCTCCCTTTCAGTCTAAATAAGTTAAGATCTTGAATGTATGAATGTATGGGTGCTTAGGGCTTCACATCCAAACATCCAAAAACCTTCAGTTACACTTTAGGATTCTGATATATTATGTTTCAATACTGTTGTAAATATAATATAACTTTACATATTCACAGTTTTAGGAGATAGTTTATGGATATATTATATAATACTAATGATATGTAATTAAAAATACACTTTGATAACTTTATATTAAGTATTAACATAACTACTCTGGGCTGTAGAGAACAAACTGACACTTACATACAAATGTTTTGTATTTCTACAGGAAATTAATTAAATTACATGAACCTGTCAGACATTGCGCAGTAACAGTGAACATTATCTGTAGACTGTGGAAATGTGAAACCTAACCCGACATTCCTTGGAACTAATTAGACCGTCAGAGCAGCAGCGATAAACAGTTGATGTCAGCATCTTATCTGTCAGGCTAGTGGGAGCGGAGCAGACAGAATGAGACCTCCTCACTGACAAATAGCTCCCCTGAAAATTAATAATAATAATTGGCACCACAGCCTGGTGTGCAATTAATGTCATGTTATCAGCCCCGAGAACATATTTGCGTGGCCTATGTCAAATTTCTCCAACAGAGCAGATATCACCTCAAATGACCTCTGGCTGTTCAGTTCAGTTATTTAAATCAAGTTCTGAAAAACTTTATTTGCAATTGTTATATTTTTGAGCTCTTATACAAATTAGATTTAATTTACTATTGTGACTAATCTAACGTTCAAATTAGCAGCTCATGAAATAGCTTAAATTTTAGTTCTGGCGATGTAAATTTGACAAACAAGCTTCTCTTGTTGCCATGGTGACAATCGAACATGCCACATTATGCAAACTCAAAAATCCAACTTGAAAACTTTGCCTTGGTATTTTGGTCATAACCCACTTAAAATAGTATGTTGTTCATGCCTTTCTCACCATATTTAAAACATATCTTATCAATTTAGATATTTAAATTCATGATGACAATTAGTAAGTTAATGCTACT
This sequence comes from Lepturacanthus savala, assembly GCA_030544235.1. Lineage (NCBI taxonomy): Eukaryota > Metazoa > Chordata > Actinopteri > Scombriformes > Trichiuridae > Lepturacanthus > Lepturacanthus savala. The sequence continues at coordinate 15,942,385 of CM060461.1, forward strand.
TAGGAATTAGTTTATTTGTGGACGTACTTATGCTACTAACTGTTATTTAGGATCCACTAAGTGACTCTCTACATCAACATGAGTTTTTAAGTTGCTGTTACTTAAAATATATTTATCTTGGCCAAAAACCTAACTCATCAAGCTAAAAATATTGTTTTGAATTAATGACATTCTGCCAGCAGTTGGCCCAACTTAAAATAAGTTAATTGTGGGAAACATTGCTTTATTTTTTTAGATTGAACCAATGTCTTATTTTAGATTGTAATTAACCACAGGAGATCATAATAGTTTATGATGAAAGGAACAGTACTTTGTCTAAGTCATAAACTGTAATGGTCCCTGTTCAGTTGTTTTCATGAAGTGTGTTTTTTTATTTTATAGTGAGCAACGTTCAGATTCAGGTTTTAAGACCATGTTGGTGAGACGAAATGTGTCCCGGGGCATCAGGGAGGTAAAGAGGTTGCATGGGCAGAAGCTCAGCAACCACTTTAAGGACAACAAAGACTCCCTGCGGCTGTGGCTGGGTTTTAATACTGCTGACATCAAGCCTTCCCTCCCCGCTGACAAAGCCACACGGATCCCACGCTACCTGACAGGTTTAATGACCTATATGCACGTTTTGAAGCCAACAACAACAGTAACAAGACACAGATGCTCCCGCCATCACCCAGTGAACTGGCACCTCAAGGTGACAGCAGCTGAGGTAAAAAGGGACTTTGCAAGCGTCAATCTACACAAGGCAGCAGGGAATCTCTGTGCAGTGGATCCGTTATTCTATAGACCCAAACATAAGATGAAGAAACATTATTTTTCTAGATAATACATTTTAAAATGTATATGACTCACACCGAGTGGGTTTAGTTTAGATTATTAGAGATTGTTTCCTGACATGACTCTGATTGGAGATGCTATAATTATGTGTCAAAACAAGGTAACATATTTGTTGCTGATTGGCCCAGAGGCGAGTGCATCATTTATGGTGTGCAGCATGTTTACTGCGGTCTTGTTGAAGCTGTCTCTCCTCATATCACTCCTCCATACACTACGACAGCCGCCCACTGTCAGGGCTCAGGTCATCTGTGGTGCAGAGGCTCCTCTGTAAGTGCAACATATGATAACGCTGTCTGCTCCATGTTCGTCTACTGGAGGGCTGGTTTATTTAACATTCATAGGGTTAATGTAGGCAGTGAACAAGCGGAACACTTGCAAAGAGCACATTGACAGTTATGCAAACTTTTGTAAGCTTTCAGAGGAAAAGAAAAGAACCAGAGGCAATGGGAATCACCAACAAGGGACAAATGCAAGAAAACAAAGAGACAACAGACCCAAAGAAAACAAGACCCAGAGACAATAAGGCCTAGAGACAATAACACCTAGAGACAGCAATAATCAGAGACAACAAGACCTAGAGACAATAAGGCCTAGAGACAATAACACCTAGAGACAGAAATAATCAGAGACAACAAGACTTGAGAAAAAACATTAGAAGCACCAAGACTCAGAGACAAGAATCAGAGACGCAGAGACAAGACTTTGGGAAAAAAGAATCAGAAACACCAAAACTCAGACAAGAAGACCCAGAGAAAACAAGACTCTGAGACAAGACTCAGACGAAACAAGACTTGGAGACAACAAGACGTAGAGACTAATAGAATCAGAACCAGCAATAATCAGAGACAAGAAGACCCTGGGACAAAAAGAATCAGAGACAACAAGACCCAGAGACATGGAATTAAAAAGATAAGAGAAGGTGACGAAATAGAGAAATTAAATAAAGCCTTCAATTGTAAATCTGCACTCTGGCCTGTTTCACATAATGATATGTGTGAGAGGAAAGCAATGTAATTTTCCAGGCTTGTATATGATTTTCTGGACTCTGGAATCTGTATTTTGCAGACCTGTGCAGAAGAGTGACAACAAAGGATTTTATGTTTCTGTACAAAACAGTGGAGTTGAAGATGACAGACAACAACTGTCAAAAAATGATATTTTTTATTCCACACATTCTTCTTCTTTGTCCAAACCTGGTGCCGACATTATCCATTGTTATGACCCTTGGGGAGCCTGGGTGTGTGTCTCTCTCTCCTTTCCTGTGTGTGTGTGTGTGTGTGTGTGTGTGTGTGTGAGTGTGAGTGAGAGTGGGTGTGTCTGATTGGATGATTGTATCCAGGTGCAGCCAGAAGACTACTTAAGGGAGAAGATCCAAGCAGCCAGTGGTTCTGATCCTCTGCTCCCGACTTCATGCCTGGTGTCTTCTGTGTTTTGTACCGTAGAACCACACAGCAGTAGGGGTGAGCTGCCATTTTCTTTGAGTGCCACTTTTCTCCTGTTTTTTCCTTATAGTTAGTTAGTTTATTCCATTTTGGTTTCCTTTTTTTATTATTTTGGCCTAGGCCCACCCTGAAGTAAAAGCTGGCCTTAGTTTATTTGATATGATATTTCATGTTCTAAATTCAACATTAAAAATCAGTTATGTTTAGAACCCGGTCTTTTTGAGTTTCTTTGGGCTTGGGAGTGGGGGAAGGTCCCAACCTTTTCATGTTCAGTCCCGGGACCCGGGCCGTTACACCATAAGGAATTATGACTCAATTCATTGGGCTCTAGATAATTCCCAAGTTGTTTCCTTGCTTCTCACTTGAACCAGAAGTCATTCTGCCATGTCATTTTGTATTTTTTAAAGTCATTGTTTGGATGCTGCAGCTGCTTGGGGCTGATCTGATACATGCACAACACTACTGCAGTTTTAGCAAGTAAATTCAGTTCAGTAAATCATTGATCTGATCACATCTTTCTTCATTTATTAGATGGTTTTACTTTTCATTTACCTTTACTGAGATAGTAAATTGTGGCCATGCGTTATTTATTTTTTTAACCCAATGTCACCAGAGGAGCTCTGTAGCATTCAACAGGTTTCCACACATATTTCAGTAGTGCAATGAACAGCCATGGGTGTTCAGTGTACTACACACACTCACAGCCATGCCTCTGAATCTGGAGATTATTCACACCAGCAGCATCAATCCAAACAGCAAACAATAACTTACTGAAGCTACTCATCATTTGAAGACAAAGTCCATACTCTTTTCTTTCTTCATAAGTTCAATGACATGGATGTACAGGTACATTCGCCTACATCAATAATGTACCCTCAGCTTACTGAAGGTCAGCAGGTATCTGACAGGTCCAGCAAAATAAAGTTTCGGGGGTTTTATAAACCATAAACAATATAATATGTCATATTTTATTAGTTATAATAACCTTGGTCACTGCTTTTCTAGTCTTAATTCCTGTGGAGAGTGGTTGGTGATGGTGGTTTCATATTCATGTTTCTCCATATCAAGTTATCTTGAAATATTTTTGTCAGGTGAGTTCCATGGCTGACCATGAACCATAACATCCATGGTTCTAGTCTAGAGAGGGAACTCAATTTGCATATCTGCATTTCGCCCTCATTTCTCTGCAATAAAAACTTAAAATATCCTTTATATCTTCAAAAGGCAGATATTAGGGTTTTTTGGAATATATTTTGATCATGATCCACAGCACCCCACAACCATGACATGCAAATGCAAAACTATTAGGATGGTTCAGAATCACCTGCAGAGTTCTCTTAACTGCATACTGATTCAGCTATTAACATTCCATTGATCAACAGGCCTAATAATAACCATTAAAACATCAAAACAGTTACTTTTCACTAACTAAATTTTGCATCTTCCACCCCAAAATATAATGACATTATGCCAGGCCAATTCTACAATTTCCCACCAAATTTCAGGAAAATCACCCAGGTATTTTTCCATAATCCTTTTTCACTGACAAACAGACAAATGAGAACATCTCCTCACAAAGATAACTACAGGAGACAATGAGAAACGGGGAGTATGGTGAGGGACTCACCCTCCCTTCAGAGTTGGCAGGCCTGGCATGGCGGTTGAAGACTTGTGCCGCGTCTTTGTGATAAACCTTCAGACAGGAGTGGGATGTGATGTTTCTAGAAGGAAACATAACACGCACAGATAATAAAACTTAATGTGATGGTAAAGGTCTCAGTCAGCAGAGATTTAGTTTTAGGATTTGTGTCTGAAGCAGCCGCTATCTCACGGCTGATTTAATTTGACAAAGAGACAAAACGGCTCTTTGTCAGACTTCGCCACATGCAGAATTCCCATACAGAAGATTCCATTTCAGATAGCTTATACACAGATTTTAAAAGTGAAACTGCTTTATTCAGTGTTTTTTGCTGGTTTAATCACTGGGTCTGTTTGTCTTGGAGAGAGAAACAAAGAATAATTCAGTTCCTGGTAAAACAAAAACAACCTGTGAGCAATGAAGGATTCTAACTGAAGATGCTACTATATGATGTCATCAGCTCCATCTTTTGTAATTGTTTTGATTGAGAGACACATTTAAGAATTGCATAATATACTCTATATGCATTAATTTTGAATGTTACAAGTTAAGTCAAAGAATATAAAGGTATGTCTGTTCTTTGCTCGCTGTAACCTACAGGAGTCCTTTACCTGATGTCCTCAAGGTCGTAGTAGACGTTGCGATTGGTGTCTTTGATGTAGACGGCCATGTTGGGAGACTGCAGCATCTTCATGGTGAGCTGTTTGGGGAAGGCGGTAACGAACATAGCCCGCAGAGTGTCGTAACTCCCGACCTCTGCGGGCATCCGGACCTGCTTCGTCTCCTCTCCATACTGCAGGTACAGCACACCTGGAGCCGACACACAGCAGGAGAGTTTTAGTGTAACACTTCAACATCCATGTCTGAGAAAACACAAGCTAAATCCCCATCCACATATCTGACAGTGGATTGGGCCAACCCCCTCGTACCCCCGCCTGTTGCGAATGTTATCAGACCACTGAATATCAGCCTAGGCCTGCTGCACCTGCTAGTAGATGCGTATCAATCCACTAGAGTGGGACCGTAATATGCAGCTAAATTATAACACATTGTGTTGCGTACTATGCCATTACAAAAATAATAGTAATTTCATAGTTTTAAGATGTGGCAACACTGTGGTTACACAACTACTTGATTACGGTAAGTGGAATAAAATGCTTTGGGGTAAAGATCTACTTGCCACAAATGTTCTGGGAGAGTGTTTGCACTACGTTGCGGGAGGTTTACCATATACAAACCTGGAATGAATGTTCCAGGAATGTTATGGAACATTATGTGTTAGCTAGGTACAGGCTGATGTAAGGTACTGGAGATTTTACATGTTTTTTTTGCAGACTATAGAAACGACTTGCATTCTGTATGAGTGTGTTTCTACCTACCAAGTGACCCCTCTCTTGTCTGACCATTTGAGCGGCCTATGGGTAGACTTGCTCGGGTCTTACACCCCCTTGTGAAGGGGCCTATGGGGGGCAGCAACTCTCCTTCAGACATGCTCCCTGCAGCCAGATGTTCCTGCTGCTCCACTGCACAGGAGGGGCTTTCAGAAGGCCGGGGGCTCCTCACCTGGACAGAATGGGGGGAAAAAAAAGCACAAAGCATGAATTACAGTAGGATTATATGGGGTTCTAGATGGTTGCATCAACACATGATCACAGGGAAAATAGTCTTGAAGTGGAAAAACACACCCCATGGGTGCTGGTGTAGATAGCCCGGTTGATTAAAATAGAAGTGTTCTTTCTAGAAACAACTCATCTGATCCACTTCACACTTGCCATGGCACTTCCTACTTTCCTCAGTAATATATCTATGTAATATAGCTTTATATCTGTATAGACACAAATGATTGTGGCTCAAATGCATAAATTTGTCTGGACCCATAGAATCCAGGGAAATTTGATCCTTAGACATATGGCCATTTTTTCTTTTCACTGATGACCATTGATATTTTATAACGCCTTTTCAACAGAAAAATGTTCATATTCCAAAAACATAATCCAATCATTTAGTCTCTCAAATGTGCAGTCTCAAAGCCTGAACCAAGATTACTCACATGACTAATTTACTAGAAAGTCAGAAGGTTGTGATAGTGAAACTGAACAGAACTGTGGCCCTGCAAATGGCCAGTTTCATTACACAGAGCCATTTCTAAACAAACCAGCGTGACCAAACTCTTCATGATGATGGAACATGTGGTCCATTGCAGCCGGTCACTTACAATACTCTGGAGAAAAAGAATAGGAGTTTAATGTAGCCTAGTATAATGCTGCAGCTTTCACTGCTCTACAGTATAGGCCACCAGACACCTGAGGCTGTTACGTCACTGAAACCCCACAAGGCTGCATTCTTCAGCTGCAGCAGATACAACGTGCAAACACAAGAACATACCAGTGAGTCACACTTCACCTATACAGGTTCATCAACTGGTTCTAAATGTATAAAAACATCCCCAATTCATGTGTGACAGAGCATTAACAATGATAAGAGAATTTTAGAGGGACCTTGAGTGTATAAAAAATGTGGAAAAATCCCAACATTGGATAACTCTACATACAAACACATTGCTCACAGATGCTACCAGCAGCAATGCACACACACACACACACACACACACACACACACACACACACACACTGCTTCATGAGCTGCCAACACATCTCTACATCAAGTACAAGACAGCTGTCACATTATATGAAATGAACCTGATAACATGCAGACATGTGTTTAGACTTTGAGCTAGTTTGTCTAGTTTACTGGATACATCATAGTGTGCGTGTGTGTGTGTGTGTGTGTGTGTGTGTGTGTGTGTGTGTGTGTGTGTGTGTGTGTGTCTTCCTTTAATTTATAGAAATATTTTTAGAAATAGAAAGAAAGGTTTCCGGGAGGTGAAGAGTTTACAGAACACCACAGGGTTTAGATGTTTCAGCTTGTGATACTTATCTGTTCAAACTTACATACATGTAGTTATGTCATACTTAAAAATACCTAATTGTCAAGTGGTTAACCAATCTGTCTACCACTAAAACTACCACCAGAATACTGTCAGTAAGCCTCTGACTATGTAGGATATTCAGGGACATTTTTTCCTATTTACATTAGAACAGCTACAATAGCCCCCCTAGCCACCAGGGGCCTTTTTCATAAGCAGCGGCTTTAAAGAAGCAAGGACTGGACAAAGTGTCTTAGCAAACCCTCACTTCAACTACCATGTTGGAAAGTAAAAGAGCTTAACACAGGTTCTCAGGGCTGGATGATGTAGTTTGGAAGTTATGGTGTGTTTCATCGTTATTAGGCAGTGTTTCAGTAAAAGATTCAATCAGTCAGATTTCCATTAGAAGATTGTACTGACATATCTTGTTGCTTAAAGTGCAATGAAAGAGTTTCACGGTATTGCTCCATAAAACCGATAAAAGACTAAATGTGAACAAATTCAACCTCTAAATGAAGCAGAAGATGATAAATGAAGCCATTTCAAGGGCTAATTCTCATTGAAAACCAGCCTGCGTTCTAACAAGGCGCTACACTGGTGTGAGTGTGTTCATGCACCGACAAGACATGAAGTCCAGCCTGAGATACAGATCAGTGCACCTTGTCTTATATCAGATGCCAGAACTATGTGCAACACTTTATATTTTTTCAGATAAACTTAGCAGCTATTTTATCTTTGCAGATGCATGAATAGAAACTGCATATAGATCATTCCACAGAGAAAACATCAGCACGCTGAAGGAAGAAGAATAAAACCCTTGTTGACAGGAGGAGGACTTCCCATCAACATATTTTTATGGGTTTTGGAGTATCGCATTAGAAAGATTTGATTAAAAAACTTGCTCGCTTGATTCTGTTAAGGTTAATTCTCAACAGGAGCCTGGAAAAACCCTGATAGGTTCTGACATAGTGAACACTTAACTCACATGATCAGCTGCTTATCAGTTAATATTTTTGCTTATTGTGATTTATTTTAATAGAGTAACTTCACATCTTGGGTGACACGGTGATGCAGGGGTTAGCACAGCAAGAAGGTTGCACGTTCTTGGTCTGGGACCTTTCTGTGTGGAGCTTGCATGTTCTACCCATGTCTGTGTGGGTTCTCTCTGTGTTCTGTGGCTTCCTCCCACTGTCCAAACATATGCTGAGGTTAATTGGAGAGTCTAAATTGTCCATAGGTGTGGGTGAATTGTGTGTGTGCTCCACGATAGGCTGGCGGTGTATCACTGCCTCTTGCCTGTAATGTACTGGGATAGGCTCCAGCAGACCCCTGTGACCCTAATGAGGAATAAGCGGGTATAGAAAATGACTGACTGAACTTAACGTCTCATATATCCCAAAAATCTGTCAAATCTATGCTAAGCAGTTATGAAACTTAATTAACCATAACAGTGATAAACATACTGAAATTGTGTAATTTCATACATTTTACTCAATAAATCTTCGAAATACAGTACAGGCCAAAAGTTTGGTTACACCTTCTCATTCAATGCGCTTTCTACTATCAGTAGACTACTACTACTAGTAACTTCACTACTAGTTACTTTACTTTCCAGTTTTTTTAAGCAAATGTTTAAAGTTACCACATGGATACATGGACAAATATCATAGCCTTTTCATCGCTTTATTTTCAAGTATCAGTTAAAGCTTAGCTTGTTTAGGTGGGGTCGGTTCGTGAGTGTCTTCTTTAACACACTGGCTAGTAGAATCTTTCACCACAAGTTCTGTAGTGCGGTGCTGAGCAGTCAAATGTTTCATCAGGTTGCTCATTGAGTTGGCAGCAGTTGAAAGATACCGCTCACCTGGACATAGAGTGCATTTCACTCGAATGTTTTTGTCCTTTCTAGTAATAAAGTCAAAATTGTGCGAGTATCGCCACTGGCTGAATCCCCCTGCCTCCGTCTCTGTGTCCTCCATTCTCCCTCTCTTTCCTACACACCAGCAACTACGTCACTCAACGCACTCAAATCCGGTTGCTGTGGCAACGGTGCCCAGACAAGCACACAGGCAGGTCCAACGACGGACAGAATGCATGCACCACTAAAACATATTAGAACTTTTTAGACTGACAAGAGTGGTTTGGGTAATGCAGGAAAGCACGTTCCTAAAGTTTAGTAAAGTAGTGTAGTTACTGATATTTTGAGTGTAACGCGTTACTGCACTTCGTTACCCGTGATGGTAATAACGTTACTGTAATCTGTTACTTTGTAACTCGTTACCCCCAACACTGTGTATATATATATATATATATATATATATATATATACACTCATACTCTCTGGGACTAGCTACTACAATACCACTCTAGCTATTGTAGTTTATATTTTAGATCAATTTAAACAAGATTATGGAAAAAGCTCAGTATTTAGGGTTAAATATCACTTGAGGGGGAGGAAACACTTCCTGCTTCACTATGACCTCGCTGCAGCTGTGTGCGCTATTCTCCTGTAAAATGTCTCGCTCTTAGTTTTGATTCTAAATGAACTGACTGTTTGCGTTTCCTCATCTTGTCAGACTTCATTGTGGTGATGTCACCGTGTTCCCTTATCCCATCTGTTCACTTGGTGAATAAAATATCATCAGAACTTCTCGGTTTAGTTGGAACAGTTAGCGTGGAATTCATTATGTCAGCGAGGGTCCTCGCAAGTACAGAGTTCCAAACGATGCGTGTGTATGTGATTGTCTGTGTGTGTGTATATCAGTGATGTGATCTGAGGTGAGTGGTCTGATGTGGATTTCTCCTTGGCAGCCCTGCGATGTGACGGGATCCTGTATGCACACGCTCTCGCTGATGCATTGCCACTGAGCTGACGTTCACAACTTGACATGTGCACAAATGCATGCAAATACACAAAAACGCACGCGCACACACAGACAGACATAGTCACTGGAATTTATGCACATAGGAACACAGAAATACAGAGTCCCTGCTATATAATGACAAGGTGAGCCATCGCGGATCTGCTATCTGCAGAGTCAGGCCCTGTGGCTAACGGGGCGCCTCCCGTGTGTGTCTCACCCCCATCACACTGATCAGGAGATGATGTCATTGACAGTTGACATATTTTGGAAAAGGGTCTGTTTTTGATGATCCACGAACTTGGTGCCTTCAGCTGGGAGTGGGTTAGAAAATATCACCTTTTGTGTCCAAACTCTCACAGTGTGTTTTAAGTGACAGATGCAGTGTAGGGAGGGAGATCAACACAGTGACTATTACATGTCTATATGTAAGTCAGTTCAACTCAGTTTGAGTCCCAGAAACCCTCACTTCCTTCCTAGGGATGGGTGATTTTATCAATACCAATATCAATGCAGATACTTATAAATACTCTTATCAATACCGTTCTATCATTTGTTAAACATGTCATAATTCCATCTCTAATACCAAAAGCTAAATTTCCGATAATCTAATCCTTACATTTAAACACATGTCTTATTTACTTACTTTGCCTAATCCTGTTCTACTGAGCAGACCTTGAACACATCATAATGTAATCTTATGATATAACTAGCAAACCAGCTCTAATCCTGTAGATTTAAACATGGAGTTGGCTGGCTATGGGCCTCATCTGCATTTATTACAACCTTTTGCTCTGTCGTCTTGCCTGAGGAGCTTTATAAACATGCAGCATCGTTACCCAACGACATTAGAGGACGGATGAAAAGACATAAAATAACGTAATATTAAATACAGATAGGAGAAGGCCAGTTCTCTGTATCTATACCTACTTCTACCCAAAGATTCTTTTGATTTACTGTTGAAGATAAGGATGATGATGATGGGATGGGATAATTGCAGGTACATGAATTGAGTGTAATTTATATATAAGTTTATCCATAAATTATAAAAAAGGTTCTAAAATAAGTGGATGTCGAGATATAACTATGTTAGGACCAAATGGCATCAAGATCATATTGGTAATTTGATATATTTTTGGATTCTGAGTCAACACAATTTACACATCATCATCAGAAGCAGTAGGTACGCATTGTTTCTGACTCATTTTTCACCAGGTACTTCATCCAAATCCTGGCAGGAGAAAGCTGCTGGCTGAGTATTTGGACACTGCTGCTGTTTTTTCAGTTGCTCAAAGTTGAGTGAATCTGTGTATTTTTTCAGCTAAATATTTTTCTTCAAAATCACTGGACTACAGTATCTGACTACAGTACCTGCCCACTTGATCGGCACCAAATATCCAATTTAGCAAAAAATGGATTCAATAATGTTCTCGCTGAATGTTAAATGTTTCCTCTTAAGGATTCCTAGATGTAGAAAATAATGTTTTCCTGATGTAAAAGCAATGTTATTGTTACATTTCCAGAGCATTTTCGTAGCATTGTTAGAATTCTGAACACCAATGCCTGTAAACGTTAACCTGTCTAACTAAGCTTCAGTTCATGATGTTATCTCTCACACAACCTCTTCACTGTCATACACACTTCTGAGGAATAACTTGGAAGTAAAGGATTTAGAGAATAAGATCAAATTTCACAGGGTGAGGATGAATACGGCTCCTATCTCAGCAGCCAAACTTTTATAAACACACAGATCTGTCAGAACATGTGGAAATATCTACCAGAACAAAACATGATAAGCATCAAGCTCAGTACACACTAAAAAAAAATCAATGTCACATGTTTTAATCAGCTGATTAATGTTTAATTTAACTCTTCTTATATTATTGTTATTGGCACTAGAAATATTGTCTGTAAATAAAAAAAGTTCATTATAGTCAAGTCAAAGTAATGAGAAGTGTTCAAATTTATCTGAGCGTGCAATAACAAATTGGTTAACATAATTACATAATGTATTTAAATATATTTAACATAAGAGTTAGAATTACTAAGGGAATTCTACTATGATGTACTCAAAAAAGTTGAGCTGAAACTGCAAACATAATTCATTTAAAATTACTAAAAAATACTAAATACATTCAACATAAATAATATATATGGATTTATAAGTACTTTTCAAAATAAAATTAAGCAAATTCACCACACATTGTTTCAGTGCAATCAAGTATATAGAAAAGCATCAGGACAGCCATTCCCTCTTCAAGAGGTAGGACATGTTTGTAACAGGAAAGTTGATGGTCATCTACAGTAAATTTATAATAATTACAATATCAAAAATATGAAATTCTAACTTTTTTTAATGTTCTGTATGCCTAGATATGATATATGTTGACCCACAGAATCCAGAATCTTTTTTAATTGCCTGTTATTCAAAGTAATTGCTCTGATGAATAGCTTAGCGTATTAATCAACCAATCATTTAATCAATCAATCAACCTTTATATAACCAGGCACTTTAGCTAAGAACATGTTATTTATAGTAATGACCTTCCTGGAGGTGAAAGACTTCCTTTAGGAACAGGGTTTAGGGAATGAAAATGAAAAGCAAAAACCAACAAAACAAAAAAAGAAGATTTTAAAAGTTGAGAGATCAGCCAGTCATAAACAAATCCTAACCACATTCAACACTCAATCCTTTTTACATGACATGACCAATGTGGAATGTTTTACAGTGAGCCTGATGAGCTCTGTAAACGATGCATGGAATTTGTTTTGTGTCTAGTGCTATTGTTAACAAGCATGTCTCTGTCAGGAAAATAAGAATAAAAGAGAGAAAGCGCCACTGTGCCTGGTGTAAAGCAGACCAACAAACCCAGAGGGTTGGGAATTATTTCTGCTATGAGCAGAAGCTTCCATCATAAACACTTAAGGTACTGTAAAAAATCAATGCAGAAGGTACGCAGATGGGGAACAGTGCATGTCAACAGCATTGACTTGAATATCCTGTGTAAACACTACAGAAAGATTTGAATGAATGAATGTCTTTCAGGGTACTTTGCTTGAGTCTTTGTATTTTTTATAGTGGACAAATATATCTGTCCCACACATACACCATAAACAAACACACACATGTGGAGAAATGACTGCATATGAACTGCTGATATAAAGTGTGATTGTGCATGTGGTGAGTCACCACTCTCAACATTTAAAAAGGGATCAGTCCAGGTGCTTCACGCTGCAAGACTAAGCAACCGTGGACAGCCTGAAGAACCGAAAGCCAAAAAATATGAAACACACGGCGCGCATTTCGTAAAATCCTGTCGAGTGTTTCCGACAACGTGAGGCTTCAAAGACCGCTAATTACAGACCTGAGGGAAGTTGACAAGTCAGATTAGCTCACTCTGGCTGTAATCTGTAGACAGGACTGGTGATTGTTTTTAGGAACATGAGTCACTGCTCATCTGTAGGAAAACTTTGCTATGGTTGCCTATAGTTTTGTCCGTTTTTTCTGCAACTGAACACATGCAGTGACACTGACCATAGCAGAGGATCAGAATAAGCACTGTACTGGTTTTTGTGCCGCATTTCCATAAGACACGTTGGCATAAATGCTGTTTTCAGTGTAACAAAGACACCAGCTTTACAAAACCTTTTATTAATCCAGCAACCCCTTAAGGGGCTCCTTATCATAAGGCTGGGAATCACTGTTTGAGTTCAGCTAAATTTGCAGTACAGTCTACTGTCACTCAACATGGTGTATGGCTTTCAATGTGATGCTAGAGCATACTACATTGTTGATACAGAGAAGCAGAACTCATCACCTTGATTTCACCCGCTTATCACTTTACGGTTAAGCTGATCAAAGGGAATCAATCATTCCTTTAAACCGCAGCCCTGAACGCTTGCAGGGACCCTCAGGAACAGCTCGGAGGTCCCACACTGTGTCTGTCTTTGATGTCTACCAGTGGTCAGGTGCCAAACAGAAGCCAAGCAGCAGCCATTCCACACTCTGGTGGCAGCAAGCCTTTGAAAGGACCTCAACACATTACTGATACATGAGTAACAGCTGACAACATGTGGGTAAAGAGGTGAGAAGACTGGAGGGACAAGGAAAGACAGAAGATAAAGAAACACTGCAGTTAAAAATGAACATTATTCATTATCCACTTAGTCAGTCATCTGTGTTTCATCACTAAAATGTTTCAATTGTCTGTAATTTTTTAATTTATTGGCCATGATATTTGAGTGTGTTGGAATTTTTAATATATTTATATATTGAAAAATGTAGCTACTTTTGCTGTTGTACCAAATCATAACAAAGGTTGTCATGATACTTTCCAAATAGCACAGATGAAAATCACACTATTTATATTGGAGAAAGAGTATCAGGAATGTCTAATTGCCCAAGACAAAACCAATATTAGCACATAAACTCTATATACACAAAAGTGTCATGGCAAGGAGAAACTGAAAACAATATGACAAGCAGGAGTTGGGAGTTATTTTTCTTTTTCTTTGTGTATTGCATTGAAAATCCACAAAAAAGGGGAAAAAAAAGTTTGTAAAAATGTATCTGGTTGATCATATCTCTTTTGTCACTGTTTTATTAGCATTACAGCATCTTATAGCACCAGAAAGCATGTTAATTTCCCTTTATAAAGATGTCCCATCTGTAAGGAAAGAGAAGTGGGTGAAGATTGATTGATTGAAATCTATCAGTAATTGGGTACAAGACATATTGATAATTTTACACTTTACACTTTTTTTCTCAGGAGCCACAGTAGTGGAGGAAGAACCATATGCAGCCACAATAGCCTGGCACCTCCTCCACTGCCTCCATTCTCTGTGGAGTTCCACAAGGCTCAACCCTCAGACCCATCATTTTCTCTTTCGACGTCATACCCTGAGAAACACCTCTTAAGTTCAATGTTATCTCACCCCACTGTTATGGTGATGACATCTATCAGACAAACCCAGTAACACTGATAATATCAACACCCTCCATAACTGCAATGACCGAAATTCTTCTTATCGGTCGAGACAACTATATCTTTGAACTGCCACCCCATATTGTTTTATTATCCTAAGTTCAACCAACTCTGTTCAGTTTCTGTTGGTATTGTTTCTCATACAAGAAGAAAGAAACATAAAAACGCTGCCACCAATTAGCAATTTGGTGGTGTAGCAAAGCAACACAAACATAGCAGCTCACACATAAATAGTGTTATATTTAACAGTATATAGTGTATAGTATGTATTGCAAAGGTAAATCTAATGTGAACTTCCATTGTTGGTACTCTAAAAAGGAAAATCTTAAAAACTGATCATGTTTTTATTTAATAGAATTCAGATCAGAAAAGTATCTTATAACAAAAGGTGTCAGAAACTGAGTAAAAAGTAAGATATTTCCCACTGAGATGTAGTGCAGTTAAAGTGTAATGGAGCATGAAACAGAAACACTCATGTTAAGAACCTCAAAATTGTATTTAAGTACACTTAAGACTGGAGTCTTACACTGAGCAACAGGTTAGAATTGAATTGAAAGAACACATTTGGTGTTTTAGAGATGAGACAAACACCAAATGTGTTTGTCTCATCAACGTATTCTGCAGGTATTCTGACCAACCTGCAAAATACGGTTGAGTTAGAGTTTATCTGCATGAAGGTGTTGGCAGTTTGTTGGTTAGTGTGACTAAACGCTGCTGTGCCATTGGCTGGAAAAGGTTTTCAAATCTTTTCAGGAGCTTACCTGCAGGCAGGGTCGGTTCAGAACACTGACAAAATCCCAGCACTTAAAGTTAAACTTTATGTTCTTGGTCTGTGTCCGTCTACTTTCTCTCTGCAGTGTGTCTCAGTCAGAATCAGGTGCATTTACAAACTCCTCCTCTCTGTCTGTTGCTGCTGGTCTGTTACAACACAACTCCACCTCAGCAAATAATGCTGCCGGCTTTACCTGTCTGACAACACTGCAACATGTCAACGTTATGACACAACACACAAGAAGCCAGTGATTATATATCCCCCCCCCCCTTCACACACACGCAGGTGTACACACACGCACACCCACAGACACAGAGAAACGGATGTTGACACACAACAAATACACGCACATACACAAACCAAACCAAACACATACCAGAAAACAGACAGACATGCACATATGTCTGCACACAGACACTGATACATGCAGACACACACACACACACACACACACACACACACACACACACACACACACACACACACACATACACACACACACACACACACACACACACACACATTAAAATAGTATATGAACATACTGGCCTATAATGCTAACTATTATAATCTGCTCCATTGCAATAATACAGTGAAAGGCATCATTGTCATGCAGGGACACTTTCCCTCCTACAGGAAACAACTTCTCCTGCGTCCATTGTAACTTTAAATCCACTTCAAGTTTCATGTCTAGATAATGATTAATAGGTTATAATTGGCATGAATTATTCATTGGGCACAATTCCCACTCACTGTAAGCTGTAATTACAAAGGCTGTGCAGGGAAGTGGAAACTAGAAATATCTCTTCATCTGAAGCAGGAGAGAGAAGATCAGATGTAGATTTGAATTTTACTGATTACTAAAAATAAACGTTACAGTACAGGGGTTTACTGTCTGCAATATGTATGTATATATATATATATATATATATATATATATGTATTTTATAATGATTTGCGTGTTTAAACATTTCTTTTATCACTGTTAACTCTTATGTTCTAGAGTACAAAACAATATCTGCTAGTCACAGTCAGAAAAGGTCTGTAAGTAAACTGTAAGTAAAATGGACACTCAAAATATTCTTTAGTCCTTTTAATTTATCCAGATGCTCTGGGTCAGGTACACATTGTACGCATGGCAAACAAGCCTTTCCTCAGCACTATGTTGCTCAAGGCGAAAGTGACACTTACTGTAATATAATTAAGTCTACATATAAATATATAGTGTGCATCATGCGGAAGTGACAGTTATCATAAGTGTCACTTTTGCCTTAAGCACATTAAATACACTGTGTACCTGACTCAGAGCATCCTAAATAAAAGGAATAAAGAATATTTTGAGTACTGGCTGTGTTTCCATTTTAACTGTAATTTTCTATATAACATGAATGTATTGCACACACACACCACTCAGATACAATATTCTGCAGTTTTATGTTTCATTACTGTGTTGTTAAGACCACAGAATAAGACCTTTGTGTCACAGTTGAGGGTGAATTATACCAAATGTCATCTATATATGTACTGCTACTATGACAACAAAGATTTTCTAACTAAAACGCATTAATATTTTCCACCCATTAATTCCCATGACTCAATGTCTCTCTCTTGAAATTAATACTGTTAATCATTTATTTTTATTTACTTTGACAACAAGTTACAATATGGTCATATATAATTGTAAATACTCCAAAGTACTAATATTAAATTATATTAAAGTTACAGTGTGTAGTTGTTTTTTTTAGTGGCATCTGGTGAAACTTGGTGCAACCACTTCATGGAGGCAGACTTACTCTCCCTGAAGAAAGAAACAACTCAATCTAAGGTGTAACAAACACAATTACTATTTTGATTATACACAAATTAAAACATAATTCCATTTCTGCCCAGTCCAGTCTGTTATATGCCACTAAATCTCACAAACTGTACCTTTAAGCAAATCAATTTCAGATTGATTGTTATTTGAGGTCACAAATTAGTAATTTGGGGCAATGACTTTCAGCAGCTTTTGAACAAACAGATATTGTTGGTACAGATGACAGTAACTTGGTAGAGACATCCATGGTCCTGAGAGGATAATGAGATTTTAGAGTGATTTTAGATTTTGACCTGTTTTGATCCTTTTTGTCTTAAGTGCCCCTGTCAGGACAAAATCCATTTGTGCACACTCACACACACACACACACCCTGGATATTTACTGATCAGATTCCTGTTCAGAGCACCTAAACTGAAAGAAATTCTCTTTCATTTTGAAGTAGATCCTTGTGGATATTCTTTCGAAGGAGCCTGACATTGAGCACATCCTTACAGATGGTTAAATATTGGAACTTGATTCACTTCACGTTTTGATTCACAAAATCATTATAACTGGGTAAATATTATGTACATCGATGCAAACAGAATCCATCTTTTACTAAATTATATGAAGTTGTGTCCAAGTCTCTTTAATTAAAGTAACATAGTCCTTGTTACTTTAGTTTAGATTGTCAGTGTTTAAACTTTTGTTTTGTTATATATGTATATGTCCTCTACTGCCCCTTCAGAACAATTTTCAACTATAACGCCACATATATGATGCCTGGGCTATAATGGATATTCCTGCTCCACAGAGGAAGGCTCCTACTGGATATGATAGCCTCTTCACTTCTGAAGCACTTTAAAAATCCACCAAAAGCCGTAGGCTTCTCCAGCTGACTCATTTTAACAGAGTCAGCCTCTCTCCACAAACATTGAGTGAATCGCTGTTTTCAACGAGTCGTTTTGGTCTCAATCTCAAACTTCAGACCCTCATTTAGTAAATTATTGCTCTGTTATTAACATCTGAAGACTTAGTTGTATATTATAGTAGCTTTGATGTCTGCTGTGTAGGCATTGATTGACAGGTGTGATTGACAGTCTGAATACTGTTACTATGTTATGTCATTACGCAACATAGCAAGGGTCAAACACTTCATAGTCAAACACTTCATATCTCTAAAAGATATAGAAAAGATTACCCATGCATTTGTTACTTCCAGGCTGGATTACTGCAAGTCCTTAATGTCAGGATGCATCAAAAACTCTGTAAAGACTCTCCAGATGATCCAGAAGTTTGCTGCACTTATATTAACAGGCACTAGAAGAAAGGATCATATCTCACTGGTATTAGCCTCTCTGCACTGGCTTCCTATGAAATCAAGACTAGAATTCAAAATTCTCCTCATCTGCAAAAGTCTTAATAGTCAGGCTCCATCCTATCTTAAGGATCTCATAGTTCCTGGATCATCCACCAAGAACACTGCACTCCCAAAATGCAGCTTATTAGAGGTTCCCAGAATTTCTAAAATCAAAATGGGAGGCAGAGCCTTCAACTATCAGGCTCCTCTCCCGTGGAATCGTCTTCCTGATTCGCTCCAGGGGGCAGAGACCCTTACATTAGGTTAAAAAAAGTTCCTTTTTTAAGAAGCTTATAATAAGGGCTAGAACATTGTTATGCTGCTATAGGTCTAGACTGCCAGGACTTCATGAAATACTCTGAGCTTCTCTCTCTCTCTCTCTCTCTCTCTCTCTCACTCTTTTCCATCCGAAACACTGTTGTGGTTCAATCAAGTACTGTACGTTTTAGACATTACTTTTGTAGCTTGTTGTTAAAAAGGACATAAAGTAATAATGATTTTTTTTTAAATCTCTCAAATTTTAGACATGCTGGGATTCAATTTAGGGTCCCAAAATGGCTAGAAATGCCTAGGGTGATTACGATGCCTGCTATATTTACTGGCACTCAGTGAAAGGCTACTGCCTGCATGGGTCTGAAGTAGCAGCGCATTTTTCTGTGTGATTGAGTGTTGAGTGCAACACCCTATGGTCCTTATTTGGAAGCTTCTGGCTTCAGATAAGAAAAGATGGTGCTGACCATAAGCACATGGACATGTGTCACATCTCACCATGTCCATCCTCATACACAGATCAAACAACCACAAGTGGACACCTCACCTGCTCCCTCATGTGTTCCTGGTGTCCCATGATAATTGCAGCATGGTAAGGGTACTTCTGCCTCAGGTGGTCCAGGAACACCTCCTTCTTCCGCTCCACCTCAGAGTGCTGCATCATCAGGCCGTCCAGCTCGCCGTCCCTGCTGCCGGTAGCGGCATAACTTCGGGGCAAAGTGCTGGGGGAGCGCGGGGCCGGACCGTAGGAGGCAAAGCTGGGGTTGTAGAGCAGACTGTTGTTGTTGTGCTGTTTCTTCTGCAGCAGACGCTCAGCGCTGCTGTCCACGGCAGAAGAGGAAGAGGAGGAAGAGCCTCTGGACTGGGAATGTCCTGGCTCCTGGTCTGGAGAGGAAACAAGAGAAAGGATGAGAGAGCTGAAAGTAGAGGACAGGATGAGTTCATTAGAACTCTTTAACCTCTTATGATGCACCCCCTTTTTCAGTCTTATTTGTAAAAATAAGACTGAATGGCATGCTCAATTTGTAAGTAGCATGTGTCAAATGTCATTTCAAAGCCCTGGCTACTGGCTATCAGATTTAGATGATCTCGTCATAGGACATTTTCACTGGGTTGCACTGCTGTCCATCAAATCATAGAAATCAACGACTGCAGCGTAGTATTGCTGTAAATGGCCGTGTCTTGAGAGGTTAACTTAAGCAATATTAGTCCATGAAGTCTATAACTGTTTCTACTCAAAATAAATAATCTTAATGGTACTCCTTCATTTTTTTAAAAAAATGCCATGAAAGAAGACAATTTAGACAAAGATTTTAATTGAAGAATTATGTTTCCAAGTGCTTCCTGTCATATGACGTCATCGACTTCCAATCATTTTTATTCTTTAAATAATTATGATTTTCAACCCTGATATGTATATATCTATTTAATTGTTCAAGTCTCTAGAATAAAATGGAAAAAGAAATACATAATATGATTGTTAGTGACTCAAATGATATAATTATATGCATGAAAATCTAGGCTTAAATTGGTTAAATAAAAATTCATTTATTTTTCATTTATAATAAAATAATGTATTGAATATTGATTTATATACTGAGTTGTACCATTAGTTTCATGGGTTTATATTGATTAACCCTTGTGCCTCACTTTTAACAACTACCTAAAAGGTCAAGATTTTGAAAGAGCCGCGATGAAGGCAGGAAGTCATTTATTTTCAAAATAAAAAAAAAGATATACAGATTTCCACCTACTTTCCCACAGTAGAAGCACAGAAAACAAGGAAATGAATAACCTTTTGTTTTGTTTGTTTTCTTCTATTTATACACCCGCGGTTGTTACACAGATTATGTGAGCACTCTGGTTTTTGAAAAGCTCTGTGATGCATGACGCTGCAAGGAGGATGGTGCACACATTCCCTGTGGAATCGAGGCATTAAAAATATGATGGATTCATATAATTTCCAATCAAAAAAACAAACCATCAGTCCTGATCATGCAGTTTTTTAAAATACCAATGTTGGTGATGATACCAATGCATGTCACACACACACACACACACACACACACACACACACACACACACACACACACACACACACACACACACACACACACACACACACACACACACATACAATTGCCCTGATGGCTTCAAAATACAATAAATGTCTCTGGAACAGCATGTATTTTTTCTTCAGGCAAACGGGAGAAAATGACCCAATCAGCTGGAAAACAGTAAAAACTTTTTTTTTTTTTAAATATGGGACTAGACATGTTTACTAACAAAATCCGACAATATGTCTCAACTGAATAAAAGTATACGCTTGATTGAATGTAGCTTCTTATAGAAACATACTGCTACGTGTGTGTGTGTGTGTGTGTGTGTGTGTGTGTGTGTGTGTGTGTGTGTGTGCTCAATGGTATGTGTGTGTGGATAAGCCAGTGTGTAGTTTCCATGTGGTTGATGTGCATCAGTGTGTGGTAAATGCTGTAATAATAGAGGAATAATATGCAGCTCTGTGGATGATGAGAACAACAGATTCAGAGAGGCTAAAAATAAAAAAAAAGCACAGCACACCATCCATTCATGATGTACACACAGCTGGGGAGAATTACAAGAGGATCCAAACCCTGTTTAATGATGCTCTTGTGGATATTTGGTCCTCCTGAAAGTGAGAAACAAGACAGAAGGCAGACAAATATACACAAACACCATAGGAATGCACAGCTGCAAGTCAATGATCTAATGAGTTTCTTCAACACAAATAATTCAACTTCTACTGTTTCACTGCAATCATATTATATATTATATAACATATTATATATCATATTATGTGTTTTACAGTGTATCCCTGGATGTCTATGAGCATTGTTCGTTAAAATATGACAATAAACAACGGTAAAGTAATACATATTTAATCTTTGGTATTATAATGATGCACTGGAAGATTATCAACTCTCAGGTGAGCAACCGAAGATCTTTGGCCTGTTAGATAAATAAGATGTATCACATACTTCAGGTTCAATCTACATATATGTCTTGAATTTTGGCTTTGACAGAATATTTTTAAACCATTATTTTCTTCATATTTTAATTAAACTTTTCCTACAGGGACCACATTATGAAAAAAAAAACACTTTTTCTTGCGTGTAAATATTCAATCACAACAGAGCGAGTGTTTTGGAAGAGAAGGGAGGAGTGAAACCAGGGTTTTTTTCAGAATTAGTGTGAGAGAAGGCAGACTGCATTGTTACTACAGGTCTAATTAGATCCTTTTGTGCCATAAAAGAATGCACATGGGAAATAAAATATTAAACAAGGGAAATGGCAAATAGGACTCATTTAAGGGACTTGTATACCACTTTGTATAAATGAAACAAAATTCAGTATAAGTTTTACCCAGTTTATCTAATAAAGATAAGGAGAAACTGATGCTCAACAGACATAATCTGACTTTACCATCTTAATAAAAAACAACTGCTTAAGAATCATTGAAGTAAATTTCGCTCTGCTCTTTTAATGCTCATTGGTGTCGGGGTAGGAAATAAAGTTAAGCAAGGCCGGCCAACTTGGGTCCTCATTACACCTATTCACTCTCACGTGCACTGTTCTACTTCCTTCAGTCACGCACGGCCCTCACATGTCTCATCAGCCAACATAAGTGTCTGTTACTGTGCAGCCTGCAGTAATCTCTGTGGTTACCACGCTTTAAATGCCACTGGATCAGCTTTAACTACAGCTCAGTGCTCTGTCTGCTGTCCACAGAGCTGTGTGGCATTTTACTTTACTTACAGCTGCAGGCTCTCTCCCTCCACTCTCATACACACACACACACACACACACACACATTGTATAATCATTACACACGAACTGTAATGCTGTGTCCATCCAAACCTCATTGACTGTTACATTAGAAGTGATTGTTTCAGCTCTCACAGTGTGTATTGTGGTTGGTTGATTAGAATTTGGATTATCTCAGCAGCAGATTTGGAACCGTGGACTAGAAATACACCAGAAATACACTATAAATTTGTTCCAGGGACTGAATGTGTGGATTTTTCCATTGAATTTATTCAGCTAATAATATTTGTTTATTGTTTATTTAGATTTATTTAGGATGTTCTTAGACATGCAGCTCTAGAAAAAAATAAGAGACCACTGCATTTTTTTCTCACATCAGCATCTCTACATGTGTTGCAACCATTCCATTCCAGCGTCTGTTGAGTTCCAACACATGCACACGGTAAAGAGAGCATGCCAAGACGCATGAAAGCTGTGATTAAAAAATAGGGTTATTGCACCAAATATTGCTTTCTGAACTCTTCTTAGTTAGTATTATGTTGTTTTAAAATGAATTTGATCTTGTTTCTTTGCATTGATTGAGGTCCGAAAACATTGTATCCTTCTTGTTATTTTGACCATTTGTCATTTTCTGCAAATAAATGCTCTAAATGCTAATATTTTTATTTGGTATGTGGGAGACATGTTGTCAGTCGTTTATAGACTCAAACAAAAGTGTTCCTTCTGCCCAAACACATACCTATAAGTAGTAAAATCAGAACATTTTGCAGTGGTCTCTTATGTTTTTCCAGAGCTGTATATGTTTCAATGGTATACAATGATATTTATTCAACGCCTGCCTCTTCCTCACATGTATGTAAAAGTTTGTGGTAAATGATTCAGGGTAAATAATATGCAATAATATGCACTACTCAAAGTGCTTTATCCTACACGTTTATATTCACCCTTGCACTCACAGTCACACACTGATGCCAATGGGGAACTATTCTAAGTTAAGTATCTTACCCAAGGACACTTCACTATGCAGACTGGAGGAGCCCTGTAGCATATCTGTTCTGTGATATGAAGGCTAAACTCTTTTAGGAAAAAGTTCCATGAAAACAGTTTTGCCCGCAGATTAAAGGGGCACTCAAATGTTTGACTAGTGCAGTGCAAGTTTGGAACCGAACTATTTGCTCCCCCACCCCCCTGACCCACAGTGTGCTGCCATTGCAGGGGGCGTGCCGGTCGGAACATTGTTTTTTTTGACAACTGCTCATCCGATTCACCTCACGCTCCAGTGAACTCCCTTGGGTCCTCAGTGAAACACCCACTGAGTGTGAAGTGGATCTTTTTTCGATACAAATACAGAATGAAGGGATTCCTTCCTTTATAGACAGATGATCAGTCAGCCTGGTTCATACGGTTTATAAAGGATTAATAACACATATCTGTCAATGAATCTGGTTAATGAATGGTTGAATGGAGACAGAAGTGCTGATTAATCCTCCTGTTGGCTGTTGTTTACACAGTTAAAATATGTCATCAAGTTTTATTGTTGTCAAATAGTGTCGTCATGTCTACTTACACCCACATTATAGCGTGTTATAAACTATGTTTTAAATGTCAATGGAATAAAATTGGACTAAATTATTGTAGTCTACAGATGTTATAGGCTCCTGTCTCTCACACACACACTCACACTCAAGCACACACACACACACACACTGACATTTGGAGGTCTTGTCCTGGAGCTCTGCTCTGTAATGAGGACGATTTGTGACAGGTTGCTTGGAAAATTACTTTTTAACATAGCCGGAAGGTTTACAAAGTTAAGCCATAATGTCTATATGACCACCACGATCCATGTAATCATCAATTACAATAGGACTAGGCATTATGTTGAATAATTAGCCAATTATAACCTTTCATGTGATTAATGTTGCATGCTTCATGTTTCTGTTTTTCAGTATCAGTGATGAATATCCTCTGTCCACGCATGCACACATCGCTACAGCAGGGTCACGGCGGTTCATGTCTGTGTTTTGTTCGACAACAGTTTGCGTGTGTCCGTGCGTTTGTTGAGATTTTGCCGTTTCATTAACGGTTCGTTAATTTTGCTTCCGACACACGCACAGTAGGAAAGAGTCAAGCCCAGAGCAGTGTGTGTTGCCCGCAGAGCTTCCTGGACCAGCTGTGTGCAAGGCTTCCACCAAGCTCCACCAATCAGCTGCTTTGGTTTCGGGTTCGGTTAACCTCTTAAGCCCTATAGGCTTCTGAGTCAAGCCCCTGCTCCAAAATGACATGCCCAAAATGAACAGAATATATATCTGCACTGCAAAGAATTAAATCTTAGCAAGAGAAAATATCTTGTATTTAATAAAAAATAGTCCAACATTGAATATAATTGTCTTATTCTATTGGCAAATGATTTACCTAATTTAATTTTTTGCTCGATTTTAGAAAAAAAAACTTGAGATAAGATAAAGTATCTGCCAATGTAATAAGATAATTCTACTCAATATTGGACTAATTGTACCAAATACAAGACATTTTCACTTGTTAAGACAATTTTTGCAGTGTGCAACTACAAAGTCTATATGAATTATCTTGGAGTACAATAAAGGTAACACTTGTAAGATGTATGCAGCGGTGTAAGCAACAATTTACACTACGGTTCAAAGGTTTGGGGTCATTTAGAAATTTCCTTATTTTTGAAAGAAAATTACTGTTTTTTTAATGAAGATAACTTCAAACTAATTAGAAATACACTCTATACATTGCTAATGTGGTAAATGACTATTCTCGCTGCAAATGTCTGGTTTTTGGTGCAATATCTACATATGTGTGTAGAGACCCATTTCCAGCAATTATCACTCCAGTGTTCTAATGGAACAATGTGTTTGCTCATTGCATCAGAAGGTTAATGGATGATTAGAAAACCCTCGTGCAATAATTGTGGTATTTAAAAGTGTGACTTTTCATGGAAAACAAAAAAATTGTTTGGGTGACCCCAAACTGGTTCTGATGTTACTGGTTCATTTTCACCTAACAGTGTACACCTATCGCCTTTGGAATTATACGCTTTCAGCAAAAAGTACAACATTGCTTACCAAGACTGATGCAAAGTGAAGCAAAGCAAAGTTACAGAGCTTTTGGTAAAGGCATGTTCAGGCAGATTCTCGTAATTGGCTATTTGGGCACATTTGGACTGACTGGTCTCTTTGTTTTTAGCTTCAGACCCATTGAATAATGATGGTGGTTAAAGTCTGGTTCGGGTTTAGGCACAAAATCATGATTGATATGAGTCAAAAGTTTCACTTAAAAGCTGGTTAAGACATAGCAATCGCAAAGGAAAATGTCCTGACATTACAGTAAAAAAATGAGCTGAAACGTCTCAATGTTACAGTAAAAATGTGTTTACTGAAAAATGACATGACCTGTTCAGCACTGAACAGCAGACAGAAACAGTTAGAGACAAGCTAGGGAACATAATCTAGCATTTAGCAGCTAAAGACACAGACATTCATTAGTTCATGCAAATAAAGTCAGAGCCAAAGGATGATGATACGGACTCCAGATAAATGATAATGTTTGCAGGATGTTTAAATAAGCAGCTGAAAACTCATCACACCACTTCTGTTGTCAGATTAACAGAGACAAAAAAACTATTAATGGTCAGCATATTCTCCAAATAACCTAATGTCTCACTGGCCGGGCCACTGCTACTTTGACCTCTTTTATAACCTCAAACAAACACATGATGATGTACAGCCAATCAGGATATCAAGCTGCTACAAAAAGATTTCACATTAATATGAAATATAAGGTTTGAGGAACGTTTTAGATTGTTAGCTACAATTAATTGTGTCATGTGTTGATAATTTAGATATGCAGGTACTCGTTAACCTCTGTGAAATGAACATAATGCATATTATACAATTTAAAATGTATTGGTAAATGTATTGAACACTACAATATGATTAATTTTGAGTTATGACAATTTCTGTTGAACTTCTGAAATTATGACCAATTTAATTTCTCCCTGTTCACCACGCACAACACGGAGACAGAGAAGATAGTCCAGGTGACATGACCTGGTCATGACAGAACCAATGAACTACATTTATCTAGTTTAATATATTTTTCTATATCAAGGTGATAGCATAAATACAAAGTTTTATTACGTTTTTCCAACTAATTTTCCACATCAGTTAAAATTACTTTGTTTTATATGAAGTTTTCAAGTTGACTACTATTTAAAAAAATAACTCCAAATACTCCAAATTCCATCTGTTGTTGTAATAACTTTTTTTATATAACATTTTAGTTAAAATTACACTCAAAATAATTACCAACAATGTATCAAGTTACCATTTATATCTACTCACTATGCATTTCATTAACTGGTGATTAATTTATCAAATCTTTCTCCCTCCAATCTCCAATTTGTGACATAATATGGGCCATATTTAGATCCTGTGAAAAATTAAACAGTTTATAATCAGAGAAATCCTACATAATGAAAGTAAAAGTAAAGTTACCTCCAGTATCTGCACCTCCAGCACGTTCAGCTTCAGCTTGTGCTGCTATTCCAGTTCTGTCCAATCACACAGTGATGTGCAACAAGCAGCGGCAGTCACACTCTGTCTCTGTGTGTGTGTGCGTGTGTGCGTGCACGTGTGTGTGTGTGTTTTCCTCAGGAAGCCCAAATGGTGGGCTGGTCTCACTTTTTCCAGACCTCTTCTAAGTTTCCGGTGTAACTTTCACAATAACAGATGGTCATATCCCATAAGTTGACCTTGTGTTTATGACCCTTGATGAGGTGAGGTGGTAATAACATTATTATTATTATTATTATTTATCTATAGAGCACTGTTCATGCACAAAATGCATCTCTAGGTGCTTGACCATCCTTGAAGGCACCCACATAGACACAGCTGATTTGCTGTAATTCTTCCAAGAATGAGGTAGGTGTTTTATTATTTATTTATATTTAGTATATCCAAAATTTGGATTAATAGAGATACGGTTGAAAATCGTCAGTCTTTAAAGAGAACTGTTAACAATTTATATTTCTGTAGATACATTGAATGTCAAAAATTGACATACAAATCATATCAGTGTTTTTGACATTTTGTACATGTTTTATGGTGTAATAACACTGTCGTTAAGGTGTAGTTGTTTTAATTTCAAAGTTATAAATTTTAATTCTTAATTTTTATTTCTTATTTTTATTTGATATTATATCTATTTTTTTTTATTTTAATCAACTGTTTTAAATTGTTTTAATCAACTGTCTTAAATTGTATCTTGATGCTTTTAATGTTTTATGTAAAGCACTTTGAATTACCTTGTTGTTGAAATGTGCTATACAAATAAACTTGCCTTGCCTTGCCTAGTTAGGTTCAGGCACAAAAAAACCATGTGATGGTGCAAAATGTCCTGTTATCAGGGGTGTGAAACAGGCATCTCCTCCAACTCCAGTATATGAAACAAAGCATTGACCCAACCCTCCTTCTACTACTAAGAAAAGTGAAACTTTAGAATAATATCATGTGAACTACACCAACATGACTTTCAATGTATCTGAGGTTTGCAAAAATGCAAAATGTCAGTGTTTCTCTGGAGACTATGCAAATATATATTTGATGTGAGACACTCTTTTTTTTAAATTCCCATTCATCAGTCATTGTGCTCCCATTGTTTTCTTTATTACCTTCATGAGGAGGTTCTGTTCTCAGCGTCTCTGTTAGTTTATCTGTGAACAGGATAAGGGAAAAACTACTGGGCTGATTTCCATGAAATTTAGTCGTAGGGTGTAGAATTGGCCAAGGATGAACCCATTACATTTATGAAATTTGCAAAACAATTCTTTTAGTATTTTAATGGATATTAATATCTCCCGCTGGTCAATGGAATGTTAATAGATGAATGGGTATATGACAGAAGTCTGCTGGTGATTACCAATGTATATAACTATACATAGGTTGTGCCACAACTTTGCAGATAGAAGACTGACCACTGGCCTTAGTGAAGGTATATGCTCTCGGAATGACCAGAATGACCTTCTAATGGCTCTTATTAAAAGACACATATCTTAGACTCCTTATCCTAATTAGCATCAACAGATAAGGAGATCCAACTTACCCAAGATTCTTAAACTTGACTATTCTTACCATCTCCCCTCTATACACATCTCTAGGGATTAAACTCAGTCACAGATGTCCACACTGAACATCCAGGAGGAGCTGCTGAAGGGAGGTGGAGGGAATAATCCTTCAAATGTTACTCCTCCTCGTGTCATGTCTGAAGGCGTAAAATCCCTCTTTAACTTGCCTCCCAGCCCACATGTACTCAGCGCTGAAGTGGAGTGGATTAAACTGAAGCTTTACAGCTACGTTCAGAAATATCCCATCAACCCCTGCCGGCACCACAGGGAGGTCTGCGTGAATACAGACCGGGTCTGTTGTGATCAGTGTCATGCTCAGTCTCAACGAAACATGGGTCGAAGGTATATTTGCTTCCAGAGAGAGGTTAGTGTGACAGTCCCTCACCAGCTGCTTCACACATCCTGCCCGGGGGTGTGTACTTATTTTCCCAGTGTCCTATGTTCCCAGGATCCTACTATTAAAATCCAATGATTTGACCCTATTTATGATGTGTTTTCTTTTTAATCTCAGTTAGAATACAGATGTGGAATGTGAGAGTTAGATCAAAAAACATATATACTAGGCTAGTTTTCACCTAAAGAGGTATTAAGTTTTGCCTTTTGGTGGTTCCATGACTCCAACCATTTGATATGTTCCCTCAAGTGTGGGATTACTATATTAAAAGTCAAACGAGAGTGCTGTGAAACAGAAAACCCCATCTGACAAGTTCCAACAATAGCCCATGTCATGTTGGGCAAATACAGAGCTGGCAAACATCTTTTTTCGTTTCCCATTAGCTGCTATAAGGAATATAGACCTTGGGAAAATGGGTCATGCTCCCAAGTGTGGGAATAAATACATTTGAGGAACATGGGGTCCAAGACGTTAGCAGCAGATTCATTAAGTCTTGTAAGTTGCAATGTGGACCATCCATGGATCAATTTTTTTTTTTTTTTTTTTTCCTGGCACATCCTGCAGATATTCAATTAGATTGACATCTGGGGAATTTGAAGGCTAAGGCAACAACTTGAAGTCTTTGACATGTTCGTCATTGACACTATTCCTGAGTGCTTTTTGCAGTGTGTTCTGCACCATCCTTGTGAAAGAGGCCACTGCCATCGGGGTGGACTTAGTCCACAACAATCCTTAGGTAGGTGATACATGTCAAAGTAACATCCACATGAATGCCAGGGCCCAAGGTTTTCCAACAGACCATTGGCCAGAACATCATACTCCTTCTGCTGGAATGCCTTCTTCCCATAGTGCATCCTGGTACTATCCCTCGCATGCACATGATGTAAAAGAAAACTTGATTAATCAGACCAGGCCACCTTCATCCACTGGGCCAGTTCTGATGTGCATGTCCCAATTGTAGGTGCTTTCGCCAGTGGACAGCAGTCAGCATGAACACTTTGAACAATCTGTAGCTACCCAGCCCCATAGGCAGCAAGCTGCAATGCAGACAACTGTCTATTATGCCAGCATTAATTATTCTTCAGCAATTTGTGCTCCAGTAGTTCTTCTGTGTGATTGGCCCTGACAGGCTAGCCTGTGTATCCCATGTGTATCAGTAAGCCATGGGTGCCCGTGACCCTGCACCTTCCCTGAGCAAGATCTGGCAGGTACATTATACTGTATACCAGGACCACTATACAAGACCTGCGGTTTTGCCAGTGCTCTGACCCAGTTGTCCAACCATCACAATTTGTCCCTTAACAAATTTCTCAGTTCTTTACGCTTGTCCAACTTCAACTTATACTTACAACAGAGAAGTGGCAGAGAAGTACTTCAGAAACTTTTGATAAATGATTTCAAGCCTAAGAAAACTTGTCATTGAAGTATACAACCTTTTCCCTCTTCATGAGTATTGTACCAGGAGTGTACCATTGCTGCTCTTTGACTGGCCATCACTTTGCATTGTAGGGCGATGCATTGTGAAAAAAAGTTGATTCAGGACCAATTTATATTACAGTTTCCTGTCTGAATATGTTTTCTGGGAGATGCTGGATTTTAGCTGAATGATCAAAAAACTATTTTAAGATGATGTTTGCTTTTTAAGTTGACTCATTTAAAGTGAGCTCTTCCTCAACAGACCAGGTGAATATTAAGAAAGATCCATGCATCCTTCCTGTCAACACTTCGTGAATGTGTGGTGTGTGGTCACACCTAACATGCTTCTATTGCAAGTGTCCTTGTGTTTGTAGGAAAACTTATACAGGTTGAGCCATCACTCCCACCCACCACTGGACTGCAGAATGGCCTTTATAGAATACTGTAACTCAATATAAGGTATGTAGAGTCTTAGTCTGTAGTTCTTCATGCAGATATACAGTAGCTGCTGCAGTTGTACACAATAGGAAACACATATCTTAGCAGAAACTCACAGTACATACAACACTTGTGGGCAGCAGTGACCTTTCCCAAAAAAAAAAAGAAAAAAATACATTTCCTCTGGCATGGTTTGATTCTCTCTGCATCATTTCATACACTCTGCGCAGACTTCTCATGACAACGATGTCACATTCAGTACTTTGCTGAAAAGGTCGACCAGTGAGATCTCATCTGCATGCTGACACTGCAGCATATTCCAGTATGCACTCAGCAGAAATCATCGCAAAAAGCAAATTTGGTGTCTGTCACTTTAACAAAACTCACTGCAGACATACCTGTTGCTCCGTCTTTGACGAGCTTACTCAACAATTCACATCGGTAGAAATTTCCACCATCTGCTGATGCCGATATTTAATTTTTTTTTAAAGCTTAAAGCGGCCAATACTGATGAGAAATGATTAGTTGGTACCTATGTCCTTTTTGTATATGGATCCTCCGACAAATATTCTGGTTTAAAGAGCAAGCAGTGTTAACTCAGCATTAGAGACTTACAGTGGAGAGTTTTACACAGGACAGTGGCTATAAAATGCTAATAATAATAATTTATTAAATGATAATTGTCCGTCCTACACTCAGAAAAAAAAAGTGTTTGACTGGTTCCTCCATTGTTGCTGATTCTACTATTTGTTTCATCTGTTAGAAAAGGTTGTCCTGCTGTTTGGAGAGATATTTTCTCAGCATGTGTTATTTTGGGTTATAAGTACTCAATGTTCCGCCCAAATTTGGTCAGTGAAGTTGGTCATCTTATGAACTTTTTTGGGACAAGAAAAATGACCATTTATGTTAGCAGAGGGAATAATATTGAGCTTTATTTGGGTAATGCAGAAAGTATTTCAGGATTGTAAAAGCCAGATTAAGATTTAATAACAATTTCTACAGTGTGATTTGTATCATGTTGTAGTATATTATTATTGTTACTGTTATTATAAGGAACAGCTGCTCTTTGCATCTGTGATGTGTGTCTGTATTGTTTCAGTATGTCTCACTTTCATGTTATTTTAAGTTTTATTCATTAAGTTTTTTCATGTAGACGCTGTTATTATTATGAAAATTGAATGAATGATTTTTTTTTAAATTATCTATTACTCTTTTTTATTTTTTTTTTTACATTCTATACTTTTTTGCTGTTGTCTTTGTTTCCAGTGAGGTAATTCCTATAAAAAAATCTCTCTTTTTTTTGTTTGTTTAAGAATAATAATTTAATAATTTTGCTACCTTCAGTAGCCCATGATGCTGCTGCTGATATAACTAATTCTCTCTCTCCCTCTCTCTCGCTCTCTCGTTGACAGAGCAGATCTGATTGATCTAGTTCACTGGAGGCCTGGAGGTAAATTCTTCTTCTTCACTGTGCTGAGCAGTACTGTGTGAATATTTGGCCCACAATGTGGACAGCTACACAGTTAATTAGCCAGCTCGCTAGCTCAGCAACAGCCAAGTATTGGACTAAATGAGCTGTTGTAGTATGTAGTATTTTAAGTTGATACCGAATAACCTTTCAAATTGTTCGGTCTTTTTAACACATAAGGCTGGCATTGCACCTTGTGTTATCACCAGATACTTAAGATATTCAGGTATAACTGAAATATTGGCACATGTGCCAGAACAGAGATAAGGGAACAGGGAACACAGATAAGGGTGTCTGTGGTGTGTTTTTAATGTTTATACCTAATTATCCGCAAATAAAATTGCAAAAAAAAATCCTATGCAGCTCACCTGTCTTTCGATTTACTTCAGTTTACTGTCTCTGGGTCTCTGCTGCAGCTTGTGAATCATTAGGGGTGGCACTGTTATGTGGTGATTGATGACAGATTCATGGCGTCAATGTAATAAATTGCAGTTCATGGAGGGATGTTTGATATTTTAATTATTGCAGTCTACATATAGAAAAATACGTATAGAAAATAGCATTTTGTCATCTAGAGCTATCTAGTTAGACCTGTAGCACTAATGCAGTCTGCCAAAAACCCTGTTCCTCCCCTTCCTACCGATAAACTCACTCTGTTATAATTGGCACAGTGATGTTGGAAAGGTCACGCCCCTCAGAGAGCTGGGGTTGGTTGGAGAAACTGAACTTAAGTGGGTGTGGTTGCTATTAACTTCCATTCCTGAGTGTAAGCCATATAAGCCATTTCTGAATGGCTTATATTTAACCAGAGGACTCCAGACTATGACAGAATGAGTGAGTCTTATGTCACAGATTGTGTGTTAGCAGGAACAACAGAGACCTAAATATTTACACACAAGCACTGAGAATTTTTTTTTTTCATAATAGGCTCTTTTTTAAGGGGAAAACATTTGCTATCAATTATGTTGTCACATCATAATACACACACACACACACACACACACACACACACACACACACACACACATATATATATATATATATATATATATATATATATATATATATATATATATAATTTTGAAATTTACAGAATTTTACAGTGTTATTCCAATGGGTTGATATGCACTGATAAGCAGGTGAAGCATGCCTCTTCTAACCTCTATCTATAAGGCTGATAACACTGATTAACACTGATAACACCCATTTAATGTAATGATAACATTCAGAATATGTGGCTGTAGTCATTTCCAGCAGTATAATGCATCGTCTCTCAACATTTTACTTTTATGGTCAGAAATAACTTTTTGCCACTTGTTGATTAACATTTCCTCATGGTTCCAAATATGTCTTGAAAGTGAATTTTTGTTTTATTTTATCGATTTTTTTCTATAATCCAAATATACATGAACATGTCATGAAATAAAAATGACAAAAATATACTTTGAATTTACATGTCTAATGTAAAATAGCACATAATCATCAGTGATGATTTTATTACATTAATTGTAAATTAATATGGAAGATTTTACATAAAATTATTTATTTATATTATTTTGTATTAGGGGTGACATGGTGGCGCAGGGGTTAGCGGTGTTGCCTCACAGCAAGAAGGTCGCAGGTTCAAGACCTCCTTGGGTCCTGGGTCTGGGTCCTATCTGTGTGGAGTTTGCATGTTCTCCCCGTGTCCAAAAAGTCCAAAAACATGCTGAGGTTAATTGGTGACTCTAAATTGCCCGTAGGTGTGAGTGTGTGAGTGAATGGTGTGTGTGCCCCACGATTGGCTGGCGACCATCTGGGGTGTATCCCTGCCTCTCACCGTAACGCGCTGGGATTGGCTCCAGCAGACCCCTGTGACCCTAATGAGGAATAAGTGGGTATAGAAAATGACTGACATTTTGTATTACAGTGTATAGCCATAAATGCTTTTCAAATCAAAATGACTTTCCTCCTTTGTTTTTAATCATGTCACAGATTTTTACATGTTGATTTGTACGGTGCAACAAAGACAAAACAGCCACAGTGTGGGCATGATCAAAAATAAGCAGCAGAAAATGTGTCATGAGCGTTATTTATGGAGGCATGTAGCCCGAATGATCAGAAATCTACTTTGGAGATGTGTTTTTTCAGATCAGAGCGGCTGTTTCCCAGGGCTGTTGCTGCTCAGTGAGGCGCAGCGCAGCTGATTTAAATGGAAGACAAAAGAATGAAGAAAAGAATATTCTGCAGGGGTTGGAAATAGGAATGAGCGATGGACGGACGGAAAGTCATTTGAGATGAAATCGCACTGTTGCTGTCAGAACGAATCACGAACCCAGAGGAGCGGCAAAAAGTCACATCCCACTCTGGTTAGAAGGGGGAAGAACAGGAAGAACAGTGAGAGGCAGAGGAAATATACATGACTCAACACAAGTAGAAACTCCCATAAACCTGCTTATGCACTCGAATATCTCCTCCATGGAACATTTATTCTCACAGTCAGTCTCTTAAGTACTGAATGTTTTTTTTTCTTTCAAATTCACTACTAAGACCACAGAAAGCATAATTTGTCTATAACTGTTCAGGCAAAATAGAAAGTGTCCCTACTTGTTTAACTTTCAAAATAAAATATTACAGACAGGTAAAATCATTCCAATTTTCACTAACTGACCAAAACTTTAAAAATGTCCTCATGTTAATTTAAAAAGCAAACACTTGTAGCAAAGTTTAACCTGTTAAATTAAAAATGGGCCCCTGCCCTCCCCTTAAAAGGCTACTTTTTGGCATTTTTATAATAGTTCATTTGTGTCTATTAACTTTAGCATGTTTTTTATGGTCTAAGAAGACCTGGTTGGACCTGTAGTAGCAATGCGGTCCCCCTTCTCATTTACTCTGACAAACCCTGTTTTCCCCCTTCCCCTCCCGACCAAAGCATTCATTCTGTTGTGATTGGTCTAGCGCTGCCTGAAATGTCCCGCCCCTCAGAGCTGGAGTCAGCTGCAGAAACAGAAGAAGAACAAGCACTCTGGAAGTATTAACTTTCACTCCTGTTGTGACATCACAACAGGAGGCATTTATTTGTTTGTGTTCAGCCAGGTTCCAGCGTCACTACAGTGGAGGTCAGACCACAGCAGAATGAGATGGTGGTCTTTCACAGTTTGTGTGTTATCAGGAACAACAGAGACCTACATATTTAGATACAAGCACTTTTGTCATAATATGGACCATTAAATATAATTATATACTTAACTGTGGCTGTGGTTACTTCATTCAAAGATGAGCTTTGAGTTGTAGTCAAGCCAAGTCTGAAAGTCTCCTGCACCTCCCATGATATCCTCCTGGCTTAGTGATGTAACTTAAAGACCCAACAAGGAGTTTCTAGAAGCAGAAGTGTTTTTCACTTGTTGCAAATCTTAGCTACCTGTGCCGGGTGTTTTGAAGACAGAACTTTGCTTACCATTTATGTAATATTGTCTTTTTTCTCCCCATCTCTGTTTTCATTCTCTTTGTAAATTGGAAACCTTCAAGGAGAGAGTGTGACTGTGTGTGTGTGTGTGTGTGTGTGTGTGTGTGTGTGTGTGTGTGTGTGTGTGTGTGTGACTGTGTGTGTGACTGTGTGTGACTGTGTGTGACTGTGTGTGACTGTGTGTGTGTGTGTGTGTGTGTGTGTGTGTGTGTGTGTGTGTGTGTGAATGAGAGATAAAAGTAACAAAAAGGGAAGAAAGAAAGTGAACTAAGAGGAAAGGATAGGATAATGTGAGGCTGCCCCTGAGTGTTACTGCTGGTGGTCACTGTGAAAATGCTGTTATTGCCTGGTGACTCTGACTTTGCAGCTTGGTGTGTGTGTGTGTGTGTGTGTGTGTCTTGACAAGACAGCAACAGGAAATATCATTTCTGCTTGTTAGACAACACACACTAGAGTGCACACACACACAGTGTAGCCTCCAGTTCTTTTTAGAATCACTGAGCGTTGATCGAACCTCCAAGGAACGTCCGTGTTTTATTCCTGTTATGTAAAAGCTTCTACAGACACATTGCACTGTTAGCACAACTACTGCCCGTCTGTCTGTGACATCACAGATTCCCAAAAGCCCTCGTTTGTCCGAAATGCACCAAATTCAATTCTGCACTTCCTTAGATCCAAAGCAATACAAATGTTGGGCAAGTTCAGTCACCTGAAAATCACTAATTGGCTACTATGGAAATTTATTTTTGCGTTATTCAGAGATACATCCACTCACAAAGGTTCAGTTCAATTCAGTTTCCAGGAAAATTGAAGACAGTGAAGTGACAGTGATTAATTATTTTTCCTATTTAAAGGGATGCACCATTTGTGAAATTCGGGGTAGATAGGAGATACAGATTTTTTAAAATTATTTCTTGTAGTTTTCTATGTTATTTATTCCCTTCTTGTGCCAGGAGAAACATCTACCATACATCTATCTTATAACAGAACTGTTCTAAGGTCTGTCAGACCTTATTCACATATATGAATGAGCACAAATTCAGTCCTACAAATATAAGTGTTGTCAACTTCAGGTTCATTGTCTCACAGCGAATCAGTGTGATTGATTGACAGCAAAAATATCCAGAGCAAACAACTGAGTACACATGCATATAAATAGTTAAATAACTAAACGTTGTCTCTACACACACAGACATACAGCTCATCATAATAAATGAGAGAAAAGCCTTAATTGCATTTTTCCCCTTAAATTTCCTTTTGAAATCACTTTTACTTGTTGATACTGTACAGATACAGAAGTATTTATCGGTTGAAAATATGGTAGGAAATACAGAAAGAGAGAGAGACAGATTCTTTCAATATAGACAGATGGTTATTATAATAACCCAGAATTGAACACTGGTAATGCTTCATTCATTCCAACTACTTTTTGCTGTACTTGATTGTTTACTGGGAGACTTCACAGTCTACTGTGTGTGTGTGTGTGTGTGTGTGTGTGTGTGTGTGTGTGTGTGTGTGTGTGTGTGTGTGTGTGTGTGTGTGTGTGTGTGTGTGTGTGTGTGTGTGTGTGTGTGTGTGTGTGTGTGTGTGTGTGTGTGTGTGTGTGTGTGTGTGTGTGTGTGTGTGTGTGTGTGTGTGTGTGTGTGTGTGTGCTCTTCTGATATCCTGCTGATGGTGAGCAAGTCTGAGTAACGCCTGACAACCAACTGAAGAAAAAACAAAACATGTTCTCTAAAACTGCAACTGTAACTCAGTATCTGAAGGGCGTGCTGGTGATGACAATGAATCAAATGGATAAAACAGAAAAACAAAACAGTGGCTGTGGAGACCCACTTCTGATGATAGAATGTGCATGTTATCATGTTCCAAAAGTAACTAGTTACACCTGTAGCAGCAATGCAGTCTGCCTTCTCACACACTCAACACTCACTGTGAAAAACCCCAGATTCCAGCCCTCTCCTCTCTACCGAAACACACACTCTGTTGTGACAGTTCTGTCTGAAATGTCCCGCCCATTAGAGACCTGGGGGGGGGGGTTATGTGAAAACTCAGAGTGAGTTAACCCAGAAAGAGAGGTAACTGAAGCTCTGACTCAGTCACCATGGTAACAGACTCTGTGAACATAACCTGCTCGCTGGCAGGTTTACTTGAAGAAACCGTGAGTTTCTACCCATCTCCTCCCACATGAAGAAGTTCTTCAACATGGATTTTCCATTAATTCTCAATCCGATTGATATCAAAGCTCAAATTATTAGCTTTACGTCGCGAGAGAATCTTCAGACCGAGACTGGATATCCTGTCAATCTACCGCGTTTCATAAACTGGTATAATCTGGGTGGATATATCAGTGTATATATTAAAAAGTAGGCTATGTAGGCGGGTTTTGTGGGCTTCTGCCTTCTTTCTGTTGGCTGAGTTTTTTAAATTAATATATTATTGTTTGTGCTCATATCATCACAATTTAATTGACTTTAATATGTATAAAATAAAAAATGTGTAAACATTGTGTCAAGTCTTACTGTGACGGGATGAGTTACACCAACATTTGGTTTGTTAGGGGTTTAAATTACTATTTGAAATAAGTTAGTTATATTGCTGTAAAATAAATCAATCAATTTTTTTCTGCATGGTATCGGCACTCCATTGATGATGGCTTTTTGTGCATGCGCGTAACTCAAGGTAAATGTACTCAGAGTTGATTGAACTAATTCAGATCAGCTGTTCTGGAACCGGATACTCAGAGTTTCCCATCTCAGAGTAAGTTAACTTAAAGTTGAAGGATAAACTCAGACTGTTTTGAACCTCCTTTCTGGAATACCCCCCTGGGGTCAGATGGGAAACAGAAGTCAAGTCATCCAAAGACTACTACTATTTAACTTCCACTCCTGTTGTGACATCACAATCGGAGCCATTTCTAAGGGGCTTGTGTTCAGTCAGGTGTCAGCAGCACTACATGGAGGCCAGACTACAACAGAATGAGTGAGTGTTCTTATTTTACAGTTTGTGTGTTAGGAGGAACAACAGAAACATTACCATTTGCATACAAGCACTGGAAAAGGTATTTTTTCCCTTTTAAAGGATTTGAACAGTCACATTGAAACATACTTTGTCTACAGTTGTTAATTGTGCTGCACAGACATGGAGAGACTAGAATAACCTGCAGTTCAGTGCCATTAAGTCAAAATGTCTCTAGATTACTGACCTGATATGTTCGATTTGTATTTCACATCTACAGACAGAATTCCAGCAAGTGGGCCGGACAGGTAAAAATTTATTCATCAATAAGAAATCCTATTGATTTCTTATGATTAATGCAATTATTTAACTTTTAATTTACAAAACACAATAACTGATTCAGGACAGGAAGCAACACAATGTTTCCACAATGTCAGTCTACAGATGCATGCATTGCAATTCAACATATTTACTCAGAGGACAATTTTTGATATTTTTTAAGCAGCAGGTGAAATTATCTTCTGCCTTACAAACCGTCACAAACATTCACAGACTACTTTAAAACAGATGTGTATTTCACATCTATATATGTATAAAGACACACTGACTGAATCTATCACATATTCTTGCGGTTGTCCCTGCTGGCAACAACCGTTGACTTACTCTTAAAATAGCTGTGTATTAGTGCAGCAGTCGCCTACAGTGATCATCCATTATGCTTATAAGTGGTGGTATTAAGGACCGTGATGTTTGCATGTGCGTGGATGGGGCGGGGGGGTGGCGGCATATCTGTGGGCCGGTCTGAGTAAAAAACTTCATCAACACTGTAGAGAATTTAGCAGCTAAAAAGCAGATATTTCCCTCAGAAGTATAGTATCATTTTAACTCCATACTGTGATATTCTCCTAATCCTAACCAAGTGTGTTTTTTGTGCCTAAACCTTACCAGACCTCCGTGTTATAACACCATGAAAGATCATTATTTCACAACATAGCGGCTTATTACTGTGCTATTCCAATAGGTTGACATGTGCCTACTGGCAAAACGTTAAACCCACATCTGATAACTACTGATAAAACTCATTTAACCAAGTGATGGTATTTGGAAGAATATTTTTTAGAGCTTTTTCTCTGAAAATTATACTATGAGAGAGCTAAAGGGTTGAGAATAGCTGCAGAGTCACTGATAATTCAAGACACAACCAAAACAGTTCACACTGATTTGATCACACCGTTGTTGTAAAAAAAAATATCTATCAAAAGTGTTACTTGGGTTTGCAAGTTAGAAATGCTGTAATGCTCCTTTTTTCTCTCTCCACTAAGCCCACTCATCATTTCCATGTGCCAAATTTGTAAAATCACATGTTTATTGGCTTTTATCACACCATCCTCCCGTCCTCTCTCTCTCTCTTGCCCCCCTCTTTCCCTCCAGCTTTTGAAGTGGCAAGCATGGAGAGATTAGCTTCACTTTATAGTGAAAAGGGGGAATGTGATGATATGAGGGGGAATGTAACTAATCAGCAGCGAGCTGTAATCCTCAGGGACTAGACAGGACAATACTGCTGGACTCCAACTCCCCGCTCAGGAATGTATGACAGGACAAAAAAAAGGCTGCAACCACTGACCAGGACAAATGTGACTGAATACTGTACACACACTGTTCTGCCAGAGAGGACTTATTGTCATGTTGTTCACACAGCCACATTGGGCCTGACGCGCATACAGTTCGTGGCTGTATTCAGATTAAAAAGAAAAAAAAAAACACTTAACAAAAAAAAGCTGTATTTCAAAAATACATGAAAATGTCTATGAAACTCCAAAAAATATTCTGTGATGGTAAATAACATGTAACATACATAACAGTCATGTTGCACTTTCTATGATCTTAAAGTGAATAAATTAATTCAGTTTTATGTCATATGGGAAATATAACATTTTATTGGTGACAATTTTGTAACATTAATATATATGATTTTGCTATATTAATGAATTCTTTCCTTAATTTTCCTTTCTTTAATTTAAAGCCTAATTATATTATTTATAACATAGACAATACATTCATCTGGGAAATGTTATTGTATATTAGTGTAAATATCATCATTATAAAAAAGACCAAAACACAATTTTATATAAGTGGTTATTTTATTAGTGCTCCTGGAAGTTTAGTTTTTATTTTAAACAGTACACATATGTTACAATACTTTTAATTAAGACTTAGCTAAATATATAACATCTAATATCCTACATAGTGTCTGGTGTATCACAGGCTATCTACCTTAGTCAATAGGGCCTGCTGCAGGAAGTGGGAGTGCTGTGGGTGCTGCATTATTTTCTGTAGCATCCAGCAGGAAGATGCCCGGCACGAAAATAACCTAGCGTGGGACATGTGGCTCGTGGACACTGTGAGCATTTATAGGCCAGTTAGAAATGTCTGTGTCTACAATGACTTTTGTATACCACAAAAGGATTTGGATCTTATCTTGCTCTCGTGCAGTGTGTTGTGGGAGAGAAATTTAACTTTTATAATCATTTGAGCTTTATTTAACCAGGTAAAATCAATTGAAAACCAATTCACATTTACAACGATCACCTGGCTAAGAGGTTTCAGCAACAACACATTAACAGATTACAATAAAAATGTCCTGAAGTTACATAAAAATAGTCCTGATGTTACAATGAAAATGTCCTGATGTGACAATAAAAAAATGTCCTTGTGTTACACTTCACATGGTTGTTTTCCGTTGTTGGTTTGTATATTGCCGTCTACTTACTACTCCACAGCTCCTGTAAACACCTTTACCCTTGACACATCATACACATTTTTTTTAGTTTGGAATGGAAATCAATGTCCTAAAGACAAGTGCATTATCTACATATATGAAGATATCAAAAATGAAGCAGAACACGCATACACTGTATCGCATGATTGAGCTACTTCACTCCCTGTTTCCTGCTGACAAACACTGGCCTGCACTGGATGGAAATAATGAGCTCTTTTTCCCCCTAGAACAGAGGAGTAAGCTGACTGCAGTAGAGACACTTTTTGACTTCACAAGAGGACTTTTTAGCCTTCATCTCTGAAATGTACTGTGATGCCAATTGTGGTTGCAGCTCAGTGCTAATCTCCATCCTCTCAGGCAGCTGAAATGTTGAAGTGGGGTTAGTGGAGTCTCAGTGTTGTCACTGGACACTGTACAACAAGCTTATCAATACTATATTTGTATACCTATATTGTCTGTTACACTGCAAATTCTGCTAAATAAACTGTAAATAGTCTTTTAGATTTTGCAGAAATTTGGATTTAGATGATGATTTCAATGCCTTCTGAAATATGGCTTGTTATTATAGAAATAGCATCCACAAAAATCTGGGAGAAAAAAAAAATCAACTGCCCCTAGATTAGAGTTTAATATTAGGTTATGATTACTGTATTCATGTAATACCTGTTCTTATCTGAGGGGGCACAATAAATAAATAAGTAGTTGTGCTCTACTCAGCATGTGGTCGCCTAATATAGTCACTTCCTCATTATCAGCTGTGACCCTCAGGACATGATGTCATACATTAATTCAAATATGCATTTATTCATCTGGTCGTACCTGTAGAAACATATTAGCAAAATGACTTATTCATGTTGTTCCTGTTATAACTGTGTTGCAGAAATGTCTTCAAAAATGGAATAAGTCACACTCACACACACTTACACACACACATATTGCTTTAGGGTCTTTGATTCATGGAAGCACAAGAAAAAGGAGATAGATTATCTAACTGCCATATGAAATACCCTTATTCATATTATTGTTGACATGTAAACAACTTAATCTATGACTGATTGATGATGCAAACCTTCAGAATACAACTTTTTTAACAAAAGATGACTGCTGACATTAAAAAGATATCCCACACACACACACACGCACACACACACACATATATATACATATATGTGTGTGTGTGTAGAAAAGCTGTTTCTTTGTTCTTATTATTGTATTCTTCCTATTCTTTTTCCATCACTTTTATGGAGTCATACCATTTTCTGTATGCTAATTTTGTGTTCTCTATAACACTTTGAAATTTCAAAATTATTTAGGTGGTGGGTTCAAATAAGCCCTCTGGGTTCTCTGCCTTTCCCTGCACTATATAATATTTATTATTTTTGTCATTTTTGACAATACGGTACAACTCTGAATACAAAATCATGCTTTATACTTATATTTTCTATGTACGGAAATAACATTATGATGCTTAGATGAGTAGAAGTGATGAACTGACACCATGACAGGTCAAAGTTCATCATTAAAGCAGCAAACAGGCACCGAAAAGCAGCGAGGACACAAGTCTCCCTTCTGCTTTTCCAACTGCAGTCTGGAATAAAGACATACATTAGCACGGTGAAATAGAGATATCACATCATATCTGTCTCCGTAATCTGTGTATCCGTGTGTTGAATAAATATCCGGCGTGCCTAAAATAACGACTGTGGGCTAAACAGAATAAATAAATCACTCGCCAGCCAAGCTATTACTTACACATTCTTCCTCGGCTCCTAATGCAGGGTTTAAGTCCTAATGAGCAGCACAGTTGATGTCAGCTTTCTGGTTGTCATTATCAGATTTTTCTGCAGAACTACACCATGCGTGTCAATAGATTTGTGCAATATGGCTGCAAAGCCACCATCACTCATGACTCCATAAAATCAAACCAGGACTCGATTTCTGCATGTAGACCTACATTGTTTACCAATAAAGAAAGAAAATAGAAACTCAAAAAAGCAACTAAAGCAACGAAAAATCAATATATCCTGCAATTCTTTATCAGATCAGCCTTTACAGATTTTTCTCATCTGATCACGAGTTATTTAAGGGATTTGTGGAGCAAATTCATGGAGCAAAAAGTCTCTTAAATCATCATAACTTGTACAGCACAAAAGAAAATGTGACTTTCCCACATCACCCCAATTACGCAGTTCACACAATATTTCCGAATCAACCAGTCACACTGGCTGATCATTGGCTATTGTGGGTCAAAATG
Source organism: Lepturacanthus savala (assembly GCA_030544235.1). Classification (NCBI taxonomy): domain Eukaryota; kingdom Metazoa; phylum Chordata; class Actinopteri; order Scombriformes; family Trichiuridae; genus Lepturacanthus; species Lepturacanthus savala. The sequence continues at coordinate 15,986,368 of CM060461.1, forward strand.
CTGTTTAACCTGCATATGTCTTTAATTTTGGCTTTGGCAAAATATATAACTAAAAGACTTTTTACTGTTGATATAATTTAATTTCAAGTGTTTATAGAGGGTTTTTTTTCCATCAGTTAATGAGCTGAATAATATTTCACTGAGTGGAGACACATGGTGGCAGGAAAAAAACTTCCCTTTGCTGTCTCCAAACTACAGTGTTTTTATATCCAGTCATTCCTTATACAATCAAAGCAATTAAGATACTCACTGATACTATAAAATCTTGTTCTCTATACTACATTATCCACAATAACTGTGTTATGTGTAACTAAAACTGTCTGAAACCTGGAACAGACTTTTTTCAAAGGCACAAAACACACAAGTAACATGACTGACAACTCAGAGAGATGAAGCTGAGTGAAAGCAACATACTTCTCTAGTTTGTTCTGGGTGTTTACGCACTTGTCTCATACTATCCCTCCAAAAGCAATTAGCAGGGCTGTTACACAGACTGATTACTGAATATATCTATTCACATTGGGTTATCTCATTGATTAGCAGACAGCACACAGTGAAATACTGCTGCACCGCACACACGCACACACGCACACACACACACACACACACACACACACACACACACACACAGTCACACAGCAGAGAAACCAACCGGAGCAACTTTTGACAATTTTACAATCAATAGGGAATCAATCATTCAACATGTGAGATAAAACATCATTTTGAAATTTTTTAAAATCAATAATTAGTACTACTACTACTACTACTAATAATAATAATAATTAATGATTGTCTTTTAATACCTTTAATACAGAAATGTTAGCACAGGTGATATAGCTAGAACTTATATTGATGTAAATTGAGGGAACCTCCCAAAAGGTTTAATAAAGTCGTATCTAATCGAATCTAATGGTTGTACTGAGATGTTTCGTGATTTAAACAAAGTCTAACGTTACCTGCTGACACAATGGAGCAGGTCAGAGGGCATCATGCTGCTGTACAGGGAGTCAAGTCTGATCTGCTGCATTATCTGCGATGGCTGCGAGGGAACAGATGAGGAGAGGGCTCCTTCTGTCTCCCATATTAAGATGCGGATGTCAGGCATTATAACACTTTTACGTTGAGAATTAAAAAACAATTGCAAAAGAAATATTTTTAAAAAATGATCTCGTAAATCTATCTAGACTATCTATCGACTATCTAGACAGAGGGCAAAAGGACAGTGCTCGAGCACCACCTGGAGTCTATCTGTGCACGTGCCTGGCGAATAGCCAGCACTCCAAAAAAAAAAAAAAACCAAAACAACCTCAGACCTCTCTGGAGGGAACCGGATGGTTCAAGTCCGTTTTGCTGTTCGCTTAACCTTTGAGTCACGATCACGGATCCTCTCCTTTTTCCCGCCCTCCATTCTCGCTGCGGACGGATCGCATTGTATCACGCTGGTACGCTCAAAAAAAAAAAAAAAAAAACAGACGGAAACACGACTAGTGCACGAGGAGCAGTTTGGGCAACTGTCTGCAGCTCATAGAAGTGTTTCTGAGGTTTTTTTCCCCCAGTGTTCTTATGAAAGTGAGAAGCTTCAAAGTAAAAAAAAAAAAAAAAAACTATGTCAAAAGAACTTTACCACATGGGATTAAATGAGGAAACTCTGAGAATGCGAATATACTGACGTAAAAGACACACATCTCTATGAACTATATAGTGCAACTGAAAGCGAAGTGAGACCCCAATCAAAGCTGTAGTGGACCAGAAAGTCCACTTTATGTTCCTTGGTAAAGGGCTTTGTCTAAAACTGCCCTTGATCTTACCTTCCACCTCACCTTTACTGGACTTGTTCCCTGTTCTCTGATTGGCTTTGTCCTCCAGGACTGCAGGGTAGGTTTTCCCGTTCGGTCCTTGTCCTAACCCAGTTGAGGGAGCCTGGCTCTGGCTCTGGGCTGGTAGGGGTCTCTGGATCAGGTTCCCCTCGCTGCCTGCCCTCATCAGCCTCTCCCCGATACGCAACATGCACGAGCGATTCCCCTGCAGCTCCTTCCTCAGACTGGGGCTCTTGGACCCCGCCGACCCAGGTCGACTCAGACGCGGCGAGGAGGACTTTGACATCTTCCCCACTGGGCTGAGCAGAGCGCTGGTTAGATACTCCAGGATTAATCCGCCCCCCTCCTTTCACCAATTCCTCGATGTAGGACTGTCCCTTGAATCTTTTTCTCTCTATAAAAGGAAGATCTTTGTGTCTCTGTCTCTTCCTGTCCCTCGTCCCCTTCTCTTTTGTCACGTCCTCGCTCCTCTCGTGCACAGGTAAAGGAAGGACCGTCTGCCCTCTCTTTGGAACACTAAGACTTTATGTCTTTAGGTTTGTCCTCCCTTTCTGCATCCGACCGTCCGCTGCTGTGTTTGTCTTTTTGTCTTAGTTTGCAGAAGGCTGTCCTCTGGTCTCAGTCGTTTTTTGTCCAGACCTCAGAACCACTGGTGTCTGTGTTTCAGGAGGTATTCAGGATGCAAAACTGTGGCTGTTCACATGAAGCCAGTTCACTGTATCTGTATTATTCCCTCTGTTCTCCCGCTGTCTCTCTGTCAGAGTTCTCCCTCTCTCTATGAGCCCATTCCCTCTGGGAGCTCTCTCTCTCTCTCTCTCTCTCTCTCTCTCTCTCTCTCTCTCTCTCTGTCCTTGCCACCTCCTCCTCTCTATCCCTCTCTCTTTCCCTCTCTCAGTTTCTTTATTTTTTTTAAACCCCCCCCTTCTTCTCCTCTCTCTCTGTCTCTCACCCGGCTATGTTGTTGTTCACATGTTGGCTCTCTCCACTGTTGTCAGTTTCGAACATGTTAAATCCGTCTTGATGTCTCAATCCTCACACCAGCCTGCATGGCAAACTGTCATCTTCCTTTGCTTTCAGCCCTACACCTTTTTTTTTCCCGCTTTCTGTCATTCCTCTTTTCCTTCTTCTTACAGTCCAATTTCTAGAGGTGTTGTTCCTTCTGTCTGTCGCAGAATTCCAGGAGCCAACTTTACAACATTTGTAATTTATACATTCAAATCTATAATTACAGTGTCCTCCTTGCTTATAGATTATGAATTGTCTGGGGAAAATAGATTTATATTGTGTGGGATGTTGTGGGAATTTTCGATTAGCATCTGGGATTTGAAGTACTCCAGAAACTTGGTTGTATGTTAGGTTAGATTGAGGTGTCTGTCAAAATACATCCAGCTGACAAGGTTGAAGAAAACTTTATTATCCCTGAGGGGAAATTTGCTGTACAGCCAGTGGTAGCATACACAAGCATCAGACAAAGACAATAAATGAAACACCCCTAAAATTAATAAAAATATAATCTCTTTTTTAAAATATTAAATATTTAAATGTTTGTAAATATGTCTCTGGTGTTGAGTGAAATGAGACCAAATGGCTCCTGTTGTGATGTCACAACAGGAGTGGAAGTTAATAGTAACCACCCTCTTTCTTCTGGAGTTTTTGTAGTTAGCCAAAAAACAGAAAAAGATTAGAGTTTAGGTTAAAATTATCTTTAAAAGTCTTTAAACATGGTTAAATCAATGTTTTAACCATAATGTCAATGCATTTTCACTTCACCCTAATGTTGAGGCATTTTTATCATAATGTCAGGACATTTTCACCATAGTGTCAGTGCATTTTTAATGTGATGTCATGACATTTTCACCTTAATGTCAGGACATTTTTTACTGTAATATCAGGACATACCATTTATACCATTTATACCATTTATACGGGATGCGTAAAGTGGACTTTAACAGTCATGTCCTGCCTCCTCCTCATGCAAGAAAGTGCACTTATATTCACATCATCTTAACTACATCACTTCCAGTTAAAATTATTATGGCTGCTTACCAATGGATGATGCTGGCCTTCTGAACCTACTAGATATGTTGACTGTAGCGTTAACAGCATTTTTTTTTTTTTAATCAAGAGATGACTTCATGCAGCTGCCATAAATCAGGAGCCTGAACTACTTCCACTTCCCATGTTGAATTACTACAGTAAATCTGAGGTCACACAGCATTCAGCCGGTGAGTAACCACACTACACATCATCCCAGCAGCAAACTCCCTCTACTTTCTCCACATAATAAACCTTCTGCAGTATGCAGAGCATATTCCATCTGAATACTAAGTCCAGAGTCATGCTAATTAGACTGTAGCATTCAACATATAATCCCAATGTCAACATGGTTCCTTTCTCAGTGGGTTTAGAGCACTACAATATTGCATGCTTTATTTGCACTCAATCTGTACACACACGATCGTATTTTTAGAGTGAATTATAAGTTATTTTTACCAACAATGAGCCACTCACCCTTTTTCATTCACCTTTGTGTTCAGAGAATGGGGGCGATGGCGTTAATCCAACAAAAATGTCTCTTAGTTGCCTAAAACAGGCAGGTTGGTATGACACTCTGACCTGGCCAGTGGCTATAAGCAGGTGGATTGGACCAAAAAGACAGAGAAAAGACTGGATACCACTGAGTCAAATCTTAATGCTAGTTATCGTTGCTACAGAGGACAGTTGGCTAGAGGAATTAAAGAGTGCAGTTTTCCAGAAAAGGTACTAGCTACGGTTCTCCTGTGGATGGACTGAAGTAGCACTTTTTCCCCAAATTGAATGTGATTGAAAACTTTGACATTTTTCCATAGTTTGCTAAGGTGAGGTGAAGTAGCGCTATTTGAACTGACTGCACTTTACAATACTAACTGATTCTGAATCATGATGTTGAGCTATACCAATATCATAGATCTGTTTCTAATATTCCACCCATATGTTGTTGTCTCGTAGCTAAAGCCCAAGTCACCTGTAAATACATATATATAACAAATTCACGTCCATAGTCATGTTGTTCATAGAGTCTGGCATTAGCACAGCATGTTGTGAGCGTGGGTGGAAGCTACCTTCAATCCAGCGGGATTTCCTCTCTATAGAGCAGGATGGCCTCCTGCTGACCCCTTTTGATGATGGCTCAAGCCCTCAGCCTGGATGGCAGGCATTAACAGCCTCCAGCTTGCGGGACAGTACTGTTGCAACCGCTCGTAGACAACCAATAAACAGAAGAGACCATCTATTGGATTCTGGTCAGGGTCAACAGTCAAAAGTCATTAGGTGGACCACCTCCGGCTAAGCCTGCATCCATAATCTAGGCACCAAAAAAAAGAGCTATTACACAGTTGTGCCGCCTCGAGGTCACTTCGCTGTGGATAGCCAGAAACGACCTTTAACCTGGCAGTTAGGCCTGCACCTACTCCTGAAAATACTAATCCAGAAAACCACCTCAACACTTTCCAACTATAAGACAATTCAAATTAGTTTTCTCTTACCTGTATATACTGTTTATGCCAGAACGATGCCACAAAATAGAAGTTAGATAATCTCAAAATGCTTTTTCAGGCAGACTTAAAACCCCATGAATTCATGATCCAGAGCTGACATGCTGAGCACTGTTGAGCCTATTACTAATAACTACAGATCTCTGTACCTTAACCTTATAAAGAGCCAGAACTATCAGAACCTGCATAGAATTATGGCCTCCACAGGAGCAACCATTTGAAAGTATTTGGCATAATATAGGTCCGGACCACTTCTTCAAATCTGAGGGAGATGAAGGGAGAGCAGGTTTGAAAGAGGGTTTAATTCTCAGCTCCATATGTTTTACCTGTGCAAGGTGTGTTTGATTGTAAAGTTTACTGCCATGTTAGCATTTAGAGTGCTGCTTGTGTTTGTTGTCATTTACCAAAATTAGTTCATGAAAATGTATTTTTTATTTTCTTTTTTATCTCATATTGAATTGTTTCATAAACCTGCTGTACAAGATGAATTGGTTTAAGATTGGTGTTGCTTGGGTGAAGCAGCACCAGGGAGATCACAGCAAACACGATTTTGATGAACCTGGCTGTTGGTAGCGACATGGTCTCGGTTTAAATGTAGTCTCTAAACCAACCTAAATTGATTAGATCTGTTTGAATCGTTTGAATTACCCAAGAATAACACTCTTTTAAAAACATCTTCTCTGTACTCATGACCATGACTGTGCCATTACTGTATCTCTGTATCTCCATGTAGGTGGAGATACAAGGAAATTAGGTTGCATCTTAAGATCATATTCAGCATGTTATGGAAAATCATTTCAGTTCTGCCAGTCTCTGGTAACTCTGTTCAAGTCATGGTTTACTGACCCCGTTCAATCACATGCTATAAATGGGAAACCCATTGTCATTGCTACTGTGTGCTCTCTTTCTTTCCCTCTCTTAATATAGTCACATGCATAGATTATTTGAGTTGTTGAAAAAATGAGCAGCCTTTTTGTTTTAAAAATGTGTTTAAAATTAGATCTGAAATTCAGTGTTTCCCTGTTCCCTGTGGTGGTAATGCAATAATAAAAAGATGTACTTTGCCACTAAAACCACTAACCTTTAAAGATATCCACTTGATTTGGTTTATTTGGACACTACTGTTTTATATAAGATCAACTTTTAAATATTCTAAGTGATTACAGCTGGAATGTGTTAATGTTCATTTGTTTGGACTATTGTTGTTACAGACTCAAGAATTTGTAACACATTCTTTACCTTTGTTTACAGTCTAGAGAAAATAGAGATGTCATATTAATGGCCTAAAAGTACTTCAAATGGTGACCAGACAGCCTGAAAGCAATGAAAACGTTTCTCTTATGTTGACTAGAAGGCGGGCCAGATGGACGGAGTTGCTCGGCAACGCCACAGGTAGGACCGCTCTGGAGGCCGACAATGCAAGAGAGACAACTCTGGTTGTCAACAGAGATACTCAGGTTATAGACCTTGAGGGCCAAGGCATTGGTGAAGCCACTTACAGTTGAAAAGGCTGGAAGGATGTTGGTGGAGTGGCCAAGTGCTGGAGGTCTGAAAGGGCACTAGCCAGAGATGACCAACTGCTGGCTTAGAAACAGGCACTGGGTAGTGGAGGCTCAGTGACACTAGCAGAAGGGACCCATGAAAAAAAAGGTTGTTGGTTGCTAGCTTGGAGATTGTTGTTCTTGTTGGTCCAAGGTTTCATGCATTTATCAGACTGGACTAGCTGGCCAACAGTAGGCTTATACCCATAGTCAACAAACCAGTGAGCCAGATTGAGCTATGTGTTACATTCTGTAGTTTTAGTAAACTGATGCTCTTTAGATCATGACCTCCCTTTGACAATATATCTTTTTTGACATGACAACCTATCATTCACCACAGTTTGATCGAGTTTACATTTATCTAGTGTTGTACTACTTAAGATCAGGACTCTGTGGTTTTATTTCAAAGGCTGATCAAGACTAGAGCTGTGGGAATATCAATATCATTACTGTGATTAGATGTAAAAGGTGTCTCCTCTTGACCCCACCCCTCTGAATATTATTTCATTTCCTAGTTGCCCAAAAAAACCTCTTCTTCTTGCACAGATCTTGTATTGTGTGGATGGCAAAAATGGACAAGGAGAACGAATGATGGTTAGATTGATTTCAGCTTCTTAATGTTTGTTTAGATTTGTTTGCTGAAAATTCCCACACACATAAAATTCATCTGTGCAACAGCTTTATGATTATTGTATCAAGGCAGTTCTCATTTTTCACTTATACATAGATGCACATATACCAGTATATGGCATCTTGTAGAATTTGTTTTCTGTGGGTGTTTTTTATGCAAATGTGTTTCTTTCAGATCATATTGAGTCAGTGCTTCTGGTTTGTTCTACATTTTTATGTAAGTGTGTCATGTGGTGTGCAACCTGTACTGGTCTTCGTCTTGATCTTGACCTACCTTGGTCATGGTGTTGACCTGGTCTCAACGCCTCAAATTCTTAGTCTTGTCTTGGTCTTGGTTTAATAGTCCTGATTATAACAATACATTTATCCTTCTCTTACCCCCTAATCTTCTCCATTCTCTATAAATATCATATAGTGCCACAATGCACAGGGAAGAATGCATGTTCCTGCTGTCATTATTCTTTGAGAACAAGGAGTAAAATGGCTGGGATAGCGTGTGTTATTTTTAGTTATGCTACCTCCTCAGTGCAGCACACATACAGACATAACACACTGCACATATACTGTATGTGGGATCATAGTATGTAACCTCAGGGCACAGAAAGAGAGAAACGGGAATTGGATGTGGCATGATGGTGTGGTAGAACGGGGACATCCAAGATTATACAGTAGATTCCCTGAGGACTGAATAACTACGCTGCCTGAATTCACCACTCTCACTAAAACCATACAGTAGGTTTTCCTTAGAATGACGCCGTCCGATCACCTGATGTGTGGTGCATATGTATTTAGGGAATCCTTCACATATCAGGCACAGTCACGGTCACATGTGCGGTCATGCACAGCTCCGACAATCTGACATCATTAGATGTGATGGGGGATAATGGAGCAGCAATGTGAAGCATACAAATCAAAGTTAAGGGCACTAACGGTAGAAGTGAGTTTAAGACTGAATGTAAAGGCGGCTACAGTGTCAGCTGACCTGATGCTTACTGGGAGGCTTTTCCACATCTGAGGAGCTGATACTGTAAAGAATCCATATCCCACTTTTGTTTTTAACTGGCAAACCTACGGGTGTACAGTACACCTTAGGTGTAAGTGCATTACCTACCACAATCTGACATATACATATGTATTAATACATTTTTGTTTCATAAGAAACCCTTTTAAACCTACTGTAACTTGAAAATTTACATTTTTCTTTTAAAGAGCATATCTCAGGTCAGACACAAGGGCACTTATTTAACTAAAAATGTGATGATTTTGATCATAGTGTCAAAGAATTCTCTCTGGAATTCCCGCTGCTGTAACTGTCCCCTGTCTCAGTGTGGGAGTATTAAGAGTACTAGTACTAGTGTGTTTATAGTCATGTTGGATTGTGTTAATTTATCATATACATGGTAAATCATCGCATCAGTGGTCCTTGTCCTAACAGAAAAATAAACGCTGCTGTCTTCCATGCCAATGTTTCAGTTTAAGAAGTGACCGTGTTAACTGGAGACTTTCAGTCAAACATGGTTGTCATGGTGACATCAGATGTTGAAAAGCCTTAAATTATTTTAACTTTTTTTTAAATTCAGTATTCGTTACAGTATATTCTGTTCTTTTGTGTTAGTTTTTCCAACGTTTGCCATCACTACAAGCAACCATTCCGCTGAAAGGCACCAGTTAACATGGTCACTCTTTAAACCGAAACACCTGAAAGCATTTTGTCCATCTGAAGGGACGGGACTTCACGTCCATGTCCGCTACAAAAAAACGTGGGAAAAAAAGTGCCTGGCACTTCCTTTAGGGCCGAGGATTACTATCCCAGTGATCTGATGGAGTTCAACATGGGATGCCAAGGAAGGACCAGGTGTCAACTGGACCGCTGTCAGCAGCAACTCCGTGTCCTGCTGCCGGAAGGAGAGGCGGTTTCAGATCAGACAGAGACTCAGCTTAGCAGAAATGTGAACTGTGCACTGTAAGTCTGTTTTTTTTAATGTTTGCTAGGTCTCTCAGGATAGCGTTTATCTCACCTTTTTCTCTCACAGATGGTGACGGTTAAAGCGTTAAAGTTAGCACATATTGTGGACGAACATTAAGAAGTATGAGACAGAACGTAAACAAGCTCTTAATTATCAGTTACTAATAATAACAATACTCAGGTCTAATAATTAGATGAACAATACCATTTTTATTGCCTGATACGTGATCCGTACGATATTGTGATGGGATGGTGTTTTATATCTGTAGTTAATATGTGCTCTCACCTCTCTCCTCTGGCCATTAATTCTTCCTCTTGTTGTCTCGCATAACTGGCTCCTAATAGTACAAGCCGTCATATATGTAACTGTACACATATACAGTTTCTTCTGGGTCTAAAAATGCACAAGGATTGTATTCCTGTCGTTAAACTTGACCGGATTCCCCCTGCCTATGTCACTTACGGGTTTTCCAATATGGAACGAAAAATCAATCGCATAAACGGCTCCAAAGCCCTAAATAGTGAACTTATAATTATTTACATAATGATGACACAATACAATACACTACAATATTTTGAGAAAGGTTCTAACCTGAAATATGCTCTTTAAATATAAAGAAGCTGAACAAAACAAACTGGCCAACCAAATATGAGGAATTGATGAAATGAAGAACATTTCTGTCCCACATGTCATCAGCTCTGTTTCTCTAGGGCACACAAATCACATACACCTTAATAACCTAGACTGCTGTGGCAAATGTGGTGCAAGCACTAAAATTGGTGCATATATATTATTTTCAATAAAACATTTTGAAACTATGATATGGAAGTCCTTGGGGACCTCATTAGTTGAGCCTGAAAGTTTTCTCATGGTAGCAAACATGCTTCTTACACACAGCGAATGTAAACTGCTATAAACATCACAGAGATAGTGAGAAGCAGTTACTCTGATCGCAGTGTACAGAAAACATTTGCCAAGAATCCCCAAGCTCTTGTATTGAGGGGAATGAATCAGAGTCCGTGGGTAAAAATGTGTGCATCCTGAGCCCGCACAGAGCATTAAATAACATTTATGACTTCATTTTGTAATAAATCGGAATTTCAAATGACTGCATGAACGCATGGACCTCAACATCTGTAGTATTGTAATTTGCAGCTCACTGCTGACCTCCAGTGGCAGATGTGAAGGAGGAGGCAGGCCTGAGGGAGAGAGGTGCAGCAACGACAGGGGAAAATAAATTAATTATACTCTGGAGGTTTAACGAATGCTCTGCTGTGAAACTGCATCTGCTGGAGGATTACCATGTTTTTCTATTGTCTTCTCTCCCTTTCGGGCCACCCAGAACAACAAAACATTGAAAATAGCATTATTGCATTCTTTAATTTATTGAAATGAATGCAATGGAGTAAAAGATTATTCTTGGTTGGCATGTATATTATATAACTGGCATTAGGACTTGTTTATCCATTTTTTGTTACATATATTACATATATACGTGGCAGATGAGGGGTGTGAGGTTTATTGGGTTTGTAGATGGAACCTGACTCAGTTGAAAAGGGGCAGCACCATGTGAAGCACAGTTACCACAAAGTAAGAACATCCTGCATCTGCTGGCCAGCTGTTCTTTCTCTGATTTCCTCCCATTGCTCTGCTTTCCTCCCACAGGCTGAAGATATGAATGTTTAGTGGTGTGGTAAGTCATGAAATATTATGTTTGAATTTAGTTTATATGTATAAACTGGCCTCCATATACAGATATAGATAATGAATGGATGGGCGACGTTAAACGGTGCCTCCTAATGGATTTAAAATATTCTTGTCATGCAAGTATTTGTTTTAATATGATGATGAATCACCTGGTTCACTATAGAACAAATGTTAGGACAGTTACATTTCATATAATGATTATAAATGCTAAGACAAAGTTATGTTACCGTAAGTTAAAGTAAGTAAATGGTCAACAGGTAAAACACATATTTTAAGGATGGATAACTGTAAAAAATTGCTGTGCTGCAATTGGATGTTGTTGTTTTTTGATGATAAACAATATAAATTAAGCTAAATTAAACAAAATAACTGAAACTATATAATCAGTAATAATACTTTTAATGAAAACAAAAAATAGAAAAATTATATATATATGTATGACCATAAAATAACAGTATAAACATTCAACAACATTCAGTATACAGATTAACATTCAATTAAATTCAGAACACACCTGTACACATACACAACATACACTATCCAAGTTATAGACATTATGTACACTAAACGACTTCATTGCAATCCCACCATGATAGTACCATCTGACATGTAATATAATGACAGAAAAACTAATTGTTGCGAACAAATCCAACCAAAAGGCATCAAATCTGTTTGATACCTACAGTACATTGGTATTGGTAAAGAACTATCCTGAATTTTGTTTCACTATATAAATAGTTGATAGTGTGGGTGGTTATGAGAGAAGCCGGTTCCTTTGTTTCTACACAGGCTGACTGTAACAGGAAGTGATGATATATCTCTGCCTATTGTTCAAACCTCTTTTTCCGAATTCTGAATTTCCATTCTGAATTAGGATTAAGAAATGATCTGAATTTAGAAGGGATTTGTTGTTTGATGATTATTTGATGATGCAATGATGATGTTTAATGAACTGCTCTACCTATCCAGAATCACTCTATTAACACTCATTTAGTGTAGCAATTAGCATTAAAAATGTTGCCAGGTAACTTTAAAATGGTTTATTATGTAGACGGAAACCATGATAGCTTTAGCTTTTTTGTTTCTCGATATCGTCCTTGATTAAATTCCTAATAATCTGTAAATTCTGTTAAGATCATTATTTATACTGATATAATTCCCTGTGAGTAAAGGCCAACAGCCAACTTGTTCTGGCGTAACCTGGGGGTTTCAACTTAACTTTTGCAGTTTCACTCAACTTATTAGAGAATATAGCATGTTAACTCTAAGGTTGTTGCATTAAAGCAACACTAGACATGTTCTACCATATGAAACAAAAACACAAGCTGTCTGGCTCTATTCAGCAGTGCACTTTGCTATAAGATGTACCAGACAGCCAGAAAATGTTAACCTAGATTGTTTTTTATCTAGGACCTGAGTGATTATTTTTCAACAGAAGATTCTTCTACAATAATAAGGACCATAAACACAAAAAAGGCTATTATTCAAATTCAATCTTTGAATTCAATTCATTCAGTACCACTAAATTCTCTCTGGAATTCCAAGTATTGGGTGGGTAATGCCTGAACCTCATGTTTTACATCTTTGTTTTAAACAAAGCCCTCCTCAGTGTTAATAAACCTTTCCAACATTCCCCCTTTAGCATAGTATAGTATCAAATCAATAGCACTTGTATTTGCATTATTAAAACCTAAAAATGCACAAAAAATACGATATTGTAATGGTTTAATACGTTAATGGAATAATAATAATAATTTCCTCATCATTTTTTTAAGAAATAAATGTTTACAACAGTTCAGCCTCTCAGCTCCCGGCTCTTCAACTCCACCCCTTCTGTTTCTTAACAACACATGTCCTGATTCCTCACAATCAAACCCATAAGTACCATTCCTGTAACTGCAGGGTGTAACCATGAGACACATGTACCACTGTTGCAGCTTTGAGGCAAAAAGCAAACACTCTATATTAAGAACCTTGTAATAACAAACAGTTATTATGTAATAAAGTAAACATCTTATGAGGAACCTGTATTGACCTGTATTGATATGTATTAACCAATGCTTATTATACAGGCCTTAATATAAAGAATTGAACAGTTGCTAAACATACACTGTACTTTCCAAACACAAGTAAATCTAAATCAGTCAGTTGTCAAGAAAAGTTAAGCCATCTTACTGTTATGTGTAAAAGGTACGACGGCAGAATCGGGATTGGAGTTGTTCCACTATTGAGGCAGAAGTAGTCATATTGGTGTATTGTTACACCATTTCTTGTCAAATAAACTGCTGACAGAGAGTTTATTTAATCCAGAACAATGGGATTTAACTTCTTAACGACATCAGAGCATTTAGCAGCAGCCTACATGGAGTCCTCTCGAACATCCTACTGTACATCACTCTAGCAGCTTACTGGCTCATTCCAGTTCCTCTGATTGGTGACGCAGTATGTCCGTCTACACGTATTGCCCAATATGTTAGTTGTCAGTGCTACGGCTAATACACCCATGGATGTATACCCAAACAGATTAAAAAGATGGACTGGCAATGGAATACTTCCTGTTTGTCACCTCTGTTAACCAGAGATCCTAATCATAACGGGCAGTTTGAAGTGATCATATTAACCCAAACCACAATATTTTCGTAACCCTGTGTAAAGTGTTTTTGATCACAGTGTTGTCACAACATAAAACATTATTTTTGAAGAATGATGCTAAAGGGGTACCCTGTTCATCATAAAGTGACTAAAGGGGGATCCTGAATGTTCATCACTATGATGCGTCTGGTTTGAGAACGGAAGACAATGAGCTCTGGTTGTGCACATAGCCAAAGTGGTTTTACAGAGCTGAATTTGTGTTATTGTCTAACTTTATGACACATTTGACAGTCGCAATGTTTAATCATTGTTTGTCACGTTTGTCCTACTAACTCTTGTTTACTGTGACGCAGGAGATAAAACTGGTGCAGAGAATAAGAATAAAGACTGATGAACCTAACCAGACACGAGGTGAACATCATTCTTTACACTCATCATGTTAGAACAGCTGGTACAGGTGTTGGTACACATTAGCCATGAAACATTTGATCAGGTGAACGTGTGACAAGAGTCTGTTTCTTATTTATTTTGGAGATGGACTAACTTTCAATATAATGCACAGAATCTCAGTCTTGGTTCCATTCGGTCAGCAGACGGCGCTGCATCATCTAACTGTAACAGACCATCTCTGTGCTGTATCAAGTGTGAAGTCGATTGGGTGAGGAGTTCTAGAGAATGGGCCCAAGCAATTTCTGTCTTTTGTCAATTTCTGAATGGGCTTTGCATTAGTCTCTTAAATGAAAAAAAAAAAGAACATTCTCACCAAATGAACTCTCCAATCTAATCTGTGTGATTGACTGGAGAGATGATCAACGGGGCAGAGTTGGCGCCGCCATGATGAAGACCGGGACTGAAGAACGGACAGATTTTGTTCGCAAAAGAGCAGTCGGTGAAGGAGTAGAGGTGAACTGCATTATCCACGTCATAAAAGGAGACAAGACCCTCCTCGTAACCCACAAACACGCCTACCCGCTGAGGCCTGGAGGTCAGATGGAGACTGACAACAGGACTGCTGAGGGTTAGGTACTCATTCCCATTCCTCAAACCCACAGCCCAGTAGCCGTTCACTGGGCTCAGAGGGATTATTCCCTTCCTGTTGACCGACATTTTGACCACTCCTAGAGTCCAGTCAGTTTTCCCTCCAACCTGAACCTCGTAGTAAAACCTCCCTGAATTGAAGCTCTGCTGCGTGAGGACAGTGGCGTAAAGAGAAAACCTCTCAGAGTTGTCCGGCAGGTCCCTCCTCGTGTCGCTGCAGCAAACCTGTTTCCCATCGTCAGACAGCATGAGCCAGGGATTAGCTGTGTCCAGATCCAGAGTCACATCCACGGCGTAATGCTGCACCCTCTGCAGCGCCGCCTCACACAGCAGCTGCCTCTTCTCTGCACTGACCTTCTCCTCCAGCTGAGTCACGGCCTTCGCCACAGTCCCTTCGTACGACGGTGGACGGAGCTGCCTCCAGGAGTTGCCAGGCAGAGCAGTGTTCAGCGTTGCGAGGCTCTGCAGGAGGTGAAGGTGGTCTTGGGTGTGCGAGAGCTGCTCCACCTCAGTTGCTCTCTTCACCAGATCAGAGATTTCCTGTTCTAGTTCTTTAATGAAGCTATCGGCATGCTCCTCTGCAGTTTTGTGCCTGCTTTCGATCATCTCGATGAGTTCGTTCAGGCCTCTCTCCGCATTCTGCATCAGGACCGTGTAGATCCGGACCCCGTGCGCGATCTCTCTCTCTGCATCATCCTTGCTGTGCACCTTCAAGCGTTCCACCTGCTGGATCTTTAGCTGCCTCTCCTGGATCATCTGCTGGATCTCAGCCTCCGCCTGCTGCAGCTCTGCCTTTTTTGCATCATACTCATCTTTGAGAGAAACAATGTTGTGCAACACATGGTCTGAAACGGTGCAGTGTGAGCACACGCACATCCTATCCGTCCTGCAGAAAAGCTCTAGATGCTTTTTGTGCTTCTTGCACACCCAGGCCTCCATGTCTTCCACCGGATCCATCAGCTGATGTTTCTTCAGGCAGTCAGCTGACCGATGAGGTTCCAGGTGAATCTTGCAGTAGGAGGCCAAACACGTCAGGCAGGACTTCAGCGCCTTCAGTTTGGCGCCAGTGCAGACGTCACAGGAGACTTCTCCAGGTTTGGCGACTTGTATGTCAGAGATGTCGCTGCCATTCTTTCCCACCGACTGTCTGTACTCAGCAGCCATCTCCGATATAAAAGTGTTGACACGCAGCTCAGGTCGGACTGTAAAGTGCTTCTTACACATGGGACACCGGCACTGAGCACTGTTGATGTTCCAGTGCAGAGTGATGCAGTTCTTACAGAAGTTGTGTCCACATGGTATTGTGACAGGCTCAGTGAACACGTCCAGACAAATGCAACACAGGAACTGCTCCTCCGACAGCAAACAGCTGGCTGCCATGGTGACACACTGTCAACGGAGAGAATTATAGAGAGTTCATTTTTGCTAAGTAGCCTCATTAATTAATTGCTATTTTTCATACCCATGAATACTGTAAAAAAACTGTAATACTTGGGGTGCCATGAAAATGCTGTGAAATAACAGTAACCAACTCATAAAAAACAGTAATTTTCCAAAATTAAGATAAAATTCATAGCTTTACTTGACTTGATATCTAATGGAGAGTTATAGTACCCTACTTCTCATCAAATTTTGACAGGTCCCAATCAGAAGTTGCCACGTCATAAGTAGGCGTTCCCATTCCTATCCTAGCCCCTCCCCCAAGCCCTGATTGTCGAATGAGAGTGTGTAGGCGTTATTTTCAATGTGGCGGGAAAGAACTACTGTATGTGTTGTTGCTTACGTCATCATTTGCATCGGTACTCGTCCGGAGCGGTTGTTCAGCTGTCGCTCTGGGAACGAGGGAGGTGTAAATCAGGCTATGTGAGGGGACAGCCTGAGAGTTCGAACAGAGTTTAAAGTTCTAAAACTAATTAGGTTAATTTAGCGTGGAAGAAGCAGTAGAGGTATGGGATGAGATCGTATGTCATGAACATTTAGTTCAACATTTTCTTTTCTGAATCTAAATAGGTTAACTTATCATAGAAGTGGTACCGGCACACGGGGAAGGCTCGCCATCGCGTAAACCAGTTCTTTAAGGTTAAAGGTCATGTATCTGCGGCACAAGTCCCTCCTTTTCCCTCCTTTTTGGTCCAATGAATGGGTTTTCATACGGAGGCGGTATTTTCAATGTAGAGGAAGGAATGGGTTTCGTCATTATGTCTTGTATCCGTACACCTCTGAGAGACATCAGCTCTGTGGACGACTGATGTCTCTCAGAGTTCAGAGTTTAAAAACTGTAAACTAGATACATCTATTTACGTGTTAGAAACCAGATGACGTGTCAATCATGTCTTTTGGGGGGAAAATCAACTAGAACAGAGTTCTGTTATTGGATATTTTACCATAAAAGGAGAAGAGTGGTTTACGTATCTATTTTACATATACAATAGTCTTTGGAGTGGGTGGAAACTGTTTCAACAGCGATTGGTAAAAAGACAGAGAAGAAGAAAGAAGAAATGGCTCAACAAGCATCAAACCAACCTCGTAAGTGTTTCTATTTCTGACTATAATGCAATGATGTTGTTGATTTTCTAGCCTCTTTAAAAAGTGTTTTCTGTTTTATTTAAAGTTATTCTTTAATAAATGTTTTTAATCCCTGTATTTATTTCTTTAAGATTATTTAAAGTTATTCTTTAAATAATCCTTAAATCTTTCTTTTTGAATTTTTTGGTTATTAACTATTAGTTAATAGTTTAAAGTTATTTTGGAATACTTTCTTAAAATATTTTTAATCCTTACATTTATTTAAAGTTATTCTTTAATGCATGTTTTTAATCCCTACTTTTATTTCTTTAAGATTATTTAATGTTATTCTTTAAATAATCCTTACTTCTTTTTTAAATTTTTGGTTATAGTTATTAGCTATTAGTTATTAGTTTAAAGTTATTTTGGAATACTTAAAATATTTAAAGTTATTCTTTAATAAATGTTATCCATCCTTACATTTATTTCTTTAAGATTATTTAAAGATAGTCTTAGTCTTTATTTTGGAATATTATTTAAATTTAATCTAATTAAAATTTAATACATTTTTTTTCTTTAAGACATAATATTTTTTTAAAATCTAATAATAGCTATAGAGACTATAATTAAAAAGAGAGAGGATTAATCCTTACCTCTCTCTTTAAAGTTTCTCTATAAAGTGTGATTTCCAATCATAACACTGTTGTTTTATTTAACCCTTATTACTCTCTCTCTCTCTCTCTCTCTCTCTCAAGTTTCCCCCTGGGAATTTGATGATATTCAGTTTACCCAATCAGATTATGGTATGTGTTTTTTAAAAAAAATGAATAAAATTAACAAAAGTATTTAACATTTCTCAGATGGACTAATACCCTCTTTACTCCTTACAGTTCTGATTGATCAAAGTAATCCTGCCGTCTATTTCGTGGATATAGAGGATATATCTTCTGATTCTGGTCCAGAGACATGTAAAGAAAGACGACAACCTCTTTCAAGAAACCCTACAGCATTGGAAGTGAACGTACGTGTAAAACGTTCTGGTAAACAAGATGATTCCCGATAGACAGAGGGTGTTGGTGAGTTGTTTTAAAATAAATAAATAAATAAATAAATAAATAAAAATAAAAAATTAATAAAATTCTGATAAATTTCATTTATCAGAAACAGATGCTGTAACAGGAACCAAGTCCATACAACCAAGAGGTTCAGGAGCGGATGCTGTGACAGGAGGCGAGTTTGTAGAACCAGGAGGTATATTTTATATATATATATATATATATATATATATATATATATATATATATATATATACATACAAAAAAAAAAATAAACTTTTTAAATTGTCCGTCTACTCTAGAAACAGAAACGGTAACAGAAGTGGATCAGACACCTCTTCATCAAGAGTCTGCAGAGGCTAGAGGTATATTTAATATATTTATGAGTTAATACATTAACGAGTCGCTATATTTTTATTTAATTTTTATTTTGTTCTGTTTTTAAATAGGTTATTAACCCCGGTAATAACCTGTGCTTTGCCATCAGCTTGGGTCATCTCATCCATCCGGATTTCGACGATAATCAAGCGGCGGTATTTGGTAGAGAGTTGCAGCACAGAGCGGGGTTGACTGATCAGACAGAAGTTTGTCTCGGGGACGTGGGTAAATTTGAAAGGATACTGAATCGTAAAATCGTAGTGTTTTACAGACACACCGGTAATAGACGGGTTATTCTTCCTTTTGAAACAGACTTTCCAAAATCGTCTAAATCGTTGTATCTCTTTCTGTTTCAAAACCATTACTACGGAGTAAAAAATCCAAAAGCTTTTCTGGGGGTCGAGTACTTTTGTAATCATTGTCACAGAGGGTATCAGAAGCATGAGAAACATTATTGTATGGGTCACTGCGATCTCTGTTTCGATTCCAACTGCAGTACCGATTATAATGAAGCGGTATTCTGTTCCGATTGTAACAGGACTTGTCGTACACCCCTCTGTTACGAGAAACACAAACAGCCGTGCCCCGTGGGTGGTAGAAATCTCAGTATCTGCAGTTTATTAGTCAAATGTCGCGGGTGCAGACTACTCCTCTCGCGCTCGTCTACAGATTCTCACGAGTGCAGGGCCGATAAATGTAAAATCTGCTGGGAGGATATCGTAGAAACCCCCTCTGAACGTCATCTGTGTTATATGCATCGTTTGAAATTGAGAAAAGGCGACGACGACGATCCGTATAGGCTATATTCTTTTACGATTTTGAAACTTTTGTCAACGACGAGGGTGTACACATTCCCTATCTCGTCTGTACGACGTCGTTAGAGGGTGAAGAATGGTACTCGTACGGTGTAGATTGCGTTGCAGAAAGAAAGAATATCGCGGGGCCACCTTTATAGCTCACAACGCCGGAGGGTTTGACAGCTATCTGATCCTCAGTCATCTGGTGGGGGAGGGTATGTGTCCGTCGCTTCTTTTGAGGGGTTGTAAAGTCATCTCCTTCACAGAATGTGATTTTGGGTTAAGATTCATCGACTCGCTTTCTTTCCTCACCATGCCTCTCAGCGCTATGCCCAAAGCCTTAGGTTTTGAGGACAAATCCAAGGGGTACTTTCCTCATAAATTCAGCTCACAAGACAGATTAAACTACATAGGTCCTTACCCTCCCCCCTCTGATTACTGGGTCGATCGCATGTCCCCTGCAGAGACTGAAAAGTTTTACACCTGGTACAGAAATGCCTCTAGAGAAGAATTTGACTTTAAGAAGGAAGCTCTGTATTACTGTAAAAACGACGTAGACGTTCTCCGTACAGCCTGCGTGAAATTCAGAGACATGTTTATGAAGGAAACTCGCATCGATCCTTTCAGCTGCATTACTATAGCCTCCGCATGCATGAAAGTGTTTCTTACTCATTCCCTGACCCCATTCACTCTGGCTATACCTCCCCCCGATAATTATAGACGTCAAAACTAACTCGTATTCTAACATTTCTATCCAATGGTTAGAATGGTTGATACATTCTGAAAAAACATACATCGAGCATGCTTTAAACAAAGGGGAGAAACAGATTGGTCCCTACTTTGTAGACGGTTATGCTGAGGTTGATGATGAAAAGAGGGTATATGAGTTTCAGGGATGTTTTTATCACGGTTGTCCGTCGTGCTATCGTTCTGATGAAATTTGTCCTCTGACAGACACCCCCTATGGGGAGCTGCATGCCTCGAGCGAAGCCAGATTGCAAGAGCTGAGGAACAAATACGGCGTCCGTACGATAGTGATGCGAGAACACGAATGGATCGGTATGAAAAAATCAGACGAGGAAGTAAAACGTTTCATGGAGGGCTACGTCGCTCCAGAACCTCTCGCTCCCCACTCGGCCCTTTACGGAGGTCGTACCAGCTCGGTGAGATTAAGGTACACAACCCCTCCTGATGAAAGAGTGCTTTATGTAGACTTTACCTCGCTGTACCCCTATGTTAACGCCACCTGCTCTTATCCTCTACACCATCCTACCATCATCCGTCAGGATTTTAACGACCCCCGAAATTACTTCGGGTTAATCAGGGCTATAGTCTACCCCCCACGAGGCCTCTTTTTCCCCATTCTACCTTTTAGAACGACTCGCGGTAAGCTGGTGTTTACCCTGTGCCGCACCTGTGCGGAAATCAATAATCAGAACGGGCCTTGTACCCATAACGATGAAGGTAGTTCTAACGGGGGTCTGGGTGACCGAAGAGTTAAACAGAGCTTTAGAGTTGGGCTACAGGTTGGGTAGAATCACAGAGGTGTGGCATTTTAACGAACGTAGCAATAACATCTTTACAGGCTACATACATACCTTTCTAAAAGGTAAGCAGGAAGCTTCGGGGTATCCTCGGGAGGTCGTCGATGAAGAAGGGAAGATGAGATACATCGCAGAGTACGAGAGGTGTCAGGGGATTAGATTGGATCCTAAGAATATCGAGGTAAATCCTGCAAAGAGGCAGGTGGCAAAGCTGTGTCTCAACAGTTTCTGGGGTAAATTTGCTCAAAAAGACAATCAGACTCAATCGACTCTCATCAGAAAACCCGACGAGTTTTTTGATTTGGCCTTTTCGCGTCAAAAAGAGCTCTGTTACTTTTCTTTTTTACCGAGGAAAAACAGAGAGGAGGACCCCGTAGCTCTTGTTCAATGGAGTTATAACGATCGCATCGTCGTCCCCCCGGGTAGATCTAATAATGCGATTATAGCCGCGTTTACCACAGCCTACGCGCGTCTAAAACTGTACAGTTGTTTAGAGAGACTCGGACAAAACGTTTTTTATACCGATACAGATAGCCTGATCTATGTGGTGAAAAATGGGGACACCCCTCTGGAATTGGGTAATTATTTGGGGGATTTGACGGACGAGTTGGGGGGTGACAGCATCCAGGAATTTGTAACAGCTGGTCCCAAAAGTTATGCCTACCTGACCAGAAACCAGAAAAAAATGGTTATGAAAATAAAAGGTATAACTCAGACTCGTGAATGTTGTGAACGAGTCAACTTTGACAGCGTAAGAGACCTTGTGGAAGGCTATCTGGGGGGTATGAGAGAGAATGTGTTGGAAACACTTCAAAGGAATATAAAAAGAGATAAAAAAGGTTTCCTGTTTAAAAACACTGCATTCCAGAAAAGATTTCAAGTGGTCTATGACAAAAGACGTCTCTTCCCTGACGGGACGACTCTCCCCTTTGGTTATTAAGATTTTGTAATGAGAGAGAGAAGAAAAGAAAAATGGAGGTTGAATTTTTTGATCCCAGATTGAAAGCACCTTTTTTCATGTTTGATTGTAGGACCTAGTGGGTGCGGCAAGACTTTTTTTGTAAAATCTGTACTGGAAAACTGTGAACGTGTAATGGATTCTGTACCAGACAATATTGTATGGATTTATACTTCTTATCAATCCTTGTATGATAAACTTTTACAAATGAACAAAAAGATTAAATTTGTTAAAGGACTACCGGATTCTTTTGAAGATACAGACCTGTTTCCTCCTGATCAGAGTCATTTAATTGTTCTGGACGATGTCATTTTTCAAGCTTCGGATCATCCAGAGGTGGTAAAAATTTTTACACAATACAGACATCATAAAGATATGTCGGTCATCATGTTGACTCAGAACATATTTCACCAGGGTAAATACAGCAGGACCATAAGTTTAAACTGTAATTATCAAGTATTTTTTTAAAAATCCTAGAGATAGACTGCAAATGAATATTCTGGCTCGTCAGATACGCAAAAATCATTTTTCTTGGAGAGTTTTGAAGACGCTACCAGAGACCCCTACGGCTATTTATTGGTTGATTTGACTCCATTATGCCCAGAAGAATACAGACTGAGGACAGGTTTACTTCCCGGGCAGCATCATACGGTCTACCTATCTAAAAAAACTGGGTAAAAAAAATAAATTAATTAAAAAAGTCAACCATGTCACAACGCTTAAAAAGGAACGCTGTCCTGCTAAACGCTCTGTATAACGCCACCCTGCGGAAAAGAAGAGATATCATTGACCATAGCTCACCCGACTTTCTCCAAGCTCTGTGTGAGGTTGCTTTAAATATTTTAAAGGGGAACGTCTCCTTCTCAATACAAAAAACTAAAGAGACGGAAAAAGATCATCAGATTACTGGCTGATAAAAAAATTGGTTTAAATCGTAAACGTCAAGTTTTGAAGAAACAGACGGGGGGAGGATTTTTTCTTCCACTACTGTCAGCCGTCGTACCTCTCATCGGTAATCTATTGGGAGGTTTGTTTAAGAAGAGATAGAAAAGGATGTCAAAAACAAACAAAATGTTTCTCTTTACACCTTATGAAATGAACAGGTTGACGCACGGATTGAAGCATGAAGCCTCCTCCCCCTCACCATCCATCAGACAAACGGCTGAGATTGATTTGGATGAAATCCAATCCAAATGTTGAATGTTGAACTAAATGTTCATGACTATAAATAAACTTATAAAGATTTGAGAAAGATAAATGATTAATTAACTTTAATTAGAATCTAGATTTAAAATCATCCTTGGAAGAGATCTCATCATATGCTACTGCTTCTTCTACAATAAAACTATTTAGATATATATGCAGAATACAATTGCTGAATGCAGCTTGAGATTCAGAAAAGAAAATGTTGAACTAAATGTTCATGACATACGATCTCATCCCATACCTCTACTGCTTCTTCCATGCTAAATTAACCTAATTAGTTTTAGAACTTTAAACTCTGTTCGAACTCTCAGGCTGTCCCCTCACGTAGCCTGATTTACACCTCCCTCGTTCCCAGAGCGACAGCTGAACAACCGCTCCGGACGAGTACCGATGCAAATGATGACGTAAGCAACAACACATAGTTCTTTCCCGCCACATTGAAAATAATGCCTACACACTCTCATTCGACAATCAGGGCTTGGGGGAGGGGCTAGGATAGGAATGGGAACGCCTACTTATGACGTGGCAACTTCTGATTGGGACCTGTCAAAATTTGATGAGAAGTAGGGTACTATAACTCTCTTCTAATGTGTTTTGTAGGGCTTTTTAAATGATAAATAAGAGTATTTTGTCTTGAAAATGTATATATTCAACACCAAAAAATGAACGCAACTGTTTCCATCAATCCTTTTTCAATTATGACAACTTCTTAAAGATGTTTGACCAATGATCTACAACTTTACTATTAACTTTCCTACAAAAATGTACTGAAACAAATAATCATCTGTTATAAATTAATTAAAAATATTTTACATGGGATATTCTAAATTAATATTTAAACGTATACAATGATATACCACTGATAAAACATAAAAATTCTGGTTTTACAGTGAAAGTAAAACTTTAAAATCTAAACCCTTTATACCTTTAAGCAGTCCTACATTAGAAAGCTAAACTTCTGTGAAATATGTGAAAATCATATATTTTTGCACCACATTTAACATATTAAGTTAATTTTGTACATATATTTTTTCCTTTAAATGCATATTTATTCTGCAGTATTCTCACTCTATATTTGATTTTGTCAAGCTTTATTTATAATCCCTGACATTGTATATTTCTTTTTTATTTCTCTGTTACTAGTTTAAAACTATTTGTAACGTTAATACTGTTGTTTACTGAAGAATATTGAAAATAACTTGCAGTGCACTGTTATTTCACTTTCAATAACAGTGAAAGTGAAAGTGAATTCCACATTAAACATCTAAAACAGCTTATTGAAATGTAAGATATACATTAGTCAGAACACTTCTATGTTAATGTCAGTTTAATGAACATTGACTGTACCTGTATATGTGAAGAACGTTTGAAGGAGAACAGCCTGATGGTCCTGTTGATCGCTTAATCCTCAGACAGAAGACGAGAGACTCATGTTTATCTGGCAGCAGCTCTAAACTACTTGTCTCTTAAACAAGGAAATGCTCTGATACTCTCATGCTGCTCCGCCTCCATATGCCTCTGCATTTTTTTTCCTGCTTCCTGCTTCGTGTTAGTTCTGTTGTGGTGCATTAAACTGCTGGCAGGGCCCTGCACTGACTGGAATGCAGTGTATTGGCAGTGATAGTGTAAGTGTGCATTGTTAGCAGTGGTGGAAAATAACTAAGTACTAAATAGTACTAAGGACTATTTCCATGTGATGCTATTTTATACTTCACTCCACTACATTTATGAAGGTTTAATTACTTTAAAATGCATATTTAACTCAACTGATAATATTCCAAGCTTTTAATTACTTTAGCTTAATAGTATAATATTACAATTTTATATATTCACACATACCTAGGAGCGTTAACCTTGTGTTTTCCCTCTTCTTTTGCGTGCCCTGCGCTCTAATCACTGTTAAAGAAAGGGATCTTCTTTTCTTTTCTTGGGATTTCTTTGGGTAATCTTTAAAACATATCAAATATATGTGGTTTGTGTTTTTTATAGTAGTAAATATAGTAGTGCTAAATAAAAAAAAAACTATAAACCTGGAACTCTGAGGCGTTTCTTCACGGGTGCATAGTTGTCTATATATATATATATATATATATATATATATATATATATATATATATATATATATATATATATATATGTCATTGCCTTTCAAGGACTTTCATTTGTTATAGAGTACTTTTATTTTGCTGAGTGAGCACTGTTACTTAAGTAAAGTATCCGAGCACTTATTCCACCACTGATTATATCATAGTTGATTGTTTTTCAGTGTTTCTGGAGAACAAATGTTTTTTCTTCATGTAGTTAATGAAAATGAGGTATCAGACTGAAAGTGAAGGCAAATTGTTTGCGTGCGGTGACAGACGGAAAGTACCTGCAAGGCCAGTCACTAGAAATAGTAGTCTGAAAATCCAACGAGACATCTGTTGCTCCACTTTAGACTATAAAGACCTTTAGACTTCAGATTGACTGCAGGGAACAACATGAACAAAAAATGTCAACATGTGTCTTACTGGCGGTAAAACAAAAACATTTGGAGGAATTCCTTCGAAACTATGTTATCAGTGTAACTATTACGGTGTCACAATATCCATCTATTGCAGTATATGTCCTACAGGCTTATAAATTTCTCTGCAACAATGTTATCCAACCTAATATTTAATGCTTAATCTGATATCTGAACTGTTGCTGAACTTGTTCTGTTGTTGTTCTATTCTATGATTCAGCAGAATCATTCACCAGAAAGATTTTCGTAACCATTTCAAAATTGTTTGTTCTAAAAAATCTGGTTTCACAACACACTGTGACTTCCTGTACCAGGTTGACACATCTGACTCTAGGCAAAGAGAACAAAATCAGAAACTATTTTTTCTGCTTCGCCACATATGACTTTTTAAACTTAATTGTGTTAGAGTTATGTAATTGACGATGATATCTGCACAGAGCCTTGTACAAGCTGTTGATAAGAAGAGAGAACGTTTCAATGAATATATACATATATATTATATATATATATATATATTATATATGACAGCAACAGATTAACATTAACAGACTTATTACTCACACACAATCACAGCAAACATCATGTTAAGCAAAACCTCCAACTGTATCACAATTAGTGCATTGTGTTAAAACTACTAAAGTGATTTATAGTCCATTTATAGTCCCAGAACGTTTGCTGTTGCCAGTGTAAAGGCCACACCTCAGCAACCATGCTGTGGCCAATCAAATGTGGTTTCATGTGACCCCACAGTAATCAGTAAAATATGATCAGGTCTTGTCCTTTGATAACAAATGTGTCTATAGTCAGGTTGCCTCAAGTCAAGTGCTCCTTTTTCCTTTTTAACTTAACTGAGAATTAACTTAGTCTGAGAAAGAAACCACACATTCCAGTTTAAGTCAACTTTAAGCGATATCCTCCGAGGGTTACTGCCTGCATTTCAGCTAGGGCATTTTAAAATTCAGTCTACGTCTTCAACCATGATCAGTGTCCGACTCCAATTTTTAATGACATTTTGTTTTAAAGTTCCCCTTCCTAAAAGTTATTTCAAGTGTTATAATTGACTGGCCCCACGGGTGATGACTCAGATCTACAAAAAGACAGACAGCTCCAGGACAATGAGAGTGAGCTAAACTGCCAAATTCCAATCATCCCTATGAGTGCAAAGTACATACCTATGGAGGTCTCAGATAACAATTCAGATACAAATTCACATATCTGAAGAGCTTTAGTGTGAAAGCAGAAGTGTGAGCGTTAATTTCTTACAAGTCATCGTCAACACAACCACACTTTACTAATGTTTAATGTAAAATTCAGCATATGGTTTTATCAGCAGTTGACAGTTGACTGTGTTTATTTATTGTTATTGTTTACTTCTAGACGCCTTATATGAATCACATTTTCCCCCTTTTTTGGCAATGTTGTGTGTATTGTTTTAAATGAACATCAAAACAAATAAATAAACTATTGCAAAGATACAAAAAAAAGACCAAGGGCAGACACGTGACACTGACAGATAAATGGATTTATTGGTAGAGAGGGGGCGAGTGTGCACAGGGGAAAAGGCCAGGGAGGAAGGCCAATGAAGAGGGGTTTCCATGGAGGTGGACAGGTCTGGGGTATGGTGCCGAAGAGGCAGGTGCAGGAGATCTGAGGAGAACGGGAATTAACAACGTGGAACGAGTAAAGTCGGGAGGGAGTGCAGGAGATCGATGAATTAAAGCTAAGGCCTAACTTGTGCACAGAGAAGTCTGCGACGTTCTGGTAATGGTGGAGAAGGAGACCAGGGTAGAGTGATGAGGTAATGAGCAGAAAATGCACACCTGTCGCCAATCCCAGAATCACTGCCTGCAGAGGGAGTGAAAGAGAGAGAGAGAGACTGGGAGGAGTGACACAGAATGTAACATGAACTGGGCATGTAACCACGCTTGATATCCAGTCGTGTAAGAAGAGCTACGACCAATGAGAGCAGACACGGGGTCGTGGGTGGATACTGAAGGATACTAAAGTGTCCTGAAGCAACAACAGGCAGCAGACCAGCCGCAGTAACATGGATCTCAGGAAGATTCATGTACTTAAGAAATGACGAAAACCTGGATCCAAAAGGACAAAAGTTTCCCTGCTATAGCATTCAGAACTTTAGAAATATTAAGGGCCTTATATAGATATAGGGGTCATCCCTATATTTCCTGGGTCCTGTGTTCCCTGTTTTGTTAGGATTGGGGTTAGTGTTTATGGTTATGGTTGGGTTAAAGGTCCAGTCCATGTGTTTCCAGTTGTTCTGGCTGGTAGATCAGATGCTCATTCAGGGAGACTTAATGCTGATTTTTATCATCAATTCCTCTTAGCAGGGACTGCACATTGTTGGGATGTGGGAAGAAAGGGGAAACTGTTCCATAGTAGAATATGTGATGTTCTACATGCTTTGACAGCCTCCTGTCAGTTCGCCTCCATAATCACCTGAGCAGGTGAGATTTTCCCCCGGGGCTTATGTTTTTCCTCTCTATTCTGTAATATAAATTGTTTTTGTAGTGCGCTTATTTCAACTTGCTGACCTGCATTTTTTGGAGCCCTCCCTCTGAATTTGTTTTTTTTTTGTTTTTTTTTTGGTGCCTTGCCCTTTATCTGTGTGACACACTGGTATATTTCTACGTAGCTTTATTTAATTAGATCTGATGCTCATCATTGTGTTCTTCAGCAGCGCTGATAAACAAACCAACCATATGTCAGCCTGAAAATCCTCAGAGTGTCAGCCAGATAATAAATCGCTTTTCACTGATTAATTACTCTCTCTATTTACATAAAAGCCTTTAGCTCAGGGTCAGAATTTCAATATGGCATGCCATTTGGTCCAAAACACAGCTCCCCCTCTCCCTCCCTTTAACATGTCACTCTATCATACTGTATACTGCTGGAGGCGGCCAGAGAGGCTTTGTCTCCAATTAACATGATAAAAATGCTTATACTTAATTTGCTATAGATGCAGGAATCCTGATTAGGTTAATTTGCCAAACCAACCTTTTAATTTTTTCATATTCATTAATATCACTTACTGAAAGTGAAATATAATTGTTTCTTTTTTCCTGCAGGAAAGGCTTTGGCTCTGTCCTGTCCAATTCTCCATGATCAAGTACAGTAAATACATTATGTATATTTTATTTCCCTGTATTACTGCAGAATGAATTTAAATCAGCATGCAATAAATATGATTATACCTTGGTCTGTGTGAATACTGATTTCTGATTGGCTGACAGATATTTCGGTCCAAGTTTTAATCATCATTCTGAATGGAAGTCATTTATGCCACGTTTATAATTTGGTCTACTAAATCTAATGTTGCTACATTGAATCAATGGTCTGTCGCTTTGTGTTGGGAGGTTCTTCGCACCCTTGTTGGACCTTTAGACTATTTAACTCCCACCGATGTCTTGATTATCCCTTACATATACATATGTTGCAGTGTAGATTTAATTTCCAGTTACAATTAAATTTTAGGTTTATCGTATGACAGTGTATTTTCCTGGCCTCTAAGCCATGCATTATTTTAAACATTATGTAGACTAAAGCAAAACTGTTAGCTTCTCTGCAATTTACAGGAATATAATTTAAACTGGTAATAAAGGTGCATCGTGCATTATAGTTGTAGAGCAGTTGAACAAACCTTGTGAACCATGTGACCAAACTGATGCATGAAAACAAATTATGTTCACAACTCTGTCTGTCTTACTGTCTGTGTGTCTGTGTCTGTCTGTGTGTCTCTGCCTTTGTGTGTGTGTGTGTGTGTGTGTGTGTGCGTGTCTGTCTGTCTACTTATTATTCTCTCATGTTGACGGCCTCAGTCCCATCACAGCCCACTCTCTCTCTCTCTCTTTTCCCATCTTTCCCCTCCCCTTCCTGCTCTCTCTCTCTCTCTCTCTCTCTCTCTCTCTCTCTCTCTCTCTCTCTCTCTCTCTCTCTCTCGCTCTAAACTATGGTGACATCACCATTGTTGTGAGTCACAGATGGTCTATTGTTCTCAGCCAGTGTGGTCTGAACATATGAACCCTCCTGACAACTTGGCCCTTCAAACACAAACACAACAACAAACAAAATCACATTCAAAGATGCACACACTGGCATCCAATTCCACGTTGTAATATTTTAGGATGACCTGGGAGCCACTAACCAACTAAATTATTTCACTGTCATTGAGCGATTTCACGTTTGCCCAGCATAATGATCTGCATGTGTCATAGATTTAAGGTTCAGATAAAATGTTTCCTTCACTGGAATCATTCCTTGTGTCATACTGGCTGAAGGTGAAGCAATTAAAAAGGGCTTTGGCACTAAAAAGCCTAACACTCATCTGAAGTTTGTTGTCTTCCTACTGATGTACAGATGAGTACTAGGGCCAGAATAGAATAAACATGACATTTCAAGTTGAAATTTTTTAAATAAATGTGATACGGCTCCCTCTACAAAACGACTTGTGTAAATGAATTGGTGAAATTGGTGAAAATGTTGTTTAGATGGAGCAACCTCATCAACTTTCAAGATTTGCCTCAACTGAAATAACTATAATGGACAGATGCAAGGGTTTCCATGGTTACACCTGTCTGCCACACAGAAATATGTTGAACCGAAAATCGCATGGCATAACTGGTCCGCTTCTATCTTCCACATTATCTTAACTTTATGTTCAAAGTACTCCCTCATACTGGAACCTGTGTCCCTCATACTCCATCATACTGAGGAGAAAAGCAGAGCAGCAGTTGCATTAAAGTTTAGGAAAAATAATCAGCTGTGCACAAGATGAGTTTTTTTTTTTAAAGGGCCAGTCTGGTGAAGATCTTAAATGTGGAACAGAAAATTGATTTAAATGCTCATATCTGTTTATCAAATCAAATCAGATTGTGGCACCACAGTCTCAGATATTGTTAAAAATCTCTATATTTTTTCTTCCAATTTTTTCTGGGCCCAAAAAATACCAGTCAAATATTATATATTTATATAATTTCTACCTTCTGTGGCTGAAATAGTGGATAATGGTTAAAGTTTGATTATAAGTTGCCAGCAGAGGGCGATGGAAGAGCAGGGAACACAGTGGACTGACATTAACAGGTGACTCATCACAGGTCAATAAACTGGGATCAGTGGCATTCAGCAGTGTCCATATATCACACAGGAGTGCAACTGGCTGTCACTCTCATTGATAGACAGCTCTTTTTAATTAAATAACTAATTCCAGATGTTATTTAAATCTTAGTAAGTAATATCTGTTATGCAGCTGATGTTAGAAAACACAGCTGTAAATTAAAGGCCATCTTAAGACTAAAAGTAGTTCCTAACTTGCTGATTTAAGGGGGAAAAAAAGTGTTTTATCTGTTTTATCTCTAAAATCAGCTGCTAATCTCTGAATTATCATCAAAATATAAGAAAACATTAATGATATTAACTCTCAGATGCCAATGACTCGCCATGGCAACTGTTGATCCTGAAAGAGTCTGTGTATCTGATTGTTTTTATTATTATTTTCATTAGTATTATTACTATTGTTAATGTTAAATAATATATATATATATAGTTTTAAATCTTTGTCATATTTATTCTGTTTGTGTTCTAGCTGTAAATCATTATTGAAGCTGATTTGAATAACAATAACTACCAAATATTCATTCAATTTCAAAATGAATGAATGAATGACTGATGCTGAAACCACTAGGTGCAATGTAAACTGAAGCCCATATAAATTGTCTGTAGCTGCAAACACACACACACACACACACACACACACACACACACACACACACACACACACACACACATAGCCTCTCCCTCCTCCCCTTCCCACAGCAAGCAGTTGTCTGTTGTTATGTGTCATTGATCCTCCATTCATTCCTGGACCGGCCCAGCTGTCAGTCACTTCCACGTCACTGCATCTCCAACGGCTTCAAATTGTCTCACTGAAGCTCCAGACGCCTCTCTGGGGTCAGTTCTGTATTCTGTCTGCTCAGCGCCGATGACTGACCGCACCACTTAAGACACTGACCCCGAATCAGTCCCTGATGGGAAGGAGGAGGAAAGGACAGGGAGAAGGGGTGCAAGGGGGTTCAGAATGGAAAGAAGTAGGAAAGAAAGTGAGGTTTGAATGGAAGGAAGGAGGAAAGCATGTTAGAAGAGGAACACTAAAACAACACTCAATCACCTGCATAGATGGGAAATAAAACCTATTGTGTTTAACAACGATTATTGAGTTGTCTTGATATAATAATGTCAACTTAATACTGTCAAACTTACATTTCCATGTTAATTGATGTAAAAAATAAACTTTATTTTAAAGCTACAACAATGACAAAAACATGAAAAAGCTAAAATCTACTAAAGAAAATTAAACAATAATGTTACTAAAGAGATTTTAAAATTTGTCTCCATAATTATGGTCATATAGTATGATTTTTATTTAATTAAAACATGAACAAAAGCATGAAAAAAACAAAAACTACTGATAAAAATTAAACACGAAAAACCTTGTGTCCATAATTATGGTCATTAAATACATAACACTTGAAACTTAACTTTTTTTTTTTTTTAAAGCTACACCGTGAACAAAAACATGAAGAAGCTAAAAATAAAAACTGATTTCAGTGATTATTTATGGTCATTGAGTATATATAACATTTAAAACTAAATTTATTTTTAAATCCACAACATGAACAACAACATGAAGAAGCTAAAACTAATATCAGTGATTAATTAAGTTACATCAAGTACATAACACTCATACGTTCCTTTTTAAATATTGTGAAAAAGTGGTAAGTGGTAATTAAACACACCTTTTTTTAAAACTAGAAAAATCTAGTTCTACTAACTCAACCTGATTTAATATAATTTCAGTGGTTGTCCTATTAAAAACAAGAAACAGACGCAAACGGTTGCATTAATTGTTTTTTTGTTGAGGCAGCACATTTGTTTTTCAAATGAACAGCAGGGCCGAGCATGAAAAGGAGTGGAAGGAAAGACAAATGGCAGGGAGGGAGGCAGAGGAAAGTGTAGGGTGAAGACGAGAGGAAGGATTCACATCATCGGTCAGGCTGTGGATCTGCTCTCACAGGCAGATTTAGGTTTTTGATTAATTACAAAAATAGGAACATATTGTTTAGCCCCCAGGGCAGACTCATACAGTAGAGAAGCTACGCCACAGGAGATGGGGAGGGGTCACATCTCCAGCCTCCAACACAGATACCCAATAGAAGCTGTGGGGAGGGGGGGGGGCACATTTCCTCATCCAGGGATTATGCAGCTCAATCAGACTCTGGCAGATTATGTCTGACCAAAACAGACTCCACGGTGGGGAAGCAGATTAACAACTATTTCCAAATAGTTTTGTTGGGTGAAAACAATCAGCTTTGTGATTAAGGCAAAGGGAGCCGCGGGCATCAAATGGCCCACAGATGTAAAAGCGATGGTTTCTGGAAGATAAATCCTCCCCCGGATCCATCAGTTTCAATATGTTTGGGAGGTTAGATTGTAATTGGCCCGATTTTACTAATCCAAAAAATATTAGTAGAAAGCTTCCAAAAACCAATTAGAAGCTTTGACAACAATGGGAAACTAGAAATCCTCTGAGTGTCATGAACACTAATCCAACTTAAATGGATCAAATGCACAGATTAAATTATTGATACAACATATTGCCTGGACTTTACTCTTTGTGTTGGACCTACAGGACCAATCAGTAGTCTGGAGATTATTCACATTGACTCTATGTATAGTAAACAATGACACACACGACAGCATTATATGTAATAATGTAATGTAATAATAATAATGTCAGTAGTAATGACTATATAGTCATCATCAAAATAATAGGTAACTAAGACAAATTCATTCTATAGTCCGCCATAAGATGATCAACAAACCAAACTTAAAGGCCCAATATGTAACTTTTCCCCATTAGAATATATAGTCATGACTAGATCTATGTTAAATATGCTGTTGAGTTACTTTATCCCAAATGTCTCCAACAGTTTTCAAACATGAAGAATGTAATTCTATTCAGAAATGTGACATTTTATTTGGTCGCCTGTCAATGCATCACCCACACTGAAGAGTAAACATTAACAATCTTGTTCAGATTTCATAAATTGAAATTTTTTAACCAATTTTTAACCACATGTTATTTTTTTTTTTAATTTTGGTCTAAATGAATTGGTCTTTACAAAAAGGTACGCAGCATTTTGAGTAGCTACAGGGAATGACTGCGGAACAAATGAGGAACTCACTGCTAGTAAAATAATGAACTCCTATTAACATTTCAGAGTCTAGCTAATGATTAGTTAAAGAGTAGTTAAGTGGGTAACGTATGAGGAATGAATTAATTACTCGTTAATAAGTACTATATAGGATTATATATGAGTTACTAGAGAACAGACTGTTCGAGCATGAATGAATCACTAAATAACGATTAGTTCATGAATTTCTCTGAATCTCTTTATGAATCCTTCCCGATTAACTCAACCAGCCGGGAAACGGCAGAAGACTAGTAGCAACTCATTCACTACTAATTACTTACACATTAGTTGCCTTTTGTCCCCTCATGGAAAGTGGTGCATCAGCCTGTCCATTAGTTACCAAGTCTCCCTTGTTTAATGACTGATGAATCTATCTGACTCAAATGTTGCATTTATAGTCACAGGAGCCAGCAACAGTGTGTTATTATTGTTCTAATGACAAGAAAACAGCAGGTTTCCTTTTTATTTTCAGGTATCATCACACAGTTGATTCTAGTTCTACTGAGCTGCAGTGGATCAGAGAGTAAAATTATCCACACTGTCAGCATTACGCAAATAAATATTCATTTATCGTCATCGTGTTTATTGCCATAAATGATCTCTGTTTGGTAGAAGCTATGTTTTAAATGAGAGTGGATGGAAACTTGTTTTTATCATTTGTAAGCAAAAATAAGTACAAAATCTGCTTAGAGGATGTGATGATTTAGGTTGATTATTTGTGGAGTATTATGATAAACAAATGAATATTTTGTGTTTTGTACTGTTTTTTTTATGATTTTAGACATCTTATGGATAAAACAACCAACTAATGAATTAAATCAATAATCACTAATGTAACTGACAGATAACACGTGATGAGGGTCCCGGGTAGACTTTCCTTTATTTTAAGGCTCACAGAACAAAAAGGTTGCAACCATTAGTATAGATTAATGTACTGTATATTTTCATGTTACATTTTTAAACACGGCACAACAAAATATAATGCTGCTCTAAAAGAAGTATCATTTATTTTTTGTAAATTATAGAAGTACTCAGTTAAATTAAAGTTATGTAACTCTCACACGATTAAAAAAAAAGAGTTCAAAACATTCTTCAAAACACAGGCTTATTAAAATACTAGATCCTACACTTCCCATAATGCAACTGGTGTCATTCAATACACTCTAAACAACAACGCTTTGCATCAATCTTTTTCATTTTGAGTTATGACTCAAACTTATAATAAAATTATGTTCGACCTTTACAATCAAAGGTGTTTATAATTGCAATTTGCATAGCAACTGAGAGTTTAAACATGTTTTTAAGTTGATTACTGACAAAATTTTTCCAACAAATTTTCCATGTTAATTAAAAAGGATTTTTAAGTGTAATTAACACAAGTTTTTAAGTTGACAAATAAAAAAAAAAAATATTAAAAAATGCTTGTGTTTATATTACACACAATATTATTCATTATTGATATAATCACCAACAATTTTACATCTACACAACTCATCAGATAATGTTTGGAATTTATGTTTTATCTAAATCTATACATTTTCTTCCAGCATTTCATTAAGTGCTGCTATTCATCCCTGAATTACTTTTCTATATTCATAATTGTGTCTTTTTGATATGCACACAGCATAATCACATTTTAATCCTATACTGTTGTATTTGTTTAATATTTCTGTAGGCGCCTTATATTCCTTTAGGGACTCAGAAGTTAGCCCTGGTCGACTATTGTTATGGTAATTGATACGGTAATTAAGATTGTTATAAAGCTTGTTCATGAGGGCCACACAACCGTCCACCCACCCAACACCCAGCCAATCGCCAGTAAGACACTACATTATATCTCTTATATAATCTTATTATATAGGCCATTCTGACAAAACCGAGCTTGACCAGCAAACGTGCGATTGACAATGCAAACAGCGTTCGACTTGTTTCATTTATGTGATTATGGTGAAATTAAATGAGAGTCTTTAGTGGCTGTCAGTGGTGCATTGCCGGCTGCGGGGAGTACAGGCTGGATGATGAGTGACACCCTGAATGTGCATTCCACTTGATTTGCTCCGTGCCTCAATTCACTGATGGTAGCCCTTTCATCCCATTAGCTCCAAATTCCTATAACTGGGTCTCTAAATGCATGGGCCCCCATATCAGGGCCGGCCCCTGCTGGGAGGGCATATGGGCTGCTTTGTTGTGCAGGAAGGGAGTGTGTGTGCAGGGTCCACCAATCACTACCCTCGCCTGGGGAGTTAAACAAATTGATTGGCAGGCTAGTGGCGGCCAGTTCCAGACACTGTGGTCCCTATTCATCCCGACACAGAGCTCAGAAAGCTCTGCGGAGAGCCAGCTGAAAGTATCGAGCCTGAAGCGACCTCGAGGCGGTTTATTCTTTAATCGTACGCTTGAGAGTCAATGTGAATGACCCTCGACACCAATGCTCCTCTAAAAAAAAAGAAAATAATAAGACAATAGTTATAAGCTCTATGGTACAACTCCCAATGCCAGTTAATTAAAGCAAATTTCATGCAAACTCTGGGATGTTTTTTTCAGCTAACTGGAAGAATCTTCCTTGATATGAAAAGATAGTCCTAAATAGGCATCTGTCATGCCAGATAATACTCATTATTAATAGAGGAAAATGAAAAACACCCTGAGTTCCTTTTTACCAATTTAGCCACACATCATAACTGTCTATTAGACCCTATGCTATTAAGACTGCTTAAGGAAGCTTTTCCTTTAATTTGCTCTTCTTTATGTTCAATATGTCCTTATTAACTGGTTATGTACCACAGTTCTTTAAAATAGCTGTAATAAAACCTCTACTCTAAAAAGCTATTGAACCTTCCTGATCCTGAAGAAATGCTCACTAGGCAGTTTTGTGACTTCCTATGGTTTATAAACTGCATTAAGCTGGTTTAAAGGTGGCCTATTATGCCAGTTTCACAGTTTAAATCCTTTATTTTCAGGGTTTTATTTATACAATTTAGGTTGCTCTTATGGTCCAGAAGCTTCTAGTTAGATCTATAGCAGCAATGTAATCTGCCAGCTCACACACTCACTCTGAAAAACCCTGTTTCCCCCCTCACCTAACTATACCAGAACACACTCTTTATTGTGATTGGCCAACCGTCTGGAGGGCTGTTTACAAGCTTCAAATACGTTCATAAAACAATGTTTTAAAAAAAAAAAAAAATCATACTTGGCTAACAGATAATAAAACAACAGCAATTTGGCATTAAACTGAACTGACAAGTGGAGAGAAATAACCAATATGTGACCATTTCTCCTGACAAGGATGGACAGTGGTGTCAAGTAACAAAGTACAAATACTTTGGGCGGCTGAGGGGGATGTTGGCGGTAACACTTCTGATGAGAAGTATAAACATATACCATTGTGACACTGTATTGGAACCTTCACATAACACCAATCATGTCAGATCCCATTATTTGTTTTCTACTTATATTACTTTTACTTATACTTTAAGTAGCTTTGAAACCAGTACTTTACAGCAATTTGCATGTTTTATGCTTTACTTGAGTCAAACGCTTGCGTTGATACTTCAACTTTTACAGAAGTGTTTTTAAACCCTAGTATCTATAATTCTACCTGAGTACTAAATGTGGATGCCTTTAACACCTCGTGGCCAGGTACTGTTGCTGTATTTTAGCGGCTTCTGCCATCTTGCTTGGTTCCCGTCTGGTGGCGCTACAGTATTCTGCCGCCGCGCCCGGAGAACAAACAGTCCTGATGGAAACAGAGAGGAGAGGTCATCTGTCGATGCCAAGGTGAATGGCTCAGTGCCCACACAGATTAAGCAGACCAGCAATTAGCCAGGGCCAGTCAGCCAGCAAGACACCAACACATGGACATCAACTACCACTGGTCAACCAAGCACAGCAAAAAAACAAGTACAGACACACACACACAAGTACAGACACACACACACACACACATTGAAGTGCAGATGCTAAGCACTAATCCCTGAGTGATTGTTGTGTTATTTCTTTTGTCGGGGCTGTTTATGACGCTCTGTCATGTCCTCTGGCTGCATGCAGTTAGCATTCACACACTCGGCCTCATGAAGCGTGACTTCTGACACTGACTGAATTGATTTTTTTTTCATCCCCTCCCTTTTTATTTCTTTCTCTTTGCGTTTTGCTGTGTCGTTTTTTGCCAACCTGAATGAAAAGCGGGTGTTATGGAGGCCTTTGTCGTTGTCAGCGTATTGAAAAGTTCCTGGACTCCTTCCAGTGCAGGCAGAAAAGCTCCCTTTCACTTCATCTTATGAAAAAAAAAAAAATAGGCAGAAGATTTCCTCCACTCGAATATGATCTGAGCTCACAGTGCAGCGCTGACGTCTTTTGGAGTGAATGAAACCAAAACGAGAGAGTGGAAGGAACACACAAGTGCGTGCACACACACACACACACACACACAAACACATACACACAATCTTCCACGCTTGTCACACTTCTACAAAAACGTGTGTATGTGTGTGAGTGTGTGTGTGCAGTAGTGCATGAAGTACCTGAAAGCTACACTTGAGTAAAAGCACAGAAAATGACTTCAGTAAGGTTAGTCTTCTTTTAGAATATTACTAGAGTAAAAGTTTTAATGTATCTGAGATTTATTATATTCAAAGTATTAAAAGTCATTTTATAATGTTAAAAGTACAAACATATTGAAAT
Organism: Lepturacanthus savala; assembly: GCA_030544235.1. Classification (NCBI taxonomy): domain Eukaryota; kingdom Metazoa; phylum Chordata; class Actinopteri; order Scombriformes; family Trichiuridae; genus Lepturacanthus; species Lepturacanthus savala. Next base: position 16,025,089 of record CM060461.1, read on the forward strand.
ACATGTAAACTGTTTGTAAAAATAAGTTTATTCCTTATCATTCTGTCAGTGAAGGCTTCAGGTCTCAATATTACACTTGTAAAGTGAATATTGCACCACAATTGGCTATCCAATTTGTGATAGGTCGCAGGTTCAAGACCTTGGTCTGGGACCTTTCTGTGTGGAGTTTGCATGTTCTCCCTGTGTCTGCCTGAGTTCTCTCCAGGTTCTCTGGCTTCCTCCCATATTTCAAAAACATGCTGAGGTTAATTGGAGACTTTAAATTGCCCATAAGTGTGAGTGTGTGAGTGAATGGAGTGTGTGCCCCATGATAGACTGGTGACTGTCTGGGGTGTATCCCTGCCTCTCGCCTCTTGCCTGGCTCCAGCAGACCCCTGTGACCCTGATGAGGAATAAGCGGGTATAGAAGATGACTGACTGACTATTATATTTCTAACTGGTTTTACTAAACAAAGATGGTGTCGTGCACTGAGGTTCGCAGAATGAGTAATCTAGAAGCTTAGGGGGATGTTATCCATTTTCAACTAATATTTTACATTGCCTTAATTTTAACTTAAGTTTCAAATTAATTCAACCTTAAATGTCATGTTTTTATCTAATCTCAATTTCATCATGTATTCTTCATCATTTTCTAATTTTTCTAACTTAATTCTGAAATTCAGAATTCATATTTATGAATTTTTCTGACTCAATGTCTTCTGACTTAAAAGGATGAGTTGATCAAATCTTAACCCATGACCCATAACCCAGCTGACATTAACCCATGTCACTCGGGTCGTCTTTATAATTAAAGACAGTTCTCAGCTCCTACATTTATTGCAAACTGTGAACAGACTGCAAGTGTATAGCGCCTTTCTATTCCACCACTCAAAGCACTTTACACTACAAGTGTTCATTCACCCATTTACCCATTCACACACACACAGTAACAGACTGATGCCTTGTGGTTGCCATGCAAGGTGCCAACAGCTCATCAGGAGTAAATGGGGTTAGTATCTTGCCCAAGGATACATGCAACGTGTAGCCTGGGGTCAGTTCTGATTCCACAGATCGCATCTTCCAATTTGATTTACATTAACTTCCCAACCAAGAGCAGTGCTAAGCTAAAGCTGCCATTATCTATGCAATCGAAAGCTGCAAAGAAAACACCTCCTCACCAGTTAAACCCCAGGATCAATTATTTGTCCATGAGCTCCAAACACGTTAATATATTCCACATATATTTATTATTCTTATAGAAAGTATACTTTTATTTCCTCCTATAAACAGGATTATGAAACTGTTTCCATTCACAAATAAATGTTGAAATGGAAACTCAGTGACTGTGACCTCACTTTACCTGATCTCCACCTTATCTGTCTCAACAAACAACACAACACACAAAGTACATACACAAGTGTGTGTGTGTGTGCGCGCACGCTTGTGCATATGTTTGTGTGTGTGTGTGTGTGTGTGTGTGTGTGTGTGTGTGTGTGTGTGTGTGGTGGACAGGCCCAGCTGCCCATGTTGGCCCTCTACAAAACACAGATCTGAGTGACAGCAAGCACCAGTATGAGGCACATTATCCACCTCAACAAACAGACCCCCTCTTTGTATCTAATGTACATTTCAAAGAGAGAGAAAGAGGGAGAGAGAGAAAAAGAGAGAGAGGGAGAAAGAGAGAGAGAGACTGGGAGAGAGAGAGAGGGAGAGAAGTGTTTTATTATTCATCAGATGGAGTAGAAGGCACAAAGTTTTTCTGTCGCTTTGTCTCAGAATGAAACTCATATTTGCTGCACAGCTGGAGTGCCGTTCCTTTTGTGTTGCATATTAAAAGAAAAGTTGAAAAGCCAGAGTGTGTGTGTGTCTTTGTGTGTGTGTGAAGTGTATGTCAGCATGCCGCATGCAGGTGTACATGTGGGTGCATCTGTTACTGTCAATAATGCAACAAAGCTTCACTCTAGATAATGTGTTAATGTAGAGATTCAGATCATGTTTCTTGATGCTACAAGTAGCAGAAGTACAATATTTTTTTTTAAAAGAAGTAGAATATTACAAGTAGGTGCTGTGTGCTAGAAAAGCAGTAGTTAATTTTAGATAGAGGTGTTGTTTTCATTGGTGTTTATCTGTGAACAGGATTATAGAAAAACTACGGGTCTGATTTTGGTTAAACTTGGTATATGGTGTAGAATTGGCCAAGGACAAACCCATTCATTTTGGGGGCCAGATCACACTTAGGTATTTTGCCAGTGTTTTAGTGTTTTAAAGGCTATCAGTGGCTCCTGCTTAACTGCACCAGAGTTGCATTAGTAACAGCACCAACCGATTGTCCATGAGATTACATCATTCACTGTAGATTCAAGCTTCCACATTTTTCTTTTATCAAAAACCTTTAACACATCATCATCTTACTCCCACAGCTTCCACTTGAACATTGAATGCAGAAAACGTTATTCTCTATCCACCAGTTACTTCTATTGAAACAGGACTTTATTTTCATTGATCAACAGTGGAGAAAGTGCTGAGTAAATGTCCCACTGGCTGTCATGTTAACTCTGAAGCTGTGTGTCAAAAATGTTGGTGTGTCAAAAACAGACACACCAACATTTGTGTGTCAAAAACAGAGATTAGGGTGATTTAGAAATAATCACAGTTTCTCTGTTTTGTATCAAAAGATATCAAATGGTTTTGCCCTTCAATTCAGCAGAATCTGTTGTAATGTGGTAGTCTGTCTTCATTTTGGGCCCACCATTACAGCGGGTTCTGCATGGTGTGAATTTGTGGTGCTTCCCAGGCTCTCCTCCCACTTTTTGAATGTTTTATTCTACTACAGTCTAGCTTTTTTTCACCCTTTACTGGCTCTCCCTTAAAATCACCCCTTTCCTCAAATTGAACACTAACTATCATCTCTAATGGAATTAATAGCAAAGTTTACCAAGGCTGTGCATTCAGCAATAGAAGAATGTTGAGGTGAGCATGTGCGGCCTCTCGTTTACTTCCGGGTGAACAGAAGATGCTTAAACTGAGCATCAAGCACAGACACCATGATAGGAATGGATTCCACCAGGTCATTAGACTCCGGTTTAAAGCATTTTTCTAACTGCAATCAAGCATAATTTAGAATATTATTATACAAAATTATTGTGAACACTGATTTTCTTGTAGAACCCTTATTCAGGACCTTGATAACTAATTTTACAGTCAACTTAACACCCCCAGAGAGAAGTCTGACTGCTGCCTTGCTTGTATATTCCTGCATATAAAGAGAAGCTGCACACTCAGACCTGCAGTGTTTGACAACACTTTTATTTGACCACTGTCAGTAACCTATGGGAGTCCTCTGAGAGAAGACAAACAGCATACAGGTGGATTCACAGCTTTCAAGGGCTTCTTTATCTAGCACAAATGTTTGACTGCTATTCAGCATGCTTATATAACACTGCCAGCCACCTCAAGGGCTCCGGTGGAAATGCTAACAAGACTAGTAGACACCATATATCTGTCAGTGATTGATGAGTTATTCACACCCTGGATCAGCCATTACCTCCTTCATGTTTGTCCACACACAAATAAATCTCATCGGAGAGAACGGAAAGGAACATCATGATCTGCCAAGCTGGCAGACTTTCAGTTACAGCATAATAGTAAAACTCTATATCAGTTAGCTTTATATATATATTTATTGCTGTCTGTCTTTCCAAACATTTGATGCTGTGTCATCTCACCAGTGTGAAATGGAGACTTGGACAATGTTTCCGTTGCACCCCATCATTCATTTGCTTGGGTCTGGACTAACTTGCTGTCTACGTTCTAGATTTACTTGAGGATGGGTTATTGGGAAAAAAGAGGCAGAGAACTACAGTATGTATTTCCATTGTGATGAACCCCAAACTAAGATAACCTTAGTATTCTACTGCCATTGATGTTTACTGTAAACACACCTCCATTCTTCCATAAGTCCATAAGTCAGGAGACTTGTGAAGGACAAATTTTGGGCCTGATTCTTCAATCAGTGCAACTCAGTATCCATTTCATTAATCACTACTGTCTCCTAATGTCAAGGGATCCCATTCATTGATATTATTTATCTCTATGGAAAAGCAGAGATCCAGCCGTGTGGTGCACGATGGCGAGTTGACGATCCAACCGCCACATCTGAATTAGGTCCATCTAGCATAACACAGCCACCTCTGTCAGTCAGCTCACTGTTTTTTAATGTGTAGTGCTCAGCTGTAAAATGACATTGTAATAGTGTGGCTGCCATGTTGGAGCGGGGTGAGCAAAAAAAAAAAAAAAACTTGCAGTACCTCCACCATGTGAACTGTCGGTTCAGTGGTCTGCTGTGTTGAGGTATGTCCTCGGTCCTTCATCACCAAATTTAGTGTGTCGCCCCCTCATGTCTGGGCCAATTCATTTTGAAAGAACAATGGCCAATGGGTAAAGTCCAACATGGGGTGGCCAACCAATGGTGAATTTGTTTACTCACTCACTCATGTATAGAAAGAACAGACTGATTCAGTACATTTTTGTCAAAATGCATTGCAATAATGCATTAATGCTTAAAATGTGAATAAAGAAATTTGAACTAAAACTTTATTCTTCAAAGTAGCATATAGATTTTGCCACTAATGTAAGTATTTCATGTCATGTGTTGTATATTCTACAGGAGTAGCAAATTTTTGGTTCACTGAGTGGTGGATTCACTGGGAACTAACATGTTCAGGGTTAGGGGTTAATTTTGTTCCTTTTAAAGCTTATTAAAAGATTGGACTGGATGAAGCCTTGTCTCTGCCTCTGCTGCTCATCAATAGGTCTGAAGAGTATTAACTTCACATTACCAGCTCAATGTACTCTGTGTTAACCTAAGAACATGTAGAGTGTAACAGAAAAGCAAAAGCACCACCTGCTACAGGCTCGTTTCTATACAAGTGTGACTAACTCAGAGAAGCTAGATGCAAAAACGCTGTGGAACTTTGAACTCAGTGGTTTGGAGGTCAGAACCTGGTCAGGACCCTGTCAGGATGGAAAGGGGCCGAGTGGATCATCAAAGGACCGAGTGACCAAGGACAACGGGGGGCACACACACACAGCCACTTTCACACTCACTCTCACACTCACTCACACTGTTCTCTCTGCTGTCAGGTTCCTGTTCTGTATGTATCAAAATGTGGTTTGTATGATCACTCATGAAAAGTAAAATCTTCATGCATAATCCTGTGTATGTGTGTCCATTTTCCAACCATTAAGAAATCACTGTTAATTAGTAAGTCTTGTTCAGGTCTAGTGTGCTTTTGGAACAAAAATCACTTGGTTAGGTTTAGGCAAAGATCAGGGTTGGTTAAAATGATCAGTGAAATGTCCAGCATGATAGCAAATCCCTGGACACATCTCTTCTACTCTCATCCTTAACACCGGAGCACCTCAGGGCTGTGTTTTAAGCCCCCTGCTGTACTCGCTGAACCATGTATACAAATGACTGTGACGCAACTTTAGAGTCCAACGTCATTGTCAAGTTTGCTGATGACACAGCTGTTGTCTACCGGACCACAGATAACAATGAAAAGGCCTACCTATAGGACGCGGAGGACCTGACCCTTCTTCAGAATAGCAGAAGACTAAGAAGCTGATAGTGAAGACAGCTGAAGAAAAAACTGATACTCGGTGGAGAAGTTGGACAGTTTCATATACCTTGGTGTCCACATCACTGAGGGCCTGACCTACTGCATGCCGACTCAACCATGAAGAAGGCTAAAGGCAAGACAGAGACTGTTTCTCCTCAAATGGAACATCACTGTCTGGTAGGGAAATAGCACTTAATAAGACCACAAGTTCCTGCAAATATTGGTTGATTCAGCTGAATATGCAATAGATGCACTCTACGTGCCTTAAGGACATTTACATCCGTGATATAAATGTATTTATTTTGTTTAATGTATTTATAGCTTTCATATTTGTTATTTGTCTTTATATTTACACATGCATTTATTCTTTCATTCAGTCACAAGAAACAAATATTTCTTCTTTTTTTATTTACTATATTTACACCACTACTTGCATCTACTGGTTGGGATCATGAGGGATCCCAGCCACCTGGACAATGATCTTTTCCCCCTGCTGTGGTCAGGAAGAAGGTACTGGATACACCAGGTCAGCATTGAGAGGCTCAGGAAGAGCTTCCATCCTCCACTAGAATGGAAACCACTAGTAGAGGACCAATAGGATCCTGAGTGAGGTCACTAATTAAGACTGACCCCTCCAATCATACTATTTTGTAAAATATTACATTCATTTATTAAATATTTAAACATTTTTTCATCACACAAATCGAAGGAAGTGATGGGATTACATTTCATTTTGATCATACCTGATATGATTACAATTGAATAGATAGCAATGTTGGTTCAAGTGCCCAGCCAAATAATAGGAGACAAACAATTCATGAGCACATGGCAGCATTTTAAAACAATTATTACACATGAGAACAGCAAAAGCCCCCCACATGTCTCATTCTATTTGCAAAACCATCCAGTAAATACAATAGATGCCAATAGATTGGTGGTCGTGTGCTACCAAGCCAACAGGTAAGTGATGGAGAGACACTCAAATGGTTTTATTGGGTGTTATCAGCCTGTTCTAAGGCAACAGAGAGGCAGTTAATGATTAGCATGTGATGGCAGAAACACTGAATAGGTGAAGTAGGGTTGGAGCTTTGAACCTTTTATGATGATATCTTGTAGGTTTAACAGTAAGTCACTTTATCAAATATTGATAAAATGTTAAACATATACTGACTTGCTTATTCTACTGCTTTTATTTGTATGTTTTCCTTGTTCATTTTCACCCTCCTCTGTTTTTTTTTACTCTTTTAAAATGTGGAAACGCATTTGAAGACAAGCTGATACTTTTTTTTTGTAATTACTCATCGCTCATTTTTGGAGTGGGAATTGATATAAAAATGAATCAGTAAAATAAGAGGAGTAATGTAATAGGGGAATAAACAGAAACAGAAAATAAAATACATGACATTAAAATAAATTAATTTCATGCAATAGATAAATATAACAATATTTTGTACATAAATAAATATATACAGAAAGAAATTAACAAACAATTAGACAAATAGGCAATTCCCACAATTATTCTTTCATAATTATTTTTTCTTTATATTTCCACATTTATTTTTTCATTCTTTGAAAGATTTACTCTTTTCCATTTCACCCATGTAATTTAAAAACTAATTTTCCTGCAATTGGCTTCACAGCAATACAACATTCTTTATGTTTAGATTCTAATGAGAAAATCAAAGTCCTCAAAAAACCTTTTGACATGGAAAAAATGTAGAAACCTCAGAAAGAGAAATGGAGGTTGTATTGTGTGTACATAATACAAACAGGAACAAGTAAGCAGCTGAATTGCTTCTGTGAAAGTCAGGGTCTCTTAACCTTTCCTGGTCTATGACCCCGACCTTATTGTTATGGCTGGGACACACTGGATATGTCTGTAGTGTGTGTGTGTGTGTGTGAGTGTGTGTGTATGTGTGTGTGTGTGTGTGTGTGTGTCACTGAACTACTGCATCTTGGACGCCTGCAGTGGGGCAGCTGCTGCCCTGCTCCTGCCAACCCTATCTTTCTACATTGAGTTTACCTTTGATAATGGCCTTCACAATAAAAGCTGAATAAATTACTAAAGGTTACTTTGCACAGCAAATGCTAGAGAGCTTTTATTTTGAAACAGTGTAAAACATAAAGTGTCAAAAATCAGAAAGTGTGAAGTGAAAGTCCTTAACTGACATCACCTGGTATGAGCTTGAATCTGACAATGTTGTGACAATGTATATAGGAGCAGGGCAGCATATGAAACATATCACTTTACTTTGAAAACACCAATATAATGTATGATTGTGGGTTTTGGATTTTTTTGGGGACTTTCCTAATGGCCAAGGCAACAATGTCGTGGTGTTGTTGATGATGAGATCTGATTAAAACATTTTTGAGAATCTTCATCATGTCATTTGACAGTGGGACAGACCTTAGTTAATTTACTAGAAATATGCCTTTCAAGTTCATGACTGTGTTCACACTACTGGCTTCAAAAAGTACAAAATGCTTTTTCACCATATGTACAATGATGATGAATCAGCATTTAAAATGTTGCTCAACTTTTGATTAATTTATCTTTTTTGTCCAATAGAGTGGCTATAAGTAGAAATGGTAAAAACAAATGCATATGATTGGCTGATGCTTCACTGAGTCAATGGAGCATTGGGAATTTGAAGCCAGCTCAACTTCATTTGTAGAGCATCACTCAGCAACAAGTGTCTGCAGTCCATTTGTAGCTTCATGTCACCAGCTTCCATTGAAAATGAAATGATACCTGTTGCTATGTGGTCAGTAGTCTGAACCAGTTAGTCCTTAAGTGTGGATTTACATCTTTTGATTGGGCCTTTGCATGTTTTTCTCATGTCTGTGACTCTGTGACTGATGTCTTTACAGATATAGACAATGAAAAAATAAATTGCATAAAAATATAGATAAATGATACATAACCCATTAAAGCAGGATTGTTGTAGAACTCTGAAAATTGATTGTAACTGTAAGTCTATGCACATTAGATAATTAACAACATTCAGTTATGGATTTTGATTTCGGTTTTTGGACCCCAAGGTTTTTGGTGTCCTCATCTGGCCATCCCTATGACAAATATTTAATATGTCATTACTTTCCTCGACCATTTTAAAACAGTCCATGTGTAGACATACATAAAAGAACAATTGCCTTGTATGACCATCATATTTGACTTCATTCAAAGCATAATGTTTGGTCAACCAGTCGTTCTTTTTCATGCATTCATTTTATTTATTTTAGTTACTGTTCTCCTACATGAGTGTTTGAGCAGAGTTGTCACTTCCCCCATATGCAAACACACAAAGACATTATTGAAAGACTAAAGGAGGCGTTCTCCACTTCAAGTACCCAACTAGGAGAATATATATGGAGGACATCCTGTGGATCAGTAAAACCTCACTGATTTTGTACCATAGATTTGGACAAAAAATAATATCATTACTATTATTAATTTATACTATTGTAACTATTTCTCTTCACTTTTGCTTTTCAACCAGAGGAAAAAGACAGCAACATGCACACAAAAGTTGGACCAGATATTGTAATACAATTTATTTTTGTCAGCTGGAAGGCCACCTTAAAGGGCACTTTGTCCTGTTGTCTTGCACATAGTGCCACTATCATTGAATGCCAACCGGAGAGGACACTTGATGCTTTTTGTCTATCTGCCCATCCCTGTTAGACTGAGTTTTTTTTTTTATCTTGTGTCTGTGGTGACATTCTCTGATGGCTAGATGATGTCTGAGTTTTTGGTCTTACATTTACAAGTTCATTGGAGAAAAGCCCTAATATAGGGTTTAATGTCCAAAAACCATCACTTGCACTTTGTAAGCAGATAGTGAAAGTCGGACCACCTGTGTGGCCTTACTTACTTGGGGGTTTCTTTAACCCTATTTATATAACCACAATACTTCTTTAAGAAAGAAGGTAGTTGAATAAAGAGAAGTTGGGGAGATGCACTTCAAAGGTGGGGGTTTGAGTCCAGATGCTCACCAGCTGGGATTGAGGAGGCGAAGGGTGAAAGCATTGGGGGAGTGAGGCAGTACAGTGATGATGAAGGTGGCAGCTTAGAGCTGGGGAATAAATCTGTTCAAGAAACATTTTGTTTCACCCTCAGGTTGTGCTCTACACTTTTTAGTTCTTCCCTTTCCCGCAGTGCATCTTCACCACCTCACAGTTTGTGGACCAGATCATGATCAACTCTGCCAACAGGTGGAAGACCACTGTATGCATCATTAAGATTGTATAAAATAGGAGCAATTTACATACCGTTGAAATACTGGTTATTTTTTGTTCTGTGTGAGATGATTGCAGTCCTTCATCATTGGGATACACTGAAATCTTGCAACAGTGTAGTGAATGGTGTTGCATGCTACCTCCACATCAGCAGTGACAATGACAGTGATGAGAACTCCCTCTGCAAGTAATATGGAGAAATATGAAATTTTGATACCCTTAACATATTTGCAATTTGCAAAAATCCAACTCGATCAAGTTTAACAGTGTTCTCTCAAGTGCATCAATGGAGCTCCAGAATGCAAAATATGTCTCATCAATATTCATGAGCATCACTTCTGGTTGATTTTCGCTTTGGAGATGTAATGGTTAGGGCAGGAGGACTCCATTGAAATGAAAAAAAAATTACAAAACAAAATACACACACATACACAGGCAAGAAAATAAAGTGCTATAATTATAAATGATCAACACACTTTGAATAGGATTTAGCTTGCAACTATCAATACAATCAACACAATACTAAATGGCAATTTACCCATCAAAATAGGCAAGTGCTGAACTGCTGAAAGGCAGATTGGTTTGGGGTCAGTAGTGCCATCCCACTGATTGAACCACTCTACTTAGGGAGGGGTATATGGACAGAAGGATAGATGGACAGACAAATGGATAAATGGATAGGAATGAATCTTAATGGAGTTAATAAGGTAGAAGCAGATGTTATTTGTGACCTTTGTGGAGAGGGTCCCATGCTTACTAATAAAGACATTCCCCTTCAGGCGACTTCAATTATTTACCACTTCACTTTTGTCAAAACCTTGTCTATATAGGTCCCACAACTGTCAAATATTTCCTTTCAAATCAAATGTTTACCTTTTTTAATATGTTTTTGCTTTTTATGGACCTATATGCCAATAATCCAATTTATTTAATTTGATCTCAGATGTGAGCGGTGGACTGACCAACATTACCTTCCCTGGAGGTACATTTCAATATATTTACAATGCTGCTCTCTTACTTAGTAGATTAATAGCGCTACTGAAAACATGCACTTTCCACAAATGTCTGTTCAGCACTGTGATCAGGCCAAAAAAAATTAACTTTGTAGGTTTACCTTTGTTCAAACAATACTAGCAATGACTGTTTCTGCAACATGTTCCGAGATAAGGTTTATGCTCTGCGAGGTGCAGGAAGGCAACAGGTGCCAGGTGCAGTCTTTTAGCTGTGGTATATCTCTGCGTTTGTGTTCACACAGGTTTTTGTCGGACCATTGTGTCCTGTCCTAATGAATGGCCCTTCATCCCCTGTGCACAAACAGATAGATACATCCACAAGCTATAGTCACTATATTACCCTCACAACAATGGCACTTACACCCGGTCGATAATCACTGCCCTGCCTTCCTTTCCTTGAGCTTAAATAGAGACCTTCTATTTCAGTTTGCTCAAGTGGTTCTTTCTCTCTTAAGAGTGTTAAGAGTAAACATACACATCCCTCAGGATCTCCTCTGGAGGACAATATGTGATTTAGTAATAGGTGCTATATTCAAAGATGTGGCAAAAAATGTAATGACACATTTTTGTTTCTTTGGAGGTGCTAAGTATAGACTAGGGTGTTCAGAGAAGTGTATGAGTAATATGGTGAATTTAACCATAGGAATAGATCAGTATTGTATGATAGACTAGATCTGTTTCTAGAGAATAACATACAGAATCCTTGCCAGAGATACACAGTATCTGTATCTGTTAGCTAAAGTATAATAACTATATCATATATAACAATTTATACATGTAAATGTGATCATACAACAACATCCAATGAAATCCAGCATCCAGCCTATCAGCCTTTAGTCAGAAAAAGGTCCATCTTCAATCCTCCAACTGAACAGTTGATTTTTCTGTCAGAAATCTAATAGTAATAATAAATAAGTAATAGCTACCTAATAACCAAATACTAACTATAAAATAAGTATCAAGTAATTATCTAATAATCAGTCTGATCTTGACGGAGTGGGTGTTTCCACTTCTTGTGTCTATCATTTCAAATTAATAGCCAAGGTAAAATCAGCCAGAACATACCGCAGAAGTGCCCTGTGGAATCAAACCATAAGACTCTTTGACTTACAATATGTTTGGTCAACAATTAGTGGCAGTGCTATTAATTAGCATGCCAATTAGACCTATATTCAGCACCTTGATCTGTGCATTGATTAACTTCACAGAGGAGGTTTTATTTTTGATGTAGTTTGTCTGTCTGTTTGTCTGCTAGAGTGTGAACAGGATTACGGAACAATTACTGGTCTGATTTTTCTGAAACTTGGTGGTGGTGTTTATAATTGGCTAAACTTTGGGGGTGGATCCTATGATTATTTATTGTTTTAGTGGTTATTAGTAGCTCCAAGTAGAGTAAGAGTAAGGCTTCATTTAATACAGATGTTCTGAAAATAACACAATGCATTTCCAAACCACACACAGACAAGTCAAACTTGTTTAGCTTCCAGCTTTAACACATGTCAAGGCGGTGTTCCTATCATGACTGTATTAGGACCAACGCTGCAACATATATTGTAGGCACATACATGAAAACAAATTTAAGACACAGAATAGGTTTGCACACTGCATTCAGTTTTGTAATGAATCCTCTCAACTAAAGTCAAATTTTATCTGAGGTCAGGCCAAGGCGAAGAAACGTGCCGGAGTCTAGTGTTAAGGTGTCACCTCTGCCCCCAGTGATAGGTAGGTTAAAGTCCGCCTGTCTCTTAAATGCTTAATCACCAACACCTCACTGCATTTGATCACAGCATCAGCGCTATCAGGCAAAGAAAAAAAAACAAAAAACAGACAGGGGCTGTACACACAT